>CM048826.1:22798714-23398714 GCA_026586065.1 Dioscorea zingiberensis
GCTCATGAATACGGTTTTAAAGAGCAACTTGGCAGAAATGTTAAAGCTTATGTGGATGACATCACGGTGAAGAGCGAAAAGCCGGCCGAACATCTAACTGATTTACAAGAGGCCTTTCGTCTATTGAGACTTACAATATGCGATTAAATCCGAACAAGTGTGCTTTTTGGCATCCGTCGAGAAATTTCTCGGATTTATCTTGACCCAAAGAGGAATAGAAGCGAATTCGGAAAAGGTCAAAGCCATCCTTGATATGGGATCACCCAAAAGCCTCCAAGAGATACAACGGCTTTAACGGACGCCTTCAGCACTGGGAGATTTATCTCTAAAGAGAGAGAAAACCTCCCACTCTTCCAAGCCTTGCGAAAAGCACCGAAAATGGAGTGGACAGAAGAATGTGAGAAAGACTTTCAAGAGCTTAAAGATTATCTCCGATAGCCTCAGCTGTTAGCTAAGCCACAAGTAGGGGAAGAGCTCTATATCTACTTGGCATTTGCTCCTCGAAAGGTCCGGTCAAGTGTGGTACTTTTGAGGGAAGATAGAGGGGTTCGAAGCGGTCTATTACACAAGTAAGATCCTTAACGATCACGGAATCAAGATATCTACCACTTGAAAATTGGCTTTCGCCTCATCACATCCGCATCTAAGATCGAGGCCTTACTATCAAGCTCACCAAGAAACTGTGATAACGGATCAACCCTAAAAGAAAATCCTCCATAAGCCCCAAAACTCCTGGGACGCCTAGCCAAGTGGGTAATAGAGTTGGGTGAGTTTGATCTCACCTATAAACCTGAACGGCAATCAAGGCTCATGTTCTGGCGGATTTTATTGTGGAATTGACCATTCCCGCAAATGAGGATGAAGTTCCGCCAGAATATCCAGAAGAAAATCCTAGCGTCCCATGGTCCCTATATGTTGATGGATCAGCAACTGAAGAAAGGTCGGGTGCCAGCTTCGTCCTTTATTCTCCTTCCAAATGGAAAATTGCAGCAGTTCTTAAGTTTCAATTCCGAGCAACCAAAAATGAGGCCGAGTATGAAGCCCTCATCGCAGGATTAAGCGCTTTTGTCCGAGGGCTCGAATTCAACGCCTACATGTATATTGGACTCACGGTGGTGGTCGTTAACCATACATTGGGCAACTTTGAAGCAAAGGAGGAGAACATGATCAAATACCAAAGCAGCAGTTAAAGAAGATAGTCCCCACTTCGCTCATTTCCAGTTGAAAAATGCAGCCGGACACAAAATGAAGAAGCGGCGCTTTATCTAAAAAGACACCGCCTCAAATGGCGATGCAGAATCTTCCTTTAACCTACAATACCTTCCAACAAAAACTATTGAGGAATTAGAAGGAGAGGTACAAAATACGGCATAAGATAGAAGCCAAACGGATCTCTTACAGATCCGCTCAATACACCATCATTGGCGAAAATCTATATCAGAGGTCCTATACGCAACCATTCTTACGGTGTTTGCATCCCACAGAAACAAACTATATCCTACAAGAGATTCATGAAGGTATTGGAGGGGGACATATAGGAGGCAAAGCCTTAAGTTACAAAGTCCTGCGATGGCTACATCGGCAACCATTAACTCGAGATGCAGTGGCGTTTGCCCGAAAATGTGATGCCTGCCAACGGCATTCCAAGATTCAAAGACGGCCACCAACACTGCTCACGCCAATTGTTAGCCCTCGCCCGATTTGCTATCCGGGAGTTGATCTCCTAGGGTCATTTCCCACGCCAACTCGATTAACCGTTTTTGATAGTGGCTATCGATTAATTCACCAAATGGATAGAAGTTGAGTCCTTGAACAAAATCACGGAGATAGCTTGTCAGGGCTTATTGTGGCGAACGGTTATCTGTCGATTCGAATTCGGTACGCCTTCATTTACGATAATGGGCGACAATTTGATAACAAGGCTTTCAAAAGCTTACGCTCAAAGCTTCGGAATTGAATCAAGATTAACCCGTGACACATCCCCAAAGCCAGCGCCGTAGAGGTAACCAATCACACCTTGCTCCAAGCTCTCAAAACCGGGTCTCTAAACAAGGAACTAATCGGGTTGAAGAAATTCCGGCGTCCTGCGGGCTTACGGGACAACCACAAGAACCCCTACAGAGAAACTCCGTTCTCTCCTCACTACGGCCCGAGAAGCCGTCATATCCCTCATGTAGAAATAGGAATGCCTACCCTACGGACACAGCAAATTTTCTCATCAGAAGAAAATGAGAAGAATCTCCGAGCGGAGCTTGATTTACTTGAAGAGCGAAGAGAAGCTGCGGAAACAAAGGCAGCCGTCTATCGCGTGAAAGTAAAAAGTTTCTATGACATAAGGGTAAAAAGAGTCTTCTTCCAAATCAGCGACCTAGTCTTAAGAGAAAGCGAGTTTCAGGGAAACAAAAGCCGAACGGGGAAGCTAACTCCAAATTGGGAAGGCCCTTATGTCATACAGAAAATTGTCCGAGCAGACACCTATTATCTGGTAAATATGGAAGGAAAAAGGCTCAAGCGTCTATTTCATGCTGAATACTTGTGGCGCTATTATCAGTAAATCCTGTAATCGTCTCCTAAATGTTCCATGGAATAAAGCTTAACCCTTTCTACAAAAATGAGGTGAAAATCCCATTCTCTACAAAAATGATCTGAAAATCCCATTCTCTACAAAAATGAGGTGAAAATCCCATTCCTAAAAGATGAGTCGAAATTATCCTACAAGGATAAACGATAACTCTCATCCTGAAACAAGGGACAAAAATCTCGATCGAAATATGAGGCAACAATCTCATTTACAAAAGCAAGGATCTTACTCAACAAAACAAAGTCTCCAGATGGGACTAAGAAAAGAAGAACCTGTTATGAAGCCTGACTTACAAGCCAAGTGAAGGAAAAAAGACCTTGCGAAGGACTTCTTAAAATGGTTAAAACTATCACTCGGAAATAAATATTCACCATAAAAAAAGGTTTGTGTTTCATTCATGTAAATTGAAATTACATTCCACAGTAACTAGGTATTTACAAGAGCATGTCCTCAAAAATTCCTAAGAACTAGGACCCTAAGGGCGGTCAGCCGCTTCTAGGGGAACTTGGGTTGGAGGTTCGGAAGGGGCTGAGACAGGAGCCTCTGGAGTCTTTATAAGTTGCAATTCTTTTAGCTCCATAAATTTCTTCAAGACTCCAGCAAGCCCCATAGATAAAACGTCCGCAGGAGGAACATGGTGACCCACCCCGCTCTGAGTAATAAATGCGGGTGGCCCCTTCTTTGGCTTTCGCCCTAAGCCGAGCGACCTCTTTCTCCAATCTATCCACTCGTTCAATTAGGTCTTTTATTTCTTGCGAGTCAGATTTAGGGGTCCTCTATCTGGAAGCCAAGTCTTCCTTAAGTGTATCACGCTCCCCCTTGAGTTCCTCTAACTCAACTTGAATGGCGGCGAGTTCCGCAACTTTCAACTTCAGATCCCATTGGTTGCGTCGCTCATCTTGAGCGATTTAAGTTCCTTCTTCAAACTGCTAGAATCGTCACGAAGTCTTTTGATATCCTCCTTAGCGGTCAAGAAGAGCCCTCGGAACTTCGCCCAGCCTTGGCCGCTAAGTCATTTTTCTCTTTTCTATGGCGGTTAATTTGTTGAAGCCACTCGGCTTTATCCTCCTCAAAAGTATGGATAATAGCGAGCTGCTTCTTTTCTTTTTCCTCCAAGGCCTCCACCTTAGAGTTTAGCTGAGCAAACTCTGCCCTACTCGCTTCCATCTTTGCAAGTCCTCTTGGCAAAGATTGCAGGCTTCGATCCGCCCAATGCATGATCTATGAAATAGCAAAAGGAGTTATAAACTTGATACCAAGTTTAGGAACAAGAGAAATGTGAGAACGGTCCTTACCAAAGATAGCCGTCCGGAAAAGGCGGCAAGTGGCCTCTTCCCTCCGTGCTCCCCGCGGCTTAGTGGAGAGCTGTTGGGCCGCATGGCTATCAAAACGCGTTTTTACGGAAGCAAAGATCCCTAAAAGGGATGTGCTCTCGTGAGGGCAACTCCTTCCCTTGAGTTGCGGTCCTCTTAAAACTCCAGTCCGCCACCCTCAGCCATCCAAGAGAGCCGCTTCTCCCGCCTCGCCTATAAAATGAAACCTAAGTTCAAAAACTATTGCGAACAATGATACCCCTTAAGAAGTAAATCCTTACCTCCTTAAGGAGGATATCTTCTAGTTGGCTAGAAGAGGGCCCTTCGAAATTGGCGATAAAGCCGGGCGAGCCTCTTCCAGGCCGAACTCACTGTTCAATCATAATTAGGGACCCGACGCGTCCTCGGAATTCTTACCCTTCGCTCTCCTCTCCGTGAGGACCACATGTGAGGTGGTCGCTTTTGCCCCCTTTCTGGGAAGAGTCTACCTCTTTTCTCTTCCTCTTCTTTTTCTCCTCTTTGGAGGTATCAACACCCAAACTGGAGGCCGCTTCCTTCTTCTTCCGCCCACGAGGTAAGGGCGGATGGACTTCACCTTCATAGGAAGCCAGGAGGCCCTTAACGTAGCTCAAGTCTTCATCCTCCATCGGACTTTCTGCAAAATCAAATTCCGAATCATATTAGGTGTCGCGATTCAAGATCAAACTAAGATAGACACATGAATAAATCCTACCGTGAGATACTATTAAAGCGACATTTAACGAGGTTTTCCTTGGTCAAGAACTCATCCATATAAACTTTGGATAGCCCGTCATTGACTTAAGAAGAATCTCCTCTTCTTTTCGTCATTTCTTCACAAACAATATCCGTCCTGGGAACCTCCCACTTCGCTCTGGACATCCCACTCGGATTTATTTTTGACAAAGAAAAATTTACTCTTCCACCGCTTAATGGAAGAAGGAACTTTCCCTAAAACTTTCTTAGAACGAGCTGAAAAGTAATACCAATCGGCATTAGACTCTAAACATAGACTAAACAGCATACGGAACCAACGGACGGTCAGACTTACTCCATAATTTTTGAAAACAATGACAAAGCCGTTCAGTAATCTCCAAGAGTTCGGAGTCAGCTGTGAAGGACACAGATGATACTCCTCTAGGATGGCCTTAGCAAAATCAGAAAAAGGAAGTCTAAGGCCACCCGATAACGCATCTTGATAGATGGCTATCTCTCCTTCCTTGGGAGAACTCGCCCTCTCCCCAGAACAAGGAACCCTAACCTCAAACAGAGAGAGATCTATCTCATATCTCTCCACCAGGCCATCTACATCCTTCTGCCCAAGAAGACTTATGAACGTACCAGATCCCCTACCCATTGCCCTAGAAGCAGGATGAACCCGCGAACCCTGAACTGGGATATCCCTAGGTTCTCCTGGAGTCGCGAAGGAGATCGTAGGATTAGACGAAGAAGGGATCGCGATGGAGACCGTAGGGTTGGACGGAGAAGGGATCAAAGACCCGTGAGAAGAACTAGAGGAAGAAGATGTAGCACTAGCCATTATCTTAGAAGAGAAAAGGACAGGAAAAAGACACAGAAAACTTAAAACAAGATCTCGCCGGAGAAGAAGTTGCCAAAAGACGCAATTCGACTTTTGAAATAAAACCCTTTTCGCCTGTACGATTCTGCGTATATGTAAAGAAGATCGGAGTTGAGTTCCTGGCCGTTCGATCCCAGAGCTATATCCCGATCGAACCGTTTAACCAAGGGTCCACAAATCTGGACCGTTCAGATAGCCATTATCACTTTTCCTCAAACAAATCAAAATTTTGTCCTCGTCAGCATACCAAACACCGCCTGACACATAGAAAACTGCGCCTATCATGATGTTGACAAACGCGCACGCCACGCACATGGCGCCACTACCCCTCTTTTAATGCTAAATAGTAGAAGAGACACGTGGCGTCTCAGGGAATAATAGGCGTCATATAGAGCCCGCACCATAAGAGACAAAACGCACACATCCCAACATAGGATCACCAGTGATCATTTCTTCTTGAGGAAATCAAAAACTTTATGAGCAAATTAATAAACTTTATTCATTTTACAACGACGGTAGTATTAAAAAGCACACAACAAAGCAACAGGGCAAACACTGGTAAACATATCTTCCGTCGGAATTTCCCAGCTAACAATCCACAGATCCGTCTGAGGACCCACTCAGATAAGACTCGGAGGAGAGACTTGACGGACTTCCACACCCTCGTCATCCTCGTTATCGCTAGGAAATCCCTGCAAAGCGCGCGGGCAAAGATGGGGACCCACTTCTCTACGACTGGAGTCGCTCCCAAACATTTCAACTTCAAAGCACACATCCCCTGCATAAGTAATATCTAAAGTGATAATTAGAAGATCCCCGCCTCTCGTCATGATCAACATGGAAGGTTTCCCACCCTTCCCTCAATGCTTATCTCACCCAATCCCTATCAAAACCAAAGCATTGATGGCCATGCACGTACTGCCGTTAGGACTTACCAACCGATAATCCCAGGTCCTCAATTCCGATAAGTGTTCATGAAACGAACTTGGAATTCGTAAGTGGCGAGAACACTGGGTAAAAGTAAAAACTTAAAAAGGACAAGCGGCTGAGCCATTTTACCAAAACGCAAGGATCTTTGGATAAAAACATTATCCACGTTAGCTCCTTAAATAGCAAAACTTGGTGACACTATAGACGAAAATTCCGGAGAAAAATCTCCCTCGATTCAAGACAACGAAAAGACAACACAACAAGTGTTGGTTACCTATTAAAACATATGTATCTAGGAAGAAACCTACACCCACATAGACACGCCAGCTAAGGCAAATACTTGTTCTCGAACCAAGCGAAAAGTGCAAATTGACTCACTCCTCGCTCAGATTTTTCAAACAAGTACACTCTGGGGGGGACTAGTGTTACTGAAATATTTGGTAAAACACGCGTATGCTTTGCCCTAAAACGGGCCACCACATACACTTGAGGCTACATTTCGCTTGGCCAAAAGGCGGTCGCCACCACCAAGTTCATTATATAATTCCGTCCAAGCAAATAAAGAGGGCTCACCCTACAAAAAGTCCGGGTCCGAATTAAACAAGAAGCAAGAAGGTGGTGGCCATCCGGTAAGAGCGTATCTAACGCCTCTACAAGTAAGTAGATCTTATCCACTTGCCTCTACAAAGAGGCGGATATTTTCTACTTACACACGTAGTACCTACACAGTAGGTAGATATTTTCTACTTACCTACGTAGCACCTACACAGTAGGCAGATATTTTCTTACCGCCTTAGAAGATATTTTCTCATTCTCACCGCCTTACTCCACCGCCTTCCCTAAACCGCCTTTAAGTTGCTATAAAAGAAGAGCGATAATAGAGAATGGGGAGGATCGGAAAAATCATCATAAAAAGAGCTGACTCATGTCTAAAACTACCTTCTTACGAGTTTTCTGACTTAAGCATTGAAGCTGAATCCGGGCAGAAAGGCCCAATTTCGATCACTCTTTTCTCCCTCTTATAGGAAAGCTAAGATAATTCCGAACGGATTTCTAAAGCATTCTCCGTGTTCCTCATTCAGAAGTTGAAGTAAGCGTCCACACCAACTATAAATTTCAACTGTTTTTTGAAGGCTGAGACCAGATCCCGAGGCCACAGTAGCCAAAGCGTGAGATGGACCAATTTTTGGCATCAACATTATATTATTTTATAATAGTAAAAAAAACTATATATACATATTTGATAAAATCACTAGAATTCAAACTGAACACTTTTATAACAAACCAAACAGCTTTTCCATTTCCCAGTTACAAAAAAAACAAGAGAAGATTTTTGTGTTTTCCTTCTTTTCAGAAAACAAAAATACAGAAAAAAAACCAAACTGCCCTAAATAATTCTAAACCTTTATAAAGATATATTATTAAAAAATTATTTAAATGGTATATTAGAAAACACATTTTAGTAGGTTCTATCCATTATTTTGATATCATCAAGGTCAACATAACCACATGAGCATAAATATAAGTAAAAAAAATCGATTTGTAAAGATAAACATCTAAATATATTTTTATAAGAGTATTTAAGTAATTTTAAATTTTTATTGATGTATATAAACAAAAAACATGGTCTATTTCTGTTATATAACGATCATTGACTTCTGTGAACTTAAAACCTAAACCACTTACTTAGCCTAGTTTACTAAATATTTCCAAAAATACCACTATGTAATTTAAAAAATTAATTATAATTCTATTTTTATTAGTTAGCTATGATAACCAAATATGAACAAGCCACATGATGAAAATAATATTTTACCAAAACATAAAATAAAGAATAAGACTAGATATATAAGTTATTTTAAAAAAAATATAATTTATTGGGTGCAATTTCATTTTGCGCCATTGGGCATGTGCATATGTATGACATCATGTATTGATAACCTTTTATGGGATACGTTCTCAACTAATTGAAACAAGAAGAAATGTCCAATATATATATACATAACATAAAATAAAGAATAAGACTATATATAAAGTTCTTTAAATAAAAAAATAATTTATTGAGACCAATTTTAGCATGTATTATTAATAATGTAAAAAGCTCATTTGCGCCATTGGGCATGACAGCATATGTATAACATAAAATAAAGAATAGGACTAGATATAAGATTAAGTTCATTAAATAAAAATAATAATTTACTGGGAGCAATTTAGCATATATTATTAATAATATTAAAAGCTCATTTTGTGCCATTGGGCATGACAACATGTGCAAATTACATCATGTATCAAGCATACGTACTCTCAACTAATTAAAACCAGAAGAAATGTCCAATATATTATATATATAGAGGTGATTCAATAAGGCCCATCGCATGTGTCTGTATCACTTTAATATATATATATATATATATATATATATATATATATATACATATACGTGATATTATACAGTCAACCGTAACACTGTACATTCCCGATCGTTTCCCATTTGGCCCCTGGAACATGTTTGAAGGATTTCCAACCGTATAGATGAGAAGATCATCGAAAAATAAGCTAGTATGTCCATTTCATACAATTTGGTAACTGTTTGGTCCTCCCACTTAACGGTTCTTATTTTATAGAAATCTGAACCGTCCATAATTTCAACCGTTAAGTGGGAGAACCAAACGGTAACCAAATTGTATGAAAATGGACATGCTAGCTTATTTTTTGATGATCTTCCCATCCGTGCGGTTGGAAATCCTTCAAACATGTTCTAGGGGATCAAATGGGAGGCGACCGGAAATGCACAGTACATCCTGTCGACTGTATAATATCACTTATATATATATATATATATATATAGGTGATACAATCAGCCGGCTGACCTGATTGTATCATACCTCTCTCTTTCTCTCTCTCTCTCTATAGATATATATATATATATATATATATATATATATATATATATATCTTCATTACCAAGCCCAACTCAAATGTTAGTCGGTAAAGACTTGTCAAGTCTGTTGATGGTTGAGTATTTACCAAAAATACTATAGAAGTTATTGAAGATATAAATGACGACACTCCATGCCCATGTTGTTGTGAAGGACCTATCAAGACAAATAGGTGAGTAGTAGTTCTATAAATAGTACTGTATGAATAGTACTCAAATAAATAGTACTGATGTGACATGAGGTGACAAGCGAATATTTTCATATCATGATATATATATATATATATATATATATATATATATATATATATTGATAGGGTTGGATATGGAGGTGGACACGTGTCAACCAGGTAGCTAAACATATGAGCACCTTGTGCCAATCCTTTCTCCACAACCAGAATTCCCTCTAGTGCTAGGTCTTCACCACCACGGAAAACACCCCAAGTGCCGAGGTCCTCCCCGAGCACCTCGTCCCCCTCAACCAAAACGAATCGCCTTTAGTGTAATCTCTCCTACTGCAGCCTCTCGCCAAAGAGTCTCTTCCAGAATCTTCTAGAAGCCCAGTTAGTTAGTCAGTTGGGTTGGGCAGTTACCAAACAGTTAGACCGTTGCGCTGCCATGTTGGCACCTAGAAGCATCTAGAAGAATGCTGAGCTGGATTTACTGAGCTGGAGTGCTGAGCTAACACCCACGTGCCCAAATAGTGTGGCTTGCTCCCCAAGCCTCACCCCATCCTCCAGACCCTATAAATACCTCCTTCCTCCAATTTGACAGATATCCACTTGAACCTTGGCGAAGCCTTGCTTCGCTGGACATTTGAGTCCTCTCCATTTTCTCCTCCTTCCTCCTCTCCTTTTCTCTACTTAGAAGTCCATAAATGGAGCTCAAACTTGTAATCCGAAAGGTCATTTGGTAAATCTTTGCCCTCACCAACAGGGCTCGTAGTTTTCTTCCCGATATTGGGGTTTCCACATTAATTCTTGGGTGTTCTCTGTTTTTTGGAGCTTTTCTCTTTGATTTCCGTGTTCTTTTCCTCTCCCTCTCAAATATAAATTCAAATGTTGGTCGAATTTGGGATTTGATCGAAATTTCAAATCAACATTTTGGCGCCTTCTATGGGGATCGACAAGAAACTATGCCAACAACCAGGAGATCAAGGCAGAATTAGTCTCCGGGCGAGAGAATTCCAGCTCCAGCAGCATCCATGGCGGTGGAGATCAACACCCCAGCTCTCAATGGAGCCCCACCACCCACTACTGAAGTACCGCCAGGTCAATCAAACATGGTGGTTGATAAGTGTTTAAATGAGCATTATTTATATATAAAATTCATGCATATTACTATAAGTTTTGGAGGAGTATTGGCCCGCTTGTACTCAAAATGGCTTTGTTTCTGTAAACAGAGAAGAAAATAGAGGTTCCAGAAGAAAGGAAGCGTTTTCAAGAGAATACGGGCCAAAACAGGGGAAACAGAGCAAGAGAACCAATTTCATCACAGTCCCATACGGACTGTATGAACACAGGGAATTCGTGATCCAACCTCTACAAAATTGCATCGGACCACTAAACGGACTGATAAGACTCCGTATACTGACTCCTGAGGGCCATATGACCCCGTATGGGAGTTCATATACGGGCCCATATGTCGTAAGTCTGCAGCTGCGTTTTGATCGAACCAAGGGTAAAATCGGAAAATACACCCAAAACCCTAGTGTGGGGTATAAATACAAAGCTTAATTAGGGTTTTGGGACATCTTGGAGCAAGGAAATCAAGTCTTGGGGAGGGTTTTCATCATCTTCTCCACCATCAAGGAAGAAAGGATTGGAGGAGTTCTTCCCATCCAAAAGCTCAAGAAGGAGAAGAAGGGGCAATAGGAGCAGCAAGAAATCCACCAACAGAGCACGATTAGGGTTTTTCCTCATGAACTTTGTGATTTCTTTCCCTATTAGCATGGATTGTTGCTCTCCATTGATGGAGAGCTAATTTCTTGATACTTGGGTGTTGATGAACCCTTGGATGATGTTTAATTGATATTGTTTTTTCTATGTTAATTGCTTGGTTGAATTCATTATGGTCTATTGGATGTTATGTGATGGGATGTGTTCCGCAAGTATACGGGTCGTGATCAAGTAATAAAGTGGACTGTGGGAAGTCGGATGTCGAACCACAGGGAATAGAGATTACTAAGTGTAAACCAAGCTTTACTAACCTAGTCCAAAGAGTAAATTGGGGGGTTTTGGTTTTCAAACGTAAAGACTAAAAAGGATTGCGAATAAGAACTGAAAATTGAGAGTTGATTGGGGTGAATCAATGGCAAGAGAGGATACTTGGGTATGTATCCCTTTTGGATTTCAATTCTAAAGATGAGCAAAGATGTTTATGAATCAAAGTTGGTATTTCTTGTGCCAATAGTCCCAAAATTATATCCAATCCCTCTTCCAAGGTGATTGGATAACTAGTCTCCTAGGACTTGATATGAAGCTCAAGGGGTCATTCCTAAATTACACCCAACCCCTCTTCCAAGGTGGTCGGATGACTAGTCTCCTAGGACTTGATATGAGGCTCAAGGAATTTTATATATATTGGAAGAATCATGGGGGTGAATTCGTATGAAAGAGTCGTTCGCCCTTCTAGTACCCGATTCCTTGGTATACTCATGAAACTCTCTAATGAAGCAAGTTCCTAATACAAGGAGGCGCTAGCTCTACCCTTGTATTGCACACAAGTAATTCTAGTGATGAAATTACAATCAATACATAACATTCATTAGACATTCAAGAAGGTACAAACAAATCATCATAAACATTCAATGCTATTAATGCTCAATCCAAAAGTTCAACATACCCAAGTACCAATAGATTAGTTCCCCATAAATGGGGAACTCAAACCAAAATAGGAAAGCTTACAAAACAATGAAAGATTAATGGAGAACACCATTACCTCCAATGCTTGCAACTCCAAGGGTTCTCTACTATCAAGATTTGGGGGAGATGACCCCCCAAGCCCTAATCTCTCCTCTAGCCTCTCTCCCAAGCCAAAACTCCCTCTAAACTCTCATACTTAACTATTTATACCCATGAATTAGGGCTCCACTAAAAAATTACAACATTACCCTTGATTGGGCCCATGAAACTGCAAAAGTTACGATGAACGGCCTCGTGAACGGCCTGTTCATCAGTCCGTTCAGCTCACAGCCTGTTCTGAACCGGGTAGTCAACGGCCGTTCATCACCCCGTTCACCTCTCAGCTTGTTCTGAACCGGGTAGTGGCGCGTTCATCACCGTTCACCTCACGGCTTACTTTCGAACCGGCAGATGAACGGCCATTCACAAGGCCGTTCACCCTCTTTTAGTGCCTGCCGCTGTGCCCAGGTGTGAACGGCCGTTCACAAGGCCGTTCACCCCCCTATTTCCTTCAAGATAGCCTCGTTTGGTCTTCATTTTGTTGATAAATGCTTCCTTTTCATCGGAGTGGTCTATTTATGCCCTGTTTACAAAATATGAAGCATTTTAAGTACCGGCAGGCTACAAATCATTGCATTTGACATGAAAATAAGTATATATATGGTATGTAAATATGCTCAATTGAACGCTTATCATTATGTATGGTAGTATTAACCCCTCTACGTTGCAAGAGCCCGAAGAGGTCTCTATAGTCCATATGGGGGAAGATGCGAGCGCCTCCCCATGTATAGACAATCTCCAATAGAAATGGCTATAAGTACACCGGGAGCCCGGGTACTAAGGAGAGCGAATCCTTTAGATGTCTTATTCCTATAGCTCTTCCAAGAGATAGGTTCCCCAGAACATAATCAGTAAGGGCACTAGGTTTAGTAATCACCCTCGAGCGAGGGGATGAAAGCACATTAGGAACCTTTGGCTAATGATTCACCAAGAATTAGCATAGATAGCACTATCCATCCCTAAGAAAATCCAAGGGGGATTTAATAACCCAAGTATCCCCTTCATCAATTGATTTTCTTCAAGCTCAATTTGCTTGTTAATTTGCATTGTTAATTTTAGAATTTAGGTTTAGTCACCACCAACCAATCTTGATCGACTAGATAATAGATAAATAACAACTACTAGTACTTCCTTTCTCCCTGAGGATCGACAACCCGATATTAGTCTACTTTATTACTTGATTCGACCCGTATACTTTCGGATTCAGCGCATCAAGTTTTTGGCGCCGTTGCCGGGGAATGATTTAGGACTACTAGGAAAGCTAGGAGTTTATTAATTTAGTCATTTATTTTCAGTTTTTACTTTGTTTTAATAATTGTTTGATCTCTTGAATAATAATTTTTCTCACAATCTTTTGTGCGAGGTGTTGGTGCATGACCCGGAAAAATCCTAAGAATCTTGTTGAAGCGGATAGTGAAATCGATAGAACCTTCCACAAGAGGTTGAGAGAAGTGGAGACATCAAATCCAGGACCCTCTTCGGGGTCAGAGAACACTTTGCCCACTGAGCGCAGCGTTGAAATTATAGAGGAACCCTATCATGGCAGGAAGAAGACTTACACTCTCTGAACATGAAAGGTCTCATTACACAAGGGAAGAATTCAGTGTGCACCCCCCAAATGTCAATCTGAACAACTTTGAGATCAAAGCAAGCACATTGTCGATGATTCAGAATTCAGCTCAATTTGATGGGAGGCCAGACGAAGACCCACATGCTCACATTGCTAAGTTCTTCCAGATCTGCAATATGTTCAAGATTAATGTAGCTCTCGATGATGCTATTCAATTGAGGTTGTTTCCGTTCAGTTTGAGAGATGGGGCCTATAGGTGGTTGAATTCGCTTCCGGCGGGATCTATTCGAACTTGGGCCGAAATGCTTGACAAATTCCTTGGCCAATATTTTCCACCAAGCAAGGCCGCGAAGCTCAGATTAGACATTTCTTCATTCAAGCAAGGGCATATGGAAACATTTTTTGAAGCGTATGAAAGATATAAGGATTTACTCCGGCGATGTCCCCAACATGGTTTGGATCCCTGTGCCAAGGTCTGTACATTTTACAATGGCTTGGATGATTCAACAAGACAATTGGTAGATGCGGCCGCCGGAGGTTCTTTGGGAAACAAATATCCGGATGAGGCCGAAAAGATTTTTTAAGATATGTCGAGCAATGAGGCATACTGGTCCACTAGAGGCAAGCAAGTCAAAGTAGTAGGCTCCTTGGATGGAACCAATGCAACCGATATAGTTCTCACCGACAGACTAGAAGCCTTGGCAAGGAAGATTGATGCATTAACCACCAGTAGTAGCTCGAGGCCAACCCCAGTGATGTCTTGCAACACATGTGGAGGAGGGTACGATATGACTCATTGTCCCATTGCAAGCATTAATGCCATGTTTCTGGAGCAACTACAATATTTGGGCAACAATCAGAGGCAACCGGATGGGCAGTATAGAGCTTTTATACCAAAGTAGAATCATCCCGCTTTGTCTTATGGGATTCCTCAAGGGGGCCAATACCCACTGGGTTTCCAGCATCCCCCAAAGCCACAGGAACGGAAACCCAACATGGAGGAAATGATGTTGAAGATGTTACAAAACAATGAAGCATCTATTCAGAACTTGCAAGCCACGGTACAGAATTTGAAGAACCAAATGGGTTAGATGGCCAAGACCCTTTCAGAGAGGTCCCAAGGTAGTTTACCGAGTAATACCGAAGCAAACCCTCGCGAGCAATGCAAGTCAATCACTTTGAGAAGTGGAAAAGAGGTTAGTTCCCCGATGCAAAGATCTCAAGAGAAGAAGATAATTGAAGAAGAAGACTCTGCACCATTGGCAAACTCTAGAGAGGGGACAAAGGAAAGGGAAGAAGCACCGTCTTTCCCTCCATATCAACCGAAGATTCCTTATCCCGCTAGGTTGAAGAAGGACAAGAAAGATGCTCAACTTGCCAAGTTCTCTAGCATTCTGAAGCAATTGCACATTAATTTGCCATTGGTGGAGGTTCTAGCCAAGATGCCAAGGTATGCGAAGTTCATGAAGGGCCTCCTCTCCAACAAAAGGAACCTAGAGGATCCGGCTGTAGTCAACCCTCAATGCCCAATGCTCGGCCATTGTACAACAGGATGTTCTCAAAAGGTTGAAGGATTCGGGTAGCTTCATTGTTCCTTGCACACTTGGGGGAGGAGTGACAAAGAAATCATTGGCGGATTCTGGTGCAAGCATCAATGTAATGCCGTACAATCTATACATGAAGCTTGGGCTTGAGGATCCAAAGCCAACTGGAATGACGTTGCAAATGGCGGATCGCTCCGTGAAAAGACCAAAGGGATTAGTTGAAGATGTTCTTATCACGATCAATAACCTTGTATTTCCAGCTGATTTTGTACTCTTGGATGTAGACGTCAATGTTGAGGTCCCCATCATCTTGGGGGAGTCCCTTCCTTACTACTGCTCAAGCACTCGAAGACCACGCCCAAGGCAAGCTTGCGCTAAGAGTAGGGGATCAAGAGGTTGTATTCAAGATTCCCGAGGCAATGCGATATACTATCGCTCAAGATGACACGTCGTACAGTGTGGATGATGTTGATTTGATCACCTCTGCTTGTATAGAGGATCTCTTGGTGATAGACCCTTTGTATGATGAATTGAACGAAGAGAAAGACATGCTAGAAGAAGTTCAGGAAAGTTCTGCTGCACCAAAGAAGAAAACTCGGGCCGAAGCTGAAAGAGCCAAGAGGAAGAGGAGACCTATCCCGGCCTTGAAGAAGCGTTGGAAGAGAGCCCAAGAAGAAGGGGTATTTACCACATCTTCCACTCCACTCCTTCAAACGAAGACCTAGGTATGAACGCGAAAGATCATTCTATTTATGCACTCTTGGGTGAATACTTGTTCGGACGATGTTTTAATGGAAGAGCCAAGAGAAGCTTCAAGGTATTTGAGCCCCCATGAGGTAAAATGAAGGTACATCAAGCTAGTGACGTTAAACAAGCACTTCTTGGGAGGCAACCCAAGTTCTAAAACTCTCTTTTATTATCTTTTGCAATTTTTCTTCTTGACTAGTTAGTGGTATTTGGAATAAATGAAACATGTGCTTCCGTCCAATTCCTTTTATTCTTGTGTTGGGTGTTGTCATTAGAGGTAGAATATTGATCTTTATCAGGCCGTGCAAAGGGAGGGGCATGAATATACCCTGGAAAGGCTGTATAAGCCTCAACACAGGTGTATACGGGGTCCCATACGGACTAACAGCAGTCCGTATAAGGAAGACAGAAGCCCATACGGACTTCACTATAGACTCCATACGACCCCGTATAGGAGTCCGTATGGAATCTGAAAAGGGCACGAGTGCGGGGCGCTGTAAATAGCGCCCCCCTCTTACTCAAAATTTCATTTTCACATTTTGCCCTAAAGACCCCACACCCCCTCTTTGCGACGCGGCGATCATTCCTCTTCGAATTAAGGCCTAATCGTCTCTAGGTATGCGACAATCACTCGATCTATCGATTGTTTACATCTTTTACATGTTTTAAAAACCTAGGTTTGCATCAAATCGATTTCGAATGAGGAATGTTGTGAATAGATGAAATCTTGTGCTACTTTTGCTATAATGCTTGTATTGGATGATAATAGTATGTTTTGAGGATGTTTTGGATGCGAAGAATGTAAAAATGAAGCCAAGATCCGTCGCGGCTGTCGGCGCGCCCGCGGCCAGATCCATACGGACCCGTATAGGGTTCTGCCCCCCGTCTGACAGTCCGTATATGACCCCGTATAGGGGCAGTTTAGGGCTTTCTCTTGCAAAATTTTGCCACACCCCATGAGCTTCATTGACACTAACATCCCTTACTTATTTGCAGAGATGTCAAGGAAGCTAACAGCGACGAAGAAGCGCCGAACGGAGGCCGAATCATCATCAACCGGGCCGCACTTCACAGACGAGACCCACTGCATCTGACACACCCGTCTCTCCTCCCGCCCATTCGACCGGACCCGTACGATAGACTAGGGAGCTCTTACACAGCTTAGTATCGCCGATCGAGTCCGGGAGATGATTCCGTTTGGCGGCTGGGACAGGATTTTCTCCCTCAGTCACGAGGTATTCAGCGGCCCAACTCTGGAGGTATTGAGCACCTTTGAGGCCGACAGGAGTGCAGTGGGAAAGTAGAGCCGCATGTACCATTACATTCCAAAATTTCTTCGAGGCGATGAGCTACACCCAGTTTGCACTATACATGGGGTTGTACGATCGCGAGTATACGTACACGCGAGAGTTCAATGAGCTGATTACCGCCTTCCCCAAGCGCACCATCTCCTCCTCGCGCTTCTGGGTGCAGTTAGGCGGGCTCCATGACAACAACAAGGCATCCTTGATGACAGATCCGGTGCACCGCTACATTCACGCACTCATCAGCCGCTCTATCGCAGATCGCAGCGACAACTGCGGGGTAGTCATTGTCACCGACCGCCTGTTTCTCTACAGCATTATTAAGCGAGTCCCGATCTACTTGGGGTATGTGCTCGCCGACTATCTGGCTCATCAGGGGCAGAGCACCAGACTCATCGACGTCCATGCCGGACCTTACATCACACGTCTGATCATTGGCATGGGTCTCGAGGCAGATATGGAGGGAGAGCAGCACCAGCAGCTAGTCTCCCTACTTGATATAACGGTCCTTGCTCAGATTGGGCTTGTGCGGCGAGCTGGCGAGCGCTACACACTTGTCGACCAGCTCTCGGACAGTTCAGATGAGGAGGGGTCCGATTCTTATGACTCCGACGTGGCAAAGCCTACTGCACAAATACCCTCCACATCTAGTGGCCCCTCTGCATCCAGTAGCAGATTCACAAGGCTAGAGGAACAGATCACAGAGATCTGTGTTGTCCAGGACACCATTCTAGCGGAGCGGCGACGGTTGGGGGATCAGTTTACCGAGCTCTCGCTGTACATTCGTGGACATGCCGCCTTTGCACACCCTCCACCTTCAGCACCAGCCGATGATGAGCCCGCGCAAGACATTTGAGACACTACTTTCATATTTTATTTTTCTTTATTTGGACCCGTGTTATTTGAACTTGTTATTTCTTTATTTTCGTGCATAGTGGTACACTGAGCTAGGGCATCGCCTTGCTATTTTATCCTTTATTTTCGTTATGTGGATCTTGGTTTTTATTTTATTGGAATTGATGCCCTCTCTATTTTCGCAGAATTCAACTTTGGATCCACAACCCCCGATGAGCTAAGCACTCCTCCACTCACACGAACCATTCTTGGCAACTACATTTAGGGGAGTATCGTTCACCTTTCTTCACTAATTACATGCGCTGAATTTGATTTTCATGCATTGAGGACAATGCAGAACTTTAGAGTGGGGATAGGTGGCTACCTATCTCTTCTTAGGGTTATTGCAAATCTTTAAGTGTGGAGATAGGTAGCTATTAAGATCATTCATTGCAAATATTTTTGTTCACTATGTTTCATATGCATGATAACCTTGTGGATAGATAAATGTGACATGAATTTTTTTTCTAGTACACCATCTGTGATTTGAAACTTTTCCAATTGAAACACCATGGCCATATAGAGACCATCATTGTGACAATTATGATTGTGAAAGACAATAGATAACCCATTGCCATGTCCTTTTGACTTAACAAGCTAAGCATTGTTTTCAATGACCCCAAGAAATTTCGTGGCACTAGTTCAAATCTGTTAAACCCCTCATAATATACATAGTGGACAAGTACAATGAAAATAAAGTAGTTTAGCACATAGTGTAAGTTAAGAAAGATAGTGTTCCACTGCTTATGGTGATGAACTAGTTTGGAGTTCTGGCTCCTAACCAAAGTGTTCTCCATTTCGAAAAATCACTACTTAGCATGAACATCTACAGGTAAAGTTGTAACCACCTAAGTAGCTAAGGGTTCGGGTACCTAATCAGCATGGGAATTACACTCTACCTTGATCTCTAGCACGGGAAAGTCGGATCTAATAAAGATGCCCTACCCAATTCAAAAAAATACATAAATAAATAAATAATTTGAACTTGTCCACCGTTCATCTAGTAGGGAAGTAACTCTTTTGACCTTAGGGCCTCAAGGATTTTCTAGAGTCCATTGAGGGCATGCTTGCCTTGCTAAGACTTTAGAACATGGCATGTGGAGTGAACAAGCTTTGTCTAGGGCTTTATCAAAAAAAGTTACAGGATCAATCTAAGCTCTGTTGTGGAGATAGGAAAATATAATGAGGTGGTACACTTGGACCAGAATTCATGTATAGTGTGTAAAGCCCAAGGTTGAACACTCATCTTCTTTTGTTAATTTCTTTTCTTTGCTTGAGGACAAGCAAACCTTTAAGTGTGGAGATATGTGATAAGTGTTCAAATGAGCATTATTTATATATAAAATTCATGCATATTACTATAAGTTTTGGAGGAGTATTGGTCCGCTTGTACTCAAAATGGCTTTGTTTCTGTAAACAGTGAAGAAAATAGAGGTTCCAGGAGAAGGGAAGTATTTTCAAGAGAATACGGGCCAAAACAGGGGAAACAGAGCAAGAGAACCAACACATACGGAGTCCCATACGGACCCGTATGGACCTGGGGAATTCAGATCCAACCTCCACAGCTGTACGGACCCCTAAACGGACTGACAGGACTCAGTATACGGACTCCTGAGAGCCATACGACCCCGTATAGGAGTCCATATACGGGCCATATTTCGTAAGTCTGCAGCTGCGTTTTGATCGAACCAAGGGTAAAATCAGAAAATACACCCAAAACCCTAGTGTGGGGTATAAATACAAAGCTTAATTAGGGTTTTGAGACATCATGGAGCAAGGAAATCAAGTCTTGGGGAGGGTTTTCATCATCTTCTCCACCACCAAGGAAGAGAGGATTGGAGGAGTTCTTCCCATCCAAAAGCTCAAGAAGGAGAAGAAAGGGCAATAGGAGCAGCAAGAAATCTACCAACGGAGCACGATTAGGGTTTTTCCTCATGAACTTTGTGATTTCTTTCCCTATTAGCATGGATTGTTGTTCTCCATTGATGGAGAGCTAATTTCTTGATACTTAGGTGTTGATGAACCCTTGGATGATGTTTAATTGATATTGCTTTTTCTATGTTAATTGCTTTGTTGAATTCATTATGGTCTATTGGATGTTATATATGGTAGTATTAACCCCTCTACGTTGCGAGAGCCCGGAGAGGTTTCTATAGTCTATATGGGGGAAGATGCGAGCGCCTCCCCATGTGTAGACAATCTCCAATAGAAAGGGCTATGAGTACACCGGTAGCCCGGGTACTAAGGAGTGCGAATCCTTTAGATGTCTTATTCCCATAGCTCTTCCAAGAGATAGGTTCCCTAGAACATAATCAGTAAGGGCACTAGGTTTAGTAATCACCCTCGAGCGAGGGGATGAAAGCACATTAGGAACCTTTGGCCAATGATTCACCAAGAATTAGCATAGATAGCACTATCCATCCCTAAGAAAATCCAAGGGGGATTTAATAACCCAAGTATCCCCTTCATCAATTGATTTTTTTCAAGGTCAATTTGCTTGTTAATTTGCATTGTTAATTTTAGAATTTAGGTTTAGTCACCACCAACCAATCTTGATCGACTAGATAATAGATAAATAGCCACTACTAGTACTTCCTTTCTCCCTGAGGATCGACAACCCGACATTAGTCCACTTTATTACTTGATTCGACTCGTATACTTGCGGATTCAACACATCAAAACATCCGATCGGTATGCCGCGACTCAACAGTTCAACACATCCGATCGGTCCCCCACGACAGAGCGGTTCAATGCATTCGGCTGATCTGCGGTGGCTCATCGGTTCCGCTACACAAGAAACACCCCAGCTGACCGGTAACAACAATGAAAGATGTGGGAGGCGACTAGCCAAATACGCACCTGACGCGCACGTGCTTCAAGTGATGGCTTGCGCTCCAAGACATCCCCTACCTATAAAAGCGAGCTGTTACAGCAAGACAAGGGAGAACGAAAAAACCCTAATGAATTCATGAAAAGAAGCGCCCCCACCCCGAAGAAGAAGCAAGAGATATTCCATCGTCCCCACCCCCTCTTGGAGTAATGTACTTATCTTTTCTTAAATGCTCCCAGGAGCACCTGTAATGATTGAATGATAGTGCATCTTCTTTCCCCGTGGTTTTTCCCCAGTTTTTAGAGGTTTTTCCACGTTTAAACCTGTTTCCTCTTGTGATTGTTTGCTTGGTTCTTGTCCTCTTCGCACTGTTCAAGGGTCCTAACCTCAAACAAATTCAACCGTTGTGTGAGGTCGGTTCTCAATCCCCAGGCACGCCAATTTCAGCGTCAACATAATCGATCGCCACGATCAGGAATTTCAGCTGTCGCACCGCCGCCGGGAATGGCCCCAAAATGTCAACTCCCCATAGGGTGAACGGCCTCGCGCCCACAACTGGGGTAAGGAAATCGGCGGGGCGGCGTTGGAAATTTGCTTGGCGTTGGCAGGCGTTACATCTCTGGGCGAAGTCCTTTACATCCTTTGTCAGGGTTGGCCAGAAGTATCCCTGCCGCAGCACTTTGTGGGCGAGACCCTTTCCCCCCAAGTGGTCTCCCGCAATTCCTTCATGGACCTCCCGGAGCACGTACATGGCTTCGACGGGGCGGAGGCACTTGGTAAGGTGTAGGACCTCTTATAAAGTTGCCCTTCCACTAAGCTGTAGTGGGATGATCGGTTTACCACCCTCCGGGCCTCCTTGGGATCTTGGGGTAGAGTCCCGGACTGTAAGTACTCCATGGGATCCATCCAGGATGGCTCGCTATCGATATCCATGAGCTCTTCGGCCGGTCGACATTCGATGGTTCGCACTGCCAGGTATTAAGTGTTGACAGGCTGCTTGATCTCGGTGTCAGAAGAGGCGAGCTTCGAGAAAGAGTCAGCCTCCCGATTCTCCACCCTTGGGATCTTGGTAATCTGGCAACTTTGGAAACTAGAAACGAGCTTCTGCACCATTTCTTTGTATTTGACCATGTTCCCCTCCCGTGCCTCGAACTCTTCTGTTAGATGTCCCACTACGAGCTGGGAATCAGTATTCGCCCTCAAATTTTACACCCCCAGGCCCCTGGCTAGTTGCAGACCGGCAATCATCGCCTCGTATTCGGCCTTGTTGTTGGTTGCCTTGAAGCCAAATCTCAGAGCGGTTGATGTGTTCCAGCCGGACGGTGAACGGAGGACCAGCCCCGCCCCTGAGCGGTTATTGGTCGATGACCCGTCTGTGTGCAGAACCCACTGAGCGGGGAGGCTCGCCTTTTCCTCAGAATGGCCCTCATCTGCATTTGATTCCTTGTCAGTAATAGTTAGTTCAGCAATGAAGTCCGCAAGTTCCTTGGCTTTGATGGACGTTTGGGGTTCGTAGCTGACATCTTACTCCCCAAGCTCGATCACCCATCTGGTCAACCTACCCGATATGTTGGGCTGGTGGAGCACCTGGCGGAGCGGTTGATCGGTCAACACCTTCACCTTGTGAGATTGGAAGTAGGGGCGGAGCCGTCGAGCAGCAACTACCAGGGCGTATGCCAACTTCTCCAATGGGAGATACCTTGACTCTGTGTCTGTGAGCACCTTGCTTACATAATAAATTGGCTTCTGGGACCCGTCTTCTTCCTTCACCAGCACCGCAATGACCACTGCTTCCGTGACCGACAGGTACATGTAGAGCTCTTCACCGGGCTGCGGCTTGGCTAGGACCGCCGGTAACTGTAGGTACTCATTCAGTTGCTGCAAGGACTTCTCGCACTCATCGGTCCACTCGAGTTTCGGTGCCTTCCTGAGCGCCCAGAAGAACGGAAGGTTCCTTTCTCTTGATTTCGGTATGAACCTCCCCAGTGCCGCCAGTTAACCGTTGAGCCTCTGTATTTCTTTGACGGTCCTCGGCAACCGGGTCTCTATTATGGCCCTTATCTTCTCCGGGTTGGCCTCGATGCCCCGTTGGGTCAGCATGAACCCAAGGAATTTTCCTGACCTGACCCCGAACGCACACTTGCTCGGGTTGAGGCTCATCCCATGTAGCCGCAGAGTGGCGAAGGTTTCCTGGAGATCTGCGGCGTGCTGCTTGGCCTCGGTGCTTTTTACCAAGATGTCGTCAATGTACGCCTCGACATTCCGGCCGATTTGATTCTTAAAGACCTTGTTCACCAGCCTTTAAAAAGTGGCACCGCCCGGCATTCTTCAACCCCAAGGGCATCACCTTGTAACAGTAGGTTCCCCTGCCAGTGACGAAGGAAGTTTTCTCCTCATCGGTTTTGGCCATTTTGATTTGATTGTACCTGGAGAAGGTGTCCAGGAAGCTGAGCATTTCATAACCCGACGTGGAATCAACCATATTATCAATGTGAGGCAGGGGGTAGCAATCTTTAGGGCAGGCTTTATTCAAATCAGTAAAATCGACACACATACGCCACTTCCTAGTGGGCTTTTTGACCAATACAACGTTTGACAACCATTCTGGGTACTGGATTTCCCGGACAAAATCCGCCTTCACCAGCTTGTCGACTTCCTCCTCTGCGGCCTTCAAGCGATCCGGCGCGAAGGCTCTCCTTTTTTGAGCCACCGGCTTGTGCCCAGGATCTACGTTAAGGCGGTGCTCGATGATGTCCCACGGAACCCCGGGCATCTCTTCGGCAGTCCAGGCGAATACATCAGAGTTGTTTCTCAGTAACGCCATGATCTCTCCCTTCTGCCCGGCATTCAATCCTGCGCCTAGAGGGACAGTCTGTTCAATCTAGTCCTCCCACAGCGGCAGGGGCGTCAATTCTTCAACCGGCGTGGGCATGCGCATCTCCCTCTCTTCATCTAGCCATTGCAGGTCCCCAATGACCAGCGCCTCGGCCCTTCTTGCGCTTCCTTCCCCCAGGTCCTTGAGCATGGTCGCGTAACATTGGCGGGAGGCGAGCTGGTTGCCTTTCACTTCTCCGCAACCGTTGGGCGTGGGGAACTTTATCATCATATGGTAAGTGGACGGAACCGCCCCCAAGGAATTAAGTGCCGGCCTTCCTATAATCACATTATAGCTCGACGGGCAGCGAACTATAAGGAAGTTAACAAGAGTACTAGTAGCTGGGGGGGGGGGGGGTTTCCGAGGAAGAGAGGGAGGGAGATTAACCCATTAGGCTGGAGCGGGCTTCCATTGAAACCGATCAACGGTGACTTCACCGGCCTCAAGTTCTCTACAGGGATCTCCATCTAATCAAAAGCATTGGAAAAAATTATGTCCACCAAGCTTCCCGTATCGACCAGCACCCTATCAACGGTAAAGATCCCAATCTGGGCTGTGATAACTAGGGCATCATCATATGGGTAGGTCACTCCTTTGAGATCTTCCTCGGAGAAGCATATGTCAGAGGACACTCGGGGACTCTTCGCTGACGCCACATTCTACACAGCCCCGACCGTGTGGACATAGTTCTTCCTAGAAGACAGACTTTCGCCCGCGCACCCGGGCCCCCCGGTTATCATTGTGATGCGCGGGCCATTAAGGGCGACGGGCTCAGGCGGATCAGCTGAGGTGCCTTCCGTGGTCAAGTCTTTCTTCAGATATTGAGAAAGCTTGCCTTCCCGGATGAGGTCCTCTATCGCGTCCTTCAAGTGGACGCACTCGTCAGTCGAATGTCCTCTGTCCTGATGGAATCTACAGAACTTCTTGCTCTTCTTCCTCTTCAGGTTCTCCCTCATCGGAGGAGGTTGCTTCAGAATTTTCTAGTCCTGTATTTGCAGCAAAATGTTTTCAAGTGAGGTGTTTAGAATGGCATAGTTGTGGTACCTTGCCATCTGGTCGAGATCACTTGGTGGCCGATATGCGGGCCTCCGTCCATCGGGTTGGTAGTGTGCTCTCCGGTCCCGCCCGCAGCCTCTTCGGGATTGGTCTTCCTTTGGCTAAGCCTGCCAGTACCCTTGCTGTTGTGACACCTTTCCTCGGACGAGCTCCATCCTCATCCGGTCTGCCTCATCCCACCTGGCTTTCATTTCATCCGAAGCGATCTGCTTCTCGGCGGGGGCGAGGAACTCCTCTAAGTTGCCAGGGACATCCCAAGTGACGCTCTCCTTGAACGGGCCTTCCTTCAAGCCCCTTATAACGGTCCCAAAGACCATATATGAGTCAAGACCCTCCATGCCCGTGATCTCCTCATTGAAGAGCCCAATGTAGCTCCGCAAGTTCTCCGTGGGCCTTTGTATAAAGCCAAAGAGTGCAAGGGGATCCTTCTTCAGCTTTCGCCTGCTCGCGAACCTGGTGAGGAAGAGATTGGTCAACTGCTTGACGCTGGAGATGGTCCCGACGGGCAAGCTAGAGAACCATTCGAACGCCACACCACTGAGCGTTCGGGGAAAAGCTCGGCACATAACCACTTCGGTGGTATTCGTCATCATCTCAGCCGAATACCTCTCTATGTTCTCCAGCGGCTCAGTGGAGCCGTCATAATATCGAAGGTTCGGGGGTCTGAACTGCTCAGGGAAAGGGGCCTCCCAGATTGCCCGTATGAAGGGAGAGTTGAGCTCTGGCACCAGCTGCAAGACTCTATCCCTCTCCGTCATGTGGGGCGGGGAGAGGTCATGTTGGGGGTGTCTTCTTGGTGAGCGGTGTCGGGGCGAGCGACGGCCAGGTGATTAGTTCCGGGGTACAGGGCGTGCTGGGGAAGGGGACAGGGTTTGGCGGTGCCTCCTCCGTTGCCGGGGGGTGTAGCGTTGAGGGGACATCGAGGCTCTCCTCCCTTCCGCGTTCCTTTCTCTGGACCGGCGGCCTCGTCTCTGACGCGGGTCAGATGAGCTCGAACTTCCCGCCGAGGATTCCACCGTTTGGGCCCTTGCTGGGGAGCGTGGTTGTCGCCTGGGGGAGAGGGTTTGAGGCCGCCCTCTCTGCTCGTTCAGTGGCCTCGCATCATGTGGGACCATCGTTTGCGAGACATAGCGCTCTACATTCCGCAACGCCTGCCTGAGTTCTGCGATCTCTTGTGCCATCGCCCGGTACCGCTCATCAGATGGACCCGTGCCTGCAGGGTGTGCCTGCCCCCTTTCTGGGGCTCTGGGAACTCCCGCGACGAGGGGGTCGTCGGTGGGAGGGGTGCTCACCGCTGGCGGATCAGTTGACGCCCCTCCTCGAGGCTCCTGGCCTTGTATTATCTTCGACTCTTTCAAGGTTGCCATGGCTTCTCGTTCAGGGTCCCCACGGACGGCGCCAAACTGTTGACGCTGAAATCGGCGTGCCTCGGGATTGAGAACCGACCCCGCACCAACGGTTGAATTTGTTTGAGGTTAGGACCCTTGAACAATGTGAAGAGGACAAGAACCAGGCAAGCAACCACAGGAGGAGACAGGTTTTAACATGGAAAACCCCCTAAAAACGGGGAAAAACCACGGGGAAAGAAGATACACTATCATTCAATCATTACAGGTGCTCCTAGGAGCATTTAAGAAAGGATAAGTACATTACTCCAAGAGGGGGTGGGGACGATGGAATATCTCTTGCTTCTTCTTTATGGTGGTGGCGCTTCTTTTCATGAATTCATTAGGGTTTTTCTGTTCTCCCTTGTCTTGCTATAGCAGCTCCCTTTTATAGGTGGGGGATGTCTTGGGGCGCACGCCATCACTCGAAGCACGTGCACGTCAGGTGCATATTTGGCTAGTCGCCTCCCACATCTTTCGTTGTTGTTACCGGTTAGCTGGGGCGTTTCTTGTGTGGTGGAACCGATGAGCCACCGCAGATCAGCCGAACGGATTGAACCGCTCTATCGTGGGGGACCAATCAGATGTGTTGAACCGTTGAGTCGCGGTATACCGATCAGCTTTGTTGAACCGGTGTGCCGCTCCTAGGTGGCCTGTTGATCTGTTTGGCAGGGACGATGTCGACGAACCGTCTTGACACCGTGCTGGCCGGTTCCATGGGGGTGCGCAGCTCCAGGATTGGGACGCTTGGCTTTCCTAGATGAGCGCCACGTGTCTCTGCACTTTTCCCCCCATCATAACTAATCAACTAACCTCGTGTTTGTAGAGGATCCGATGGATTGGCAGCTATTCCTACAAGGATTGAAGCTCGTCCAGCTCTCCTTCTCATTGCCGGCTCAATTGTCCTTCAGATGAGCAGGTGCGTCCATCAAAGAAGCCTCGGGCTCAATCAGAGGCTCTGCCAGCGTTGGTGGCTCGGGGGTCGAGGAGGTGAATGCCTCAACAGATTTGGCTCCTAAAGATCGGCATTGTTAAGTGGTTTTGCTTATTTGATAGGTATTAAAAAAAAACCTAAATTTAAAATGAAGTGGAATTTAATTTAAAGGCAGATGTGGAAAAGATGAAGACAATGGGAATCGAGAAGAGGCTCTGGTGAGTCTGATCACGCGCATACATCTCCCACGGCCGTTCCCGCTTCTCTCTCTCTCTTTCTCTCTCTTTTCAAGTCAACCAATCCCGCTCCTCTGTCTCTCTCTCTGCGCCATTGATATTGTATAACAAAAAATCTCGTTTCCATAAATTTCTCTCTTTCCAACTCAATTGACTGCGATATATTCCAAACGACCGGCCGCATATTCTGTGGTCTTCCTCGCCATTCTTGCTCTTATTTAAGCAACTAGTCTCTCATCTCCAGACTCCGTCGCTGACTTCTTGCGTAGCCATGGCCGATCAATACCATCGGCTTCTTCTTGCTGCTATTATCTTCTTTGGTTTACTCGTGTCCTTCTGCCATGGTGGTGTCACCAGTAGCTTCGTCCGCAAGCTAGAGAAGACCATCGACATGCCTCTCGACGCCGATGTCTTCAGAGTTCCCCATGGGTACAATGCCCCCCAGCAGGTCATATCAATGTCTTTTCTTTGTTGTTTTTTTCTTTCTTTCTTTTATTTTTTTTTTTCACTTTGTGATTTTCGTGAGGTTTGCTCTGTGTATTTTTTGAAACCATCTTCTGGTAATTTTAGAAACAAATCATATTGTTTTCTCATTGGTACTCTATTTTCTTTGGTGCACAAATCTATTATTACATGGTTGACTTGATTTATAATTTGCTTTGTTTTTTTTTCTTTTATTCCTTATCTCCGGATAAAGATGTTATTGGCCATCGATATTCTTTTGAGACCTCGCTTTTGCTGATTCTTGCGTGCTTTACCCCATTGCCTTTTTTTGAGATTCCCTTCTCTTTGCCTGGAAATTTTGTATTTTTTTTTTTTTCATTTATGACGATCAGGAACAATTCCCTCTAGAATACCAATTAAAATCCTCTTCTTTTTATCATTTTAATTCTCCTAATAGGGGTGGAATTTGCTGATTTTGTTCTTTGTTCTTCAAGGTTCATATAACTCAAGGTAACATGGATGGCTCGGCAGTGATCGTGTCATGGGTCACCCAGGACGAGCCAGGTTCTAACATGGTGCTCTATGGGACATCTGAGGACAATCTTAAATTCCAGGCTAAAGGCAAGCTCACACAGTATAAGTACTACACCTACAAATCTGGGTTCATTCATCATTGCACACTTCGGAATTTGAAGGTAGGTGGGGTTACTTTTTTTGGTTGATTAAAAGTAGTGACCTTTGTTTCCTTTCCGTTCCCATCCTTTACCTTTCTTAGATCTACCTTTATTTTATGTTTAAAGCTTTCTCCTTACATGTTGCACACATGCACCGTTCACATATACAAGTAATAAGCTGAACCACATGTAGAAAATATTGTGAGAAAGTTTAAAAGTTAGAACATATTTGATCTTGTGGTTCACTAATCTCAAAGCAACCTGCTTATCACAAGTAGAATCTGCTTCTCTTATAATTTTGTTCCTATCCAACCAATGGAGTTTAGAGAGATGTAAAGTGGGACCTTTAATTTTTTGCAGTTTGCGACGAAATACTACTATAAGTTGGGGATTGGGAATACAACACGGCAGTTCTGGTTCACAACACCACCAGAAGTTGGTCCTGATGTTCCTTACACATTTGGCCTCATAGGTAACTATTCTTTAAGTTAAAAAGAAATTTTCCCTACATTTATACTGTCTGCCTTTAATATTTATTATACTTTTCATTGGAATTTACTAATGTGATTACAAACATCTTAACTCGAACGCTCTTGTGTCTCCTCAATTTATCACCAATCACCATCCCATTGCTTGCTCAAATGATTCTTCTTTAGTCCATTATTTTTTTGTTATTTTACAAAATTTCTAACTGAATTGACTGACAAAGGAAATAACGTCTATGATAAACCATTCCACATGAAGCCGAATTGGTTCGCAGAAATCTCCATAACTTGTTTTAATTGTTTCTAGATATATTCACTTTAACTTGTTGTAATTTTTCTGTTTCTTTTTCCACAGTAGATAATTTCCTTGCTATAAGCATCATATATTTTCCAGCAACATCTTCACACTTTATTTGAGAATATTATGCTGTGAAAACTTCATTTATTTGCTCATGTTTTATATCTTATATTTGGGCATTATATTTTTATCCCTTAGATAAACTTGTCCATCCTTTATTCGACTTGTGCTCCTTTCTTAATCTTCTTGAATTTCCATTAAGAAGATATTGAATTTTGTATATTCTCCTAGACTTTGCAAACATCTGTTTACATTTATGTTAGCCACTATAACTTAGATCTTCACCATCCATTCTTCTCATCTATTCTAATTTGCAATATGTCTCTCTTCTTTTTCTTATATTTGGTTAATCACTAAGCTACCCCGAAATAACTGGTCTCAATACAATATATTATCTTATAGGCTTCTGAATACTTGTGATACAATGCATTTTTTATGTGCACATTATCTTGCTTGAACCACCGTAGTTATCCAATGGTGAGATGTACTTTCATGGCTGTGAACATGAGCAGGACATGTTCACCATCCATGGCAGGCAATCCCAAGCTTACACAAGTACATAACAATTCTTGGGGGGCATCATTTCACATAAAGCCAAAACATCTTATGATATGTTTTCCTTCCTCCAAATCATGCATCAAGAACTTTACTTGTAATGTTGGGGGACTGTTCTCTACTAAAAATTAAAGTTCTGGGTATGCTTCCTAGCTGGCAAAAACTTTAGCATTGTGCTCTCAGAGTGATGCTTTTTACATATCAGCATTTGTACCTTCGTGGCAGTTGTCTAATCATGTGTATCATGCTCAAATAAAGTTTAGTTCTAAAGGTAGGAGATAATCCCCCATCTTACAGTTTTGCACTTTCATAACAGTGAAATAATAAGAATAGTGGAACTGCTGTGATTTCTGAACTTTGTTCCTGATCAATTGAAGTCTTGCAGAACAATATATGTGTAGTGTAGTTTTCATTGTCTTATGTCTTTTGCAGGGGATCTTGGACAGAGTTATGATTCAAATAGCACACTTTCCCATTATGAGTTGAATCCTATTAAAGGAGAGGCAGTGCTCTTCGTTGGTGACCTTTCTTATGCCGATAACTACCCAAATCATGATAATGTTAGGTGGGATACATGGGGAAGATTTGTGGAGAGAAGCGTTGCATATCAGCCTTGGATATGGACTGCTGGAAATCATGAGATTGATTTTGCTCCGGAAATTGTGAGTGGCAAACTTATTATAATGAAGGCCTTTGTCTTCTTGTAATGTTTACTTATTTGTGCATGCTATGGTGTTTGCATACAATGCAACATATTTAATTTTATAGTGCTGATTGACACATTTGGTGGTTGAAACTGTATTTGGGAGAAAAGTAAACATCACCATGTGCAAAATGTTCATTCTAACATTATAATCATGACATTTTTTGTAGGGTGAAACCAAGCCATTCAAACCATTTAGCCACAGGTATACCGTTCCCTATAAGGCTTCAGGTAGTACAGCTCCATTTTGGTACTCGATCAAGCGTGCCTCAGCACATGTTATTGTCCTGTCATCATATTCAGCTTACGGTATGGATAGATTCATTTGCAATTTTTTTTTTTTTTACTTTGAAATTCATCTTTAACCTGAATAGAAATGGTAACTTCAAAGTTGATATTTAGTATTTTCTTCTACTATGCACATATGATTTTCTGAAAAAGAATAAAAGACATGTTTTGGTTTTATAGGATGAGTTTTTTCTGTTTCTTTTGCAAATGATGCTGCTAGTCTTCTTGCAAATGAAGAAATCTATTAAGTTGTTCCTTAATTGTGGTTGTGGCATTGGTGTGCATATCTATCAGTTCCATATGTTGGGCACTAAGTCTTGGAAAAATGGAAATTATTTTTATTGACATTCTTGATAATTCAAAAACTGCAGTATATCCTTGGAAGATGTGTTTCAACAAATTTAGCCAGGACTGTTCTGCACATTGCATTTCTTCCATGAGTGAAGTTTTACTTTGGTAACTTTTTTGCTGTTGTATATACTAGTATGTTTGTTTTCCATGAAATTATATATATTAGTCTGAATAGTCTGATCATTATTATAATTAAGGTGCATTTCATGATTATTATAAGTTGTTTTTTGAGAATCTCTTTGATTTATCAAAATGATGATGGGCAAGTGATACACAAATTGAATGTCATCATTCATTGGCCAATCAACAAAATCGATATAGACAAAATATAGTTAGCGTTCCATATGATGCAAAGTTGATGCCAAATTGTTTTATCTAAATTTGGATTTGTTGTACTCATTTATTCGGGTGTTTTTCTCAATGTGGGATGGTATTCTTGTGCTAATGACAAATGTGTCCTTGATATGAACGATTTAAGGGCTTGCTAAGATTTAATCTGGATGAGATTAATGGCTTATGTTCTGTTGTCATTTACTCTGCAGTGGTTATTTGGTTATTTTTGTCTTTTTTATCTTTATACTGATATTGATTTTTGAACTCTTCTATTCTAGCATCTGTTCTTCTTTTGTTTTCTGTTCTTTATACTGATTTATATCCAGCTATGATATGCTAACTGAAGCCTAATCTAAATCAATTTTAGCTAACTGACAAATACTTTCTTCGCCTTCTAGGTAAATACACTCCTCAATACAAGTGGCTTGAAGAAGAGTTCCCCAAAGTGAACAGAAGTGAGACACCATGGTTAATTGTTCTCATGCACTCTCCATGGTATAATAGTTACAATTATCACTACATGGAGGGGGAAAGTATGAGAGTAATGTATGAGCCATGGTTTGTACAAAACAAAGTCGATGTTGTATTACTTGAGGCCATGTCCATGCATATGAACGCAGTGTAAGTGTTTATGCATCCTGCAAATCTTTTCTATAGAGCCATGTCTTTAATCATTGAATGATCTATTTTTCGCCAATTGTCACTCTTAATTCCTGGGTTATTTGGAGCCTATATCGTGAACCATTCGTGCTTTTATGAATATTCCCAGATGTTTTCAATTCCATGCCCAAAAGTAGAATATAGAAAATTCTACAACTCTCTTCACAAATAATTCACCTCCCTGCTAAATTTCTTATTGGACAAGGATTCTTAATTTAACTGTTCCATCAATCTTTAAGTTATATAAATGCTCATCTTCATCCTTACCTTGCAGCATCGAATATCAAACATTGCTTACAACATCATTAATGGGGATTGCATGCCTGTCGATGATCCATCTGCCCCTGTGTACATCACCATTGGCGATGGTGGAAATCTTGAAGGACTTGCTACAAAGTATGATAAGTATCAAATCTCTTTCTGGTTTAAATTTTCATATGTTATTATTTGAAGGGCAATTATACATCAAATTTTTTAGAATTCATTGACATTTTTCTTCTACAGCATGACAGATCCACAGCCCAAGTATTCAGCTTACAGGGAGGCCAGTTTCGGTCATGCAATCTTTTCTATCAAGAACCGAACTCATGCCTATTATGCATGGCACCGGAACCAAGACGGCAATGCAGTGGTTGCTGATTCTATGTGGTTCTATAACAGATATTGGGGCTCTGTCGATGGTTCTATCACAACTATCTCGTGATGCTCTGATCTCTGAGATCAGCTTCAAGAATAACATCTCCACAAGATTTGGAGCAAATGTATTATTAATTGCTTTCTGTTTTTACTGTTGGAATAGCCTCATTTAATACTTATAATTGTATTGCTGTATTTTGATGAATGATTGTGAAATAATGATCGTCTTTATGAGATGTTTAACTCTCTGCTTAGCATACCAAGAAAACATGTTATGACAAAATCAACTCTTAAATTAATATATTATTAATTAATATTTTAAAATTTAACATTAATAATAAATATTAATTACTAGTTAGAAAATTATAAATGTTATTAAAATTATTTATTTAAATTATTTTTAATTAAGTTAGCCATTAGTCCATTTAATTTTAAATTTTTCTCAACATAAAAATTAGTTTCAAACAGTGTTTAGCCCCACTTTTAAGATTTGTTGGCCTTTTCACTTGCTGAATTCACTGTTTATCATTTTTAAATAGAGGTTTGATGGAACCTAAAAGTTTTTTTTTTAATGATAAAATAGTTTTTTAAAACTCACTTATATTGTATAAATACTTCATGGTCAAAATTGTCCAAATGGCCTAGGGTCTCCTCATAAATCACCTATTCAGTGATTAGGTTTTATTTAACTTATTTTGTTAAATTATGTAATGTTTAATATTTTTTGGATTGTAAACATTCAGCAATAATGGATGACCACCTCAATAACAAAGAATTACTCTTGATGTGAACTTAGGACTTGATAACAGATTAACACCACTATGAATTACAGGAAAGTTTTCTACAGCCATCCTTCTAACCTGCATTCACATTATTTGGACAAAAAATGCGCCAATTGATTGGGGAAAATACGACAGTGGATATAAAAGAACAATGAAATGACAACTTTTTTTTTTTTGACAAAGGCGACAAATGCCCCGACAAGGGAGGTCAAGGGTGGACTATAACAGATTAGGGCTGAAACTCTAAACCGCCAAACCATCTAAACCGCTCCAAACCAATCCGTTGAAACCGTTGGTTTTTCAAACCGTTGAAACCGCAAAAAAATTGGTTTGGTTTGGTTTGAAATCGATTAATATTCAGTTCGGTTCGGTTTGCAATTTCTGAATCGCGGTTTGAACCGAACCGAACCGTATATTCCTCCTTTTACTGTGATTGAACCAACATGGTCTTATATTATCCGACTTGGGTTAACCTTGTAGGGATTAGTATGAGATAAAAGGAGATAATCATAATTTGATTAAGATTTTATATTTGAATTTGAATTGGATCAAGATTCATCTCATAGATATAATTATAAAAAGTTTATGATTGATTTTTATCTTTAATAAAGATTTGAGTGAGGCTAGGACACTCTGCAATTCAGAAAAAGTGGCTAACCAAAATTGTTTGGCATGCCAAATAAGTCTCCCACACATAATTTCAACCACAACGGAGAATGCAGCGGATGGCTCGGAGCGCGTCTAAGCCATATGTCTCTATTACATCACCTTGAAAAAGTGGAATTCGGGTAAAGTGGCTCACCACGTTGTTTGGAATACCAAAAAACACCCCGAAAATTTTTTTTAGCCCAAACAGAGCGCCGATGTGAGAGATGTGCGAGAGATATGATGAGAGAATAGACATGCAATTATTTTATCTTTCAAACCGCGGTTCAAACCGAACCGAACCGCAAACCGAACCAGTTTGGTTTGGTTTCATTTTTCAAATTGTTCGGTCCAGTTTGGTTTGATTTTTTCAAACCGAAAAATACCTGTTTGGTTTGGAAATTCGTCCAAACCGACTCAAACCGAACCAATTTCACCCCTATAACAGATCAACCTTCAATTCAATAGATCAACAATTCCAACAACTCTATCAACCTTGATTAATGGAAATTCACAAATTCAAACTATAATATCACAGATCTAACAATCCAAAAATTAGATCTAACAATCTGAACATCAACATCCGCATTCATTAGAGAGACCAAATGGCATAACCAACCATTGATAATGGCCTTCATGAGTCCTAAAAGCAATCTTGATTCTATCATCTGGATGCAGCAAAACTTGATGGTAACCTGAGCGCAAATCCAGTTTAGAGAAGAACTCAACTCCATATAATTCATCCAACAATTCATCAACTGTAGGATTTGGAAAAGCATCCTTGAATGTAATGGCATTCAGGGATCTATAATAAATACAAAATCTTCAAGTACCATCCTTTTTCTTAACTAATATCACAAGAGATGAGCAAGGACTTGAGCTTGGTTCTATTATTCCCTCCTGTAGCAGCTGTGAAACTTGATTTTCAATTCCAGACTTATGACTGTGTGGATAACGATAAGGCTTCATCCTGATAGGATCTGAATTTGGAAAGAGGAGAATTCTATGATCACAGGATCGAGATTAAGACAATCCTCTTGGAATTGTGAATACAGTATTATACTTCTGTAATAATTGTAGAAGAGAAGCCTGTCTACTCTCATTCAACTGAGCATCTATGATAAAATTTAGGGTCTCACCTTCAGACTCAGTTTGCTTCAATGCCTGATCCCCTTGATCTTTCACTGTCAAAAGATAACATTGAGAGATACTCTTCACTGAGTTCATTCTATGTAATTGATGCAGTGTGGTAGGTTGAGGAGGTGATGGAGCCTCTCCCCTTAGTGTGGTGAATCGACCATCCTTGTAAAATTGGATTAACATTTTACTGTAATCCACCAAGTGAGCTCCTAAGGTAGCTAACCAAGCAGCTCCCAAAATAACATCAACACCAGCAATAGGAAGTACATAAGCAGGGAATGATAAGAGATTATTCTGAATCTTAACTTGAAGATTATCAATCAATCCCTCTATTTCCAATGAACTGCCATTACCTACTACAACTCGAAAAGATTTCGTTGGTGTCACCTCCAATTTAAGGAACTTGACAAGCCGAGGTTGAATGAAATTATCATCACTCCCTCCATCTAAGAGTACATGAATAGGCTGACCTTGTATAAAACCCTGGAATCTCAATGTACCAGAGATCAGGGACGGAACCAAAACAAACTGGTAGGGGGGGCTGAGTGCAAAACATAAAAAAAAATTCATCTAACATAACAATTGTTTCCTATATAAAATAGTACGACAATATAATTTTGATTAAAACAACCACAATTTGAATACACATATCAAAAAATAAAATAAAAATAAAACATTTATCTACGCACACTCGAACTAGAACTACCGCTTGTGCCGGACGTGTGATGCAGGCCACTAAGAGGAGGTAACTGCATACGACGAGTTTGCATTTTCTGAAACCGCTGCAAAATCGCCTCATTTTCAATAGTTGCAAGAACCTTCTTCTCGATATAGACAACCATGCTACCATTCATCGACTTGTCCCCCATTTTGTTGCGCAAGTCAGTTTTCACAATATTCATTGCCGAAAATACCCTCTCAACACTAGCTGTAGCAACTGGCAAAACTAATGCCAACTCAATAAGACGATAAACGAGTGGAAAAATAACATGTTTTCCTGTCTCAACCATCTTCCTAGCAAAACCACCCAAGTCCCCAACATTTGCAAAATCATCATCATGTCGCACATCATAAATAAAAGTGGCAAGTTGATCCTCAAGCGTCATATGTTCAGTCACCGAGAAGTCTTCAGGATACATCTCTACAAGACAGAGTAGCTTGTGGATGTTGAATTAGGAGAACGAGTCCCTTGGATCAAGGCATGACATGAGAAGAAGTAACTCTGTGCTAGCTTCTGGAAAGCGAGTTTGTATTTCTTGAGTAATCAAATCAATAACCTAACATTGCATTAATGATAAATTCAATAACAAATATTAATAAAAGAATAAATTAATGAGATTTATAAAAACATAATAAATATAGAAAATAATTACCTTACAGAAAATTTCTATATGATAATGGTGATAATAAGTAATGAATTGGCCCTCCCGCCTAGAACGACCACGAATTCTCATATTATCCTCCATATTAGGCACCGGGATTGAATTTCCCTCACAAAACAAGCTAACCTCCGCCAAAATTCCTCCCATCCTGTTTCCCTAAAATGGTGAAGTCGAGCTTTCACAGTTTCAATCAAACGCATAGCTTGAATAATATTCTGATCCTTTTGTTGTAAGGCAAGTGACAACTCATTTGTCATCCCCAATAAACGCCTCATCAAGTACATCACAAATACAAATTGATAATTCTCCATTTTGTCAATCAAACTTGCCACTATACCTTTATTATTATTAGAAGCACCATCATTATGCACATTTTGGAGTACCTCTAAAACTGAAGTCCACATAGAGATTAGCCGGAGAATGGTAGTGTAATGCGATCCCCAACGAGTATCCCCTAGTCATGCTAAGCTAGATTCTTGATTTTTCCCTTTGCCATTGACTATCTCTTCTTTCTCCAATTGCCCAACCATTCTATCATGGTGATGTTGCCGAAGTTGGTCTCTCCTTTTACAGGATGCTCGGGTGACATGAACAATCATACTAACATATTGGAAAAAATCACTCACAATCCGATTGTCTTTAGCAACAACAACAATTACTAATTAGAGTTGGTGCGCAAAACAATGGATATATCTTGCATATGGAATTTCTCTTAAGATAAGTGCCTTCAAACCATTGAATTCACCTCGCATATTTGAGGCCCCATCATATCCTTGCTCTCTTAGCCTGGACAGAGACAACCCATGCTTGGCAAATAGGCAATCAATGGCATTCTTTAAAGAAATGGCAGAGGTATCAGGCACATGAACAACAGCAAGGAACTGCTCTACCACATGTCCATTTTTATTCACATATCACAAAATAACTCCCATTTTTGGCTTCACTGAGGCATGCTGGGCTTCATCAATCATAAGGGAAAAATAATTATCCCTAATATCATCAACAATAATATGTGTAATCTTTGCTGCACAAGCATTTGCCAACTCCTTTTGAATCTTTGGGGAAGTCATTTAATTATTTCCAGGGGCATTTTGTTTGACTGTCCTCCAAACCTCTTCATTTAGTAGGCTATACCGCTCGAGCAACTCAAGAAAATTGCCCTTGTTCAATGAATTTGAGGACTCATCATTTCCACGGAAAGGTAAACCTTGCTTCAATAGAAAACGAGTCACATCCAAAATTGCTGTCAAACGAACACGGTATACAACCTCCATCTCATGCGAATGTGCGACAAATTGGTGTGACACGCTCTGCCTCTGATTTTGGAAGCTCTGAAATTATACTCTAGCATCATTATGTGCACTATTTATTGCACCAATATGTTCTGCGAATTTTTCCAATGCTTTTTTCCAATTATTGAACCCTATCTTGGTGAATGCATCTTCTCATATTCGGCTTCCTCTACTTGGCTTGAAAAGATAACACCAAAAACAAAATGCCACATCTTTCGTCATGCTATACTCCAACCAAGCATCCTGAAAACTCCTCTTTTGTTTGCCATACTCTTTTCGCGGAAAATTGTGGCCAATTGGTTGACAAGGGCCTCTAGTCAAATATTCTCTTCTAAGTTGATCTCTAATCTCAACATCGAAATCTTCAATTGGTTTTCATAGTCCCGGGTCACTAACAATGTCATCCAAATTAAAATTTGTACTAATGTTCTTCTCTCTTGATTCAGAGTCCAATGGCACTTTAGGAGCATTGGACGACTCTCCACTCCGTGGTCGTTTAATCCAAAATTTATCCATGTTCTACAAATAAATAAGTAAAAAAACAACCATCTTTAATTATGGAGGAATAATGGATTACTTGGCTAAAACACAAACATTGTAGCAAATCTAATTTAAGATGTAACAAACTGAAAAAAGTTTCAATCCCTGAAAAGCTAAATATTGCAGCAAAGAAAGCAACCAGCTTGGACTTTTTGCAAAAATAACTCAATCTGATAGTCAGACTTATGAGTTATGATATTAACAAACCAAATGGAGAGTGTTAGATATGCAAACCAAACATAGCAATAATAAAAAACACATTGACAGAGCAATCTTCAAAATTGCAATGATGGCTTCCACATTTTTTAAAAGAGAACATGAGCCCAACATAAGCTCAAAAGATATAATTACCCTTCTATAGTTCTATACTAAACTAAACATAATATAGCTAAATTACATGAATATTCTTCTAGAGTTTATTGTTGCATCCCCCTATATATAAATCATAAATATAACACCTATGTTCTAGTTAATGAATACAACACATACACCTTGAAGTTGGTTGCATGGTTTAGATTGAACTACCCTCATATAGCAATTGGAGCATTGGCATCTTCAGCTCCAATCTTACAGTTTGATGACATTGTTCCATGGAGTAGCTTCTATGATGGTGTTTCTCCGTCACAGGATTACAAGGTTTCTTTCAGTTTTTTGTTTCATTAAATTTGTGTTTTCTTTTTTTGATTTTGTGATTTTGATATTGGAATTAATGTTGCAGGATGAGAGCATGAATTGTTTTGAGGTAATAAAAGGGAGCTGGGATGATTGATAGCATTGTCTCTCAAAAAGAATGGTCTGCAGGAAATTGGCAAGATTTTCAGAAGTTGCAAGTAAGCTTCTTCATTTTAACTGCTAAATGTATCTAAATTTGACTGATTTTATTAGATTTATAAAAGTTATACAAGCATTTGAATTTGTTTTGTCTGGGAAATTAATTTCCATTTCAACAAGGATTAGTCATGCCTCTTTTGGGGGGGGGGGGGGGTTCCATTTCAAAGTGGGTCATGCTCCTTCTATAAGTTGTTTCCAAGCCCTAGGAGCATGTGCAACAGGACTGTTCTTATGGAGGAAAAGCCCAAGGAATCAAATTGAAAATTTGAGGCTTAGATTGATACATTTTTTTGTAGAATATGTTTAATTGATGACAAATATAAGAAACAAAAATATATATATTATTTAAATCAAATTAATCAAAGAAATTATCTTAATCTTAAGCTCAATAATGTATTTGAATACGTGAAATTCCAATTTGTGTATTCTCATTTAGAAACTAGGCCTTGAACTAAAATTCTGATAAACTCTATGTGCTATTTATACAAATTAGTCATGCAAATCATCCTTGAAGCAAGCTTGAAGGCTGAAGGAATGAATGGCATTTTCAATAACCAAGAGTTCAATTCAATGCATAGAATCAAGGTAAAATAGTGATTGGTGAAAACATCTTAATCTAATCCTGCCAACTGCCAAGTGCCAACTTCCAAATCTGCCAAGCCCTTAGCCCTCTGCTACCAATCCCCGGAGAAATATCTAACCAAGAGGAGAAAAAGGTTAAGATGATAAGATCTAATGATAATAAGATGCAGATTTTAATCCAAACTCATCCAAACAGAGGTTATTAAGATCAAAGTATTACATGTAAATTGTAAATTTGTAATTCAAATTCCAGAATAATCTTGACATAATCAACACATTAAGCGCAAGTTTGACTCTTTGAGATCAAATTTAGAGGGGGAATGCAAGGTTGTCTGAACTCCTCTCCATCTTCATCTCAATCATCTGCTCTCTTCGCCTCTTCTCCTCAATTGGAAGTTTAGAGCTCTTCATCACGGAGCCTAAAAACGTGAGCACGGTACTTACCGAAGCCACGAGGAACTAGGGTTTTTTTTGTTATCGCCTTATCAGTTCGAATTTAGAAAGGATCCGATAGGATAAGTCATGGAGAGACATCTGATAAGGATCCCAGAACGGCAAAACCAGAAGGGACAAATTGGTCAATTGACTCAATTCTTTCACCTAAATTATCTAATCTTTCAAGCTTGCGAACGGAGGAGACTTCGTGGCAAGACGCGCAGTCACGCGCAAAGCATCTCATCTTCTCCATTTCAGGCTTTCAGCTCAGCTGCTCAAGGCTCAAGCTTTGGCAAAGCTTGAGGGGGGGCTAGGGGCAAGGGAAGGGGGGGCTTTCATCTTGGGCTACCGGAATACCTCAGGGATTCGCCGGTGCCGTTAGGGCTGAAGCCCACCTGCTAGCCCTGTCTAGGTCGGTCCACAGGGGCTTTCATCATGGGCTACGGAATACCTCAGGGATTCGCCGGTGCCGTGGGGGGTGAAGCCCCTGCTAGCCCCTATCTAGGTTCGTCCCTGCCAGAGATAGTGGACCTATCATAGCATTTAATGACATTTTATGAAATTTCTCCTCCAAAGTTTCTAATGGATCAGGATCAATGATGAATTGACCCTCTTGAGTATCTGTCTCCTCACCATCCCATTGCAATATCAATAACTTTTTATTGGGACACTGGTGAAACCTTGTAAATTTCTCATCACAATGAAAACATAAACCATTAGCCTTCCTGACCTGCATTTCTTCTTGTAACGCCCCGCCCCCAAAATCCTCGGGCCCATGGGCACGCAGAACGTGCCGTGCAGGAACACGGCCGAGGCCCTGTTCGGACACGAAGCCTCGATGATCAACAATAATAAATCGCACACACAAAGCAGGAATCATATATGAAACATAAGCATGTCTGCAACATGATAATGCAGCGGAATAAAAATATATGAATCCCTGGGTTCTACAACCCTAATATCATGTCGTACAAGGCTCTTACTTGGGAACCTACAATGATACTCTCTCTCAACATTGATGACAAGGGGCACCCACCTCAGCTCTCAATCCCTGCAGTACTGTGCGGCTCCTCAATGTCCCGCAACCTACTCCTCGGGATCTGAAAAAAAATGTCAACAAGTATATGAGCTTTCGGAAGGAAAGCCCAGTAAGATACCCCCATATGGGAACAGTAGTAAGTCATGTCACACGATATGATAAGCTAAAATAAAGCGAATCAAATAAACAAACATGACTAAATCATGACCGCAGTCATGTCAGCTCAGAAGAGTAACTACAAATCACCTATGAGTCGTCATCCCCCGTGCAGTCATCAGCTTTTGCCAATGTCGACCAACTCGGTCGTTCGAACCTGAAGTCCGGTAGCGCTACAAATCACCTATGAGTTCCATCCCTCTGCCAGGGAAAGCACGAACGGGGTGTCCACCGGCCCCGAACGCCAACACGGAGCTACACTCCACTACACCGGGTGGAATAACTCACAAGAGCAACACAAGCCAAATGGAAACAAATATCATCCAACAACCATACATACATCGATGGATACAAGCAACAATCATCCAATCAAGCAATAGATGTATGTTTAAGCCAAGAATCAAGGAATCAATGATGTAAAACATCCAAGGAATAAGAGATTCTAGGCAAAGGCACTTACATGCTCAAGCATGTAATCTCGATAGCAACAATATAAACAATCAACGAATGAAGGTAAGCAAGGCAAGAGTACTTACGCAAGTATCAAAGATCAATCAATGATAACGGTACTAGGCAGAAGCACTTACCTGGTCTAGAATCTATCTGATCAGTCTGTATGCCTCCGAAAAATACCCCGCAATCTCTGTGGAGGGACTGGATTAATTCTGAGTATCTCCAGTATGTGGTCGCCGTCATGAGGTTCCCATCAGTAGCAGCTCCAATCGGTATCTCCAGCTCCACCGTCAGTCCACAGCCAACTCCATATCAGGTGTCCAGTAACTATCGGGAGGGGTTGGCTGCAAGGTTGAAGCTTTCTTGGCTTGCTTGGAGGAGAGCTTCTCACAGGAAATGGTGTTCAGATTTTACAGAACTGCAGAGTGTGGAAGAGGAGACGCGAAATGTTTCTCCTCTTTTGAGACTTTTTCTGAACATATCAACACCTTTTAAGTCTCCCTGAAGCAGAACCATGAGCAGCAAGCCATGGCTCCACATTCTCTGCCCAAAGGTATTCACAATGTACCTAAGCTCATCCGTTCACCTAACCTCGCTTCCCTTTCTTTGCTTCCCTCCATGCTCCTCACCACCTCCATTTCTCTTCAAGCTTTATCTCTCTCTCTCTCTCCACAACTGAGAACATGACAGCCCATGACCCTTGACAAGCTCTAGAACAGGCTTCTAGGTGAAGCTTTTCAAGCTGTAAAGAGACGCTAGTCTTCATATAGGTCTTTAAAAAGTATAGGAGCATGGCTGCATGGGCTTTTCTCTCCCACTTTAATTTCTTTTAATCAATTAGCTCACGTTTGATAAGAGAATATCCCAAGTGGGATATCCACATATGGGAACAAATTTTGAATTTTTTCAAAAAATTTTGGAGGGAAAGACAATATAACAATTCTTAAAGCCTCATAAACTTGTGATTTAAGTGTAATCCCTACAATGATGGTGAATGACCAAAATGCCCTTGCTTTCTTGCTTATATTATTTATCATGGCTCCAAATATTAATTAATCCTCTTCCAACATTTCTCCAAATAAAATTGAGTATCATTTATATAGAAAAATCTATAATAATTGAAATTCGAAAAATATAAATAAAATATGATAAAAAATTTGCCCAAAAAAAAACGGAATTATATATTTTGTTAAGAAAAATGTTGAAAAATAAAACGCAAATATAATTTTCAGAAAATCCACAAATCCACGTATTCCCCTAAAAAAAATAAAAAACTGAGAAAATGGAAGTAAAATAGCGATAAAATCGAAACAAAAAAAAATCAAAAAAATATTAATATCAGATTTAAAAAAAATCTCCAACAAATCTCCATACATTTCCAATCAATAACTACCAAAAAATGAGAAAAAGATGAAGTTTATACATAATTTTTTTTTTTAATGGGTTCGGGTATATATTTATTTCTCGCAATTTTGGGATTTTTTTGGGTATTTGCATGGATATTTTGAATTTTCTTGGATTTATTAACAAAATCTGAGATTATTAATAAGATTATAAATTGTACAAATTTTTATAATTTGTTTTAGTTGTTAGGATTCTGAGGCTTTTTTTGTGGTATAGTGTACATTTATTCATATTTTATCTTGTTTAAGGATTTTGAAGAGTTTTATTTATTTAATAATTTATTTTGGGTGGTTTTATTAGTTATGATCATTTCTTTTCATTTTTTTCTATTATTTTTTGGGAAATTTAATAAAATTAATACATGATGTTTTCAATATTAGGAAATTTTTTTTTTCATAAATTTTGTGCTTTTCTTCCCAAATATTAGTAATTGGTTTTTGAATCTTTGAAATGTTATCTCTATTTTTCGTGCCACGTCAGCACATAATTGACAGATAATCATTGACAATAACATCCAGGTTCATGGGAAAATAATATAGAAAACCTTGTTGGAAATATGATATAAGATAACGTACATCATAATCACATATATACTAATAAAAATAGACTAAAATGTAGGAACACTCATCACAAACGCCACAAGGCTCGAGATATATTCTCTCGAAGGAGTTGCCCCATATCATGTGCACTACCAGTGTCGTCGTGTTGCCAATCCACGCCCATATTTTCTTCTTCAACATAATCGTCTTCGTCCTGCTGCAGCTCCTCATCTCTATTGGCATATTTGCAGATGTAATTGTGTATCACAGCGCACGCGACAACAATCTCGTTGAATTTCCACTGAGAACGCTGACGGAACACGCAGGATCTTGAATCGGCGCTTAAGCACGCCAAAAGCCCTCTCGACTATATTCCTGAAACTGGCATGAGCATGGTTAAATTTTTCTTTCCGATTGTGATATCTTTTCTGCCCCCTAGTAAACTGCCCAAGGTGGTATCTCTCCCCCCTGTATGGTGCAAGGAGGCTTTGCGTATTCGCGTAACCTGAATCAACAAGATAATATTTCCCTGCAAGAGTTTATTGTAAATTGTGTCAGCACAGCTTACTAAGTATGATTTTATTCATAGAAAATTGAGTAGGCCCATGTCATCACCTTCCGGGACTGAAAAAGATCCATTTTCCAGGCAGTGTTGCATGATGCGCATGTCCGCAGCCGAACCCTCCCATCTGGCACAAATGTACCGAAACTGCATGTCAAACGACACAACAGCCATTACATTTTGATTGAGGGTTCCGTACCTATTACGATAGCGTTCTTGGATTTCCCTCGGAACGATCACCGGCACGTGGGTTCCATCTATCGCTCCAAGACAGTCCTACGAACAGTTCTTATGTTTTAGTTGCCACGCAAAATCAAAGGACAACACCAATTCTTCTTACCTTGAACGGGGTGTTGCGAACCAATGTGTGAGCTGGCTCATCTCCGGTTGGCAGCTGGATCATCTCCTCGCTTAAGATGCACATGGCACGAAGTACTGCATGGAAATAGCGGCTCACAGTCTCAGAGCTGTGCTAAAATTGCTCGCAAGCAACTCTATTTGCCGATGCATATGCCACGACGGTCATGAATATTGCAAGTTGCTCCAGGACGGATACCGTACGGCCATTGCGTAGTAGGCCGCGCGATTCTAGCAATGTCGCGAGTCCCCTGAACACATGCGGCTCCATTCGAAATATATTGTGCGACCGTTCCATGTGCCCGTCCAACATGTTTTCAACCAACTGGTGACCTGTAAATGGGCGTGTGTGTTGTGGTCGCCTCGTCCTTGTTGCTCCATCTCTGATGGTGTCAATTAGCAGACGAATTAGGATGTCCATCTCCTCTTTGTCTTCCCCAAAGATTCTTTCCCAAGGCCTCACCATAACAGATTTTTTTTGGGGTTGTCGGCTGAAAATTTTGAGGATGCTAGTTGGGGAGACCTCCACCACATATATATAGACATCTTCACAAATTGGTGAAAGATTACAGATTTGCATAATAATTGAGCAAGTATCCAAAGAATTCACATGTGTACTAATTAGACAGAAGAATTGAATTATGACTACTAACTTGTCATAAATCCTACCATCCAAAAATAAGGCTGGTGATTGACTAACAATAGCAAGATTGTTTACGAAATAGGATTATCCAGCAATACAAGACAAACAAAAATTCACAAGTCCAATATAAACACATGCAAAAGGACTCAAATAATATCAAAACAGTCTCATGTAAATTATTACACTCGTGATACTTAACAGTGAGAAAAAACAAGCATATGTACTACAACAGAGACAGAGATAAGCTCTTATATTTGTTCTCAAATACTATACATCACCAAACATAAAACATTGTCCATTAAACAGGTCCCATTCTACAAAAGTGTTAACATCTTTTCTTGAAAGTTACTTGTAACATTGAAGAATGGATCCGTAATCAAAGAAATAAAGAAAGAATAAAGAAGAAATGTAAACACCCTCGTAACAAAGATCGTAAAACCTGAAATCTTCTAGTACATTCTGAAAAAAAGAAAAAAGAAAAAGAGAATAGGAATTATCGGCAATTCAATTAACTGATCAAACGACAATTCCCCCTCAAGAGCTGAAAGGGGAATCATTTCAACATTTAACCACCAACGACGGCTTCGTATCTTTCGGTATTCAGAGCTTTATTTAGTAACAAAACATCTGCTTTCAAAATAAAAAGAAGAGAAAAGAATAGGAATTATCGGCAATTCAATTAACTGATCAAACGACAAACATTAGCAGAAAAAAAACAGCATATCATATAGTAAAAAATGTCTGCTCATGATCGAAGAAGAGGAACTAACAAGGAAATTTCAATTCATTAACCGATCGGATAAAAAACATAAGCATAAACTTTGCATATTATTTAGTAACAAAAAATGTCTGCTTATGATCAAACAATGTATATGAAAGTTAAATGGTCAAACAAAAAAACATAAGAAGAAACACTCTGCTTGCAATTCGGTTAAACAATCGAAGAAAGAATATAGTTTCAGAAAAACACAAGCAGGAAAACTTCGTATTGTTTTAAATTTAGTTAATTTGCTGCTAACTCTGCAGATATTTTTCCACAACATGTTAAAGGTGCCAAAGAGGACAAGACTGTGTGGATTTTACTGAACTTCTATGCATATGTCAAGCTTTATAACACCATATTGCCCTGAAATGAAGACTCATGTACTTATAATATAACTTAGTTTTCAGTTAAATGCGATGAAAAATATCCAAAACACACACACACAAAAAAAAGATTTAGAGATGTTAAATTTTGGAACACATCCAAATTCAGAACACAAATTTTATATTCCTCACAGTATTTATAATTTTATATATAAGTTTACTCTTTCAAGTGTTCTGTACTTTACTGTTAATATAATAATTGACAAGAAATGAAAAGTATTTAGTATTATAAATAACTAATCACAAAGTTGTATCCATGAAGACATATTTGCAGATAAACACCATCACTCAATTGATGATTCAGAACAGCAACAGATTAGAATAAACATTGCATGCTAGACAATCTATTGATGGAATAATGTAAAACATAGAGTCCTCTTAGATTGAGTGGCTTATGAGTGTTTTGTTCAAAAGAAATTGACAATGCACAGTAACTTAACTAAATAAATAAACAAAGATTAAATGGGAAGACTAGATAAATTATCAAACAACATGTGGATTTTGTGTTTCTTTTCTCATTACCTTAATTTTTTATATTAAATCAAATATTAGACATAATAATATAACTAGGGTGGAAGACTAGAGACTTGGAAATAATGGACTTGGAAAAGCTAGTCAAAGAAAGGCATTCTTTAAGAAGACATTGTGGTCAGTGTTACTACATGAAGCTCAGTTGGAAAAGATTGAAGAATGGAAACATATTTATCAGAACAAGAACATATTATAGAAACCCCCAACAGTTCCAAAGATATATTTTATAGCATTTGTTCATCATGTCATTGGCCTCCCATGTCACGCCCCGAACCCGGATCCCGGGCCTCGGCGCACGCGACAAACGCCGCGTGCTTATAGGGTCACCCCTAGAAGCACGCAAGGCTAAGTAACATAAGCAGATAATTAAATCAGAGTTTAAATATAAATCAGCGGAAGAAATATATATAAGGTTTTTATAAAACCCTAGCAGGTCCCGAATGACAACTCTCACTCAGAAAGGAATAGAGGCCTGCAAACCTCAGCTCAACATACCCCCATCAAGTAGGTTGATCCCGCTGAAGCTCTCTCCTCAATTCCGCTCCTAGCTACTCGCAAGGTCCTCATCTAGTCCTCGACCCTACTCCCTCATTGTCACCGAGAAAAACATCCATCAAGTGCATGAGCCAAAGAAAGGCCCAAAGAGGGATCGCAATTAAATCAATAAAGGTGGCGAAAGCCACTAGGAAGGAAATGTAAATAAAAGAAGTACAAATATTCACTAATAACATCACAAGCAAATAACAAATCACGGAATGTGGGTAAATCCACGGATGTACTCAACCTCCGGCATATGTGATACTAAGATGTCTCATTTACATCTACGCATACCATCGGTATCGTCTTCGGCCTAAGCCGGGCTACGCTATAGCATACATGTGCACATGGTCAGAAAATGCCGCTCTCTGACTGAGCCATGTGGCCAGATATTATACACCCTCTGCCAGGGTCTCCGTCCGATGGAGCACCAAGTGCTCGTGGCCAGATATTATACGCCCTCCGCCAGGGCCTGGTAGCCAGATATTATACACCCTCGGCCAGGGTCTCCGTCCGATGTATCATGCCTGAAAGTAAGAGATTGATAGTACTAATACCTAACAACAGGTATACATATATATCCAAGGTAGCAACATCTTGAATATACAATGATCAGAGATCTCATCGAGATTGGAAGCCAATACGTATCTAAGGAGTAAACTCTACTTAAATACGCATTTGAAAAACATGAAAGCAACAATCTCCTCGAGATATAAAACCGATACATATGAGGAAACCCATCTCAATATGTATTGGGAACCTCTCGAGGAAATAAGAGTACAAAATCAAAGGAGGGTAGAAGGAGAGAATATTTAATGCAAAGAATAGAATATTGACAGACTCATGGAGTACCACCCCCTCGACCATCCTAGTGCAAGTGGGATGCCGAGGGTACTCCACCGCCATATGCCATGGAGTATCACTCCCATCGCCATATGCCATGGAGTACCACCTCCGCCATCCCACAACAACACAAGAAAAATGTCAAGGGTACTCCTCAAAGCAGATCATATCGTAACATACAAGCTCAAACAAATGCAAAGAAGCATAACATGTCAATGACAGAGCATGTATGAAAAGATGGACTCCAACATCCATCTAGCACAACATCAACAGAAATCAATAGAATACTATGAGTTAGAACTACTCACAGCACCCGTGCGACATCCTACCTTTTTCGCTCTTGGGCCTACTCGAGCCCGATCCTCCCCGTCTGGTCCTAGACCGTCTCACCACGTCCTAAACATGGTAAATGTTCATCATACAACATTTCATAACAATCTGAATGCATTACATGCATTTAATTACCCCAATCGTGAGATTACCGAAATGTCGACTTTTTAATTTATAACCGATAGATCCGGGCTCTCAGACACCTGTCCGCACCATTTTTTTTTTATTAGTTTAAATATGCCCCTGAACTATCGGAATGATCGGAATCAAATTCTGACTCATTTGGAAAAATACCGAAATTACTATTCCTATTACTGCAGAATTCTAATCATGTTGAGCAGTGAGAAAGAATTGTTTATATCTTTCAATCCGCAAGTTAGATTTCTTTGATCTAATGTCCATTGGAAAGATCTCTTCCCCTTCTAATGGTGTATCATAATCCCCGATCAAGAGAGTAACAACGCCCAAAATGACATTGGCATCTGACAGCTAGTAATAGGTAAATCTTTAGCTCCTAACATGCTCTTTCCTACTTAAGCATTCTATCATCTATTACCGCCACCTATGTCATTGAACACACGGAAACTGCAGTCATAATTATAACTAGATTTAGAATCTAAGTTGCTACATATATGTAAGGATATTTCTGTTGGACAGGTACAAGGTTTCCTAATAAAAAAATCATATAAACCTTGTAGTTCCACTCATGATAGTTAATCCAAATTGTATCGAGGACCTGGACAGTAGGAGATAATACTTCATGAAATTCTAACCATCAATTTCAAATCCAACTTGATCTATACACCAATACAATCATCAGGCCTTATAATCTCTGAATGGTCACAACCCATAATGTAAGCATGAATCCACCAACAGACTAACCAACATGGAAGATGTTGTATGAGGTCATCATAACAATAATTAATAGTTCCACTCACACTATTTAGTATGAAAATCCATCTGCGTAGCAGAGATTAGCTCTCTATACATTCCAAATATACAGATAGCTCCTTGATGATCAAAGAGGACAAATTTAGAAATCTGAAATTTCTGAGGTTTGTTTTGTTGGTTGTTCATGTCCTCAAGAGGCATACATGAATATTTCATACAAAGAACCTAACAAAATGTATGGCTCAAAAAGCACATTTTAGGTAACTCATTCACTTTCACTCTAGTTGCCCTTCAACCATCTTTGAAGGGACACTTCATAAGTTGGCAATGATCCTATACACTAGCAAGTAACTCGTTGGTAAGTTTGCAATACACAATGTCTCATCAGTAAACCAAACCCAATAAGCAGTTCCACTTAAACCCATCAAATCTCTTACCATCTTCACAGCAAATCCTGGGATTTCTTCAGTTACTCTACTCTGTGTGTTCAAGTCTAAGGGTGGCAAAAGCTCAAAGAATGCAATTTCTATGCAATTATGAATGTATGCACAGGTTGTAGTTGCTCTTCCTGTCAAAGGCTAAGAAGACAAGAAGGATAGTGCAAATTATTATACCCCAGCTTTCACAAACATCACCACACCTTTCAGCTTCTTCCTATCTCCATTAGAGGAGTAAAAATCAAGCATCAAGCATTAAGATTCAATTAGGGTTTTGTTTAACTCACCGAGAGGAGAAGTTTGTCTCAGACTGTCACCATTTAAGAAGATGAAGATCACCAGCTATGGTTGGGGAGGCTTGATGGTCAGTAGCTGCAGCTCTATGGGATCAACCAAGGAGTAGGATTTTTAGTTCATTCCTTGGAGTCTCTTCATGTTTAAGCACTGTTGTTTCTAAAGACCTCTTCATCTTAAAATCAAGAATTAGTCAACAATTCCTTAGTTACCTCCTCCTACGGTCAAAGGAGGGCCATGCTTTCCTTTTTCCCCTTTTCATTTCAACTGAGAAACTAAAATTAAATGTATCTCAATGAATCAAAAGAGAGAGAGAGAGAACAGGAATGAGATAAAAGAATGGTTAGTTATTAAATAGTTTAATAACTCCTGTGGAATTAATGGTGAGGGTTGTCTCTTCAAAAGCTAAAGAAGCAGAGAAAAAGGAGAATGGTAAGTCTTAATAACTAAATAATCAAGTGTTCTAGAAGCTTCAAGGAGAAGATTCATAAACAAAATCCTCATTTGGTTTATTTATTATATATATATATATATATATATATATATATATATATATATATATATATATATATATATATCATTTCCCTATTTATTTTTACTCTTGATATTACAAAACATATGAAAAGATAGCCCATCTCAAAAGTCAAGAATGCCCAAAAGCACTCATGATCAAGCACTCAGGACCAACAATGGACGAGGTACCTAATTGAAAATAGAATTTACACTTTAATCCTTTTCTTATCCAATTATTACCATGGAGTCCCTAAAGAATTCTTATATCCAAAACTCCCACATGAAAATCCCGGCCATTTTATATTTCAGCCCCAATAATATAAAATCTTAACATATAACTCCAAACATTCCCGAAAATTTTCAATAGACTATCACGAGTCAAAACATAACCCCGAAAATAGTATTAATCCAACAAAGAGAAAAAATACTAAACCGAACAAAATGAGCGATGAATGGAAAAAAAATAAAATTTGAAATTTTACCAAAATTTCCAGAGTGGTTCTTACATCCCATCTCCAACCAAAGATGAGAATTGGTGCTTAATTATTTTCAGTTATAGTTAATCACTTAAGAAGAATTCAGAATTTTTTTTTTTAGGCAAGTCAATGTAACCCTGATGTCTAATCCTTATGCTATTTGTTGGTATTTTATTTTCTTTGGGGTCATTTGTCATATTGAACCTGATAGTCTCAATGTCAATACTAATATATTTTTGTTCAAAACCATTACCTTGGACCAACCTACAGAATTAGACTCCTTGTACTAGTCTCTATTTCATAAAAGCCAATGGACTTTATATCAGAGCATGAATTAGTGTGATAGTATTTTATTGGTTGTTTAGCTACACGTATTATATATCCATTCAAACTTCAAAATTAGGGACTCCAGCTCTTTATATATGAACTCATGACACACACAAAATTGGTAAGACAAAAATTTTAACTATTGAATGGAAGGTCAACAATGGCAAATAACTCAAGTACAATCATCATTTAAGTCAAACAAACTAGACATGTGAAAAAAATTATTAATGAATCAGAGCATAAGCTTTCGGACAGAGATAAAAGAAAATTGTACTTCTCATTGCAAGCTTAAATTGGCAGCAAGTAGCAGTTCATGCTTCTCAAAAACCAAGTTCTAGTGTTTTACATGTTATTTAACCCATTCTTTTTTAATCTATTCCACTTGAGGGATGATGATGCAAATCTATAAGCAGCCACTATACTCGAATAAAACTTCAAACTACAGCACATTTCTGTATTTTTTTAACAGAGGTGTAGATATAATGTTGCTTAAAAAATACTACAACTTTATTATATGTGCCAGTCACTATTATATGTGAAATTCAGACTACTACACATTTCCATTTTTTTTTGTGACCTGTAGCTCTAATTTTGATTCAAAAAAACATCAAAGCTATATTCTGCGTTCCCAGTAATTCATCCAAGGTTATATGCATTAAGACAATAATTAGACAACTTTCTCTATATTCTTTTTCCCTAAGCTAAACAACTACTCCAAAATACCATCAAATTGGAAAGCTGTTGTGACTTGAGATAGTAGTTCAATGTTTAATCTCACGTCTAATGAAACACATCAATCAATCAAATTCACAATTAAAATAAAATAATGTAATGAAGTTAACAGATTGAATCCAAACACAAAATCTTCAAAGTAACAAGAACAATAGAACATTGAGAAACACAACCACATGGAAAGAGCAACAACACATCTAATTCAACCAAATAAAGAACATCAATATCCCAAAACACTATATAGATGACCAGAGTGTATAGATCCAAGATGAAACATATATCCAAAATTCAGTAATAAGTTCTCAAAATTCAGAGGAGCCAAAATATCAATTCAATTAGCACCAATCTCAAAAATTCATTATGCATCTATCTATCCAATGGCAAACTAATTTTATGGTTAGTGGAGCAATATTAACAGCAAACAAATGGTAGAACAGCTCATTAAACTAGAAAAATATTACTTTTTGAATGGAAGGGCATCAATGGCAAGTAACTCAAGTACAAACATCACTTACAGTGTTTTGTGGAAGCATCAGCCATGACGTTATGCCTGTTTTTGAAGCACAAGTTTTGGTGTGAACCAAATCCAAAATGAAAACTATTAAAAACTATTTTGTCAAGGGGAATGCCTGATCGTGCCATTCCTTCACGTGTGCGCGCAACCAGTACGACTGAGCAGATGGCCGCATTTTCATGAAGAAAATACGTTCTTTGCGAGATCTCAATACCTTGCCCGCTATAAACAGCTCCTCATCAGTGATGTCAGGCAAGGTCTTCAACTGGTCAACACAATCTGAATATGAGCACATATCATCCTTGCTTTTGAGTTCTTCCCCGATAATGCTCCTTCGCGTGCTCAGATCCACCAATTTCTCCACCACTTCCTGTGTTTGCTCTTGACTTCTCTTCTTTGTCCTAGCAGTGCTTGAGTTCCGTACTGGTTTTCTCTTAGAACTACCCGAAGCATAATCCTTGCTGCAAGCATTCATATCCGTCTGTTGCCCTGTTTCTGTGTGCTTCTCTACATGTTTTTCCGCGGCATCCCCAGTCGAATCAGTGCTCTCTTGTACTTCTACTATAGGTGTGTCTGTGTACTCACCGCAAGCCGTGTGACCTGCGTATTGCCCAGTTGCGGTGGACGAACCAGCAAGTTCGTGGATCTTCAAAAACAAGGGGAAAGGTTTATCTCTGGCAACCTTGTATTCCTTGTTAAACTGCATGATTTCACAAAACTTATGCACCAATTCAACATTTTCCAAACAAAAAGTATTAAAATTCAGCTATGAACGTGCAAATTCAGTTGGCGCTTACCTGAATAATCTCTTCCCATACAGTCGGGCAGCCAGGAGTTGGCCGATGATTGTCATGATCCCACGACCATCCACTCTTGTTTATCAAGGACGAATACAATCTGTACAACTTCTTTAATGTCTTCCACCTACTCTTCAACTGCTCCACCGTGATGTCCTCTTTGGTCGTACTACCGTACGCATTAAATACTCGGGCCCACGCTGAAGGGCTGAATGAGCCTGAACACGTCCTATTTCCGGTGCATTCCTCCAACAACAGCTTCACAAGTAACTCATCATTGTCAGGGGACCAGTTGCTTCTTCGCGGCATCCTCCGCACTTCTGGCTGGGATGGTGCTTCTTCGGGTTGCCATATGTTCACTGTCTTGCGTCCCTGTCCCATGCCCTGCATCGATATTGGTTCCGATAGATGCACTGGAATCAAACAAATGTGAAGGCACATGTGAGGGTTAGTGAAAGATAATGCTCATGCATCTTCACTAACTAGATGTAATGTTCAACCTAACAAACAACTACAATACACCCTAAATCTGAATTAGTTTTACTGAGTCATCAAAGCACAAATTACAGGAGAGTTCTGTCAACCCTTAAAACAAATAACACAAACTCCATGAAGAATGGATCCAGAACAACAACAGCAATTTAATGAAGATTGGCATATGTAGAGAAACAACTATCAAGATTTAAATGCCAAAACTCCATGATTGCAAGGTTGCTTAAATTAGGCAATGTATTTCTAATAAATGAATCATGAGTAGATGAAATTGCACAAGCTCAGAGAATAAACCAAACAAGTGTCTCTAATAAAATTGGGAGTGGCTACATTAGCCACCTCAAATGTGGTTACAAACTGAGCATCTTGTACATTTTTTGGCGGGGAAAAATTCTTCAACTGCATTTAAATATAAAGGCTTGCCAAATTTATCACAAACAATCAAAATCAGCAAGCTCAAATTGATCAGGTGTGTATATCATACTTATATTTATGACTAAAAAGGGTGAAATCTACATGAGAAATTAACAAAAAACAGAATCATGGGCATTGAATCATTTTGTTTCAGTTATGAATTACATTTAAGAATCTGTCAGTTTCTTCTAAGTATTTCTGCTTTTTTTTTTCAGTGCATGAGCCACTTCTGTTTTATGGATTATATAGATCGACTAAGTTGTCAGTGCATCAAGCACTGTTACTAAACTCCAATTCAGATGTCAAAATCAAAGAATAAAACAAGGATCTTTGTTTAAACATACCTTCAGAGCGTTTAGGAATCGATTTCGGGTGTCTGATCCATGTAACGCTCGCGCACGAAGACGATCGTGAATCCAGTGCTCCAAAACCACAAATCCAACCCTATTATTGCTTGGGAAGTCTGAGAAGAGGAGGCTGGCAGAATGTAAGCAGCGTAGGGAGGAATTCTCAGAGCTTGCTTGGATGGTGGGTGGGTTCGATGGTGAGGAAGAGCTCTGGCGGCGAGTGCATGAGATGGGTGAACCGCGCTGCTTGTGAAGATGAGAAAGGGGGTAGGGCTACAGTTAGGTCCCAACGATTCTTTAATCATCCAACCAGTAATAGTTTGGCAGCTGGCAAGGGGTATCTTGGTCTTTTAACTGTGATGTTGATAGAGTGGAGTGTTGTTAAATTTTAATCAGATGTATCTCCAAGCCCAAGAGTGTTGTTAAAGATGGAATAGTGCAATGGGAATATTCCAGGGGATAAACCCCTATCAAACATAAGCTAATGCATAGATTCCAAACGTGGCTGGAGGTTGAAATCCTTTCCTTCTCTAGCAAATTATTTGCCAAGGTTTTTTTCAAGGGGTTCCCATTTGTAGTGGCCAATAGATTACTCACTCAAATGTTATACTTGTTATATATGAAGATTTCTTATTAAACAATCATCATGATCACACACTCTCGTGAAGGTAATTAAAAATAAATCCTCAGTGGAGTGGTTGTTGCAAATTAGCATTTCTCCCGCTGATTTTATGAAGAATATAAAAGAGCCCTCAAGTATACATCTTTTACTCAAAACCCCTCACACTTAAAACTTTACCTGCAAGTCTCCCATGCCATCATGAAGTTTTGCAAATCGGTCCCTTCACACTACGGTATTTCCATTTTAAACCAAAATATTTAATTAGTCCTCTAATCATTAACACTTAAATCTCTTTCTTATGGCTTTTGAATTAAACTCCTTGTATTTAATGTTTTCTCACATAATCACAAGATATTCCTCTATTCTACAAGGGTTCTACATGCAATCCCTCTTAGCATAGTGGCATCAAAAGCCCACTATCTATGAAAACTGTTTCATGGCCCCTTTAGCCCTTAATCATCTCAACTTCTCTATTTCAATCATGATGATGCTAGATGCTTAATTACACATGAGCTTATGGTGTTTTGCTAAAAGAAAACACCTCGAGTTTCTTAAAACTCCAAACAAGTGCTCACAACTTATAGACATTGGTCCCTCCACTCTTCAATATTTCCACATTAATATTAATTAGCAATAATTAATACTAATTAACCATTCAAAAATTTAAATTCTTACAGTTCCCGGCATGGGTGGTCTTTACACTTCTAGACTCATCTTTTTATATCTAGATGGTGGAGAAGTGGTGGAAGCTATCCTCCCTGAGATACAACTCCTTTATTGTTGCTCAAATTATCATTATGAACAACATTATTAGATTTAATCAGTGTATGAATGTCAAGAGAAAATGAGATCTTATGAGTAGTAGACTTTGTAACACCCATCTCGCTAATGAGACAAATGTCACACTAGCTGGGCCGGGAGTGCATCCAACCCATAAGCTGTGCAATTTAAACCTGGAATCAACAATGTACTCTAAATAAAATCCATATGACATAACATAACCGATTACACACCGGGAGTCATATTTAAACCCAAGTCATAAATAAAGTATAACACTCAGAGTCATGGGTAACTAGTGCCCCAAATACAGCGGAAAGAAAACATAAGTAGAGTTTAGTACAACTCAACGTCAATAAACATAAAGACAGGTACGCTAGAGCCAGCTAGACCTCGATCCCTGCTCGAGACATGAGCTACTATCCCGATCCAAGTCTAGATCCTGTAACAGAAAAATAGTATATAAAGGGGGCTAAGTTATACGAGCTCAGTGAGTATGAACTACTCCGCCAGGTATTACACATACCTGTTATTTGTACTAAAATACTGGTACATAATCAATGCAAATATAACTCATGAAGGTCAGCATAATTATCTTCAATCTTGATAAGAATGCTAGCATGATCAGAAATCCGGAGAAAACACACAAGCAATCTCATATCATATCAAGCATATAGTGAACATATATATATATATGCGATGGCCTCATATCATACAAGCGTGCACCCCTATCTAAAATGTCTCCGGAAGGACTCCAACACCCATCAAGAACAACGGCATGCCTCTACATGATCCTGATAACCGGCACTTTATAAGTCCGGTACTTGACGACCAGCGATATGCCTCTACATGTGTACGTCAAGTATCAATCCCATATCCTATACGGGCCCTCACAAGAGACAAGAAGGGTGTTTTTATAAAAAGAATGACTTTCGCAAACATTTTTAGTTTTAAGAAAAACAGGTGAAAACAAAACCCCTTCCTTAGCCCGGTCTCATCTACTAAAACATCCAGGTTCTATTCCGAGCCCCTGCTGGGCCCCCCATACATTAACTAACTAAGGTGCAGCTTATGATACATGCAATACAATTTAACTTTCCCTTAGGGTTTCCTTAATCATATCTCATGCTCTGTAAAGTTAACTCAATTATACAAGCATGAAAATACTATGCAAGTATAGCAATAAACCCTTCAGCATCCACAAACCGAAATAAAACTCATAAGAATACGATAAAACCGAAATCCCGATAAATACACGAATTAAATCTAGATCTACGGTGAAGTCCCCTCACCTGAAGTCCTTGCAAGTTTCTAGGAGTTGCTCGGTCCTTCGGCAGCTCCTGCTGGGCCTTTTCCCTTTCCTAGAATCAACGAGAGTGCTAAGTAAATACAAAATCCGTATTTTTCCATAACTAAGTCCTATAGCTTAAGGATACAAAATCTAAGAATACGGAAATCGTTTTCTTCACGTAGACTCTTCGAATGCCCCTAAGCATGCTTGACTAGTCATGATCCATTAATCTAAAGCATGCAATCATTAAGCATGTAAATCATGAAAGGTAAACACACTTAAGCATGTCATCATAATCACTAATAGGGCATTTATACTTTAGAATTTCCATGAAATTCGGCAGCACATCCCCTATATGTAGGGCCTCGAAACTATACAAACAATCACCATAATTACCATTTAAGTTACTCATGCTTTCATAATCATCATACACACTAATAATCCCTTTACTCCCTTCCTTAATCCCTCTCTAATCACAGCCCTAATTTCTTTCAATCATGCAATCAATCTAAGGTATTTCCCCAAATCTGAAATTCTAGGGCCTTACTTGAAGGATGTGAATTGTTCGTCGTTGTAGGGCTATAGCTGGGCAGTGAGATAGAGATCGGAGGAAAAGATCGCGAGGAAGGTGGGCTGGCGTGCTGGTCCTCGCTGGAGCTTGGTCGGCGGCGGCGTTGGCCTGAGCGGCGGCGGCGGGTGCGGCTAAATGAAGCAGATCGACGGAGCGGGGACACATCGTGGCTGGACAGAATTGCAGGCGGCAGCTCGCGGTCGCGCTGGGGACGAGGCGCAACTCACCCACGCACGGCCTGGGGGCGCGAAGGTCAGCCTAGGCGTGGTGGCAACAGCGGATGGGGGCGGCGGGGCTCCCGGGGTTTGATCGGCAGCTAGCGCACGTAGGGTCGCGGGCAGAGGTCAGAGAGACGAAGGAGAGAGAGAGAAGTTCACTCTTCTCTTAAAATCAATTCCTCACTCTCTTTCTCAGACCTAAGTCTGAGATATATAAATGTCAATTATAATGTTTCATTTCAATTATTTAATTCAATACTTTACTTTATCTTGTCACTTTAAATTATTTTAATTTATCTTCCACCCACTGGAATTATTTTATTTTATCTTTCCCCACTTTATGTCCCATCACTCTTTTTAATTAATATTATCTTTTTAATAATGTCCCGACCTAGATCCGGGAATCCCGGGCCGATGATTTCAATCATCACGGGCATACTGTAGTCTCACGAGGTCTGGCTCTCGTCAGACCAGATCCACGAATACCGGGTTTGATTCGCCCGATCTACTTTATCGGAACTCTCACATTTGTCTGATTCTCCTACTTAGTTAATCTTGATTAATTAACACTTACGAAATCTCCTAATTAATTAATCGAGGTTATTCTTACCGTCCACCTCCAACTATTCCAAGTGTAAGCGGCCTGGCCCAATGAGGCCTTCCCTACGCCCATTAGTTGCGAGGCTGGATTAAATTTATTATTCCTCGATTTTTCCTTTAATTGGGTTTTAAAATAATTAATTTATTTTCCTTGTTAATTAATCTCATTAATTATCGAATAAATTTTTGATTTATTTACTTTGAAAGTTCGGGGCATTACAGACTTCCCTATTGTCCCATACTTCTCTTCATATAATTTTGCTAGAGTAACTGCTTTGATGATATTCTCTGGTTGCCATGGTATAACCTCCCTCTATAAATCCTTTTTGAGCCCACTAATAAAACAGTCAAGTAGAGCCTCAGGAAACACTCCCCTCACACGGTTAGCAAGGACAGTAAATTGTGAATAATAAGATGCCGCTGACCCAATCTGAGACCGATTAAAAAGGGAGTACCTCAGATATTCAAAAACAGAAGGACCATACGCTGCTTCTACTGCTTTTGTGAGAGAATTCCATGATGTTACCCCCACCAACTTTCTGCAACATCTGGTACCATGGTACCACTGGACCATCAAAGTGAATTGCTATTATTTTCAGTCTATAAGAATAAGAGATCTCATAAAAATCAAAGAACTGTTTTGCCTTGAAGATCCACTGCATTGCGTCACTTCCATCAAAGCGAGGGATCTCCAAACAGACCAATCAGAGTGGAGTAACCATCAGAGGATTCAGATCGATATTGATCAGAGAGATATTCGTGGGATTTGATTCACCATTATGATTGGATCCACTAGTTTCTGATTGTGAATCCAATGGCTCGTTGATTCCTATGAGCTATTGCTCCAAAATTCAAAACCTCTCCATGGTTTGTAATTGGCTCTACTCCAAGGCAGTCATTATAGCATCCATTCTAGCTTGTAGTTCCTTCATTCTAGTATTCTCAGCCATGATAGAAAAGATTCAGCAATCTCAATGAAAGTATCAAAAATATATAACAGATCAACCTTCAATTCAATAGATCAACAATTCCAACAACTCTATCAAGCTTGATTAAAGGAAATTCACAGATTCAAACTACAATATCACATATCTAACAATCCAAAAATCAGATCTAACAATCTGAACATCAACAATAACAATCAAGAGAGTTCTCAGCTAAACATTCACGTTATTTTATTGTTTAACAGAGAATGAACACACATTCAAATAACAAGAAAGAGATTAGGATAATAGAACCTAACAGATAGATCGGGAAGATGATCGCCCCATCATCTCCACTGCCGTCTCTTTTCTCTCAAGTGAGAGCAAGGGCCAAAACAATCTTCAACTTCGATGCCTCAGAACTCTTTCACTGCCTTTTATATAATAAGCTCTCACTCCATCAACAAGGAAGCCCGTGAGCCATTGATTGGGTATCTTCTGATGCGCGCTCTTCCGACAAGCATTCGGGGCTTCCCGCATTTTCTTTTGAGACGTTTCCTCATCTAAACGGTTATGTTTCCCTTCCAACTGCTCATTTCATTAGATAATGGATTGAATTCTCCAACTAACGGGTCGAGTCACACGGACACAGGCATGGAGCCAACTCAATACACCTGAGCCCACACCTTTCGAGGGTGGGCGTTTGATCCCAGGTTTGTTCATAAAAGAACCCCACACCTTACAAAAGAAGTCGGTACCAATAAAGCAAGAGGCTATTGGTAATGAAATGACAACTTTGATGTTATAATTGTCACCCACACCAATATTATATGCAGAGAAAAGTGATCTCCTATTAATCAATGGGTAAATAACATAGATGGTCACTAAACTAAACTATGCTTGAATTCCTATTTTGGTCACTCAACTAAAAACAATTTCAATTACCTTCCTTAACTTATTATTTGCTCCAAATTAAGTCACTATGCCTTACGACGTTAACGAAGATTTGGCGTGGTTTGCCATGTCACAACCAACCTTTTTTTTTTTAAATTAAACACAGCCAACTTTTTACTTTTACCCCTTTTCACCTCTTCACCACTCAAGAGCCCTAGTCCGTCGTCCGGTCATATCATCGGGTGGAAGAGCGAGCAATCACGGGAATGGTGGTCGGAACAATGACCGTGCGAACGAGGAGATTGAGGTAGGTAGCATTTCCACTGATTCTTCGTCTCTTCTTTCCCCTCCATGTTCTCATAAATTTTTAGGAAATCTAACTCTAAAACAACACAAGTTCTTCCGAGTTCTGTGATTCCGAAATTGCTTTTCCAAAAACTCTTCTTCCGAGTTCTGTGATTCTTGGCGTTTCTTTGTTGCTGAGATGACATGGAGTGGTTGATACAATTTTTAGGTTTGATTTTTGTCAAATAGATTTGAATGCTTTGCCGTTTTGCGTTTTACTTGGTTTATGAATTGTTGCTTGTTTTGTTATTGGTATTAAGTTGAGTTGGTTAGTCTCAATTCTAGGGGTTTGGTTTTTTGGATTAGTTTGAGCTTATTTATGGATAAAAAATAGGTTCTTTTTGGATTTTATTTTGTTATGGGAGTTATGATCTTGAGATTTTGTTGGAAATTGTTCAAATTCTTTTCTGGTTTGTTTTATCCTTTTTTTAAATTGTTTCTGTTATTTATTCTTCAGTATGGTCACTTGGATGTGTCTTGTCTGGACAACTTTTATTTTCCTTTTTGTGGTTGTTTTGATCTTCGCTGTCAATTAAGTATAGTTTTCATTGATTTTAATGACTTGATGTTGAAATGAGAAAGAGGTGTATATTCTCTGATGGTTTGAGAAGCTAGATGTTCGTTGACAGGATTGTAAACAATAACCAACAACAATGTTGTGTTTATATTCAATCAATTATAAGCAACAAGGAGATCGACATGTGCTTGATCACTTGCTATTGAAGTATGCTTTATTTGTATCTCTGTTATTGGATAGAAATAGAGGAATGCCAAATGGTTATGAAAATCCAGAAAATTACTCAAGGTTTTTACTAATAGTTGATATAAATTTTTGCAGGTTGATCCAATTCATCTCCAGGAAGTATGGTGATTCAGGGTATAGGAACAGAATGTTTGACTGTGAGGAAGATGAACTAAGTGAGGGTAATGAGTATAATCTAGGCGTGACTCCTGGTTTACTAGTGACAGTTCTGACTCTGAGTTTCATGAAAGTGATTATGACATGGAGGATAATGACGACAAGGTTTTTGAAATTAATGTTGATTTAGGCATAGAAAGTGATATGGGTGGTGTGAATTTTAGGACAGGTTCGGTAGTGGAGGTGACAAGGATGAACATGTAAGTGAAGACTCAGTCTATGATAGTTCAGATTGTTTGCATAGTGTAGATGACTCTGATGATTTAGGTATTTGTTCAAGAAGAAAATGGTCAGAATTTAATAATGAGACAGATATGGACAACCCCAGATTAGTAAAAGGGATGTGTTCTCTAGTAGAGAGGTATTGAAGGAAGCAATCAAGCAATATGGAAGGAGAAGTAGATAAAATATGAAGTTTCTGAGGAATGACAGGAATAGGTTGAAAGCTATATGTAGAGAGGACTGTCGATGGGTGCTTTGGGGATCAAAAATGATCCCTAGGGATGATTTGGATAGCACTTGGCAAATTAAAACCTATGTTAGTGAGCATAGATGTCCCAATGAGATGAAGAATAAGAATGTGACATCGAAATGGGCGTCTCATTACCTACATAAGTTTCCAAATGATCAAAACTATTCGATCAACTCATTGCAACAAGATGTAAGGTGTGATTTCAATTTGCTAGTCCCTTGAGCAAGTGCTACAGGGTTAAACTAATAGCTCTAGAAATTGTCCTAGGTAATGCAAAAGAACAATATGCAAAAATTTATGACTACTTGGAGGAACTCAAGAAAACCAATATAGAATCAACCACAATTTGTTTCCTAGGCTATAGATTATTCTTGAGGATGTATGTTTGCCTACAAGCTTGCAAGAATGGGTTCAAATCTGGTTGTAGGCCCATTATTAGCCTTGATGCATGTATCTTGAAAGGTTACTATGGGGGACACCTAATGGTGGTTGTGGGAATTGATGCTAATGATTGCATGTATTCCCTTGCATTTGCTGTTGTTGAAAGCAAGAATTTTGACTCATGTTGCTAGTTCATCCAACTGCTAAAACAAGATTTTGAGATTGCTAATTCATGTCACTGGTCCTTCATATCAGACAAACAGAAGGTAGACAATTATGCCTTGTATACCTTTTCTAATTATTTAAACCTTTACTTACAATCTTGTACTCATTTTATTTTTTTGAACTCCAATTGGGCAGGGACTAGTTGATGCCCTACTAGAGTTGGTGCCAAATGTTGAGCATAGAAACTGTGTTCGAAGTTTGTACACCAACTTCAAATCCCAACCTGCAAACAAAGGGAAAGCATTGAAGGATTGCTTATGGAAAGCTGCTAGAGCAACATACTTAAAAGAGTATGAGAATACAATGAGGGAAATGAGGAATTTATTAGAGGCTGCCCAAAGATGGTTGGAAGATAAAGACCAAAAGCATTGGTCCATGGCCCATTTTTCCACAATGACAAAGTGTGACATGTTGTTGAACAATTTGTGTGAGTCATTTAATAAGTACATTTTGGAGGCAAGGGGAAGACCTGTGTTAACTATGATGGAGACAATAAGGACCAAGCTGATACAGAGGATTGCATTAAAAAGAAAGGCAGCTGAAAAATACACAGGAATTCTATGCCCTAAAATTCAAAGAAAAATTGACAAGATCATTGAAGAGACTAGTAGGTGTTGGGTTAAACAAGCTTGTGGTGCAAAATATCAGGTTTCTTGTGGGCCAACGATCAACATGTCGTTGACTTAGATGCCCACAGTTATTCTTGTAGAAAACGGGATCTCACTAGTATCCCTTTTTACTATGCACTAGCAGTAATGTTTACTACTGAAGAAAGACCCGAACAAAATGTCCACCAATGTTACCACAAGGAAACACAGATGCACATCTATTCTCACTTCATTCAACCTATCATATGGGCAAAGCAATGGAAATGAAACAAATGGAAATCAATACAAGGTTACCAAGATTGGGGTGCAAATGACTTGCATAAAATGTGGGCAGACATGCCATAATGTGAGGATATGCAAGGGACAAGTTGGTGATAACATTAGACTGTCTAAATTACATGTGGGTTCTATGCACCATTTTTTCAATCTAATTCAACAATTACATTATGAATTATTAATGGCCAATACTTTGTGTTTTTTTTTTCTAGGTTAGAAGAGCTACAACAAACACTTTGAGCAAGCTGCAAAACAACCCTGAAATAAGAGTCTTGATGCAAGGAAAAAGGAAAAAAACTGATCTTAATTGCTTTGTCCTGCATTTGCTTCTAATTTTTTTTTAAAAAAAAAATTTATGGGATGCAGAGTCAAACTCTAAGAAGACATGTGTGTTTTTTCACTCAGGGGCCTTCAATTAGAGAAGGAAGCTCGATTCAAACACCTGGAGTGAATGCTAACAGGATGTTTGGTGTAAGTTTGTTCATCATGTGCATTTTCCTTTATTTTTTTGTCCTGCACTGATTTTCAGCATTGTTAATCTTGGCAATCATTAACTTAATTTTTTTTACTTGCTCATGATGTTTTTTTGCTATACAGGGTTCTCAATTTATAACTCATGCTGGATATGGAGATGCTAGATCTTGAAGAGTATCTGTGGATGCAAGACAAGAAGTAAAAAATTTCTTACACTTTTTTAATAGAGTTCTTTGCCATGTGTGGGATAGGAGAAATTGTATTTGTTTCATAGAGATGGATTCTAGATGTAAGTTTATTAATTCTTAACAATTTTTTTCATTGTTTTAGGGTTGTTCTACAGGGATCTTCTCAAGTTGTAAACACGCAACAAAGTTGCGTTACTGGAGCTAGCTATGCAAATCCACAGAGACAACAATGGAGACATGCAAGTGCCTTTAAGGTATATGAGAGATTTACCTCAAGCTGGAAGTATGGCACAAAGAAAAAGAAAGGTGTCTAGCAATGCTCTACATGTAAACAAGAAGGTCTTATCCAAGGGTGCACATGTAGAGAAAGACTGCTACTAAGGAGGCTGTGTAAATTGTAGGAACATTACATGCACAAAGTGTTATCCATTTCTATGTTAACTAGTTCTATTTGATTTTGGAAAAAATTACTTGAGTATTGTGAGTTGCATGTGTTATGTATTTTAACTAGTTTTATTTGATTTTGAAGCGAATTATGTGTTAACTAGTTCTATATTAAAATCCCAGTTTTATATATTTCACTATCAGAAATTTGTAATTTATAGAAACGGATAGGGGTGTTTTTCAAATTGTACAAAAATATGGCAGGAACTTTTAAGTAATTAAAGGAAATGCGTGGTCTTTTGTGTAAAATGTGGAAAAGACGGGGACTTTTTGTAACTAAGATAATTAGTTTGGCATTTCTAAAAAAATTGAAATCAAAGAAACTTAAAGGTGTTATCTGGTAAATTCTATGAGACCTTGGGGTCTAGCCCAAGGCTTTTTGCCTTGGCCTACACCTTGGGTGTGGGTGTAGGTTGGGGGTCTATTATTTTTTGGGGTTTTTGGGTTTTGGTTTTTTTTTGGGGCCAAGGGAACCCAATGCCCCAACATCTCATAGATGGCACCGGTGTTATCTGCAAGATGTGCAAAAGTAGGGCAGTGGCTTTTTTGTAATTATAAGCAGCAGTTGGGGCAAGCTGACATGGTAGGCTGATGTGGCAAGCCATGTTAGCTTGCCGTTAACGCCGTAAGCCATAATAACTTAATTGGGAGCAAATAATAAATTGAGGGGGGCAATTGAAATTTTTTTTAATTAAGTGACCAAAATAGAAATTCGAGCATAGTTTAATGGTCATCTATATCGTTTACCCTTAATCAATTTACATAAAATGAATCTTGTGCTCTAGCATGCGTTTCAAAATTTCGTGTTTGCTATTACCAAATAGATTAATAAACAAATATTATTGACTTGACTTGTGTACCTCCCTAAAATTTTATCGGAGATACCAACCTTTTTAACATGCTTTAGAGGTCGTTTGGCCATGCACATTCATCAAGTTAGCCCATCCACCGATTTTTAAACCAAAGGTTGGGCCAAGTTTAATAAATATATAATATTTGGAATTGTTACAAAGACAACGGAGAAAAACTACATTTATTAAAACAAAGGATATTGATTATAAGCATGATTAAACGGGTTGACCTGAAGAACATGAAGTCGAAGATAGAGGAGTCCTCTTAGTTGAAAAGTATTTTTATTTTTTTGTTTATTTTGGTAACATCAGCGGCAAGCCATTAAAAAACCAAGGGTGTGCATCAGCCTCGATAGTAAAGGTAGGGCCCGTGCACACATGGGCACTGGGACTACCCACCACAATCACTGCTCACATTCTCATAAATGTGCCCTTATCTGCGAATCGAACGCGAGCCCTCTTGATCATTGGAATTCTTGCGGGAATCGAGATGCCAATAGACCACTTGGCCATTGGTTTGGTTTTTTTGTTTTTTGTTTTTTTTATATTTTTTTATTATTTTTTTTTTTTTGGGGGTGGGGGGTTGGGGGGGTTAATACAAAGAGCTAAATTAAGCTAGATACTACTTTTCCCTGAAGTTCCTTTCATAGCAGCAATTGCATCTGCACAACCATTGTCTTCTATGGGTATAGCTACTACCATAGATGCTCAAACAACGGTTGTGATGCAATGCAAGAAGTAAATGTTGATATAACGTATGAATAATTTCAATTCAAGCCAATGCTTGAGACCAATGGAAAATTAGTAAAATACCTTATTGATTGACGATGTGGATGTCCAACTGACAATTGTTGGAGATGGCTACAATTTTTTAATTAGAATAGATAGTTGATTGGTTGCATTGATGGTTAATAACAAAGGCAATTGAATTTTCTCAAATACAATTTAACAAAATTAAAGGTTTTGGTATGTTGTGTGCATAGTGATCGTGGATGGCACCTTCATACTATTGAAAGTGTCACCATCGTTTTTGAAAACACTACCACATAACAGCTTAAATATCAACCTAGGAATTCATTCTGATATTCATTAATATATTGTGTTGCGGCTAAAAACCGGCGTCGCCATTAGGATCGACACCGATCTAGCCGAACTATTAAGAATTTATATTTAAGGGACTAAGATCGTAGGAGAGTTGATTATCCAAGACAGAAATATAAGACACGCCTATTTTACGTGGAAAACCCCGTAAATCCGGGGAAAAAACCACGGGCCTCGCTGAGGAGGCAATTCACTATGCATAAGTTGGGCACAATATTTAGGGTCCTCTTAGAGAGGAATATAGCAGTTCAGAAGAATAAGAGAGGACGGCTCACCGGTTGAAGCCTGTCAGAGAAATAGAAAGCGAGAAGACCAGAACCGGGGTTCGGCGGAGAGGGAGAGCGATTTGGCTCGGCCTTGAAGATGGTCGGATTTGGAGCACACCATTCGGTCGGGTCGGATTTGATTTGGGTCAGATTTGACTTGGGTCGGATTTGACATGGGGTCGGAATTAACCTTGGGGTCGGATTTTTTCAGAGTTGCTCTTCTTTTTTGAGTAAGAGAGAACCAGAGTTTCTTGAGCACATATTTCCTCCCCCTTATGGTCCAAGGACCTCCTCCTTTTATAGAAGCTCATAACTTAACCCTTAAGAAATCCAAGGCGGTGGAGAACAAAGGCGGTGGAGAAGGCTGAGTCAAAGGCGGTGGAGAGATTGGGATTTTATTGTGCCACTTTATAAATTAACCCTTATATTTTGGGATAATTATATCATTATAAACGCCACGTGTCGGCGTCTTATAGGTTTAACCATTTTACCCCGTATCATATTGTATAGCTGATATACAATTTGAAGCATCAACCTAGAATGTGAAGGCATGATATGCTATGAATTAAATGCATTAGATAAGGAGAATCTCCAAGAAGGTCTTCGGGCCGCTCTTCGGATATTGGTTGCTGCTGGAGGAGAGGAGGTGGGAACTCACAAGAGTGATAGACAGAGGATGAAGTGTAGAGGTATCATGGATGAGGACTTGGAGAGGTTCTTGAATGATAATTTAGTGATTAGAGGTCCCAAATCAAATGAGGAGCTCTGGACTATATAATGTTCTACTCATCATATGGGGAGTTGCAGAATGGGAGTTAGTGAGGAGAAGGGTGGGGTTGATGAGAAAGGGGAGAGTTGGGAGGCTCAGGGTTTTTTTGTTTGTGATGCAAGTGTCTCCTCAACAGCAATTGAGGTCAATTCTATGATCACAATCCAGTTCAGCAGGGGTTGCAGCCCTGAAGCAGTTGCAACTTTAGCAATCAGCAGTTTGCTTCATAGCATACAGTAAACTACTAAAGTTGCAACACAACTGCTGACAAGCTTGCTACAATTGCACACAAGAAAATTAAATTTAATAAATAATTACATACCTGGTTCTCAAAATTGAGCGATCTCAGAGGAGAGATTGATCATAGAAAAGATTAAGGCAGAGAAAGTGAGGGCCCATTTGAATGAGGGTAATCATTTCCTTACCGGGGGAATGATTCCCGACCCAGATGAATATCTTTGTTTGGATATCCATCAAGGGGTAATGTAAGGAAATGTAATTCCCCTCCTGGGGGGTAATGACCATTACCCCCGTAATTTACCTTATCTTTTCAAATATTTTATAAATAAACAAATTTATTTAACTTAAATAGTTAATCACAATAATTAAATTGAGAAATCATAAAAGTAAAATATTTAATATAAACATTTAATTATATTAATGGAAATGAATAATGATATTCCCAATATTTTATAAATAATAAAATAATTAAATAAATTTATATTTATTAAATTATAATTAATAAATCATTAAAAATGATTAAATTGAGATATTTATTTAATTATTAAATTGAAATATCTATATTGAATTATAATAAATGATAACTATTTTTCAAATATGTCATAAATAAATTTATTTATTTAATTAAATTGTTAATTAGAATGATTTATTTCATTAAAAAAATTTGTTATAATAATTAAATAGGATAATGATATTTAAAGTATTTATATACAAATAAATTTATTTTTTATATTAAGGGTGTAAAAATAATTTTAGCAAACACTTTTCTTTATTTTTCCCATTTCTAATAAATTACCTACTTATTACCTTCCCATCCAATCATCCAAACAATACCCTTTTCCTTTCCACTCCCATTCCCTTTCCCCATTCCCATTGGACAGTCCAAACGCATAGGAAAAGCGAGAGGAAGAAGAGGGTGGGAATGAAAATTTCCTTTTTCATTTACATCCCTTTCTTATTTACATTTAAGCCCTTCTTTTTTTTCTTCTTATTAAACCACCTCCAAAAGTTTTAATTGTATTTAAATCCTAGTCAGCATCCATTCATGCTGACTAGGCAGCCCTATGGACATTTTGACAAATATAATGGACCTTAGGCTAAAAAAATTCAAAATTTAAAAATTAATTGACAAGTAGCCCAACATATTACATAGTTCGTCCATAAACATTTACGCAAGGTACATTGATATAGAACTACTTTTGGATTATACAACTAAGGTCATAAACACTAACTTAAATTTGTAAAGTGAACAATTCAAACAAATAATCGAAATTAAAGGAACCACTACACATTTAGTAATTCAGTTGTTAAACTCAAAATCTAAACAATTATGTCGTATTTAAGTAGTTGAAACTCAAACATCAGCGAATACTGTTAATAATCAACCAAGTAACATTCACACATCAAAATGGAAACCATCTAGCATAGATCTATCCACCAACACATGAATGTCCAAGGCTTGATATTGGATTTAACACCTGTCAACTTAAACATACAAAGCTCCTGCTATATGCGGGTCTTGGGAAGGGTCGGATCACTTGGGTCTATTGTCAAATGACAACTTTACCGTTGCACCAAAGCTCTCCTTCATATAACAATTCAGACATGGCATTTCAATAGAAAATGAAAAGTTTTTGAATGTTTGTGAGAGGAAAAAAAAACAAAGATTCATCTTCTGGAGAAAATAAAAACATCTCTCTTGAGCCGTAATATGGCAGCCTCATCACCAGGGTCATACGTATCAGTTCCCAAACAGAAAAATCACAAACAAAGACCTTTCAATATTTAAATGAAGCCTGACAACTAAGCAGTACACAATTAAAAATTATGTGCACCTTAGTTTCACTAGATAGCAAATATTGTTAGATCATAGTTGAGATGGTAGCTATCTAAACTTGTTCAGAGAATAAATAGCACAATGTAAGTTGTAATATAACTTCAAGTATAATTACTAATGATATCAGAACCAAGCTCATTCATAAGCACCAAATTAGTCCAAAATAATTTGGACATGAATATGCAAATAATACACCTAATACCAGCAAAGCAACAGCCCTTGTTACAGGGATCATCACTTATGCCTACAAATAGAGAAACAGTGATACATGTCAAATGTTTTTTACACTAATTTATAAAGTAAAATTCAGTATGATCAAACAAATTCCGAATTGCCAAAGGCTTGCCATAAAAACATGAGACTATTCCCAATTCCAAACCAAAATATCATCATTGCTATTATTACAATTTCCTCAATTTGGAATAAACCTGATTGCTCGGTAGATATTATTCACAAAATCCACTTCAGAGGTCAAGCAACCACCCTCTGACAATTGTTTTATATTGTAAAGTAACATTGAGAAATAAATTGATGTAAAAAAAGTATTAAATTTCTATTATTAAACAAAGAACCAAATTATTTAAATTTCTAGGCAGATTTGTGAGATCCCAGCTGTCTGCTAGACAATCCATGACACTATTAGAATGATATTAGATTTCAATGATCACAAACAGCCTATGAATATAATCTACCAAACAATGCTTACAGCTAGAAATATGATATAACACATGAATCCTAATAAATTACTCAAATTTTGTTTATCTGTATCCTCTGAACTGGTGTAACACAAGTCAAACCAGTGATGAGAGAGTGGAAACCTAGAAAAGAGCAGAATCACAATCAATTTAGAGAACAATGGTGAAGAGTGAACACCATAAAAAGAAGACAAAAAAAGGTGACTATGTTACCATGATCCCCAGGTTTTATGCAGCAAAAGCTTCCAACAAGGGCTTCCAACCTTCGAACTTCACAAAAGAGGACTTTCTCTTGAATCTATCAACTCCTGTGGAATTCTTACCACCCTGCAAAGGTGCAAGTCTTAAATGTAAGCGAGGCTAGTTGAAGTGGATCTATGGCTGTAGTATTCTATCAAAGCCCTAAAAATAAAGAAAATAGCTTCAAGTCTCTAGAAACTCAAACCAATGTCCGTCAATGTGCAATGTCATGAAAAATCTGAAATTAGATAAGGTGAAAACAAATAGCATGGATGGCACTGACAAGAAAAGACAAAAAAAGGAAAAGAATTATTCAAAAAGTATGCAAACAAATAAAAAATTCTCTTGTTTTACACTGGAATTTCCACATTGTATGATTGAGGAGATAATACCTTAAAGCATTGCTTACTGCTGCTTTATCCTGACGGGGTAGTCATATGGACAACGATAATGGCGATCTTTGCGACAAGCAGATTCGAGCTCACAACAACTCCATGAAAGGCACGATCCTAAAAGCGCCAAGTCACGGCCGGCCAGTGTTTCCAGTGAGATGAAAGTCAGCACTGCTGCACTTAGTTGGACCTGGTCCAGTGAAGGAGGAGGATTTGGACTTGTCTTGGTTGGGAAGGAAGCTAACATATTTATACCACACATTCCTTGTGAACTCCGATTATTCTGAAGCATATGCATATAACCATTTATCCCCCATCTAGCCCCCATGAGTTCTTCACAATCCGGTAGTCCACTCCATTTTTTACGAACCATATCCCACAATAAGTACGGCATGATCCGAGAAGTAGAACAAGGACCACTAAAGATACCACGATAGAAAGCAGGAATAACAATTGAGATTAGGCCTGAAATTAATACTAAAAATAAAAATATAATTACTCATGTAAGGCGGACCTTTGAGTACAACTGAAATGCTCTCTCGCTACCACATATTCCAACACTCACGAGGTTGTTTTGCAGCGGCACAGTAGTAAATCTTCATTGTTTGCAGGAACATCAGTATAACCATCAATTGAAACAACTCGCCTATTCAGCTGCAATGGAGAACAACATAAAATTTTAGGCGCTAGCTGAAAACAAAGAGCCAAAAAGATTTTAACCATAATAATACAAATAGAAACAGTTTTATTATTATACCTTGTTCTTAAGACATGACCTTTCCCCAGTTTTATATGGGTAGTCATCTTCTGTATCAATTCCATGATTCTGAATCACCCACTTAAAAGCATAGTCCATAAGCCCACCACTACAACCATTGTTATAAGTTCTGTCACAATCACATAACTCTTGTTCGGAAAGGCTGACAAGAGATCCTGTGACAATCTTGTTTATCCCTTCAATTGCACCAGTGGCTGAGAAGGCCCAACAAGCACCTGGAATTTGAACCAATATGAATTGAATCAAGAAACCAAATAATTTGGTTCTAAATCACTGAGGACAAGCACTTAATTAATCAGTTGATTGTTAACACAACTGGTTTTTCTTCCTTGTTGCCAATTGTAGTCATTTTCAAAATGCCAAGTAATAGAACAATTCCTGCAACAGCATGAAAAATACGGATACCAAAATATACAAACATAAATCAATAAAACCAAGAAGCCAAAACTCAAAATAATCTTATAAATCCTATAAATGTTCATAATTTTAGACTTAGGGCTTATTTGTTATGGTGTAAACAGTTGTTCACATCCATGTAGGTGGCTTATTATTGGTGTTTGGTAAGATGCAAGTCATCTATTTACCTGTAAATTAACTTGAATCTACTCGCATGTAAATTTGGCGCAAGTCATTTTGCAACAAGAAATAGGGCAGCCCAGTGTTACAAAACTACAGCTATGCGCGGGGTCTGAAGAAGGGTCGGATCACTTAGATCCATTGTATACAGCCTTATCCTATTTTTTTTTTGTAAGAGGTTGTTTTCAGGACTCGAACTCGTGACCTCCAGGTCATATGACAACAACTATACCGTTACAAAAGGCCGTTATGCAGCAAGAAATAAGGCCTTTAATTTATGCCAACTTAATTTGGTGTGAGTGATCTCCTTACCTCCCTCACATACAAAACCATAAAATCTCCTCATATATATATATATATATATATATATATATATATATATATATATATATAAAGTCGTTTTGCAGCAAGAGATAAGGCCTTTAATTCACGGCAACTTAATTTGGTGTGACTGATCTCCTTACCTCCCTCACAAACACCAAAAAAAAAAAATAAATAAAAAAATTACAGGTGTGTATATATAAATGGAAATTTACATAGATACCTCTAAAAAGTGCATACTTGCATAGATGCCCCACAAAACACCGATATTTATAAATATACCCTAAAAGTCAAAAGCCTTGCAAAAATCAGGAGAATATTTTTTTTATTTTTTTTTATTTTTATAAACTTATAAGTATCTTTATTGTCCATGTGACCTCCAAAATATTATAATTGTCTTTTGTCCCCTAAAAACAAAAACATAAAAATAAAAAAAATAACTTTTTTTCTATCTCTTGTAAAAAAAACTAGGGTAAAGCTGTATACAATAGACTTAAGTGGTATGACCTTTTCCTGAACCCTGCACATAAAGGGAGCTTTGTAGCACCGGACTGCCCTTTTTTATTTCCTCATGTTGATAAGCCTGTTATAAAATTAATAAAATAATTAACATTAATTTTTTAAAAAATATATAATTCTAACAAACCAGCATGAACATATCTATATGCAGACCTTGGGACCAACATTGCCCCATGCAAAAACAAGCGTGCATAATTAAATGCCCAAGCATTAAGGATGCCCCATGCTTGCACTCAATTGTACTATTACACTCAACATCTCATAACGATAGTTAAAAATGGTGGACAGTATGGAATCACCAAAGCCTTATAAATGAACTTCACTGTAGAGCTGAAAAAAAAGGTTATCTCTATCCTAGAAAAATGACTATTGAGCATATGTTGGAAGCTTCATAAGTGTGCAAACAAAAGAATATGACAATGTTGTATAATTCAAAACAATATAAAGTGAGGATAATAAGCGAAGTACTATGTCAAATTTGGCAATATAATATAAGGGCCACATCTATCATAATAAATTAAACAAACAAGAAAAAGGAAAAGAACTAACAAGGGATGATAATAAGCATTCCATTTTCTTGGGGTCCTATATAAAAAGCATAAAGCCATAAAAAAGAATATAACAAACATGGGTTTTTGTCAAGAAAGCCATTCAATAAAGCAAATGGAATGAAAAGTATTGACTACTACATATACTATATAGTGATGATATGTTAAAAGAAATAAGATGTATGGGTTGTCAAAAGTTTTTATACTTCAGTATGCTTTTCGCTCTTCATGAAAGAATATTTTAAGAGGCAACAACTAATTTTTTTCCTTTTATTTTTTGAAATAGAACTCCGCCAATGTGAGTGTATGCGAGGATAGCCAGTCCCAATCCCGGTGCGAGCATAGCCAGTCCCAAGCCCGGATAAAGAAGGAGGGTTGTGGTAGGTTAACAGCCAGCATAAACCTTTGTCAAACACCTAATATGAATTATCTGCACAAATATAACGTTGGGAGGTGCCCACCTAGGTATGCGTTACATCGACACACGGATGTAGTGTTAAATGAGCAAGGGGTTTCATCACATCGCCGCCCGGGTGTGATGGAGTATAGGCAAGAGTTCCCACATCATGGATGGATGTGGGTAAAGAAGTTAGTCTCGCCACATCGACGCCCGGATGTGGTGATAAATGAGCAAGGATTCTCGCATCTTAATAGACGGGTGTGAGTAAAGAAGTTAGTCCATAAGAGTAGGATTAGGATTGGTAGTTGGAATATAGGATCTTTGATAGGAAAATCTATGGAGTTAGTAGATAATCTAAAAAGGAGGAGAATAGATATAATATGTTTGTAAGAGACTAGATAGATAGGAAACAAGGCCAGAGAGATTGGGAACACAGGTTAAAAATTATGGTACTGTAGAGGTGATAAACATCGAAATGTTGTGGGTATTATTGTGGAACAAAAAATGAAGGACAAAGTAGTTGAAGTGAAAAGGGTATGAGATAGGATTATACATTCGAAGCTAGTGTTGGGAAAAGAAACAATCAACATAGTAAGTGCGTATGCTCCTCAAGTAGGCTTAAGGGAAGAAGATAAGGTCAAATTCTGGGAAAATTTGGATATGATAGTTCTAAGGATTCCAATTGAGCAAGAGCTTTTTATTGGGGGAGACCTTAATGGCATGTAGGCAGACTTAGTGATGGCTACGAGCAAGTGTATGGAGGTTATGGATATGGCAACAGAAATGAGGAAGTATTAGATTTTGCTTTAGCTCATAATTTGGTATTGATCAACACTTGCTTTAGGAAAAGGGAATCACACTTGATTACCTTTGTGATTCCCTTTAAGAATGGAGGTAATCGTAGCCAAATTGACTTTCTTGTTATAAGAAGAAGGGATAAATTTATTTGTAAGGATTGTAAAGTTATACCTGGAGAAGCATTAACCACCCAACATCGGTTGGTGGTGTTGGATATAAAGAAAAAGGGTATAGTGAAAATAGAAAAAAGGGTTAATCAAAGTAGCATTTAAGAATAAAATATGGGAAGATGGAGACATAAACATGAAAGCTGATATAAAAACTTTATAAAAGGAGATAGCGAATAGTATTGAGAATATAAGGCATGAACTCCTAGGGGTCTCTAAGGGCCTAGGACCTCGACCACAGGAATCATGGTAGTGGAATAAAGAGGTTCAAAAAGCTATTAAAGAGAAAAGATATTGGTATAAGAAATTACCTACAACTGAAGATGAGGAAGCCTTTGAAAAGTATAAGAGGGCAAAAAAAGAGGCCAAGAAAGCGGTTAGCGAGGCTCGAGGTAAATCTCTAGCCGATTTTTACCAAAGTTAGGGACACAGGAAGGGGAAAACGAAATATACAAGATAGCACATGTAACACCCCCTTTCCACAGGAAGACCGGTGTCACACCAGCTGGGTCGGGCGTGCCTCCAACCCATAAGCTGTGGAATCTAGATTCATAATATAAGAAAAATGCTCTCAGACATAGTCATAATCATAACATAGCCTGCTCCCTATTGGGAGTCCAGACATGACCGAGATCATGTCATAAAACGATACACAACAAGTCTGGGCAGCAAGGCCCCAAATACAACCATAATCCAAATTACAAAACAAATTCTCACGAATATTACATAAATGTAAAACATGTAGTCAAGCCAGAGCCATCTAGACTCTAACCTTGCCCGTAATCGACTCCATCTTGTGTCGCCCTTGCCTAGGTCCCGCAATGTAAAGAACAACCGAGAGGTCGAGCTATCTGAGCTTCGGTGAATTAGTGAACACTCACTTGCTGTGTATTCGCATACCTGTCCCATACATCCAAATCTCAACTAAAACAAGATACTAGCATGTAAGCAATTCAAAACATGGGAATCTGTATGTTATCTTGATTTGAGTTAACATGCCAATGTACTTGGAAACAGGAAAAACCCGCGTAAACACATATGCTGATCACAATCAACCTTTGCATGATACATGCACTAAATAGATATGCAATACCTCCTGAAACACTAGTCTGCACCCCTAGGTTCGATTTCCCCAGAAGAAACAACCATCCTAGGGCGTAGAGCACCCATCCTCGACGATTAGAGGTATGTCTCACCGCGCCTCATCGTCGTACATGCAAATGCACCTACCGATAATAACTCGGAGTCGGGATGAAAGTTCATGCTAAAACAGTTGAAAGTATGAATTTTTAGAAAACCATTTGAAAACCTCTCCATCCCTAACCCACTATCAATGCTCCTAATTCTATCCTCGCTGAATCTTCCGGCCTGTCTAGCTAGGGTGCAGCTTATCTTACTAACTCCTCATTCTACCAATTTAAGGTATTTCTTTATAGGGAATATGCTAGTTCACCTTCTTAATCAGTGCAAGCTTGAAGGCCAAAATACTAATATAGAAATGGAAACCATCGGCAACCACAATTCAATTCAAAACTCGTATAAATCACGAGAAAATCAAAATGCGTTGAAATTCTTGAACAAAGCATGATGTGCAGAAAGTCCACTCACATGTGTCCTTGCAAGTTCTTAGGAATCGCTGGGTCCTTCGGCGGCTTCCGTTGGACCTTTTCCCTTCCCTAAAATCAATGAGAGTACTAAATAAACACCAACTCCATATTTATAGTTTAAGAATACAAAGTTTGAAAGATATGATTCCGTATTCTTAACTTAGACTTCTACTTATTTCAAGGTAGTTCATAAGAGACATTGAACTCTTAAGGACATGTTTTCATACTTAATGAGTATGACATGCCCTTAAGCCCTTATATTACCCTTAGGCATGTTTAGCTAATCGTCATTAATCACACATACGCATATTTATCATGAAGGCTAAACATATCTAAATGAGTTAGCACGATCATTAATAAGCATTAATACATTAGGATTTCCATGAAAATTCGGCGGCACCTCCCCTATTTAGAGGGCCCCGAGAATTATACAAGCAAGCACATACAACATATTTCAACTAAATCATGCTTTTATAACTCCATTCAAGCTTCTAATCTTTTAAATCTTCCCTAAATACCTCTACTCCCAACCCAATTCACATTTCAACATCAAGAGGTATTCAAAGTCATTAGTCCTCTTTCACTTAATTTCAGTCCAAATTCCCCGAAATCACCATGAGATTTCCCCAAATTTCCAAGTTCATAAGAGGGAGAAGAAACCTTGTAGAATTGTGAAGAGGCTAGTGCAGCGATACTGTTCAATGGGTAGTCGGGCTGACGTGGCTTCAGCCTACGGCGGTTGAGCAGGTGGTGGCTGGCGGTATTAGTGGTCGTAGGCCTGGGGTGAGCTAACGCTGCGGTAGGCGCATTTGGTCGCCGGTGGCGCCAAGAAGGGAATCGGCGGCCAGCGGCCAAGGTGGACCGACTGGCAAGGTGGTGGCGAAGTTCGAGATCCGACCCGGCGCGTAGGTGCAGGGTTGCGCGGTCGAGAGAGAAGAGAAAACGAGAGAGAGAAGAGGGAGATGGCTCAATGGATTCTCTCAATCATTCTTATTTTCCAACTTAACCCTAAGTCCTTCCTATATATTATCATACATGAATAACATGATGATAGCTTTCATTATTTGTCCACCATGATAGTCATTACATCCAATCTTTTGATTTAATTAATTCATCATCCCAATAATGTCATATGGGTCCAATATTATATATTATCATTGTCACATGGCTCCAATGATCACTTTAATCAACCTTATCTCCTTCCAATATTATCATCAATTAATTTTACTATTCAAACATTAAATTGTCACATGGCTCCAATATTGTATATTATCATTGTCACATGGCTCCAATGACCACTTTAATCAACCCTATTTTCTTCCATTATTTAGCTACCTTCCATATAAAATAATATAATTAATGAAGTCCCTGTAGCATCACATGCTTTAGTGTAGCTTCACATGTCCCAACTCAATTATTCACCCATCTGTCTGTCTTGACCCAGACCCACAAATTCCGGGTCAATGATCTCATCACTTCACGATTATCTTGTACCCTGTAGCGCCTCTTGTCGTAACCCGGATCCATGATGCTCGGCTTTTGACTCGCCCGAACTACTTTATCGGAACTCTAACGTTTGTGTGTTTCCCTTAATTAGTCTTGGTTAATTTACACTTGATAATTTATGTACTTATTAATCCGGCTTCCTCTATTATCCACTTCCAACTATTTCGAACAGGAGTGGCCCGACCCAATAATCGCGAAGTTGGATTTCTAACCCCCCCTAATTTTCCAATTTTCTCTAATAGAAGTTTTAAACCCTCAAACAATTATAAATTTTCTAATCCATCTCATTATTTATTAGAGAATCAACCAAAAGATAACTCAGAATTTTCGGGGCGTTACAGCACAGCTTAGAGAAAAAAAAAAGAGAGACTTGAACCAAATCAAGTGCATTAAGGATGAGTCTCAACATATCTTGCATTAAGGATAACTTTATAGATTTTTATGCATCAGCGATAGAAAGGAACTTTAGCTACACACGTAGAATCAGGCCTAGTGAAGTTAAGGAGGCACCGAAGAAAATGAAGGCTGGAAAAGCTTGTGGCCCAAATGGTATCCCAATTAAAGTTTGAAAGTGCCTTGGAGAACTGAGGGTAGAGTAGTTAACCAAACTCTTCAACTCTATCCTAAAAAGGGGAAAAATGCCAGACGATTGGAGAAATAACACTTTGGTTTCTATTTATAAGAATAAGGGAGATATTCAAAATTACACCAACTACCGTGGTATTAAGTTAATGAGTCATACAATGAAACTATGAGAAAAATGTAATTAAGCATCGACTCAGGGATATCACAAAGGTGTCAGAGAACCAATTTGGCTTTATGCCAGGTAGATCCACAACAGAAGCCATTTTCCTATTAAGGAACTTGATGAAGATCTACAGAAAAAAGAAGAAGGATCTTCATATGGTTTTAATTGACTTAGAAAAAGCATATAATAGGGTACCGAGACAACTCCTGTGGTCGGTATTGGAAAAGAAAGACATTTATGTAAAATATATAAATATTATTAAGGATATGTATGAAAAAGCAGTTACAAGTGTGAGAACAGTGGGAGGCGATACTGAGGAGTTCCTTATAACAATGGGTTTACATCGAGGATCAGCCATGAGTCCATACTTGTTTACTCTAGTAATGAATAAGTTAACTAGTTATATCCAAGATGATATTGCATGGTGTATGTTGTTCGCAAATGATATTGTCGTGGATGAGACTAGAGATGGAGTAAGTCAAAAGTTAGAACTATGGAGAAACATTCTATAAAGTAAAGGCTTTAGGCTAAATAGAAGTAAGATAGAATATATGTATTGTAATTTTTTTTAGTTTAAGTAAGAGAGATGAAGGGAAAGTAAAACTAGATGGGGTGATAGTGCCTAAGGTTAACCATTTTAAGTATTTAGATTCCATTTTCTAAGATGATGGGATTATAGATGAAAATGTAACGCATAGAATCAAAGCTCGATGGTTGAAATGGAGAAATGCCAATCATCATCTACTATTTATTTATTTATTTATGGAGAACAACATGGAGACAGAGAATCCATCATCATCACCATTGGCACAAATAAAAAGTAAAATACATATTTACATATATATACATATATGCATACATATGTACATATATATGCATACACATGTACATATAAATGTAGGGTCATGTTACTATGAGGTCGACCTTACTACTATTCAAGTAAGGTCGCCTCATTTGCAACCATTTTGAGAGTGTTTTTAGAGTTTCCAACTGTGCGGATGGAAAGAACATCGAAAATAAGATACCATGTCGATTTTCATACAATTTGGTGACCGTATGATCATTCATCTTAATGGGTGAAAATTTATAGAAATTTTAACGGGTTAAATTTTCACCCTTTAAGATAAATGATCATACAGTCACTAAATTGTATAAAAATCGACATGTTGTCTTATTTTTCGATGTTCTTTTCATCCGTACGGTTGGAAACCCAAAATACACTCTTAAAATGGGTGAAAATGAGACGACCTTACTTGAATAGTAGTAAGGCCGACCTCATAGTAACATAACCCTATATATATATATATATATATATATATATATATATAGAGAGAGAGAGAGAGAGAGAGAGAGAGAGAGAGAGATTTGAATTTATTTAGTATGTTAAATATTGAAAATCTTCAAGAAGATTGCTTACAACAACTCTATTATACTACAGACTTATGGAGTATCTTTTCAGACTATAAATACTTAGAATACATTATGAAACAATAGATAATTAATATTTTAATACAGATTCCCAAAGTTCCATTTATTTTATTAGAACATATTCACATTTTAACCATAGTATTTGAGCTAGATTATTATTATTTTCTAAAAAATCAAACCTATGATTATTCACTAACCACAATATTCCATAGATACCCATACATATCAAACCTGGTTAAACTATATCTACGGCGATGAAGAATACTATCAATGGGTCAATAAACGAGATCTCAAAGATTTATTTTATGAATATTATACTTGGATTGATAAAAGAGAAGATTTTGAACTTATTAATCATGAATGTAATCATAATTGGCGGATTAAAACTGGTTTTAACAATATACCCTGTTTTATCTGCAGTTTTTATTCTAGTAAAGATAAACGAGCTAAATGTATACTATGCTACATGGAAGGATGTATACGAGCTAAATGTATCACTCTTTCTTCGCAATTTAAAGATAAAAAATATAGACAAATTACAACTTCATCTTTTAGAAAAACGAATAGATGTACTAGAAAATAAAATTAAATTTCTAAAATTAAAAGTAAATACTCCACAACCATGTTATTTACCATCAATAGATCCATCACCCTCAAATACTACTTATCTTCAAGATGATTTAATATGAAATACAAACCAAATTTCTAGCCTTCGACTTTGAGTAAAACTCTTTCTTCATAATGAATATGAAATATATCTCAATACTTTAATAGATACAAGAAGTACTAAATGTATACTAAACAAAGACATTATGCCTGATAAATATATAAGACAAACTGATAAGATTACTTATGGTCAACAGATGGATGGTATGTAAAATAAATACTTTGAATATATAAATAATACTCAAATAAGTCTTTATACAACATGTAATACTTTTTTCAGACCATCTTCCTTTACCTAAAACTTGGTTTCGTAGTTTAAATTTACAAGTTGATTTTACTCTTGGTTTATATTTTATCTTTGTCCTTAATGGCCAATTAACCATTAATAAAGACTTTATTCAATTCAGCCAGACTACTTTTGCATGTTCTGTTCTTAGCCACAATAATTCTACTTTATTAAAGTCCGCGTTGAAGCGTGGTGGGACTCCCCCTACATTAAATAAAAATTCAGATAATAAAAATTCAGACGACTCTTTATATAAATGTACGTGCATAGTTAAAAGGTAGTGTAAAACTTTTGAAAATACTGAAGATGATATAGTCATAGATGAAGACTTAGACATTGATTTCGAAGACAATGAGTATACAGATACTGAGATATCCTTTATAAATACACATAAATTATAAAAAGAATTAATAACACTAACGACCAAACATGATATAGATAATTTAATTAGTAAGTTAGATCAATTAGAAATAATTGGAGAAAATCCATTAAAAAATTAGGAAAATAATAAGGTTTATTGCAAATTAGATATACTAAATTCCAGATACATTATTAAGACAACTAAAATCAAGTATTCTAATACAGATCGAGAAGACTTTAAAATGCATATAGAAGACTTATTAATAAGAAAATCAATATCACCTCATAGATTAACCGTCTTTATTTTTCAAAATCATGCGGAAATAGTCAGAGGAAAATCTAGAATGGTAATAAATTATAAAAGATTAAATGATAATACTAAAGAAGATAGCTATGATATGCTAAACAAGGGGCAATTAATCAATAATATTCAGAATAAAAATCTTTTTAGCAAGTTTGATCGTAAATCAGGATTTTGACAAGTAAAAATGCATTCAAAGAGTATAGAATGGGCAACTTTTACTTGTCCCGAAGGATATTTTGAATGGTTAGTAATGCCTTTCGGATTAAAAAATGCCCCAACTATATTTCAAAGAAAAATGGGTGAGATTTTTAGAAAATATGATACATTTGTATTAGTTTATATAGATGACATTTTACTATTTAACAGATCAGTCGAAGAAGATAAAGGACATTTACAGTTAGAGTTTACAAAGTTCATGAAACATGGAATTATAATTAGTAAAAAGAAAATGGAACTGTTTAAGAGTTACATATAATTTCTAGGATTAGAAATAGAAAATGACACTATAAAATTACAAGAGCATATAACCAAAAAGATATTAGATATACCCGTTGAAGATTTACAAGATACAAAAAAGGTTACAATCATTTTTAGGTTTACTAAACTATGCAAGAGGATTTATTAAAGATTTAGGAAAAATAGCAGAACCATTATATGCTAAGACATCTTAGAAAGGTCAAAAGACATTTATATAGAAGATAAAAGATTAGTACAAACAATCAAAGATTTAGTAAAAACATTAACCCCTTTCCATTTACCATTAGAAACAAATTATATAATAATTGAAATAGATGGTTCAAATATAGGATGGGGAGCAATATTAGGAACTAAATCTAATAAATATAGTAAAGAAGAAAAAATATGTGGGTATGCTAGCGGTAAATATAAGGAAAGAGAATACATAAGCAGTATAGATGTTGAAGTTTTAGCTATTATTTATGCTTTAGATGTTTTTAGAATACACATTTTATCCAAGGAATAGACAATAGGCTAGTAGATTTACTCAGCATACTATAATAGACTCTAACACAAAATCTTTTACAGATGCAACCAATCAGACCTAATAATGCAGCACCATTTACTAGACCACAACAAACAAATCTCAGAAGGCTGCCCACCTATCTGCAATAAAAAAATAAACCATGGTAATACTAGTTTAATTGTTTTTCAGAAAAATAATAATTCTTTTAAAACTTTATCTCACGTAGAAATTTCAAAAAAACACAGTGTTTACTAGATAGATAATATATGGATTTCTAGAAATAGAATTTCTACCGATCCAAAGTACTTTTTAGCTTGATTGAATGCTTTATCTGAATATTTTCACAATATTAAAAATAATTTATAATTTTTTTTAAGTAGTTAAAGATAGGATTTCGTGGTATTTTTGCTGATTGGAAAGAAGTTTTAGAAAGCATTACGAATTTTGAATGTCCTATGTTTAAAGGTTTTAACTCTATTTCTGAGGCATTTGATTTTGCACAAAAACATATTGGACCAACTTACTATGTTTCGTACTCTCTCAAAACCTTCTAAATCATAATCCTTTAGCGAGAACTACTGCTATTATTCAAGATTCTTCAGACAAGATTTTATTTTGTACTCATTGTGATAATTTACAAGTTGTGATCAGAAAGAATGCAGAGATTATAGCCACTCTTAGGAGAGAAAAACAAACTCTACTACATAAAATCGTTTTTTCAGAACAACAAATTCTTTCAACAAGCAAGTCAGTGAGAAGACCCAATTAACTTCATCTAGCTCGACTCAAACGGTAGTCGATAAAGGTAGATGAAGTCCGTTGATGGGAGTATTTGTCAAAAATACTATAGAAGGTTACCAATGAAACCATAACATCTTGTTTAAAGACTTATCAAATAATGTGACGGATGTGGCTTCCCCAAAAATCCAAACATATAAGATAAAAGGAAAAGAGAAAGTAGATATAGAAAAAGAAGATTTAAAACAAATGATACAACAAATGATCAATGAAACTTTACAAAAAGATAAAGAATTAGAATTCAGTTCTGTTCCAGATTCTCTAGAACACTATTATCAACCTTTAAATCCAGGGGGTGTTTGAATGGTCGTTTTTTCCATTAGAAGCATTTTTTTTTTAAATATGTTAAGCACTTCTAGGGAAATGGAACATGTTTGGATGGTTTTTTCAGAAAAGCAGAAGCCATAAAAAAAGGCTGAAAAACTGCTTTTTTCAGAAGCCAGTGATTTGTAGCTTCTGAAAAAAGCTGTTTTAGAAAGTATCAATTACCAAAACAACCCTCTCAAACCTTTTCAAAGCTATTTTGAAAAGTGTCAATTACTCAAACACCCTTTATTATGATTATATTTATTTATTTCTATTTATTATTATTATTATAAAACCACTTTTAGATTAACCTATCGAAACACAAAAATAACAAAAGCGCTTAACTTACTCTAAAAAGCCCTTTTTTCAAAAGTCCTTCTATCAAACTGAAAAACAAAAAAAAAAAACACTTTTTTCATAAGCCAATCCAAACAAGCCTTTAAAGACTTTAGCCAACCACTCGAAGATCCAATAATAATAATTGAGGAAATGGAATTGGAAAATAAAAAAGAAACAGATAAGAACGAATCATAAGAAGAATCTAATAAGTAATAGGCTACACACTCTAGTAATAAGTACATACTTTATAGGCTACACACTCTAGTCTTATAGATTCTATGAGTATTTGAGAGATAAGATCAAATTTCCTTTAGGTAAAGACTATAACCTTTATAGCCTTAGCTAGGGTCTTAGTCACCAAGCAAGGATAGAATCTTCTTTAATCTTTTACTTTATATCATTTCAGTTTACTGCAACTTATTCTCTTTACCTACTACATATATCTATTGTCTTCTGAAAACTCATATATCAGATCTTCTCAACTTTTCACCAATGGCTTCTCCACCATCGAATAACAACTCCACTCAAAACGCTCCACCACAATTTCACAAAAAGCTTCAATTCCTTATCCAATAACTTCCATCACCACAACAAAACTTAGTCAAATTATTTTATAATGTTCCAGCGCCAGTTATTGAAAGGCTCATCCAAGAATTTACAGAACTTGATGAAGAGATAACCCTCATAGAAGAAGTCATAAAAACCCAGCATCAATTCATAGACAAATTACATCGGCAGTCCCATGGATATCAAGAGATGATACAAATGAAGGAAAAAATCTGTGAGCTATAGAAAGAAAAAGACAATCTTCAAGTTCAGCTTCATAATCTTCTACAAGGCACGATTCCTACCAGATTCTCCCGAATTCTACCAGATCAGCTCTAATTTATCTTCATGGATCCAGCTAAACCACATAATTCAACTTGTCTAGCAGACAGACATTGCACCTGCCAGATGGTTCTAGCAAAAGCCATTATAGATGCAATTAATATCTACTATAATCCCAGTGTTTTTTCCATGATGGATTACTTGCGTACTGGCTCAGAATGGTCATAATATAATTATCCTAACGAAGAAGACTACGTACCTCCGCCATCTTGCTCTTGTAGATATGAAAGTCCATACTCAGATCATTCTCTTCCTCCTATAGTTGTTGAGGTCATTGTTATTCCAAATGATGAACCAACTCCCGCTCCAGCTCCTCCTACCGAAACTCCTATTTAGGCACCTGTAACTGCTACAGACCAGATTGTCCCCACTGGCTGGGATGCCTAAAAGGTTTACAGATCTATAGATATGTTTGCATAAAATATATCTTATTTTCATATCTGTAGTGAAAAACTACCCAAGGGCTGGCTTAAATGTCCAGTTGGTAAAGATAAGATAATGATGTTGTAAAATATTCTGAGAATATTTCCTCATCATAAAGAAGATAAGGTCGATGACGTGGACTAATCTCTATCACTTATCTTATAAGGTTGAAAATAAGACACATAGGTGTGTCATGATGATAAGATGCTTTTCTTTTCTATATAAGGAACCTCTATAGACTTCCTAAGGTATCTTATCTTCATCTTATCTCCTCTCTGAGTGAAAATATGCTTGTAGTGTTCGCTTGTAAGAAAACTTTCTTTGGTAAATAAAGTTTGAAGTTTGGATTACTAAAACTTCTCGCCTTCTTCTTCGAGCTTTCTTCAACTTCTTTTTCCCTCTTGAAAGGGTAACTTTAAGGTATAGACAAAAAAATAAATATTTTTTCTCTTATTCTTAGTTTTCGCACAGCTTGTGTAATTTTTCTTGTTTTATACTTTCTTTTACCAAAAATATATCAAATAAGAAGAAAATATTATATATCATTTGCATCTTTTTATCTTGATAATACAGTTTTAGAGATGGATGATATCCTTAAGATTTGTAAATTAAGAGGCAGGTGGAAGTCTAGGCCCGAAAATAAAGTCCCAGTTATAACCCGTCTATGCCGTATTAGGCGCTTTAGGGGTTTTGGGTGTTCGTAAAGAAAGGTTTTGCTCTTATTTGCTAATCCTTCTCGAATGGACTGTCTTCATGATAAAAGCCATGTATTGTAAAGTAGCCTTGTCCTCTCTGCATAATAAATAGAGTATAAACTGTTTGTTCTATAAAAAAAATAAAAACGACCAAATCCTTAACAGTAAAAGAAATGAGCACCAAGTAGAGCACACACTTTAATTGAGTTTTCGCTATTTTCATACATACACATATACTTTAATTGAGTTTTCACTATTTTTACACACACCTTTATTTTGTACCTAATTCCTTCTCTTTTTACTTAAATCAATTAAAGTGTGTGTATGTAAAAATAGTGAAAACTCAATTAAAGGGTGTGCTCTACTTGGTACTCATTTCTTTTACTTAAGGATATCGCCGTTTTTAATAATAAAACAAACAGTTTATACTATATTTATTATGCAGAGAGGACAAGACTACTATATAATCAACGGCTTTTATCATGAAGACATTCCATTTAAGAAGGATTTGCAAATAAGAACAAAGTCTTTCCTTACAAACACCTAAAACCCCTAAAGCTCCTAATACAGCATAGACGGGTTACAACTGGGACTTTACATTCCGGTCTAAACCTCCATCTACCTCTTAATTTGCAAATCTTAAGGATGTCATCCTTCTCTACTACTGTATTATCAAGATAAAAAGATGTAAAAGATACCTAATCTTTTCTTCTTATTTGATATATTTTTGGTAAAAGAAAGTATAAAACAAGAAAAATTACACAGGTTGTGCCAAAACTAAGTATAAGAGAAAAAGTATTTATTTTTGTGCCCATACCTTAAAGTCAAAGAAAGCTTTCTCTTTCAAGAGGGAAAAAGAAGTCGAAGAAAGCTCAAAGAAGAAGACGAGAAGTTTTACCAATCAAAACTTCAAACTTTATTTACAAAAGAAAGTTCTCTTACAAGAGAACACTGTAAGCATATTTTCACTTAGAGAGGAGATAGGATGAAGAAAAGATGCCCTAGGAAACCTATAAGGGTTCCTTATATACAAAAGAAAAGCATCTTGTCATCATGACACACCTATGTGTCTTATTTTCAACCTTATAGGATAAATGAAGGAGATTAGGCCATGTTATCGACCTTGTCTTCATCATGATGAGGAAATATTCTCAGAATATTTTACAACATCATTATCTTATTTTTACTAAATGGACATGTACGCCAGCCCTGAGGTAGTTTTTCACTATTGATATGTAGATAAGATATATTTTATTCAAACATATCTATAGATCTGCAAAACTTTAGACATCCCAGCCAGTGGGGACAATATGGTTTGTAGCTGATGCAAGTGCCTAAACAGGAGTTTCTGTAGGAGGAGCTAGAGCAGGAGCTAGTTCATCATTTGGAATGAAAATTGTCATAACTATAGGAGGAAGAGAATGATCTGAGTGTGGACTTTCACATCTACAAGGGCAAGGTGGCGGAGGTACGTACTCTTCTTCATCAGGATAATTATATTCCGACCATTCTAAACCAACACGTAAGTAATCCATTATGTAAGAATCACCGGGATTATGGTAGATATGAATTGCATCTATAGTGGCTTCTACTAAAACCATTTGGCAGGTGCAATGTCTGTCTGCTAGACAAGTTACTATGTGGTTTAGTTGGATCCATGAAAATAAATCAGAGTTGATCTGGTAGAATTCGAAAGAATCTGGTAGGGATGGTACCTTGTAGTAGATTATGAAGCTGAACCCGAAGATTACCATTTTCTTTCTGTAACTAAGAGATTTTTTCCTTAATTTGTATCATCTCTTGATATCCATGAGACTGTCGATGTAATTCCTCTATGAGTTGATCCTAGGTTTGTTTGATTTCTGCCATAAGGGTTATCTCTTCATGAAGTTCTGTAAATTCCTGGATGAGCTTTTCAACAACTGGTGTTGGAACATTATGAAATACTTTGACTAGGCCTTATTGTGGTAATAGAAGTTCTTGGATAAAAGATTGAAGCTTTTCGGGAAATTGTGGTGGAGCGTTTTAAGTGGAGTTGTTATTTGATAGTAGCGAGGCCATTGGTGAAGAGTTGAGAAGATCTGATATAAGAGTTTTGAGAAGATGATAGTTATATATAGTAGATAAAGAGAATAAGTGGCAATAAAACTGAAATGATATAATGTAAAAGATTAAAGAAGATTATGTCCTTGCTCGGTAACTAAGACCCTAGCTAAGGCTATAAAAATTATAGTCTTTATCTAAAGGTAATTTGATCTTATCTCTTAAATACTCATGGAATCTATCAAACTAGGGTGTGTAGCCTATAAAGTGTATACTTATTACTAGAGTGTGTAGCTTATCACTTATTAGATTCTTCCTATAATTCGTTCATCTGTTTTTTTTTCTCTCTCTTATTTTATTTCTTCAATTATCATTATTGGATCTTCAAGTGGTTGGCTAAAGTCTTGTAAATCTGGATTCAAAGGTTGATAATAGTGTTCTAGAGAATCTGGAACAGAACTGAATTCTAATTCTTTATCTTTTTGTAAAGTTTCATTGATCATCTGTTGTATCATTTGTTTTAAATCTTTTTTTTTATATCTACCTTCTCTTTTCATTTTATCTTATCTATTTGGCTTTTTGGGAAAGCCACACCCATCACAGGATTTGATAAGTCTTTATCAGCTACCTGTTGAGCTGAATTAGCCAATAATGTTGTGATTTCATTGGTAACCTTCTATAGTATTTTTGGCAAATACTTAGCTATCAACGGACTTCATCTACTTTTATCGACTGCCGTTTGAGTCGGGCTAGATGAAGTTAATTGGGTCTCATCACTGACTTGTTTGTTGAAAGAAATTTATTGTTCTAATATAGCGATTTTCTGTAGTAGAGTTTGTTTTCCTCTCTCAAGAGTGGCTATAATCTTTGCTTTCTTTCAAATCACAAGTTATTAATTATCACAATTAGTGCAAAATAAAATCATATCTGAAGAATCTTGAATAATAACAGAAGTTCTCGGTAAAGGAATATGATTCGGAAGGTTTTTGAGAGAGGACGAAACATAGTAAGTTGGTCCAATATATTTTTGTGCAAAATTAAATGCCTCAGAAATAGAGTTAAAACCTCTAAACAGAGGACATTCAAAACTCGTAATGCTTTCTAGAACTTCTTTCCAATCAGCAAAAACACCACAAATCCTATCTTGAACTACATTATAAAATTTAAAATTATTTTTAATACTATGAAAAAATTCAGATAAAGCATTTAAACAAGCTAAAAAATACTTTGGATCTGTAGAAATTATATTTCTAGAAATCCATATATTATCTAGTTTTGAAATTTCTATGTGAGATAAAGTTTTAAAAGAAATATTACTTTTCTGAAAAAAAAAGAAAAAAGACTAGTGTTACCATAGTTTATTCTTTCTTGCAGAGAGGCTAACAACCTTCTGAGATTTGTTTGTTGTGATCTAGTTGATGGTGTTGCATTATTAGATCTGATTGGTTGCATATGTAAAAGATTTTGTGTTAGAGTCTATTATAGTTTTGCTGAGTAAATCTGCTGGCCTATTGTTTATTCCTTTGATATGTTCAAAATGTACATTATAACCAAATCCAATGATGCGGTCTATTAAGTGAACCATCTTCTTCTACTGCTTCTTTTATTACTCATTTTATTCTAAAATCAATGTTTCACGATCTGTTCTAACAGTAAATTCCTTTTTGGATAAAATATGTATTCTAAAAGCATCTAAAGCTTAAATAATAGCTAAAACTTCAACATCTTAACTACTTATGTATCCTCTTTCCTTATATTTACCGCTAGCATACCTGCATATTTTTTCTTTTTTACAATATTTATTAAATTTAGTTCTTAATACTACTCCCCATCCAATATTTGAACCATCTGTTTCAATTATTATATAATCTGTTTCTAATGGTAAATTTAAAGGGGGTAATGTTTTTACTAAATCTTTGATTGTTTCTACTAATCTTTTATCTTCTATATTAAATGACCTTTGACCTTTCTAAGATGTCTTAGCATATAATACTCCTGCTATTTTTCCAAAATCTTTAATAAATCTTCTTGCATAGTTTAGTAAACCTAAAAATGATTGTAACTTTTTTCTAACTTGTAAATCTTTAACGAGTATATCTAAAATCTTTTTTGTTATATGCTCTTGTAATTTTATAGTGTCATTTTCTATTTCTAATCCTAGAAATTTTATGTAACTCTTAAACGGTTCAATTTTCTTTTGCAAACATTAACTGTAAATGTCCTATATGTTCTTAGATTGATCTGTTGAATAGTCACTTTTAATTTTTGGAATTGATCTATTAAGTCTTGTAATTCAGTATGTTTTCCTTTATTAAAGATGGAAATTGTTTCGGTAAGATCTTTAAGGTGTTTTGGATTAATCTTTTTAATTAAAATATCTAAACGTGTAATCATTTTTTGCTCAATATCTTTAATAAAATCTAATTTATTATTTATTTTGTTTAAACTTTTATTTATATCGTTTAATTTATCTAATCTGTCTTGGATAATATTTAAAGTCTTACATACATTTTCACAAGAATTAAGAGAAGAATCTATTAGTACCCTGTAGTAAAATGATCTAATATATATATATATATATATATACTTTACGGCTTCTCTTGGGCATCTCAATCCTTCAGAAAAAATGTCTCTCTTCTAAAGAGTGTTTTAAGATGTATATATATATATATATATATATATATATATATAGTATATATAATATGTTTTATATATATATAAATGTATATATATCTATATATAAAGGTGATATAATCAGCCGACTGCACATATGGCTGGCCTAATTGTATCATACTTTTATATATCTATAGATATATAATTCTGATACAGTTAGGCCAACCGCATCATTGTGCAAGTAAGGTCGCCTTATTTTGAGGCATTTGAAAAGTATTTTTTCCAAATCCAACCGTATGGATGGAAAGATCATCGAAAAATAAGATAACATGTCGATTTTTATACAATTTGGTGAGGTGATGAGTATTCGTCTTAAAGGATGAAATTTTATAGAAATCTTATCGGTTCAGAATTTCACCATTCAAAATGAATGATAATGACCTCCCCAAATTGTACGAAAATCGATATTTTATCCTATTTTTCGATGTTCTTTCCATCCATATGGTTGGATTTGGAAAAAATACTCTCCAAATGCCTCAAAATGAGGCGACCGTAAATGAATAGTGATAAGGCCAGCCGGACTGTATATGTATATTTATATATATATTGTGTGTGTATGTGTAATGGCAAAAGCAGATATTATGGTTGGTCACCAAACTATGGTCAATTCTCAATTTAGGTACCAAATTTCAATTTGTATCAAAATGGTTACTAAACATCAATTTTGTTTCAATGGGAGGTCACCCAAGGAAATCCAATTAGGAATTGCTGACGTGGACGCCAGAGTGACTATGTGGACACCATTTTTACACGTCACTTGTATCAGTGGCGTTGTCACATGGCCTAAGTTGACACGAAATGACACGTAATCCATTAAGTCGCCACGTTAGCTCTTCTTTCTTAATTATGTGGCGCTTATGTATCAACTTATGCCATGTGGTTACGCCATTGATGCAAGTAACGTGTAAAGATGGTGTTCACGTGGTCACTTCGGCGTCCACGTCAGCAATTCCTCGCCAGATTCCCTTGAGTGACCTCTCCTGGAAACCAAATTGAAGTTTAGTAACCATTTTGATACAAATTAAAATTTGATACACAAAGTGAGAATTGACAATAGTTTGGTGACCAACCATAATATTTACCCCTGTCAATTGTTTTGAGAAAAAAAAATATGGAAATGTGACCAAGTACACCAAAAATAAGTAAAGGGTTGTTTGAATAAACATACAAATCTAACTAATGACTTTGGCTAGTATATGTCCTTTTTTTCAACCTAATAATCTAATCCAACACAGAACAAGAAGTTAAATACTGAAATATTCAAGCCACAACAAACACGCAGAGTAACAAAAGAATAGTGACCAACAAGTTATTGAGCAAAAAGAACAAACTGAATAGGGAGCACTAACAAGGAGGATCAAGAATCACTAAACAAGGAATATTACGTGTAATGGTCACTATCTTTTGCAAACATGTGAAATCCATATTACAGTAAAACTATTCATGACAAGGATACTGGGAGAATGACAACAATCATATCTTAAAAAAATACATAGTTAATATAAATTATGATTAAATATTCACGGTAAACCTTTCAACACCAAAAAACCATATATAATAGAAACAATTCAATAGGAAGAATAATCTTTTGCCAAACATGCACCAAAGAATCGATTCCCACTATAAATGTTATATTGGCTAATAAATTTATTTCCTAATTTTTTTTCATTGTAGGTGCATTATAAATTGTACCCATCTTAAACACACTTTTGATTGCTCAATTCATCCGAAGCTTCTCCACGATATGTAAATCATTATCCCATGTTTTATTAGGAAAATCAAGAATACAATATATGTATATATATATATATATATATATATATATATATACATATATATCCAATATAAATCAAAATAACGATCTAATGCATGATGTGATTAAATCAATCTAAAATAATCAGTTTACATCTGAACATCTCAAACCTTGAAAGTTCATCAAAATTTGCTAGGTTAATGTTGAAGCTAAATAAGATAGGATCAAAAGTTACTCGTTCATAATTTGTCTTGTCCTCCTTTATGATTAGAGTTATGATCGTTACAACTGGTTTGGAATCTTTAGGTTTGGATCCTCTTTGACAACATGAAACTCCTGAAGTTTATTGTTTTCTCTTTTTTAATTTGTGTTTTGTCCTTATTCAAAAATATAGGACAGCTTTTATTTACACATCAAAAGTTTCAATTTTTCAATTTAAACTAAATATTCAAATTGTTTTCTTTATAATCACTCAAATATTATGAAAGAAGCAAAGTTTCTTGCTGGATTGTTGAAAAATTCTATTCATAAGGTTGACTTTTCAAAGCCAACCAACCATCCATACTGTCATAAATCTCTTCCCAATAAGCTACAACCAAATAATCTAGGTCCGTATTTGATCAGAGGTGTAAATTTTGTCATCAGGTAAAATATTGGATTTTATAACAAATTTATGAGAAAAAGTAAACTATATAGAGAGAATGAAAGGACTGTACAGTCTTGCAACGAAGGAATTACCTCTAAACCAGTGACCAGTTACTCCTCATGCTAACTATTCATAATACAAGTTTTGTTAAATATGACTACTAATACATCCTTACTATAACTTTCAGTTGCAGATGGACATCATGGGAAACAAGACAACCTACAATATTTAAGCATTCTAAAAAAAAAAAAAAATTTATACCATCTGAGTTGTATGCACTTATATTATTTTCATTAGAAGAAGATTATTAGCTAGAATGCAAAGATGAAATACTCAACCCTTAAATTGGTCAAAAACACAAATTATACTCATTTTTTGTTCAAATAACTTTCTTCCCACTCACCGCATCCCTCTGTTACCCCCACAAAAAGGTAAACCATCAAGCACCAAATTTGCTCCCCTAAATCATTCCATTCATCGTTAACAGGATCAAACTAGCATCAATAAATAAATAAATAAAACACATACAAAAATCAAACAAAATTAGGGATCATTTAATCAGGAAAACTGAATTTCAAAACAAGGTAACATACCACAACTACCCTGATCCTTGACCTGAGTCACTGCCCCACTGTCCCTCCAATCAACCGAATCCGGAACACCACCGACAGATCCCCGGAACACCGTCCGATCACCGAACGGCTCCGCGAATCCGAAACTGAGCCCCAGGCGGGCTGCGCGGAACTCATGGTGTGTGAGGTCCGCGAAGGCGTTGAGACCAAGATCATAGCTAGAATTCCCGGCCGAATTGTGACGATTCACGAAGGCGAGGTTGTCCTCGAAGATCCTGAACCTCGCGAGCTTCTCCTCAGACGCGTAGCTTTTGTTGAATTCCCGGCACCAAGACTCGAAGAGATCGGAGTACCGAGCGGAGGAGAGTGGAGAAAGGAGGAGGAGCAGGAGTGGGAGGAGCGGGGAAGAAGCCATGAGAGAAGGGAAACGGTGGTGAGAGGTGGCGAGAGGCAGTAAGAAGGGAGAAGTGAAGGAGAATTATAGCGTCTTTATACCTCCAACAGACACATAATTATATTTAATACATTTTTAAAAAAATTAAAATAATCAATAATCAAGAAAATTATCATATTTCAAGTTCAATTATCAATCCAAAGGAGCATAGATAGTTTCTTTCACGTGCACACCCCATAGATATACCCTCTTAAGTGCTTTTATTTATAGGAAAATTATTTTTAATTCCTAATATATTTGCATATGACCAATCAACCTCTGACTTTTCATATTCTTTTTCAGTCCCTACATTTTGAACAATTCTCCATTTGTTCCTCCTATCTCCTTGCTATTAAGTTTTTCTTTTTTTTAAATATCAGCTTTATCTGTAGGTTTTTTGAGAGAGAATGATAATTACATGATTATATATATATTCCTACCATATTTGTATAGATTTATACCATTTTTCTTGTATCGATTTCTCTATTTTTGTGCTCCTTTGGATATGTTTGTGTGATTGAACAGATAAATAGGTACCCAGAGTGAAAAGAGCCGAAAAGGCAACTTGTAGAGAAGTGCACGGCCATGCATCCAATCAACACGGTCGTGCTAATTAGCACATAAACCACTAGCGTGCATCTGCCCGTGCAACTCTCTAATATTTGAAAACACATAAACCACATCGCGGGATAAAGAGAACAGGCATGCATCAAATCAACACGTCGGTGCTTCGCAGAATCTAAGTCGATAAATAGCCGCCCACTTTACCCTAATGAGGATCTTCTGGCGGATCAGACTCGGGCGATCTTCAAAGCGACGGCTAGGGTTTCAGGAGAGGATTGAAGGCGGAGGAAACATCAGCAATGGAGATTCTCTATGTTTTTGTTTATGTCTTCCTATTGTATAAGTATGAGAGGCTAAACCTTCTGTGGTGCCTCGGACACATGAACCCTAGGATGAATCTATTATTGACTTTCTTTTTATATTAGGTTCCATCTTCATTAATAATTTTTGTCCATCATCAATGTATGCATATGTATGAGATCTGTGTGGTTTCATGTGCATGAGCCAGGATCATCCACCTTGTCAAGTTGTAGCATCAGCACGATAAGTGTTTATGTTGATCATTCTTGTGGTTATTATTATTGCATTAGCCCGAATTTCATACCTTTGGTAGGTCACAGTTAGGCATAGGTGATAGGGTGTGATTAGCACTTCGAGCCGGGTGTTACACCGGTAGGTGTATTTGTCGCATCATCTAAGAATTTATCTACAGATAAACGGTATTAGAAAGTCGATCATCGGCAAGGGATTCCTAGGAGAATTGTGATCCGAGGTGCCGCGCCTCATCTCTAATTCTACCATCTGTTCAATTTAGTTCCTCCTTTAGGATATTTACTTAGACTACCACAACATCTTTTACAATTCTAGACTAGATAATAAAGGACAATTAGTACTAATATTCTAGTCCATGTGGATTCGACTACCTTACCTTTGGATACTTTACTACTTGATCGACCCCTTATACTTATAGGTGAAGTGTCGCACACCCTGTGTGTGCATCAGAGAACTCTCACCAGGTCTTATTGCCATAATTTATGGTCATAGAGTGCCTAGCATGCGTCTTCATTCCCTTCCTTTTGCTCCTCCATTTTGTGACCTTCTTCAATTTAACATCTGAAGTGTTTCCGTCTTTCATTCTTCTCCTCTACTCATGCTTCTTCAATGGTAAGTCCATCTAATTCCTTTTGTAGACGATGGTCATTCTTTTTCTTTTGCTCCCCTATTCCTATAGCATCTTCAACCTAATACTCCATCAAATTCCTTTGCTTCCTGGTTCTTTTTGCTCCTCTACATGAACATCTATCCTTTTGCTCCCATCTGTGTCTGCTCCTCTAACTAAACATCCATCTTTTTGCTCCATGTTCCTTCGTCTTTAGTTGAATAGTTGATCATCTGCATTTTCCTAACCCATGTCTTCTTTATCTTCAACCGAATAATTGATCTTTTGTCTTTTGCTTCCCGGCTCTTTCTTCTTCTTGAGCATTCTTTAGTCTTCTCCCGTTCTTGCTCATTGTCAAGCTCCAAAGATCTTTGTTAATTTTCTTTTTCCTTTTTTTTGGTATATAGAGTCCAAATTAGCTACACATTTACATATAATAATGAAGGGTTAATTTTTTTTTTACCCACCTGAACAATGTTGCTTTTTCAATTCGGCACCTTAACTTTTTTTATTATTAAAAAATAGCCGAAACTTTTTCTAAATCTCAAAATGGTACCTCTGTCATCAACCGTGAGACAATCGTGAGATTAAGCGGCTAATTTTTCTCATTAATACTATTATCTTTATTATAACCATGTTACTTTATTATAATATTATAACTTTATTTAACAGCCCCAGGCGGCCAGGCCCCCAACCCTTCTCTTCCTCCCCGCGGACCTCACCACTTCATCAATGGCGACACAACGACGTGCTCCACTCCCTCTTCCTCCCCACCTCTGGTGTGGTGACTCCTGTCCTCCTCTTATCTCCTCCTGACACATCCACACCTACAAACACCTCCTCGAGCTCCACGCCGGTGTCCCCATCGTCCCCGCAACCCTCATCTCCTTCCATGGCCACGTCGGCTACCACTGCGCCACCATCTTCATCCTCCCCGTCCTCACCGCCTAGTTCAACCCTCTCCGAACCTGGCCAAGCTCAAAGCTCTCGAGGACGCGGGCATCAGCGTTACCAGGGCTTGTCCTCCTCCCTTGCCCGCTCCCGCACACCCTCCTCTATTACCTCCGCGATGAGCGCTGGCTCCACTACCTCGACGCCAACTCCCTCGGCCTCCTCACCGCCGCCTCCGGTCGAGCCGGCACACTCCCCTTCGCCCTCTCCCTCATCTGTTCCATGCTCCGTTCTGGCTACCTCTCCCCACACCAAGGCCTGGAGTGCCGTCATCGCTCGCCTCGCCTCTTCCCCGGACGACGACCCCACCACCGCCTTCCACCTCTTCAACTCCATCCTCCGCCGTCTCCCCTCCCCTCTATCCTCCGACGCCCACCCCGACACTGCCGCCCTCAAAGCCTGTGCCAACCTCGATGTATATCTGGTGTATCTCCGCTGGCACTTTTCAAGGAGAAGAAAGAGAAACCTAGGTCTTAAGAAAAAGCGCTTGTCGGAGCGACAACATGTTCAACGAATTTCCCGGTGAAGTTCACCGACTTCTCGAGAAGCTAGTGATGAAGCTTGATGCAGTTTGGACCACACGTGCATGCAAACATACAAGATAGATCGAGATAAAAGCCATGAACGTTAACATTATACATACATAACTTGCATGCATGCATGCACAATATGGACTTTATATAGCTTAGTAGATGTACAGTACCAGGGTGAAGAGGTTTACAGCGATGGCATGGCTCCCTATTGTGACAGCTGCACGCTGAGAAGAAGCTGTAGCTTCCCGGTGAGTTAGCTACTCTCTTATCTTCTTCTCCTTCATTAAATAGATAAAGGTGAAGCTTAGTATTGAATGAGAAATTTTCAACTTTCTTTGAGACCATTGTCCCATTTCTTCTCAAAAGTCCAAGCGAGAGGAGAGAGAGAGAGTTGGAGATAGAAAAGAGAGAGTCAAAGGATACTTTGACTCTTTGAATCAACACTTTGAGGGACAACGATGGGATCTATCCGAAGGGATGGCGAGAGAAACCGATGGCTATGCAATGAAATGGACGACGATGGGATCTAATCAGAGGAACGGCGTCGGTGATCTAACTGGAGGCGACGGGATCTAACCAGAGGCCGACAAGGGCGGGATCTAACAGGAGACAACGTCGAGAGAGACCGATGGCTATGTAGTGAGAGGAATGGTGACGGGATCTAACCAGAGGAGGACAAGGACGGTGTCGAGTAGGTCGTCTAAGAAGAATGACAGCTTGGAGAGAGAGAGAGGGAGGAATCAAAAGATAGAGTAGAGAGACTGGGAGCCAAGCCACCACCTCTCTCTCTCTCTCTAGTAGTTTGAAAGGGTGCATGGTGATGAAGCAAGTGGAGAGGAGTAGAGCTGACCCTGGGGTGTTGGTCGTCACCTCACGACGGAGCACAACCATCCTGCACCGATGCACCATAACTCACTAGTTGGAAGCACCCGTTCTAAGTGTTGTTGCTTTCCACCAGAGCAGACAAGGATGGGGTCACCGGAAGTGGGTTTGGAGGGGTTTAGGACAGAGAAGAGTTTGACTAGAGCTGATGTGGAAAAAAAAGAAACATGGACTCACTCTTAAATCTTTGCATTTTAACAAAAATGTATCACGTGACTGTCACGTGACTTTACTAATCTCACGGCGCTCTCACTGTTGATGACAGAGGTGCCATTTTGAGATTTAGAAGAGATTTAGAAAAAAATTTAGTTGTTTTTTAATAAAAAAATGATGGGGTGCCGAATCGAAAAAGCAACATTGTTCAGGTGGGTAAAAAAAAAAAAATTAACCCAATAATGAATCTACTAATTTTGCAAGTTGCCAATGGAGAGCTTCTTTGCTAGTATAAGGTATAAAGAAGATGGTTATGTTTTAGAGTTCAACATATTGTCTATGTAGCACTCTGTCTTAGAGGAAATATGTCAACTTAGGAGGCTAGAAGCTTCCTGATGAGAATGGAGTTGTCATCCCAAATGATCACAAGATGATATGTTCTATTGATATAGATGGGGTGTCACGCCCCAAAAATTTACCTGGGCTCGAGCATGAGACAACATTGCATACTTATAGGGTTACCCACATAATTATACAAGGCACAAAATAACCTATTAACATGTTATAATCACAATTCCTACAATACAAGACATCAATCTTTCTTCCAAATAACGATCTAACTCTGTGTCGGCTTGCATGTGTAATTTTGACTTGTATTTTGTAACGCCCCAGAATTTTTACGAATAAATTAATTAATTTTTGGAAAATTTCATGAGATTAATTAACACAGAAAATGAGCTAGTGACTTTTAAACTCAATTAAGAGAAAATCGGGAGTTTATGAAATTAAAATCCAGTCTCGCAACAATTTGGGCCCGAGAAGACCGTATTGGGCCAGGCCAAATAGATATGAAATAGTTAGAGGTGGATTGAAGAGAAAGATCCCGATTAATTAATTGAGAAATTTAATAAGTGTTAATTAATTTTGATTAATTAGTTAGAAGATACGAGACAATAATTAGAGTCCCAATGAAGATGATCTGACATAGTCAAAAGCCGTGAAATACGGATCTGGGTCTGGAGAAGAGACGCCCGTGATGATTGGAATCATTGACCCGAGATTTTCGGATCTGGGTCGATGAATTATTCGAGAGATATTATTAATTATTGGGGTATGTGACTTAAAGTTAGGGAATAGGTTAATTTAATATAAAACCCATATTATAATACATACTATATGATTAAATCAATAGATGGACTTAGGGCATCAAAGAATGAATTGAAATCAAAATTTCAATTGATAGTGCCCTCTTTCCCTCTTCTCTCTCGATTTTAGACCTAGGCGACCAACGCCTTCTTCTCCTCTTGCCATTCGGTCTTGCGAAGCTTCGCCCGTGCCGCCTCGATCCCTCCGTCCAGCCCTTCTTCTCGGTAGGGAGCGCCCCATGCGTCACTGGAGTATCGCTGTTTGTACGCAGCTGCAGGCCGCAGTTACCTTGGGCCACCATCGGCCGCCCGCGCGTCCCCTTTCCCGGCCAGCTCCGCCGCGAGCCCCGCCCGATTCATCGCCGGAGGAGCTCCCTGTAGCGGCCCCACGACTTCTTTTAGCCACTGCGTGCGGCCGCCGCCGCTTCCTTTTATTCCGCCTGGCCACGCCGCCCACAGCTGCAAGCTCACGCAGCTCACACTGCCTCAAGGCCGCCCTTCTGTTCGTGTGCCGCCGCAACCAAGTTCGGGGAGGCCAGCTCCCTCGGTGGTCCTGTAGATCTGTTCCACCTCTGCGCGTAGTCCAGGCCAGCTGCCTCTCCTAGTCGGCAAGGTTTTCCTTTGCCTCTCTGCCGCCTCGACGAATAGATTCAGGCTTCTTCCCCTCTTCTTCCATTTGATCACCAGTATGTGTCAGATATGTGAAATCATAGATCTAGTGGCAAGGATCATGGAATAGGGAGAGATTAGTAGGGAATTTAACGGTTTTGGATCATTTTGTAGGTACCCGACAAAGATCGAAGGCGACGAGCGCGACGTGATCTTCAACCAAAGGTTAAGGGGACATGAAAACTGATAAACTTCATGGAGTATTATATGAATGAGTTAGAGGCTAAGAAATGCATGTTGTATAATTGAGATAGATTAAATTGTGTGTATGGTTGTATAATTTCAGGGCTCTCCAAATAGAGGAGGTGCTGCCGAATTTTCGTAGAAAATTTTAGTATTAATTCTTGATTTAAATCTCCATGATCATGCTTAACACTTAATCACTCTTAGGGAGCATGTTAGAAATTCTTAAGTTAAGATTAAGTTGAAGAAAAGTTAAATCCCTTAAATTGGCAATTTCGTATTTTAAATCTATTAGAGATACGAATTTCATGTTAGGAGAAATCCAACTCTATTTAGCTTAATGAACTCATCGTACTCTAACGAATCTGATTTAAAGTATAAGATAAGGATACGGTTTCCGTATTCTTATGAAGTTTTCAAGCATGTGTTAGATCTTAATTAAGAATTATCCTTGGATAGTTTAATGAGTATAGCGTATTTTATCAAGTTCAAGTAGAGTATGAATTAAGAATACGGTTCCCGTATTCACAATTTTCGTATTATGATTACTAGGGAAAAAGAGGAACCCCCCAGAAACGTCGTGTGGACCAAGTTAAACCTAAGCCTGCTAAGGACTTCAGGTGAGTGATTACACTATACTTGGAATGGTGAGGGAACACAACTGTAAATTTATCGTATTTCCTTCCATATTTTTATCATATTAATCTCTTTGAGAATTCATGTTATGAGTTTATCAGTCTTCATAAATGCTGTAAATGTTCAAGCATAAATTTATTGATCATGTTTCGGTGTTTTGAAAACTCATTTATGAAAAGCATGTGAAAAGCACATAAATATTACCGAAATTGAAATGATAGACATATTAGTGCACTGCACCATACTCACATACATGCCTGCGCCAGAGGTGGCTCTACGATAGAGCCAGAGAGTACGATACTAGGTAGGAAAGGGGTGGTTTTTTATAACTCTGTTTATTAGTCCAACTATCTGTTTTCAAACCCTCCTGATTTCAAGAAATAAAACCCCCTTTCCGTACTCATTCAGGTGCTTAGTATATGTATATATATTTATAGCTCACGGTTGTTGAGTTGGTCCAACCGGAGAGCTATCGAGTGTTGAGTTGGTCCACTCGTTACCACTCTGGTTCCGTTGTATGGAAGTAGAGGTGTAGATGACACTAATATGATTGATGACAAGGATTTGATTCCACAGATTGTCACCTCCATGGTTGTTGAGTTGGTCCAACCGTGAAGGCTACTGGCTTTGAGTTGGTCAGCCATGACATATGTAAAAATCATCTCCCACAGATTTTGACACTTATATGATTAATGATGAGGATTTGATTTCACAGATTGTCACCTCCACGGTTGTTGAGTTGGTCCAACCGTGAAGGCTACTGGCTTTGAGTTGGTCAGCCAGGACATATGTGAAAATCATCTCCCGTACTGATAATAAATGATTAAAGAAATACATATGTGCATAGCATTTTGTTTTCTTTGGATATTGGTATGATCATGTCTATGATTCAGCATTATTTCGATGTTCATATATCCGATATTATCCTTGTATTTCCTTGTATAGTGATTCTCACTCAAGTGAAATGTGCAGGTAGACGAGATTGAGTGTTCTTGTAGATGGCTCTGACTTAGCAGATGAGGATAGCTTGTTCTTATTTGATATTTAGAATTTTAGAATGCTTTCGTAAGAATTGTAAACTTTGTAAAAGATTTTAAATACTTTATGTAATAATCATGTTTATTAGTTTGATTATCATTGTTATAAGGTTTACATTATACAGCTTATGGGCTGGGTGCACTCCCGGCCCAGCTAGTGTGACACCTGTCCCTGTGTTGGGAAAGGGTGTTACATATGTTGCTTCTTCTGAACCTTAAACTAGGAAAGTACACACAGAGTTAGATCATTATTTGGAAGAAAGATTGATGCCAAGAAAAGATGATTTTGATATTTTAAGTTAGCGGAAGTTGGCCCTTAAATATCCTATATTACAATTAATTACTAGAGATATTTTGGCAATTCCATTATCTACTTTGGCTTCAAAGTCAGCTTTCAGTACGAGTGGGAGATTTATAAGCCCACATCGTAGCAAACTTCATATAGAAACAATTGAGGTATTGATGTGTACACAAAATTGGATATTGGTTTCTACAAAAGGTATATATATATATATATATATATATATATATATATATATATATATATATATGTTGATGCTGAAATCGGGTGGCCTCGAGATCAAGGATCAATCTCCCGCATCAACGGTTAAATTTGTTTTGAGATTGAGACCTTGAACAGTAAGAGGAAACCAAGAACAATCCAAGCATCCACAGAGAGAGAGAGAGAGAGAGAGAGAGAGAGAGAGAGAGAGAGAGAGAGATTTCACGTGGAAAAACCCCTAATAAATGGGGAAAAAACTATGGGAGGAATGGGATGCACTATCATAAAAATGTTTACAGACATCCTTACAGACACATGAGAGTAACTCCATAGATTTCAATGGAGGGTTGGGAATGGAGGTTGGGTGTTGATCCGCTTCCAAAGGTGGCGGCGCTTCTTCTTTCTTTTTTTTAGGGTTTAATTCTGTGTCCACAGATGTACTGTGGTAGACTCCTTATATAGGCCTGGATTTCTTTGGGCGTAAGCCATCATTTAGAGCATGTGCTCACTGATTAAGCGTCCAGCTAAGCGTTTACTAGACCTCCAGCTGACCACGACCGTCAGCTTCCTGAATTGGAACCGGGGAGTTGAATTCCACTCCCCTCACGGTTGGCTTGTTTCAATGGGTAGGACCGGCGAACTACTTTAGGCAAAGGCGATCTGTTGAACGGCTTTGATGTTGCGGAACCGGTGAATCGATTGGCCGCGCCTCACTACTAGGCAGTTAGGCTGCATCTGAGAGGAGGGGGCGGATCACGAGGCGGATCATCCTGATGAGGTGCGCGGCTCTACGATTTGGATACGTGGCTACTTTGGATGAGCGCCATGAGTCTTTCCACTTTTACCCCCATCACAAGACCCACCCCCCCAAGTGTGCTTGCGGTGAGTCCGAGGATTGAGCGAACTTTTATATCATTGTTTGGACTCGTATAGCTAAGTATATGGTCAGTCCGATGTGCTAGTTGTATTATTTTGTTCTTTGAGAACCTAAGGTCTGCATGCTTAATATATGCCTGATGGGACCTCCTTGCTATCCGCAGGTTTTTAGTAGTTTATCCCTGGGCCCATTCTCTGGTCCGCGTGGTGTTATCCTCCCAAGTAATAGGTTCCGTTCAAGGATTTTTTTATACTTGGGCCGCAAGATTCATATGGGCAAAGTGGTATTTTCCGTCTCCATCACTTAATACTTGCCATGCTTTCGCGCCCATGCACGGTTACCAAAAAGTGGCGTAGGACTGCAAAGGGTATGGGTGAAGGTTAGTGATGATGAGATTATTTTCTTCCGGAGCCACGTGTCCGTCATTCATATGACCGATCAACTCCCTTTGTTTTCCACTATTGGATGAAGCTACACACGTCTTCCCTATGTTTGATCACTATTCTATTGAGCGATCTGGGCTGTTGGATGAGCCCTTCAACTGTTCAAGACCTACATCCCAGATTTTCGTCTCTTTTTTGAAAAAGGAGCAGCGGCGCTTCCACTTGCCCTTTCGTTTCACCTACGTGGTTGCTCTTCTCCTTCCCCGCAACTAGTGTTCCTGATTTTGCTTGCTTGCTCAGGTATGGATCTTGTTATTGCTTCTAGGTCTGAAATGTCTCTTTCCGGGGTTGCTTCCCCTAGGGTTAAGGCCAAGGGAGACAAGGAATCCAGACCCAGTTTTGATTCCTTTAGTAATACCTTGCCTGAGTCAGAAATTGATAAGCTTGCTGAGAAGTACAAACCTTCTTCATCCCCATTTTCTTATAGGGTCCCAGCCCCCAACGAATATGCTTGTTCCCCTTCCCGAAAAGGAGACTTGGTCGTTTATTATGACGCTTTGTTGCTGGCCTTAGGCTACCTTTCCCTTCAATTTTTGTTGATATCTTCCGTCATTTCAATGTGTACCCCTCTCAATTGTCTCCGAATTCTTAGAGGATTCTTTGCAGGTTTGTGATGGTACTATCTCATTGTAAGGTGAAGCCATATGTCCATCTCTTCAACCTCCTCTTCAGTCTAAACCAGGACAGGAATACATATTGGTATTACTTCTGCGCTAGGCATGGTAGGCAATTCCTTGGTCCTGTGCCAGACTCGATAAAGAGGTGGAAGAGCAAATTCTTCTTCATTTCTAGTAGTGAGGGATAGGGATTCCCGATCGACTGGGGTGTTCCTCAGACTCATATGGCCAACAAAGAGAAGCTGAGTCCCGAGGAGAAAAAATGGTTGGAGTCGTTTAAGGAGTTCCGAAGTGTTCCAATTAATAAGTATTTAACCGACCAACGGCTCCGGGATTGTGTCCTCTATACCGCCCTGGGTAGGGACCTTCATAACTCTCTTACATGGTAGTACTTTGATTGACCGTTTATTAACTCCTCACTCTTTCATTTAACTGTCGGTGATGCGATGTCTGCTGACGGGATGGCTAACGTGCTGTTGACCGGTATACTGGCCAACGAAGAAGCAAAGAAGGCTACTCGGGAGGGCCGAAAGAAAAAGGCTAAGTCCGGGGGTCCCTTCGAAAAAGTGATCAAGGAGGCCATTGAAGGGGTACAAGATGACACTGATGATGCTCCGGTCAACACCGTTCCTCAAGCGTACAGAGACTCGACCGGCGATGAGGAGACTGAGGCTGTAGGGGGGCCAATGATGAAGGAGAAAAAATTGGCTTCTCAGAAAAGGGCGGATCCGGAGCCAGAGCCTAGCGGTGGGTCACAACATCCCAATAAGGACTCTTTGGTGCTCAAAAAGAGGAAGTTAGTTAAGGCGTCCAGTTTGTCTGGTCATATAACTGGTACATCGGATCCCGTTCCCACCTCTGATGTTGCGGTTAGTCGTTCCGAAGGAGCCCTCCTTCCTCCCTCATCGGAACTAGCCATTTTGGTTGTTCCCTTAGGAGCGGTAGTTAACCAGATTGTCAGCTTGGTCGCCGATGAGCCTTTGAGCCTAGTGATCCTGCAGCAACTTGAAGCAAAGCCTTCATTGGGGAGGGGATCCAGAGGGGAGAGAGAGGATGTTGGGACTACTAGAGCTCGAGTTATGCTTTCTTCCGACATGGTCGAGTCATTATATACCAGTTTTCTAAGAAAGATGAATGTTATTGTCTCTTGTTTACCAACTAAAGATGTCGCGGAGGTTGGGTCGACTAACCAGTGGGTGGGGTCGAAGGCTGGGGGCCAAGGGCGTATCGTAGTATCCGTCGGATCAACACCACCTTGAACATTGATCCTCAAGCGATTGACGCGTCCTTAGATATTCTCCGTTCCGATGACATACGTTCCCATGTTCGACAATTTAGTAGGGAGGAGGTTGCCGCCCACCTGCGCCTGTCCATGGCTACGGTAAGTTTTCTTATCGTTAATTTGCTATCCGTATTGTTGTGCTGAACATTTCTTCGATATGCACTCTTATGGGGGGATCGTACAGCTGTCCTAGTTGAGAGAGACGATCCCCGGAGTGCCACGATAAAGAAGTTGGAAGCTGACAACAAAAAGCTCGTCGACAAGCTGCACCAGAGATCCTCCGAACTAAGGGAACTGAGGGAGGAGAGGGACCGCGTTCTTAAGCTGCACAAGGAGACTTCCGACCTAGCAAAGAGGGCCTCGGAGGAGTGTGTAAGGTTAAAGAGTACCCTTCAGCTCCTCGAGTGGAGCCTTGCCAAATAGAATGCCCAACTAGAGAAGGTCAAGGAGGAGAAAAACTGGTTCTGGGGGAGAGGGATGCGAGATTGCAGGACTATGCCTCACTTAGGAAGGCCAATATTGCCTCGAGGCTAGCTTTTGAGAACATGAAGGCCAAGTTCGAGGAGGCTGACTCGAAGGCCACACGTCTCAAGAATAGGTGTAATTCCCTTTCCTCCTAGAAGGAGGTGAGCGATGTGCTCATCCGCTGTATCTAGGTAGAACGGAGCAGGGCTGAGCAGAAGAGGGATGACGTTCGGTCGACTTTCGTGACTTATCAGGAAAAGGCTATTCTCCACGTTAGGGAGGTCGAAGGGTTGAAGGCCCGGATTGAAGTATTGGAAGAATCTTTAAGAAGGAAGGATAAGGAGTTTGATGAGCATACCCGGAAGATTGCTTCGAGCATATTTGAAGTCTTCCAAACTTTGTACGTAGAGACCCTTCGATTGACTTCGGTCGCCTGAACTATGCCCGGGCGGTGAAGCTATATTTTGGGAGGAAAGAGTCGTCCTCCTCTTCCTCTGATTTTGATGCAGAGATGGAGGTTGCCCATGAAGGTAACCTTTTTCCCCCTTTTCCTACTGTCTGCTTCCTTGTTTGGGGATTTGTTGGACTCAATCATTTCAAGAGTCTTAGAACTTGGTGCCGCAGTTGTCGAGGAAGGGGAGTCTTTGGCCCCTTTCGCCACTGAGGTGGTTGTCGAAGTGGTCATTGAAGCAACTTTCGAGAGATCGACCCATGAATACATTATCGTTGAGCAGATATGCGAGATAACCGGCTAGTTGTACCCGATCATCCCCTCTGGGGAGCTCAGTTTGTTATCGGGGACCGATGAGCGACCACAGGCTAGTAATACTGCTCGTGTCACTACTGGTGGCGCCTATGCTGTTGGACCTTGCTCTGTAGGAGCTCATCCAGATAATCCACGGCTGGGAGTAGTTGTCGCGGAGGTCCAGTCCCGTTGATGGGGTTGTCAGGGAGACGGAGCCATCAACTGTGGCTGAGGACTATACAAAGGTTGCAGCGGAACTTGTTCCTGCTAATCCTTAAGGATTTGACCCCGTCATCATTGAAATTGATGAGGAAAACCCTGCAGGTATCTTTGCTTCTCTCGCGCTTCCCTTTCATCCTTCTTACCGGTTTTGGCCAAACACTGTCCTTTTGATAACCCGTTGTAAGGTGAGGGAGCAGAGCCTGGGACTCAGATTGAGATTTTCGGCTTCGAGATGGAACCATGTCAGGAACGGCCTCGGCTTTATCATTCCCTATGGTGGTTTCCTCTCCCGTGACTAAAAAAGGTATTGTTACTTTTCGATGTGGATACTGTTGAATTGGCTTCTGATGCTTTCAGAGAAATAACTTATGGGGCAGCTCTCCGGTTATTGCACAGCCAGGCGGAAAGAGGTAAAGATTCAGTTCTTGTTTGAGTTTTACCCTCCTTGGACCAATTTCAGGGCGAAACCGATATTAGCTCTCACTTTGATGTCATAGAGCGTGAAGCCATAGAAGAGTTGAAGAAGAGAATCCGGGGCTTTAAAGCTGCATTGCTGAATCATCTTGATGATATGGGAGAGGACCAAGGAGTTTCGCAGGAGTCTATGCCATCTCTTCCTCCGAACAGTGTTTGGTATGCTGTGCTGATCAAGAAATCAGAAAGGAGGACTGGACTGCTCTAGGAGAGGGCTCGAAGAAGGAGGAGTAGGGTCCTGTTTTGTGTCCCCTATGTAGTGGTATCACGACCACTGTCTGTACCCTTAGACATTACAATTCGCATAAATGTAACTTTCACTTAACTATGTGTGGCATGCCTCCGATAATTGTGATGTCATTGCGAGAAGGTCGTTCGCTCTCCTAGCTCCTTGTTTCGTTGTTTTGCTTTGCTCCCTCAATTCCTCGGACTCTTCCCGGTATACGGATTTGCCTCTTATCGGAGTGAAAGTGCGCAGTTCGGGGCTGGCCCCTAGGCTTACCGCTTATACAACTCTATGTATCCTCATTAATGCTGGGGTTAAAAAAGTGTCAGCGTGCGTTGCGAGGCTGCGGGAGCGCCATGTTTAAATACTCATTACCCAGGTTCATGAGAATCTATTTTTTGGTTACGATGGCGCAGAACCGTCTGTTGTCTTTCCACATAGTTTTTAACACTTCTCGTTACTTCTCTCAATTTCATCTTCCCCGGCGTTTCAGCCGCCGCGCCGGGGATATCAAGGGTGGGAGCTCGATAGCGACGCTGAGGGGCCCAGCGGTAATGGATGGGAGGTAATATTGTACCATGGGCTGCTTTCCAGGGAGGTCTTCTTTCTGCATGGGTAGACAAGCTTTTTGGTTGACCATCGTATGTCGGTGGGAGATTGCTTAATCTTCTCATACCTCGGGGACACCACTTTCAAAGTTGACATGTTTGAGCGGAATAGGAGTCTGAAGGTGTTGGCCTCCCATGTCCGCCCTGGTGAAGACGAAGAAGCCGCTTCTACTGGTTCCTCATGAATTTCTAGTGAAATACCCCGTTGTATGTTGTACTCTCGAAAAAACTGTCTTTTTTTTTAAAAAAAATAGAATGTTATGGTTTTCTCCCTCTGTATCTTTTTACTTGCTTGTGGTCTGGCATCTTCATTCTCCCCATCTGATCTATGAGGGCTCTCAAGTAACGCAAGTTGGCAGTCCCATCCAATCTATGGCTTGTGTTCCTTAATCTGGTGTCATTGTCCAGGGCTCCTTTAGTAAGCAACTTCTTAATAGCGTTGGTTAAAGCCAATACATTCCTACTTTTTTGGTTTTGAATCGAAGCTGACTGGGTCGCAGCATTAACTCCCCCTCCGAGCGAGATCCCAATGCGATTTTTTGATTTTTGTCCTGGGGTGTGGGCGGCTTTTGGGTTCTCGATGCTAGAATCATTGTGTTCGGGACTTTTGCCCGAGTTAATGGAGAACAGGTGACCAAACGTCAAGCGTCGCTTCTGGTGGGTGACCAAGCGTTAAACGCCTCTTGGGATTCGTGGCGAAGCGCCAAACCCTCCTTTTGAACTTTCCTCCAAGACTTTTTATAAATTAAGGGTAAGGGCGATATCTTGGGAGACACATCCTGAACACAATGAGTTGCAATAGTCGCCCTTTATTCTTCCACTTTCTCTTTCCTAAAGAATCTTGGCGACGGCTTTGGATCCCAATGGCGTTCCATCGCAGTATGCTCCACATTCCTGAAGGCCATGTGCAGCTTCAAGGACTCAGCGGGAACTGTTGGTGGGTGGAGCTATCTCGCGGGGTTGGATTCGGGGAGGTTGTCTTCTCGAGTGGGTTGTCGACATTCGTGAGCGACCACCATCTTATGGAAGGGGACCTTCTAGTCTTTGTCCTGCGCGAGGACGGAGTCTTCGACGTCCACATCTTTTGCCACGACAGGTGCTTGAAGAGGTCCGCCCTCTGTGCCCGACCTGGTGGGCGTCTGGACTCTGCAGCTGACGCAACCCTCGCTGGCTCCTCATGAACAATCGATTTCGTTGTAATAACTATTTGCTTTTTACTAATGAAAATATAGATTTCCTTTAGATACTTTTCTTCTTTTTATCTTTGTGTGTCCCCTCTCCCACCGTTTTGTTGTTTGCGAGGAGTGTTTGTTACTCGCCATCGTTTGTTTTCTGAGGGAGAGAGCGTCACTATTCGGCTTCATCCCGAGATCACTTTCATTGTTCGAAGTTGGTTCTTCGGTTGATCGGTCATACGTGTATCGGTACCTTTTCTATGTTAAATTGTCTGACCTCTGGTGTTGACAATATTGATCCCTGTAGAGGGTTTTTGGAGTATCTTTCCTTGCGAAACTGGACTGGTCGCGTTAGGCGCTGCGGCCAGGTCGAAGGGGATAGTACTCTTCCCCTGATATGGGCGAGTGGCTGACTTTATCCGATCAAGGAGCGTATAGTTAGCACTTAGGTGCGAACAGTTAGGCTCTCAGGAGGATTATGCCTCTTAGGAGGGCTTTCTTGGCCTTCGTTCTATGGGCGTTTTATGCGCGCACATCGGCGAATTACACTCTCTCTTCCGTACAGATGAGCGGCCAATTTGTATCCATTTGTTAGGGAGTGGATAACACCCATCTACGTAATTCTAGCTAGCGGTCTCACCGCCTAGAATCATTGGTCATCCTCGTTTGGAGGAAATTTTTTGCATGTTAATGAACCAAATTACCAGAATACAGAGTAATCATGCAAAAAAGGGGATAACACTGAACAAGTAAAAATTAATTTCATTGATAATATCTCCGCAAATGTTCTGCATGGTATAGACGCTTAAGTTTTCATCCATCTATTTTGGTGAGCCAGTAAGTACCTGGTTACACAATTTCTTTTGTGATATTTGGACCCTCCCAATTGGTGTTCAACTTCCCGGTCCTGTTCTTGTTGTCTTGGAATTTTTTCTCCATAAGGACTAGGTCTCCGACTTGGAAAGTTACTTCTTTAACCCTAGAGTTGTAGAATTTTTTGACTTTCTACTGATATGCGACTGCTCGGATGTTTGCGCAATCCCTCTTTTCCTCTAGGAGGTCGAGCTCCGACCGGAGTTGCTCTTCATTGTTCACCGAGTCAAAGGTTTGCACCCTGGGAGTGGGTATTGTGGCCTCTGCTGGAAGCACAGCTTCAACTCCAAAGGCTAATGCTAACGGTGTTTCTCTAGTAGGTGTTTGGGCAGTTGTTCGGTAAGCCCATAAAGTTCCCGGTATCTCTTCTACCCATGTAGTCCCATTTCGGAGTACTCGGGTCTTCAGGTCGTGGAGGAGGGTCCTTTTAGTGACTTCAACTTGCCCGTTGGCTTGAGGGTAAGTAACGGAGGTCAGCCTCAATTCTATGCCCAGATCCATGCAGAACTTTTTGAACACCGGATTATCGAACTGGCGGCCGTTGTCCGTGATGAATGCTATTAGGATTCCAAACCGACACACCACTGACCTCCACAAGAAGTTTTGACATGCGTTTTCGGAGATGGATGCCAACGGCTCTGCCTCTACCCACTTGGTAAAGTAGTCAATCTCTACGATCAAGAACTTCAGTTGCCGAAAAGCTACTAGAAAAGGACCAAGTATGTTTATTCCCCAAAGAGCTAACAGCCTTGTACTTACCACAAGAGTAAGAGGGACAACCGGCCATCATTGGATGCTTGAATAGCGTTGGTAAGCACGCACTTCTGGGCAACGCCCATGGCGTCCTTGGTTAAGGTAGGCCAATAATAACCTTGCCTAAGGATTTTGTGAGGAAGGGCTTTTCCTCCCAAGTGGTCTCCTACAATCCCTTCATGGACTTCTTGGAGGAGATACTCCGCTTCAGGAGGACGGAGGCATTTTAAGAGTGTTAGGGTGTAAGACCTTTTATAGAATTGCCCTTCCACTATGCTATAGCGGGATGACTTGATGATGACTCTTAGGGCCTCCTTAGGATCCTACTGGAGAGTACCGGCCTGCAGGTAACCCATAATAAGATCCATCCAACATGATTCATCATCGATATCCATAAGCTCCTCAGCCGACCGGCATTCGATGGTTCTTGTAGCAAGATACTGAGTATTGATTGGCTGCTTTATGTCAGCATCCGAAGAAGCAAGCTTTGAGAGGGAATAAGCATCCTGATTTTCAGTTCTGGGGATTTTTGAGATTTGACACTTTTGAAAGCTGGAAACAAGCTTATGCACCATATACTTGTACTTGGCCATATTCCTTTCCCTCGCTTCGAACTACTCCGTTAAATGCCCCACTACGAGTTGCGATTCAGTATTTGCCCTCAGATTCTGTACGCCAAGGCCGCGGGCTAACTGCAAACCGGCAATCATAGCGTCATATTCTGCTTCATTTTTTGTCACTTTGAAGACAAACCTCAAAGCAATGGACGTGCTCCACCCGGACGGTGACCGAAGAATCAGCCCTGCCCTTGAGCTATCGCTGGTTGATGAGCCGTTAGTGTGTAAAACCCACCGAGAAAGAGGGTTTCCTTCTTTTTTGGGTTGCTCCTTATCTGAAACCTGATCACCATTGGTAATGGTTAGCTCAGTAATAAAGTCCGCTTACACCTGGGCTTTGATAGCCGTTCTAGGCTCATAGCTGATGTCATACTCTCCAAGCTCAATCACCAATCTGGTCAATCGGCCAGATATATCGGGTTGATGAAGAACTTGTCACAGCGGTTGATCGGTCAGCACCTTTATCTTATGAAACTGAAAGTAAGGGTAGAGACGTCGAGCAGAGACCACCAAAGTATATGCCAACTTTTCTAGAGGAAGGTATCTTGACTCCGTGTCTGTGAGAACTTTGCTCACGTAGTAGACAAGTTTTTGCAGACTGTTCTCTTCTTTCACCAGCACAGCACTGACCACCAAATCGGTGACAGATATGTAGACATAAAGTTCTTCTCCGGGTCGCGGCTTAGCAAGAAGTGTTGGCGATTGTAGGTACTCCTTCAGCAGTAGCAGTGACTTCTCGCATTCATCGGTCGATTGAAGTTTCGGCGCCTTCCTCAGTGCTCGGAAGAACAAGAGATTCCTTTCCCCAGATTTCGATATGAATCTCCCGAGTGCTGCCAGCTGATCGTTAAGCCTCTGTATCTCCTTGGCAGTCTTCGGAGATCTGGTCTCAATGATGGCTCGGATCTTCTCCGAATTAGCCTCAATGCCTCGTTGGGTCAACATGAATCCGAGGAACTTCCCTGAACAGACGCCAAATGCACATTTATTTGGATTGAGGCTCATGCTGTGCAGCCGTAGAGCGACAAAGGTTTCTTGCATATCGGCAGCATGCTGCTCAGCTCTGGCACTTTTTACCAGGATATTGTAACCTTATGCTTTGACATTCTGACTAATCTGGTTCTTAAACACCTTGTTCACCAGCCTTTGAAAGGTTGCCCCAGCATTCTTCAGCCCGAAAGGCATAACCTTGTAGCAATAAGTTCCTATACGGGTAATGAAGGAGGTTTTTTCTTCATTAGCTTGGGCCATTCGAATCTTGTTATATCCTGAGAAGGCGTCCAGGAAGCTGAGCATCTCATAACCTAATGTGGAATCAACCAAATTATCTATATGAATTAGGGGGTAGCAATCCTTAGGTAGGCTTTATTTAGATCAATGAAGTCAACACACATTCCCCACATTCCGGTGAGCTTTTTGACTAATACAACATTTGACAACCAATCGGGATAATACACCTCTCAAACAAAGTCAGCCTTCACCAACTTATCGACCTACTCTTCGATAGCCTGCTGGCGATTTGGTGCAAAGGTCCTCCACTTCTGTACCACCGGTTTATGCCCGGGTCCACATTGAGTTGGTGTTCGATGACATTTCTTGGAACTCCCAGCATCTTCTCCGCCGTCCAAGCAAACACGTTGGAATTGTCTTTCAACAGTGTCATGATTTCTCCTCGTTGTCCGGCACTCAATTCCGCTCCCAACTGGACCGTTCGCTCAGGCTGCCCTTCCCTTAATGGCAGTGACACCAATTCTTCAATAGGGGTCGGCCAGCGCATCTCCCTTTCTTCATCCAGCTGTTGCATGTCCTCAACGACAAGCGCTTCCACTCTTCGGGTGCTTCCTTCCCACAAATCTTTGAGCATGGTTGCATAGCACTGGCGCGAGGCGAGCTGGTTGTCCTTCACTTCTCCGCAGCTATTCGGTGTGGGGAACTTCATTATCATGTGGTAAGTTGACAGGATGACCCCCAGAGAATTGATGGAAGGCCTTCTTATGATGACGTTATAGCTTGACGGGCAGCGAACTATAAGGAAGTTGATGAGTGTTGTAATCGTCTAGGGAGGAGTGGGCTCCCGTTGAAACCGATCAACGGGGACTTCACCTGTCTCAGATTTTCTGTAGGGATCTCCATCTGATTAAAGGCATCCATAGAGCTTCCCATTTCAACTAGCACCAGGTCAACTGTGAAGATACCGATCTGTCTCGTGATGACTAGGGCGTCATCATGAGGGTGGCTCACCCCTCTGAGATCTTCATCAGAAAAGCATATTTCAGAAGAAGTACAGGACCTCTTCAATGACGTAATGTTCTGCACGGACCCACCATGCAGATGTAGCTTTTTCTTGAAGATGAACTCTCTCCTACGCAACCCGGCCCTCTTGCTATCATCGTGATGCCTGGATTCTTGAGCGTTGTGGGTGGAACAGTCGAGGTGCCTTCAGTGGTTTGATCCTTCTTCAGGTACTGGGAGAGCTTTCCTTCCCGGATGAGGTCCTCTATGGCATCTTTCAAGTGGACTCACTCATCCGTAAAATGTCCTTGATCCTGGTAGAACTGGCAGAATTTTTTGCTTTTCTTCCTCTTCGGGTTTTCCCTCATTTGGGGAGGTTGATTCAGGATTTGCTGGTCTCGTATCTGCAACAAAATATTCTCAAGAGAATTATTAAGGATTGCATAATTGCGGTACCTCGCCATTCTTTCAGGATCCCTCTGTTGCCGATGTGGGGGTCTTCTTTCATCGGGTGGGAATGGTGCGCCTTGATTCCGCCCGCCACCTCCTCGGGATCTGTCCTCTCATGGTTCCCTTTGCCGATATCCCTACTGTTGGGATACCATCCCTCGGATCAATTCCATTCTCAACCGGTCCTCTTCATCCCATCCGGCCTTCATTTCGTCAGAAGCAATTTGCTTCTAAGCTCAAACAAGAAATTCCGCCAGATTAGCAGGGACATCCCGGGTGACTCTTTCCTTGAACGGGCCTTCTCTCAAGTCCCTTATCACCGTCCCGAAGACCATATACGAGTCGAGATTTGTCATACCGGTGATTTCTTCATTGAAGCTGCCAATATAGCTTCGCAGACTCTCTGATGGCCTCTGCATGAACCCAAAGAATGCTAGAGGATCCTTCTTCAGTCTCTTGTTGTTTGCAAACTAGGTTAGGAAAAGACTGGTCAGCTGCTTGAAACTAGAGATGGTCCCGGCAGGCAAGCTAGAGAACCATTCAAACGCCACCCCGCTCAGCGTTCGTGGAAAAGCCCAGTACATGACCACCTCTGTGGTCATGTTTGTCATCATTTCGGCAGAATATCTCTCTATATGTTCCAATAGATTCGAAAAGCCATCATAGTATCGAATATTTGGGGGCCTAAACTGTTCAGGGAACGAGGCCTCCCAAATTGCTCTTATGAAATTAGAGGTGAGTTCCGATACCAGCTGCAGGACCCTTCCCTTTTCTTGTATGTAGGGCAATGGTGAGTCATGTCGTGGCGAGCGGATGCGCGGAGGACATCTTCTCGGTGAGCGGCGCCGGGGTAAATAGTGGTGAGATAAATGGTCATGGGGTGATTGATGCCCTGGAGAACAGGATGATAAAGGGCGATGCTTTCTCCTCTATTGTAGGGAGGTCACATGGCGATGTGGGAATGGTGAGATCCTCCTTTCTCTTCTATCCCTTCCGGCTGACCAGTGGTTTATTCCCTGACATGGATTGGATGAGCCTGAGCTCTCAGCCGAAGACTCAATTGTTCGGGCTCTTACAGGAGAGTGTGGTCGTCGTCTAGGAGAGAGGGTCCTTAGTAGCCTTCTATGTTCATCCAGCGGTATTGTGTCATGTGGAACCGTCGTTTAAGAAACATGACGCTCCACATTCTTCAAATCCTGCTTGAGCTCGACGATCTCCCACGCCATAGCTTGGCGGCGATCATTTGGGTGTTCAGTGTTCACGGGAGGTGCCTCCATTCTTTCCAGGGCCCTGGGAGTATCCACTGCGGGAGGGTCGCCTGTCGGAGGAGCGCTCGCTGCCGGAGGATTGGTTGAAGCTCCTCCTCTCTGCTCGTGGCCTTATATTCTTTTTGACTTCCTCAAGGTAGCCATGACCTTTCGTTCTAGGTCCCCACGGACGGCGCCAAACTGTTGATGCTGAAATCAGGTGGCCTCGAGATCGAGGATCAATCCTGCATCAACGGTTAAATTTGTTTTGAGATTGAGACCTTGAACAGTAAGAGGAAACCAAGAACAATCCAGGAATCCACAAAGAGAGAGAGATTTTACGTGGAAAAACCCCTAATAAATGGGGAAAAAAACACGGGAGGAATGAGATACACTATCATAAAAATGTTTACAGACACATGAGAGTAACTCCATAGATTTCAGTGGAGGTTTAGGAATGGAGGCTGGGTGTTGATCCGTTTCCCAAGGTGGCGGCGCTTCTTCTTTCTTTTTTGTTTAGGGTTTAATTCTTTGTCCATCGATGTACTGTGGTAGACTCCTTATATAGGCCTAGATTTCTTGGGGCGTAAGCCACCATTTAGAGCATGTGCCCGCTGATTAAGCGTCCAGCTAAGGGTTCACTAGACCTCCAGCTGACCGCGACCGTCAACTTCCTGAATTGGAACCGGGGAGTTGAATTCCACTCCCCTAGCGGTTGGCTTGTTTCAATGGGTAGGACCGGTGAACTACTTTAGGCAAAGGTGATCTGCTGAACGGCTTTGATGTTGCGGAACCGATGAATCGATTGGTCGTGCCTCACTACTAGGTAGTTAGGCGACATCTGAGAGGAGAGGGCGGATCACGAGGCGGATCATCCTAATGAGGTGTGCGGCTCTATGATTTGGATACGTGGCTACTTTGGATAAGCGCCACGAGTCTTTCCACTTTTACCCCCATCAATATATATATATATATATATACGGTGATGCTTAGATCAGGCCGGCCGGATCAATATGCTGATCCGACAGCCTCCCATTTTGGCCCCTGGAGATTGTTTGAAGGATTTCCAACCATACGGATGGGAAGATCATCAAAAATAAGCTAGTCTGTTAATTTTCATATAATTTGGTGACCGTTTAGTCCTCCCACTTAACGGTTCTTATTTTAGTGAAATTTTAACCGTTCAGAATTTCAACCATTAAGTGGGAGGACCAAACGGTCACCAAATTATATGAAAATTGACAGGCTAGCTTATTTTTTGATGATCTTCCCATTCGTACGGTTGAAAATATTTCAAACATGCTCCTGGGGCCAAAATGGGAGGCGACCAGACTGGAACAGTGTTCCGGCCGACCGCACAGTAGAACGCATGTATATATATAGACGTGTTACAGTCAGGCCGGTTGTAATCTGTGCATTCCCGGTCACCTTCTATTTGGCCCCCTGGAGCATGTTTGAAGGATTTCCACCTGTACGGATGGGAAGATCATCGAAAAATAAGCTAGCATGTCCATTTTCATACAATTTGATATCCGTTTGGTCCTCCCACTTAAATGTGCTTATTTTATAGAAATCTGAACGGTCCAGAATTTCAACCGTTAAGTGGGAGGACCAAACGGTAACCAAATTGTATGAAAATGGATATGCTAACTTATTTTTTGATGATCTCCCGATCCGTACGGTTGGAAATCCTTTAAACATGCTCCAGAGGGCCAAATGGGAGACAACTGGGAATGCACAGTGCATCCAGCCGACCTGATAACCTCAGCGCTATATATATATATATATATATATATATAACTATAACATATTTTAATGATTGACTTGTTTTTTCTTAATATAGTTTATAATAATTAACTTATTCAATATTTGATGCTTTTAGATTCCACTTGAATGGCTCATTCTCAATGTTTCACAATGGTTGATGATATGAATGTAGATGAAGAGGTAACCTACCAAATTTTATATTTACCGAAGCTCCTAGTAACAAGAAGTTTAGAATTTAAGGGGGCGTTTGGTTAGAAGTAGTTTCAAATACATGGATTTTGAGTTACATTGTAGTTGTAAATCCTTGTATTTTAAAATACAGGAGAGTTAAATCCAGTGTTTGGTTGGATGTATTTTGGAGTACTGGATTTAGAAAATATGTGTTTGGTTTGATGTATTTGGAGTGTTGGATTATGGAATCCTTGTATATGGTCACTCATGGTGAGGTTACCCCCACCCTAGGCTATTAGTAGATTTTATTAATAATAAAAACCTCATAAAACTATCTTAATTAATATATAATTATATATAATTATATATATATATATATATATATATATATATATATATATATATATATATATATAATTATTTTTAATAATCATTTTCTTAAAAAAATTTATATTATTATTATATATATAATATAATTTTTTTAAGAAAATAATTATAATAATATTTACATGTTATAATACTTGATTATTATGGATGTATTTAACATAATATTGATTTTTAATAATTATAGATGTATTTTTTATTATATGAATAATTTATATTATTGTAAATAAATTTAAAAGATTATTTTCTTAAAAAAAATTTATATATATATATATATATATATATATATATTTATTTATATAGACGTGTGAGGATTACTGTGCATTCCCACTAGTCTCCCGTTTGGCCCCCTGGAGCATGTTTGAAGGATTTTTAACAGTACGGATGGGAAGATCATCGAAAAATAAGCTAGCATGTCCATTTTCATACAATTTGGTAACTGTTTGGTTCTCCCACTTAACGGTTCTTATTTTATAGAAATCTGAACCGTCCAGATTTCAACTATTAAGTGGGAGAACCAAACGATTACCAAATTATATGAAAATCGACATGCTAGCATATTTTTCGAGGATTTTTCCATCCGTATGATTAAAAATCCTTAAAACACTCTCCAAATGGTCAAATGGGTATCATTCTCATATATATATAAAATAATATATTAATATAATTTTTTTTTTTAAAGTCACCGCAGCTGAACCTTGCGCACGTGGCTCACGGGATTTGAAAAGCGTGGGATTTGGTTTTACGGCCGAATAAAACCAAATCCCACGGCTACCGTATTTTAAAATACACTAATTTTTTGATTCCTGCAAAACAAACATCGGATTTATAAAGTTATTGTATTTGTAACTCCTCCTCCCATCAAATACCGCCAAACAAACGCACCCTAAGTGAAAGTGTGAAACTTATACAATTTTGTTGCTTAATTATTTTTCAGGTTGTTGATGTCCATAAGGATGGAAGTGAACCAAATAGTCTTTGTCTGATAGACTTGTGAGTGAATTTATTTGAAAAGATGAAAATTCCTTGTTTATTTTTTTATTTGTAGATTTTCATTTGAAATTTAAGAAACTAGCCATTTGGTTATATCCTCCATCATGTTTGTTATCTTACAATTTGTATGGTTTGAATGGTTTTGTTCATAAGATTTAGTACACCATTTTAAATAACTAATTTTTACCAAACTATTCTTTTCTCAGATATGAATTTCAAAAATAGAGTATGATGAATCAAGTCATGCTATTGTTCACTGAAGATACTTTGCAACTTTGAGTTTCTTGATTAGTAGTTCTAGTTGCTAAATTTCTTAATTATAGGGTTTTAGGATTTCAATGGCTAATGGGCAATATGAGTGTATTATTTTTTATTGATGTGTTGATTGGATGATGTTATTAGTGAGAAACCAAGATCAATGAGTGTATTTGAATTTAATGCTTATATGACTATATTTGAATGGCTAATAGGCTATGTGACTGTATTTGATGTATTTGAATTTGTATGGTTTGAATGGTTTTGGATGATGTTTTTTTATTGATGAGCTGGTTGAATAATTGTAAGAGAGTAAATTGCAAAAGAACATTTAAAATTATTATTTTTTCTTATATTTTAATTTAATGCTTATTACAACAAGCCTTTTGAACAAATGGAGCAGGAAAACAACATGCATGTTATTGATAAGGTATAGGTTCATAAATATATGCATTAAATTATTGGATTTAAAAAAAAAATAGGTTGTGGGGTGAGGGCAGGGATCCCCGCGGGGAAGGGAGTGGGGACTCTCCCCTCCCTGATTGCCCAAACATGGTGGAGATGGGGAATCCCCTCCCTGATATGGGTCAGTGAGTGGGGAGGGACTCCTCGTCCCCGCCCTATCCCGTGCCTATTCCTAGTGGTGGCCGCTAAGGCCTTAGAGTCTATCTTTTTGGATTCTGACCTTGCTACCCTAGAAGGGCTTCATAAGGAGGAAGTGGCCTCATGGTTGACTTTGATGGGAGTCAAGGTGGGTTCTGACCTCTATTTTCATTTTGATTCTTTGATGTTTCTGATTTACATACGTCCAGTTCACTGTTTTAATGGGCTATATGGCCAAGAAGCATCGCAAGCAGGTCATGATGGGTATCTCTTCAAGAGAGCTGCTACAAAAAACAAAGGCTGAACTGGATTAGAAAAAAGAGTGAATTTCCATGCTCGAAAGCCAAGAAGTTGACCTTGAAAGGGCGATCGAGGTGGAAAAGAGGAATAAGGCCATTGCACTTGATGAAAGCAAAAATACTTAGGACCTTTTGTGAGTCTCCAGGGAGTATAGCTGGCTTCTTGAGGAGAATCAAAAAGTTTGCGATAAAGGAGGCTATTGAGGAGGTTGAGGAGAGGATTGCGAAAGAAGGGATGGTATCCTTCTGATTTTCACAAGAGTACCATGACATGCTCGAGTTTATAACCGAAAAGGCAGTCGAGAATTTCAAGTTGTCTTGGGAATATCAGGATTCTTTGAAGGAAATGATGACCGACTTTAAGAACTCAAGAGAGTTTTAAGAGGAGGTCATCAAGCAGGCTGCTGCAAGAGTTGAGGAAGGATTTCATATTTTTAAGGATATCATCCTTGCTCATCCAGAGTTAGACCTCTCTATTCTGGATTACAAGATGACACTTCGCTACCTTCCTCTATCTTCTGAAGAAGAAAGTGCTAAGGTCAAGATAATGGCCAACCGTGAGGCGCCTCTTATGCTTGCTCTCGAGGTTCCTTCTTTGCCTGAGGCTATGAAGACTGTGGCTGTAACTGAGGTTGAAATGATGTCCGACTCGGACATACCGATTCTCCTTGTTCCTGAGGTATCAGATCCAGCTGAGGTTGAGGCTGAGGCCCCTGCCGGCCTTCCTAAGTAATGTTTATGTAGGTTTTCTTCTTCTTTATTATTATTTTTTTTTATTGAGCTTATAAGTTTCTATAAGTTATTTATATAAAAAAAATATTTTCTTTACTTACATCTTACATTGTGGTTGTTTGTCTTCCGACTCTTAAGTATGATCTACCTTTGACGCAACTTGATCTGAAGAGTTCGAACATCGGCAAATGCCCCGTTCACCCACTTATGAGTTGTTCCTAGAGATAGGATTGTGATTTGCATCGTATCCTCATTGTGCAACACATTATGACATTTGGGAATTATGATTCTTTACCTTCTGAAACGTCTCCGCGATTCATGTCCTTCTTCACAAGAGTCTCCCGAGTCATTAGATTTCTTTGGGGACCACGCTCATAGAAATTACCTATAAATAGGCTGGCAAAGGATCGAGATCTTCATTCTTCCCTCGGTGATAGTATGAAGGGACTTTTGCTCATCTTCCTCCTTCTCAACTAGGGTAATGATGGCCTTTCCTCCAGCTTTTGGAGGGCAAAGCACCGGTGTTGAGCCAGTAGCCTCTATTCATATCCTCCCACGATGTAGAGTCATCTTGCCTCATAGCTTCTGCAAAACTCTTCTTCAGGTTTACTTCTATGGGCTTGTTTGGATTGGCTTTTTTCAGCCCAGAAACGCTTTTTTATAAGTTAAGCGCTTCTGGATTATGTGCAAAATCCGCATGTGCATGGGTCGTATCAAGTAATAAAGTGGACTATGAAGTCTGGTATTGATCCTCAGGGAGAAAGAAGTACTAGTACCCACTACTTGTCTATTATCTAGTCGATCCAAAGGTGAGTGAGTGTATTCTAAATCTAAAATTAAGAAATCGAAAACACAAGCAATAGGATCAAATCAACCTTGATGGTAATCAATCATAAAAAGGGGATACTTGGGTAATGAATCCCCCTTGGATTTATATTCTAAAGATGGATGAAGCTCTCTCTATGTTGATACTTGGTAGAATCTTGGCCAAGGGTTCCTAAGGTGCTTTCACTCCCTCTTACAAGGTAAATTACTAATCCTAGTGCCCTTACCGATGATTTTTATCTAGAGAACCTAATTCTTGGAAGGATTGTGGGAATAAGACATCTTAATGACTCACCCTCCTTAGTACCCGGGTTCCCGGTATACTCACAATCCTCTTTTTTGGAGATGGTCTACACATAGGGAGACGTTCGCTTCTTCCCCCATATGGACTACAAAAATCTCTCCGGGCTTTCGCAACGTAGAGGGATTAACATACATTAAAACATCCAATAGACTCAATGCAATCAACCAAGCATTCAACATAGAAAAACAACATCAATTAAACCATAATCCAAGGGTTCAATATACCCAAGTATCTACAAAATTAGCTCTCCATGAAAGGAGAGCAACAATCCAAAGCAAAGATAAAGGACATCAAAAGATTCATGAATAGAAAGGCTATTACATACACCGTTGGTGGATCTCTTGATTCCTCCTCTAAACTTTTGTCCCTTCTCTTCCTCCAAGGGTTGGTGATGAAAATCCCCAAAGCCCTAATCAAGGTTTCCTCTCTCCCAAGCAAGTTAGCCATCCTAATTCATCGGATTATATACCCCCCTTTAGGGGTTTAAAGCATTATTTACCATTTTGCCCCTACCTTGGTCTGCAGATTGCTGGAAACTTTCGACATATGGGCCCGTATAGATTTCAGGTCCACCTATACGCCCGTATGTCAGACCATATGAGAGCCTGTATAGCCTCATACAGGGGGTGTACAGCCCTTGGAGATTAACTGTAGAGACCTCCAATTCTCCAGGTTCATACGGGCTATATGAAGGTTCGTATGCCTTGGTACTTTCTCTAGAAATGTTCCATTTTGGCCTCAATTTCCCTTAAAAAGCTTCCTTTCTTCCGGGGTCTCGATATTTTGCCCTGTTTATAAAAATAAACACTTTTTAAGTACCGGTGTGCCATAATTCCCCAAAATCACATGAAAAACATACATGAATATGGTATAAAATTATGCTCAAATGAACACTTATTATTCCCCATGAAAGGGGAACACAAATCCAATACAATAAAAGGAGAAAACATCAAAATAAACACAAATAGACCTCCCTCCGATGTTCCCTTCGCTGTTGCCGTGTTGTATAGATTAGTGATGAATCTCCCTTCAAGCCCTCATTGGTTCCCAAGCGGATCCCTTCAAACCCTAGCCATCAATGAACTCCAAGATCTCCAAGTCGGCCAAAAAGGTGGCCAAAGGCCAAGAGATGCCTTCCTTAACCCTAGAACGTCATTATTTATAGAGTTTCAGGCCTCTAGAAAATATCTCCTGCGCTTTGGGTTTGGCAATACGTTGTGTGAAAATCGAGTGCAAATCAGGCCCAAAAATAGGCCATACGGGCTCATACGGGCCCGTATGGTCTTCTAAATTACTATAAATTCAGATCCCCGAGTTATACAGGCCGTATGGACCCGTATCTAACCCTATATGGTCTTCTGGACAGCTTATACGGCCACATGGAAAAAAATAGATAAAGATGAAATTATTGTAGTTGTTGTCTGTATGGGTCCATACGGGCCTGTATGCTTGCCCGTATGCCTCTCAAAAAGCCATGTTTTGGCTCCAAATCTTGGGGGAACTTATCCATAATGTATGAGAGCATTTGTAGGTCCTTTGTAGCTCCTAAATTTGACGTTTTAGCCCTTGAAATCGTTTCGAAAGTCCTCTTTCTAGTGAAACACCTTCAATGTGCCATGTTTAACAAAAATAAAACTTATTAAGCATCAGTTGGCCACATTTTCACCAAATGGCATGCAAAATATACATGAACGATATATAAAAATATGTGCATATAAACACTTATCAAACATCTCCACTCTTAAGCATTTGCTTGTCCTCAAGCATACAAAACAAATAATAAATTTTTTTTGATAAGTGTTTAACCTCCAGCTAAGAATAAGTGGTCCTACTCTACTCAAAGTAAAGGACAAGTTTGAGAGAATATTCAATAACAAACAAGCTTAACACAAGACTTTATTTATTTATTTATTTATTTATTTATTTATTTATTTATTTATTTATTTATTTTCCGGTAGGGTATTGATGCAGGAGGCTCGAGTCAAATGTTGGTGCCGGGTTGGAGGGTCAACGTAAAGACGAGAAGTTATCGAGTCAATTCCAAGATTGGGTCAGTTTTGGGTGTGGTTCGGTATTTTGGCCATAACTTTGGCTACCAATATCAGAATCGGGCGTTCGACCCCAATACGGAAAGCTCTTTGTAGCGCTCACGACATGGGGCCGTCATATTTGAGATAATTTTAGTTATTTTTTCTATTTTTAAAAATATTTAATTCACCGAATTAGGGTTTTCGGTCTTTTTTCTATTTTTGGTAATATTTCATATGCCAAATAAGGATAGGATTTGAATCCGATTTGAACTTGGATTTTTAAGAGTTATCTGATTTGTTTAGAGTTTTAAAATTAGATAAGTTTGGTTTTAAATAATAATTTATCAATTTTAGCAAATTTAGATTAGATGATAAGATTTCTAGGTTAATATTTTGAGGCTATTTAACCCAGCTTGTGGGTTAGTTTTTCATTATTGAATTTTAAGTAATAATATTTTTTTTTTTCTGAATTTCAGAGTATTTTCTCTGGTTCTTTAGTTCTTCGTTTGTTCTTCCTTGCGGTCCTTGGATTCGGCTAGCCCGTAGGATAATCGCTACCCCGCTCGGCGTCAGGTATCCCTAATGAATCTGACTTTCCCATACTAAAGACCAATGTAGAGTGTAGATCATCATTTTTGAGGGATATACATGTTGATTAGGCACCAGAACACCCATCTAGTCAGAGGATTACAACTCTAACTTTATGTTCATACTAAGGAGTGACTTTTCGATTTTAGGGACACTCTGATTAGGAGCCAAACTACTTTATCACAATAAGCAGCGGAACACTGTCTTTATTGCTTTTACAGCTACTATGTACACTACTACTACTTTATTATTCTCTTACTTGTCCACTAAGTTACGAAGTTTCTTGGAACTATTGAAAGTAATACTTAGCAATTAAAGTCAAAAGAACATGGTAATGGGTTATCTATTGGTACTAGAAAGTATGATTGTCACTAGGATTTTCTCTAAATGTCCGTCGTGCTTCATAGGAATAATCGAAAAAAAAAATTTGTTATCAAATGGTGTAAACTAAGAGTAAAGCAAAACTAAAATTTCTCAACAAAGCCATCATAGGTATATATCTAGCATGTATTTTTTTCTTTTATAAAGATTTGCAACGAATTCAAAAATTAGCCTAAAGCTACCCATTTTCACACATAAATATTTTCAATGGATCTAAAATTAGATGGATGGTTACCCATATCCACACTTAAAGTTGTACATTGCCCTCAATGTATATAATGAAGCATGAAAAGTATACAATATGCAATAAAAACAAGGAGAAGGGCAAACTGAAACTTCCTTGATTCATTGATGATAATTCCATGTTTGATTCGAACTTGGGATGGATATTCTTGATGGCCAATATGTCCATTCTCTAAATCCTGCGAGACCTGAAGGGACCAAAAGAGCTCAAGAGCACCATCATTTTATTGAACACACTAAAACAAACTAAAATTAACTAAGATGCAAAAGTTAGAAATTTTTTTCCTAAAACCTTGGGTTGCCTCCCAAGAAGAGCTTGCTTAGCATCACTAGCTTGACGTGCCTGTTCCTTACCTTATGGAGGCTTGAACAAAGTATGTTCTTCCTGGCTACATGTCACATAGCTACTTCCAAAGAACAAAATACATACCTGTCGGGGTAGTGCGGTTGTGGATGGTTTCGACCAATTACCTTTAGGCCTCCACGGAAATATTTTGTGCTGGGAATTGTTCAATCGTTGCTTGGGTGGATCCTCGGACTGAATCATCCTCCTAACTTCTATTGTTATCCCAGATATGTCTCCTCTGTGCTTTATGTGCAGGTCAGCTCCGAGGTAGATGAGTTCTTCAAGTGTTTTTGGCCTTGCCTTTTCTACCACTTCATCCTTTTCTACACCAACGTATTCTTCCACTCTACGGTCATAACTCAATTGTTTATCAGACTTCATTTGAAGAGGTTCTCCTAGCTGGCTCTCAAGCTTGTGAAAAGTGGCTTGCATTTTGGTAATTACAACATTAACGACTTCAAATTCAACCTCTGTTTGTAGTTTAAATTTCGCCAACTCCTCCATGAATGTGGAAACTTTTTCTTACAATCGTGGCAAATCTATCCACTACCTTACCTCCAATCATTGTGTCAAATTAAGATAGTCCTTACAGCTTTTGTCCTTATTATTCTACATGCTCTATGTAAAGCTCTTAAAGATACTCATGTTTTCGTGCAAATTGTGAAGAGCTTCTTGCCAATTCACTTCTTATGGTGCCTTTGTGTGGCTCTCATACTGAAAATTTGAGGAGTAATTGTGCCACTGCTCTTGAGGTGGGGAACATGGAGTAAATCCTTGTTGAGTGCACCCCCAATCTAGTTCATACTAATAGCTTTGATGGCTTGGTTTTCCCCTCCAATATGGGTTGTAATCAGTGTTGCAAGGTCTTTTCCTAGTTGGTGTATGGTTGATAAGTATTGATAAGTGCATGATTATACATAATTTCCCCTTATATCCACATGCACTTATGCCGTTTTCTAGCATCAATTCTCTATTTTTGTACTTTTTGGGTATTTGTGTGTGATTGAACAGGTAAATAGGTACCTGGGAGCAAAAGGAACATGAGTCAGAGATTTCAAAGCGAAAAGGGTGAAATATTGCACATGCAGAGAAGAGCACAGCCGTGCTCTCACTTAACACGGGCGTGCTGATGAAACACGAGTGTGTTCAACCCTGTGCAACTCTCTGTGAGTTGGACCTGAGACTCCATGACCTTGACGACGGCCTCGGGAGGTCATTCGGAGGGGATGCCACAGATGGCCAAACACTGGGAGGGACTTCTTCCCTACAAAGGAAGTCTGGGAGCTTCTTACCAGTCCCTCCGATGCTCAAGTCGGTCAGATGTATATCCAAAGGTCGATGAATATAAGTTATAAGAAAAGTAGAGTTGCAGGAAGATGAGAAAAGCTGGGAGGAGGATGAAAATTAAGTCCCAAGGTTGAAGATGAGTTTGGTGTCCGGGCGATGGCCAGAGTCCCCCTCCCTTTCTCTTCCCCTCCCCCCACACTTTATACCTCACAAATCACCTTCGGGAGGTTAGTCATGGGGTGCCGCCCCTGACCCTTGTGTTGGCATGTCCGTACAAAGGCATATCTTTGTTTACCGACATGGGCACGCGTCCCTACTAGACATCGCCCCTAACAACATCGCAAATGTGTCTCCTTTTGCAAGCGGGTAAGAGGACCTTTATACATCACAAATCACCTTCGGGCGGCTAGTCATGGGGTGCCACCCCTGACCCTTGTGTTGGCCTGTTCGTACAAGGGCATATCTTCGTTTACCGATATGGGCGCACGTCCCTGCTACATCAGCGCATGTTTGTGTCCTTTTGCAGGAGGGTAGGGGGGAATCTCCACGTAGCTCCCTGGGAGTAGTGGGTCAGCCTAATATACAATTCTGCTTTCCTAACCGCATCAGATTATGCTACGTGTACAGCCTGATTTCCCCGTAACATGGTGTATCATCAATGTAAAATCCAAGAAATTTGGAATAAAATATTCTAATATTCCCTATAAATAATGTTTTAATTTTAATAGTCCCTTTGGCTATTAGAAAAGATGGGTTAAGTGATTAGGAAGGGATAAATTTAATTTAAATAAAAATTAAAGTTTAATGTGCTCTGCAGGGACCAATGGGTAATTAGTTAGAAAGTGAGGGACCTAATAGTAGTTTGTTCCTCTCACAGAAAAAGGACCTAGTTGTAACCTAATAAAGGACCAGGGACTTCTGGATAATTTTCCAGAGAAAACCCTTATATAAGAGAATCAACGGCCGGGATTAAAAGATCTCGGATTGTTGTAAATCGCGGAGCGTTATTAGCTCATCGGTGGAGCCACGTGGCTCATTGTGAGGCGTCCATCCGATAGGGTGGTGGATGCGAGATGGAGGCTGACGATCTGGCCGTTGATTACTGGAGGATCTCGACCGTTGATCCCATTTAAATATGAACTCGAGGTATGAAATCAAATCTTGGCCGTTGGACAGAGCTGTGATGATCCACGCCGTTCATCCGTAAGAACCAATCACAAGACAACCCTCTCCGTTCACCCGAAACGGCTGCGAACGCCGCCGCGTGCCCTGCCTCTATCCCCGTTTGTTACTCGCGCGAGGGCTGGCCATTACCGGGCGGAGTTGCCCTCGAGCGTCCCTATCTCTTCGTCCACCCCAGTCTATAAAAAGGCGACCTCATCCTGAGTTTAGACGCAGAAAAGGAAGAGCCTTTGAGTACGAACTCTGGCGCCGGTGATTGAGGAAAGAGCGGAGCACGGCTGGTTGGTGTCTGTTGGGCTTGCGTTCGCCTCCGTGGTCTTCAGGAAAGTGAAGAGGGTGAGAGAGGAGGGAGCTGCGCTGCTGCTCGTCGCCAGAGCAGCCACGCTCGCCAGAGAAAACAGTGATTGTCCACCGCTTCTCTCAGTGCCATTCGTCGTCTACAGTCTTCAGGTAAGGGCGTGTTTGGTTCGCGGTAGTGGGCACTGAAGTGACGGAAGTGGCTCCACTTCCGTCACTTCGGTGCGTTTGGTTCACGGTAATTGTTATGGAAGTGGGAACTCACACTTCTGAATGGCTCTTTTTCCCCGTTTTGACTTCCCTCTTTTAAAAGCCGAAGTGGGACTTCGGTGTTTTTTGCGTGTGAACCCGAAGTCCCACTTCGGTCTGACACTGCCCACGTGAACTCACATGGGTGTTTGGGGTCACCTCCTCCTCCATCCCTCTTCTCATCGTCTCGAGAACTCCTGTCTCTCTTCTCATCGTGCCAAAGAGCGCTCTTCTCTCGTCATCTCGAATGCTCCAAAGCCTCGCGTTAGTTGCCCCGGTACGCAATCTTCTTCTTCTTCGTCATCATCACCGTCTCTTGTCCGAGGGTCCTCCATTGATCTCCAATTGTTTACTTGCGATTTTCTGGATCGGCATCAAGATTAGAGGCAAACCCTTCAGGAGATTTCTCTCTGAAAAGAAAGTAATTCTTAGGGTTTCCCTCTTTCCTGTTTGTTTTCATCCATTCTCTCTGGTTTTAGGGTTCTATGCATGTAGCGATCTCCAAGTTTTTGGATTTGATGAGGTTTCTCTCTGAGATTGAGGTTTCTTTTAATGATTTTGTTGTTCATGGTTTTGATGAGGTTCTTTGATGAGGTTCTCTGAGATTGAGTTTTTGGATTTGATGAGGTTCTTTAGTTTTATTTATTTTTCTTCTTTCTAATTGCTGCAGAGGGACAAGCAAAAGAAGTCTTATCAATTTAGAATGGCTTGTAATTGGTTAGATTTAATTCATATATCCATTTGTTATCTTTCTAGTGAAATCAAGATGGTTTTATATGATTTTCCTTTTCCTTCCTGATTATGTTTTGTATGATTTTCCTTTTTCTTCCTGATGATGTTGCTACCTTGTGATTATAGGTTGATAAATTCTATGCTAATTACTTAGTAGGTTGATAAATTTCATATATTATTATGTTGTCTTCTTTTTTGTTCTGGGATATGAAAAATAGCTCCAAGACAACAATAAGATGACCATAAAAGATTATTTGACTGAACAAATAGTGAATTCAAAAAACTTTCTAAAATTTTATGATGACACATCAAAAGTTTATTTGTTTCTTATATCCAGAACTTATAATTTGAAGGCAGTATTCAGAATTTACTAGTATTCATATGAATAGGCCCCTAGTATGAGAAATACTTTGTATTGGAATCCAAGTCATCCTTGGCCTTTACGGGCCGCTTCCAACCCAAATTCAAGATTTTGCATCCTTGAGGTGGAAGACCCTATAGTGAATGATGCAAATTATATTTAAAATATATTTAAAATGTATTTAAATATATTTAAAATGCACTCATGATAATGTCAATGCTGCAAATTCAAGCATGCAAATCTGCTTTAGTAGACATTGTGTAGAAAGGCTGTAATAATGTCAGAAATTCACACAATCCAATCAAGCCTTTTATTCCAACAATCCAGAAATCACCTGCAAATATTAAAGACCTCCTAATACTTCTCTCCTACAGTTAATTGCCATAACAACATGCAAACAATCAGAACACAAAGATACCTTTTCATTAGCCAAACACTCTCAAAGTTTTCTATATATATATATATATATATATATATATATATATATATATATATATATATATATATATTTCCGAACTCAAGTTTTCTGATGATACTTCCAACACAACTTTCACTAAAAAAACTACTGATTTTTCATTCAAGATTGTAACAAATGCAGTAGAATCAAACTTTCACTTGTTAATCCATCCTGGCCATGTCTGGAGTTTATAAATACAGTGCTGGTAATTCTTCAATTTATGATTTATGAACAAAATATCATATGAATGTTGACTCAATTTAGCTTTTTTTCACAGGATCACTTTCCAGATTGCATAAGCATGGAACAGATATGGTTCCATTGAAAGTTTTAGAATGTGAAGTATTTACCATATCTCCAATCAAGGTCAGTGTTATCAGCTTTTAAGTCTTTTTTTTTTTTTTCTGAAAATGATAATATGATTCTCATTGAATTAAGCATAGTAAAATTGAACAACTAATATGATTCTCATTGAATGTTTCACTTTGTGCTTCTAGAGAGATACAATTCCAGTATTGAATTTGTACCAATTGGACTTATAAAGATGTTCACTTTGTGCTTCTCCAGAGATACAATTCCAGTGTTATCTTCTGACATTTGCTACAGTAAGGGGTGTTGCTCATATGGTTCCATATGCACAACCAGGCAGAGCTCTGCAATTGTTCAAGTCATTTGTGAATGGACAAAGATTGCCAAACTCAACAACACAAAATTTTATTTGATCTTTGTTGTTGTGTGAAACAGTTTCAAATCACATTGTTCTTGTTGTTGTGAATTTGAAGAATAGAAATAAGGGAGGAATAAAACTAAGTTTGGGCTTTTAATCCCCTAAATTTCTGAATCTAGACACACACACACACACACACACACACACACACACACACACACACACACACACACATATATATATATATATATATATATATATTAAAATTGTGATTCATACTATTTATTCTTCAGATGTGGTTAACTGTGGATTTCTATGTTGAGTCCAAGCAAATTTGACTTTAATAAGGTATTCATTTCTGGCCTTTTAAACCTTTTTATTTTTTTTCTCAAAATTTGATTACAGATAAATATATAAAGACTTGGCTAATGGCAGTTCATTATTTATAGGTGTGAAAATCCAAACTTTATAAGGTGTATGGAAATAAAACTGTCAAGATGATACAAGTGATCATTAGTAATATCAGTGGTTTTTTAGAGGTATATATAAACAAACCTATATAAAAGTTCCAAGATCCTTAATTCATAAATGAGATTAGATTAAACTACAAAATTTTAAAAATTTTAGTAAAATAGTTTAATCGTAGGAGACAAGCATAGGAATAATTTATTTTGTACTCATGAAATTTTTATTATCTCAATTTATAATATTTAATTATTAAATAAAAACAAAAAAGTTCCAACAGGGGTAACCTCACCATCCTACAAAAGTGGTGACCATATCCCCGCCAACCAAACACCTGTAGAAGTGGAACTGTGACTTCAAACCCCTACTTAGTGAACCAAACAAGCGGAAGTGTAAATGCCTCTTCACTTCCGCCAACCAAACACCCCAAACTCCAACTTCCATATGGAACTCAGAGTTCCATGGAAGTGCCACTTCTAGACTTCCACCGATTCGGTGCACTTCCAACAACCAAACACACCCTAAGTGTCGTTTCTTCCCCTGTTGCATTGTTTAGAGGTGTGTGTATGCGTCCATGACGCTTGTGTGAGTTCGTCGGAGGTGAGGAGCGCACGGCCGCGAGCTTGGGATCTCCAACGAGAAAAGGAGAGACCAGCAACACTCTGGAGGGGCTGGTCGTGGGCGGAGGACTTCAACGACGAAGTTTCGAGCTCAGGTGGCACACCAGGCGCGCGTCGGTGAGGAATCCGACGAGGTTGGCGCCGGGCCGTGAAAGAAGAAGGAGAAGACGAGAGAGAGAGAGAGAGAGAGAGAGAGAGAGAGAGAGAGAGAGAGAAATAATGATAAATAAAAAATAATAAATAATAAACTAAATTAATTAATTTAGCAAATGGTTAATAAAAATCAAATACTTTGATTTTGATTAAAAGAATTAATCAAAATAGTTACTTTGGTACTGAATAATTGATTGGTGAATAAATAATTTAGTTTTGAAAATTAAATACTTTAGTTTTGATTAAGATGATTAATCAAATACTTTAATATTAATTATTTAATAAAAATTATCTGGCCAGGGTTAGCCCGTTAACAAGTAAGTTTGGACCACCCGAGTCAATCAAATTAATTAATTAAGTTACCGAGGTTTGATTAAATGATTAATCAATTAGGAACTTAAATTTTTCACTCGGGATAGCCATTAGTGGGCTGGCTCAACCAAGTCAAGTTATAAAGAAACAGGTTTGGGCTCATTCAGGTTATAAAGAGAATAATAAAATGAGAAAAATATATATATATAAAAGTAAAGAAGGTATATGATGGTGGTGGGAATTGAACTCAAGACCACCTAAGCAACATGGTTGGGCCTTAACCCTTTGGAACAAGGCTAGCCACGTGATAGAGGTTGTTCTACCTAAATTAAATAAGGCTTGACAAGGTAAAGCTAAACAACATTATGGGCTTAGTAGATGGGCCCAATTTAGCTAAGAAGATTAGACATGACCAGTTAGGGATCATACCACGACAACAAGGGTAAGTTGACCAAAGTTGACCAAGTGAAAGTTGAAAGTCAATTAAGGACCTGGAAATGAAGGAAAAAAAATGGTAACCAAATAGAAGGTCTTAAGGACCTGTTTAATGTGCCTAGGCCCATCGAACGCGAGAGATATGCATGAGTATTTAGAAACATAGGGTTTTATTAGAATTTTGACATTAATAGAAACTCTATTACTAGATACTCTCGTGGAGTCTTAGAGACACTACAGGAGGTGACTAGGGAGGTTTCCAGATTCTGTTAAAGGTAAGTACACTTGCCTTGAACCCACTCTTCGGAGTTTTTTTTGGCTTTGCAATGGTTGATTTATTGATTTTCATACATGCTATCTTTTTGGCTTTCATTCCTGTTGAGCATGTATGAGTGTTTCGGGATGTTGGTATCCCTATTTTGTTGTGGGTTTACTGCCCGGATTCAGTGGAGCGTGGGGGCTCTGATAGGGAAATGATCAGGGACAAGACACCCTGGCATTTCCGCTTGCCATGCCAGAGGCCCGTCAGTGGGAATGATACACTGGCCGTGTCGACACGTACGAGAGGTGGTACTTCCGACTTACGACCGGAGGGTCGAACGACCAGTGGGTTATCTTTACAACGCATAGTTGGTTACGCTGACCGAGAGTGATCCTTGAGTTGTCTTTGAAACTCAACGCAGAGATTGAGGGCTTCTGTTATTAGAGGTTGTACCGTTGTTCTTTACTTGTGGTAGACTCCTAGAGTTATGTTTTCTTGGGGATGTGGCCCCTTTTATTTGACATGCTGCCTTATTATATCTTTGTGACTTAGAGCTTTCCATTCGAAAGCTCACACACTTGTTCTTTCTTTCTGTTACAGATCCCGAAGTTTAGGGACTGGTGCAGAGGAGACTGTTTAGAAGTCATCGAGGTCTGGGAGTCTCCGTTGAGTTATCTTTTATTTGTGAGACATCTATAGGGCCCGTATAGGGACCTGATTTGTATAGAGCCTATGGACCCTTATGACTCTATGTTCTTTTGGACTTGAGTATGATTTTATTTCGGTTTGTTATCTGCTTATTTACACTTAGGCCTTGTATTCGAGCTGAGCTTGGCTCTACTCGGGTACGGTCGGTCTGTTCACGAGCTCGGGGCCTGGAATCCGGGACGGGGTGTGACAATCAAGTTATATCAAACCAATTAATAAAAAAACTAAATATATTATTTTCATCTATAAAAAAACCATTTTTTAATTTAAAATACAATAGTTTCAGTTCATAACAAAAAAACAATTAAATTAAGAAGTCAAACCTGTAATAAACATAACGTACACGGGCTTTGCAGTAATTCTTCCTATATAAAATCACATCCCCGACGGGAACAGTGGGAGTTGAACAGACGGATCGACCGCAGCCATAGGAGGAGAGGACGAAACATAGAATCACATTCTCACCTCACGATGGAATCCTGAATCCTTCCTTCGTTGATGCTCCTCACTCTACTGGTATGAAATCATTTTCCCCAACTTTTGTGTTTGCTTTGAAGTAATTATGTCTTGCATGATTTTTTGTGTTCTTCTCGATATTAAATCTTTTGTCATAAGATCATTCTTGATTTTGGGATTTGAAGGCATAAATTGTGTTTTCTTTTGAAAATTCAAAGCTTTTCGAGATCTGTTTAGAATTTTTAATTTCCAAGAAAATCTATTGATTCATGAGTTTTTCTGTTTTTTTTTTTTCCTTCTTCTTCTTCTTATTTTTTTGGGTTGCCCATAGAAGAATTATATCAGGGTTTTGGATAACACTGAATGATGCCAACATGCTTTTCTAGAGAGCAATCACTTTTGAGTTTGTTAGATTTAACAAATTTTCAATTTGAACTCAAAATTTTTCCTTGTTCTGTTTGCTGGTTCTCAACCAATGAATCTGTCAAGCTTGTTCCTTTTCTCTTTCTCTATAAACATTGTACATCTATTTAATAACTGGATTGATGCTTGCTTACATTGATATCCTAGATATACTTGATTAGTTTGTTGGAGATTTCGCTTTTACTTTTCTAATGCAAGCAAGAGTTTGAGGTAGCCATTTAGTTATAGGTTTGTGCATCCAAGCCATTATTCAAACATAATGCCCTCTTTTTTGTATTTTGAATATTTTTATTTGTCCTATGTTTTGTACTTCACTTGCTATTAGGAAGAAGGTAATCACTAAAGTCACTTTTTGTCTTTGAATGAAGTCAAAACTCAAGTCATTTTGTGAATAATGATGACAGATTATTTTGGAATCTATTTAATGGAGAATTGGGATGTTGTTTTTTTTTACCAGAATGCTCCATTAACAGCTCACTATTGTGCATGAGTATGTGCAATGATGCGGCAACGAATTGATGTTGATGAACCCCTAAATTTGGGCTACTGGAAATTTTGTCATCATATTCCATCTAATGTTTTGGGTTGTTTTTCTAGTTTATTATATGGCTTTACTTCGATGTAACATCTCCCACTCATGTGGAAGTCGAATATTCTTGAGCAACTGAAGTGGTGAAGATTACTCATATTGATAGCCTAAGCTGCTACATTTAGGATGTGAACGAAGCCCTCTCTATAAAAGGTGTTTTACCAGCTAAGTTATTAGATATTCAAGAGCTGATTTGTTTGACAACCCTTCTATCTTAAGATGGTCGCTAATCTCCAGTTGTTGCTATTTGCATTAAGATCTAATTTTCTTTTAAAACAAAGGAAAACTATTATGCTTCTAATCATCTCATTCCCTATTCCAATTGTTAACTTATTTTGTTCTTTTAGAAGATTGCTATCTGCAGGTTCAAATCTTCCAGTATAGGGTATGGACTGTGTCTCTCGCACACCTCATTTTAATGCATAGAGATAAATACTTATTTTTAGATTTAAAAGTCTACAACCATCGGATATATATAGTTTTGCTACTTGCCTTTTTCAAAAGATATTGTCACCGTTATTTCTTATCCTCTATTTGTACTTTGTATGTTTTGAATGAAACTTTTACCACTTCATAAGTTCCTTTCTTGGTAAAAATGGAACTTCTGTTTGGAACAACTATTTTATGCTTAGTGCTCATATTTTTTAGTTGGCCACTAAATCCTTTTCCCTACATAGTGATCTGGATAACCAGTTTTCTCTGTTCCACCTTTTCTATTTAACCCTTACATCCCGCAAGTTTCCATACCTCACTCCCTGATTCAACTCCCAATTACTGGCCAATTGTAAAATATATTTAATTATTTAAAAATTCCCAAAATATGAGAGAACACCTAAACCTGAATTTTAATTCCCAAAATATACTGGTGGGAAACACATGGTATTCATATCATCTTATGTGACAATTTTTTATAATTCTAATGACTCCATTTCTTTGTTTAGCTAATGAGTTCACTGAATCTTGTGAATGAATGACCATCTGTGGTATATGAAGCAGAGGAAGATGACTTTGTATGATGTGAGCATTGATGCCTCAATCAGAGAAGATTTATTTTCTTCTTAGACCTATCATTATCAATTTGTTTTGATTTGATTTGCTTACCTTCCCTTTTCCCTAGTTTTTTTTCCTTGCATATTTCTCACCTACATATTTTAAAGGGGTAAAGCCATTTTTGGTCCCTGAAAATGGGATCAATGTTCATTTTCATCCCAAAATTCAAAATTTGTTCAATATAGTCCCTATGTATTGCATATTTTGACATTTTTGGTCCCTATATATATTCCGTATTTTGGCATTTTTGGTCCCTATTGCTGATGTGGCGGTCATATGGAATACTAATGAAATGCATACAATCTTTTTATTATTATGTTTAGGTCGTTATTTTGCTGATGTGGTGTGATAAGTAGCAGTATATGCTGATGTGGATCGTATTGAACAAATTTTAAATTTTTGGGATGGAAATGAACATTGGCCCTGTTTTCAGGGACCAAAAATGGCTTTAACCCTATTTTAAATTGTAGAAAATTATTGACATTATCTTGCAAATATGATTGTCTTATCTTAAAGGATGGATTCAGAAGCAGCTGATGATAGTGAATTTATTCTAAGAGGAACTTCCACACTTGGGCCAATAGATCCAAGAAGAGCTCGGTTTCCTTGTTGCATAGTGTGGACGCCACTTCCTTTATTATCTTGGTTTATACCTTTTATTGGACACGTTGGCATTTGCAGAGAAGATGGAGTGATCTTAGATTTTGCCGGACCCAACTTTGTGTGTGTTGATCACTTCACTTTTGGAGCAGTGGCTCGGTATATACAATTAAACAGGGAAGAGGTTCGCCAGTTTTTCCATTGTGGTTTTGTCTTCCATCTGAATAACATTTTGAGAGGAACATTCCTTACATCTCATAAGATTTGATTTTAATCACTTATAGCTATGATGATTGTTGACTTTGCTCTCTGCTTTCTTGCAGTGCAGATTATCTTCAAGTTCGTCTCAGATTGCAACCCACGGCCATTACATGGAACATGAATTAGATAGAATTATGAGTTGGGATGATGCACTCAGAAAGAGCACACAAGAATTTCAGCATAGATCTTACAATCTCTTTACCTGCAACTGCCACTCCTTTGTGGCAAATAACCAAAACTGATTATCATATGGTGGACAGGATAAGTGGAATGTGGTAAACTTGGCAGTTTGGTTATTCCTTAAGGGAAAGTGGGTGAACAAAAGAGCAGTGGTGAAATCTTTCTTGCCTTTCGCAGTTGTGCTTGGCATAGGCCTTTTATTTGGGGGCCCACGATTCTTCATATACTTGGTTGTTTTCTCAACTGTCCTTGTTAGTTGGTTCCTAATTGGTACCTACTGTTTTAGGACTCTTATCCAATTGTAAATTCATGTCTTCCACTGCTCCCAAGGTGTGCTGAATTCTATCGGTATGTTATGAAACTTTTTAGCATCTCATGTATTAGACATGTATTATACAATTTTCAAGTGAAATGATGCTGTAGTTGCTTGTCATCAATGAAAGGGATGTATCAGCCTTTCTATGTTCTAATATGAATCTGCTTGACATTTCCCACTAGACATGTCACTTAATTCTTTCAGGCCACTGCATTGATGAATGAAATGAATCTGGGCATTGACCTTGTTATAGGGTCTGTTTGGATTAGCTTTTTTTGAGTCCAGAAATGCTTTTTTATAAGTTAAGTGCTTCTGGGCTCAAAAAAAGCGGTTTAGATTATCTTTTTAAAAAAGCAGAAGCTCCAAAAAAGGCTCAAATATTGCCTTTTTTTTTCATAAGCTAGTCATGTGGTGCTTCTGAAAAAAATAGTTTTGGAGAAGCAGTTTTGAAAAAGTGCTTTTTATAAGTTAAGCACTTTTTTTGGAAGCCAATCCAAACAAGCTCATAGTGTTGTCCTGTTGCAGTATTTTTTATACGTTTGCGGTTCTCATTTGGTTCCTACATTCTTTAACCTATCAGAATTGACAAGGGAAAAATCATGAAACTTTTATTGGTTTAGTTGGAAATAATAATTCTGTAAACATTTATTTCTATAAATTGTTTTTGTGCAATTTTAGAGGAGTGGTGATCCCATGGTCTCAGTTTCATGAGAGTAACCACAGAATGAGCTCCCCGTCCACCCCCTTCGTCCTCGGTAAGCGTCGATCCGGATAGAGAGAATGAGAGAGAGAGAGAGAGAGAGAGAGAGAGAGAGAGAGAGAACGCGAACGAGCTCCACGATCACTTCAACTTGGCGGCATCAGAATTAGGGTTTTGAGATCATGACATGTGAGCTTGATCTTTGGATTTTAGAGATTTCCTTTTTTGTTTTCTTCATGAGGAGCATGTTGCAGGATTCGATCATTAAATTTTGCATTTCTACAACAAAGAGTATATTTCTGTCATTTATGAACATGTTTTTAGATTTGATCTTTTGGAAACACATTTTGGATCCTATGATGTAATTTCTGTAGATAACTTCACATTTTTTGGTAATTCAGTAATTGTTAATCTATGTGAATTCTACAAAATGCCTCTGTTCCTTGATCCTGCAAAGTTTCCTTGATCTTGCAACTATATTGATCCTTGTATTTATGGACTGAATAATGTTTTGTTATCTTTAAGTTTTATTGCACTTTTGATTGAGGAGATGAAGCTTTATATCTTGGTTGAGTTCATGTGATGTAAAAACATGGAAATGAAGCTTAATGAGAAATGTATTCTAATGTCAATTGTTAACGTATGAACTTAAATGCTAATGCAAAAACCTTTGTTAGTTGAATGAATATGTTTTGTTTTTCTTCTTGAGAACGAGCTTCTTCATTCAATTTGTGGTGAAATTTCGAATATGGTGCTCTTAAGAGTCATCATCTTGAGAATATGTGATCTTGCATTGGCTTCTCAGAGAACATATATAGCTGTGAAATAGATAGAGTTTAACACTAACTTTGAATAAAATTATCGAAGATCGATGTTTTGTTATAGGTATGTCAAACTTTCACTAGATGGTATATACTAGCCAAGCAATGCCATGTTATAACAATCCTTTACTCTTCAGACTTAGATTGAAGAAGATTTTCTGGAACTCGGACTAATTAGTTGAACACATATGATGTCTAAGTATTTGTTCCTTCTCTAGAAACCAAGAATCGTATTAACAAACAAAAGTTTCATAATTTGATAGCACTTTTTATTGAGTTTAAAAATTATAATTGCATGCTTTAGTTAATATATGAGTGATCTAGAGAGAGTGAGGCAAAGTCTCAAGTTTCATGTGCATTACTACTCTGCATGTGTATTTGTATGTGTGTAATTTGTGATGATCTTTTGGAATACTTCCTTTATTTATTTAATTTCTTTTTGGAAAAACAATGATCAAATGTGGGCAATTAAGATCTATGTTGTAATTTACACTCATTTTTTTTTCTTTGAGATTTTTAAAAATGCCAAAATAAAACTAATGTTAATTATAAGAAGTGGGAAAAAAACAAAGGGAATTTGGATTGGCTACATATATAAACACCTAGAGTGGAGCATGCACAGAGGGATGAAATTCTAATATCTAATAACACTTGAAAATAAATAAAATGGTATATAATATGTTGATGTGAAAATCAGAGAGAATTCTCGATTTAGCTCAACAATTGAATTTGTAGTTTGATTGGGGATGGATTTGGATGAGATTGAGGAGGATAGAGAGAGAAAAACTCAAAAAGGAGAGAAATAAACTCAAGATTACCTCAAATCGGGGTGAAAACCACGGAAGATCTTTATGATCGGAGATGAAATCACTATCAAATCGATGAGATTACAAGATTGTTGGTGGAATTTGATTTTCTGGAGAGGCAGGGCTTCGCCGATCGTCCAGAGGTTGAAGATGACTTGGTGAGCTCCCCTATTTATAGGCTTCAGGGAGCGGGAGCTGCTTGGGGAGCAAGGCACACTCAATAGACCACGTGTAGGCTAGTGGGCTAGCTCCTAATAGACCACGTGGGTGCCAGCTGGAGTTAGTTAGGCTGACAGCTCATCTTTCTTCTAGATGTTTCTAGATAGCCAGGCTGTCACTCGGTTAGATCTTAACGGCATTTTCTTCTAGATGCTTTCAGATTGCCAGGGTGTCATTCAGTTAGATCCCAACGGTCTCAACTGTAATTCTTTCTAGAAGGGTGTCAAGTCCTTCGGTTCGTGGCGCAGCCTACAAGCTCGGGGTCTGTGGCCTTCTTTGGGTCAGAGAGCGCGTCCTCTGAAATATGAAGAGGTAAGCCGACTTTCCCGAGGAGGTTTGCCTTAAGAGACCCGAAGCGGCTGGCTTCCTCCTATTTCCTGAGGAGGATAACATTGAGCGAGGGCCCGAGGGGGGTACTGCTTCAGATCCAAGGATAGGATCGATCCATGTGGACCGCGTCAGACTCCTCGGTTTTTATCCTCATCATAATATATTTTTCTCCCATCTCTTTGGAGATTGTGATTAATTTTTGAATGTCTGAAGAAGAAGAGATAAGAGATAATTTTGATGTATTGACTTTTCATTTGCACATAGTTTGGGCTTCATTCGGTTATAAATTCTCATATAGCAGTAATGTTTTCTATATGTGCATTTTATTTTAGGAGAGAGATCCGTAGTTGTTAGCTCATAGAAAAAATCCTTTGTGTTTTGAATTTTTAAATTTTGAAGTAAATAATGGGGGTATTTTGATTCCATTTTGCTTTATAAAAAAGAATGTGCTGCGTTGCAACAGTAGCAGTTTACTTTTAGATTTTTTTTTAACTCTTTAAGTTTAAGATCCCTTTCATATGTTTGGATGTTTATATAGACAAACCGAAAGCTTAATTAATTTGGGGTTCACAATGCAGGCTCATGTTGGGATCAGAAAGACACTAGCAAAGTCTTTGAATGGGCAAGTCATCAATCCCTATAACAGACTCCTCATTCATTACATAGAGAAGTACTAGTCCTCCTATGTGCAAAAGAAAATACGTATTACTTATTAAAAGTATAAACTCACTGCTCTAGACATGGATATATCCAACCATGTACTTATGATTTTCATGAAGATCTATTATCAATTGCAAAATAAGAGGTTCTTGTTCTTAAATGTTGTTATACTTGTTGTAGTTTTTATAAAATGTTGACGCGAAATTAGGAAGAAGTCTCAATTTCACCCAACATTTGAATTTGTATTAAAAGGAAAGAAGAAGATCACCATGAAATCAAAGAGAAAACTCCAAATCAAAGAAAGAACACCCAAAATTAATATGGAAACCCCAAAATTGGGGAAAAAACCACGAGCTCCTTCATCGGGAGCAAAGATCCACTATCAATCTTCAAAGATTACAGAGGGAAGCTCCATGAAAGAGCTTGGAATGGAGAAGAAGAAGGAAGAGGAGGAGGAGAAGGAGAGGTGGGAGAAGACCCAAGTCTCCAGTGCAGCAGGGCTTCGCTAGAGTAGAGGGAGTCTTTTTTTGAACTGGAGAAGCTGGGTATTTATAGGCTGCTGGGATGAGGTGATGCTTGGGTAGCAAGCCATCCTCCAATAGAGCACGTGGGTGTCAGCCAACTTGGATCCAGCTCAGCAATCTTCTAGATGGTTCTAGATGCCAGCTTGGAGACGGTTATTTTCTTAACTGCCTAATTGACTCTCAACTATCTAACTGCTTGGACTTCTAGAAGTTTCTCGAAGTCTTCTGGTGAAGTGCTCTGAGGAGAGTGCCGAGTAGGGTAGAGCTTATGCATTCTGTGGTGTGGCTCTTTCGGGAGGATAGAGACAGAGGGGGTGAGGACCTCGGCACTTGAGGACCTTGGCACTTTGAAGACCTCGACACTTGAGGACCTCAACACTTGAGTTGGGTTGCAAGGGGTCCTGAGAGGTTTGTTGCGATGTCTCAATGTGGCTGATTATCACGCGTCCCTCTCAATATCATCCCTATCATAAAATATTAATATTGTTGTGGTAACAAAAATTGTATAAAATGTTACAAAAATATTAGTATTCTTGTTATAAAAAAATTGTTCTTATAAATCTGTTTTTTTTTGTTGTAAAAATTTGTTATAGTAATATTAGTAATAATAATGACAATAATAGTCATAATAATAATGGTAGTAATAACAACAATAATAATACTAGAAATAATAATAATAATAATAATAATAATAATAATAATAATAATAATAATAATAATAAAATAAGGAAAAATTGATTATATACTTCTCAAAAGTATTAAAATTGCATATTTACCCTTGAGAAAAATATAACAAGTATAATTATATATACACCCCTACTGTTAACAGAAGTTAACTAGAATTGGTTAACCATATTTACATCTAAGGTTTTGGGTTGGGAAATACCCAAAATTCCCCTACTCTAAAGTTATAATTCTCATTCCGATTCATCTCTTGCCCTGCGCGCAACTCATCTTTCCCGGTCCGCTCATCGCTCTCATCTATCCCTACCAGCTCGCCGCTCTGCTAGTTCCAGTACGATACTTCCGCTTGTGTCCACTTGTCTCTCTCTTCTAGGTAGGATCACCTCGCTCCCCTTGTCTCTTACTTCCCTCTGCATCCCCTTTTCTCACTCGACTTCTCCTCGGTCCATGGTCTCTTCCTCTCTACTTTCCCTTTCACTTTCAACTTCTCCTCGCTCCTAACAAACTAAGGTTTTTTTCTCCAGGATCTCAATAGGAGCTATAATTAGGGTTCAGTTAAGGGCTTTCACTCATTGCTGCAATCAGTCGAAGATATAGTGAATTAGGGGTTTTTGCCCCAAATTAACACTAGCTTTAGGTTTTTTGTTTGTGATCAGTCAAAGATGCATTAGGCAAGAACTTTAAGCATGGATTATGAGTTGTTGTACTTATTATTATACTATGAATCACTTACTTAAGTTTGATTTTACTGAAACTTAAGCTTGATTATGTGTTTGTTTTTTAATTTTTCTTCTGATCTTAAGTAGTTCATGCATGTTGATCAGAAATCAGGGATGATTCTTCTTCTCTTTGGATTTTTTTGGGGTTTGCATGTGATTGTTTAATTCTGGCCTAATGTTTCCTTTTATTTTCTCAAAGTTTTGTTTTTGCCTTCATTGTCTTATGATCTTGTTTATCTTTCTGCATATACACACACATACATATATCCAATGAAGTGTTCTCTCAAGTGTTCAGTGAGTTCATTTCTCTTTGGATTATTAGGGAGCTTATTAACAGGAATACTTCAGATCAGATTAGAACATAATTGACAATAGCATTTGGGTTTTTCTTTTTATTTGTTTTGATTTAAATGGAACCAATATTAAGGATGATATTTTCTCTTTATTTCTTTCCTGAACTGCAAACCCTCTATTGTTTAAATTATTTGCAGGTCAGCCAAACTAATTTAAATGGAATTGAACATACAACCTAATTTGTATTTTTAATTCTTTCATCAAATCTCGCCGCACAAGTTGTGTTCAAATCACATTTGTTTGTTCGTTTGTTTGTCCGTTTGTTTTTTCACTTCATGTGCTTCACTATAATTACTTCATCTTCCCCCATTGTTTGTGTTGTACGGAAGCTACAAAGTTTTTGGGTTTCTTGTTTAACTCTTCCCTCTAGATTATCAATTTTATATTAGAGTGCTTTTTCAAAATCCCATACTTGAAAGTAGCCCCACATAGATAAAAAATTTAAAATCTAGTTCCATGAACAAACATTTCCATTATCCACTTCCCATTTGACTTTGTTGCATTAGTAGGTATTGGAGATTGTTAATATTAAAAAATTGGGAAAGGGTGTTAGCTCATTGTGAGGTTTTAGACTCATGTTGTTGGAAGCTTCTTACTTCTTGATAAGTTATGTTTGATACCTGTTAACAAAAAGAAAGACCTAATGTGAGATTAACTATTACCACTTGTATTTCTGCACTTCATCTTCACCTCTACATTGTATTTTTGTTATTCCATTTCTCCTTAGTGTTGCTGATTTTTGATTTTTGGATGTCCTTATTTCATATTACCACTATAGTATGCCATAAGCACCAATGGTGGTGCTTGATGATTTATTAAATGTTTACCTTGATAATGATTTTAGTTGTTAAGCATCACATATATCTGACATGAAAATGCAACATTAGTAAACAAAACATGATTTTTAACTACTATACTGCATCCAGCAAGAACCATTCATATAGTCATATCCATTAAATCAGGGTTTTAACTCCACTGTGACATTGTAAGTTATGGGTTTCTTTTCCTTAGTGTTAATTTGGGCACATAAAGTGGACTTGGTTCCAAAAGTTATTATTTTTGGAAAATGATGGAGTATATCTCTCAATTGCTATCTTTTCTTTAGTTTCACAATCAAGCTATATAAAATAACCATAGCTATTAGCAATTTATGTGTGTTTAATATAGTCTACCAAAAGCTGCTACATCAAAGTTCTTTTATGAAGCATCTATTATAGGAAGAATTCTTATATGCCATCTTTATCAATATTTATTATTATTCTTATTCTTATTATTATTATTATTATTATTATTATTATTATTATTATTATTATTATTATTTTTGTATCAATTTTTTTGTCAAATAAGCTTGTTATCTGAACATATTCATATTCTCTTTGGATTCTTAGGGAGCTTATTAACCGGAAAACTTCATGTCAGAACAGAATTGATAATAGCATTTGGGTTTTCTTTCTATTTGTTTTGATTTAAATGGAACCAATGTTAAGGATGATATTTTCTCTTTATTTTCTGATTTTTCTTGGTTTGATTATTGCAGGAGTTTAATTGACATAAATTTCAGGCTTCTAGAAGAGCTCGTGAGAGAGCATGGATTGGAGATCTATGGTGAACCAAGGGAGCAGTTTAGAAATGTATGTTTCATTTACTTACTTTATTTATTTTATTTTAGAAATATTTGGTTTTATGATCACCCTTTAATTTTCCTCTTTCAAAATTTCCATGGGTATGTAGGGAGAGTGTGAACAACATGTTCAAGTTAACATTCAAATATGGTGGTTACTTCAAGGAAATTAAAGACAGTACAAGATTGAAGTATCATTTTGGAAAACAAAATCCATTATTGTAGATATTGATCTATAATACAAAATAAATATGGAGGAGGATTTATCCCAATTCTACAACTGGTTTGCATCAAATACAAATATTTTGGAGTGTGAGAAGACAAAACAACCCAAAGTGCTTTGTCAAAATTAGAAGAGGAGATCTCACAAACATGTTCAATGAGTATAAGGACTTAAGGAAGTGTGAGATCTATGTAAATTTGGGTGATGCAACACCCGTTTTTGTAGAGGGCAGTGGTCAGATATCAACTAATAAGCAAACAAATTATGGAAGAGAAACTCTAAGGGGTGCTTCTAATTACAACCTTATTCCAGCTCAAGCAAGCATTGATGGAAACCAGAAAATATTAGCATGGCTAATTCGTCAACAAATGAAGAGTATGTGGATATGGTATATGAATGTAAGAACCACCCCTCTGAAACACTATACTAGTTTGAATTTTCGGAATTTAATGAATCACTGTCGGATTGTGGGACCCGACGGACCACCCTATTATGTTGTTTTCCTAAGTGCAAGGGCCTTTATGCAAATAACTCAGTGAGGGGTTTAATTACATTTAAAAAGGGGGTCTTTTGTGTAAAAAAATGACTAAATTAATTTGTGGCCATTTAAGCCTTGAAATTTGATTAAGACTAATCAAATTGTGATTAAGTCCTAATAGCTAAAAACCAAACCTTTGAGTCATGGGTGACAGCGACACTCACTTATCACCTTGTGAAAAACGGATTTGGTCGGACCAAAACCCATTCACCCACATGGACGCATAATTAAACCCATGTGACATTGATTAATCAAGATTGTATTATTATTATATATAAGTATACATAATGGACTTAGGGCTTACAATTGAAAAATCAATTGAGCCCTAAGTCATCATCATCACCATCTCTTTTCCTCTTCTCCTCTCCTTTCTCCTTGCCCTATCCCACACCAGCCTGCCGCCGCCAATCCCCGTCGCTGCCCTGCTCACGTCGGCCAGCCACAGCCCGCGCCCAAGACTCGGCCTGCGCCCGCACCCGGCGCTGTGCCTACACCCCGCGCCCGCTGCGTCACGCCCTTGCTCGCCTGTGGCTTCCCTTTCACGCTTGCGGTTGCTCCTACTCCGCTTGTAGCTGCACCTACTCCGCCCGTGGCCAGCTTGGCTCAACCCCGCCGGCTTGCTCCAGCCTCCCTCCGGTTCCCCCTTTCTCCTCCGAGGCCTCAACCGTGCCCCACATGCGCAGCCTTCTCTCCTACAAGGATCAACTCCTTGAAAGCCAAGGTATAAGGGGGGGATTAAGGTTAATTGATTGGGATTATGAAAGGGTTGATGTTCATAATGCTAAAAATTATGAAATGAGCATGAGTTTAACTTGAGTAATTAAGTGGGTTAATTACATGTTGTGAAGGGGGATTTGTAGAGAATTAGTGTATGTTTCTTCTATGATTAACTTGTATTGAGTTAAGGGTGTATGAATGCATGAATTTCATATTTAATGGAGAATTTCTCAGCAAGCCGACAGACCCATATGACACAAGAGTTCTTAAACTTAAAGCAGGGGACAATGTCAGTCGATGAATATAAAGCTGAATTTGAACGGCTATCTAGGTTTGCCTCTTCACTTGTAGCTGGCTGTGCAAGGCCCGCCGATTTATGGGGGGCTTGTGAAACAACCTCAGACAAGTTGTGACATCATCTCTACGACCGCCTTTTTATGAGACAGTAGATATATCCAAGGACCACGAGGTCACTTGGCAAGAGACCTAGGATCTGAACAGGCGCGAGCAGCGCAGAGGCCGTAGATAGAGCTCCAGGAAGAGTCAGTCTTCCGGGAGCAGCTCTGGATGCTCCAAGAACGAGCACCGGTCCTAACCCTATGGTAAGCCACAGAGCTCATCATCATTCGGAACTAGAGGAGGGGGATCGTCAGGGAGTTGCTCTCGTACAGTCAAATGTTCCCAATGTGGAGAATCATATACCCGAGAGCAGTATTGGCATACGACGGATGTGTGCTACCGGTTCTGTAGCACTGAGCATTTCGTGGCGGATTGTGCGGGGACCCAGATAGCACCAGGCTGACTCCCACAGTCATTCCGAGGGTCACGACACTTGACCACCCAGGGTCGAGGCCAGTGAGGAGGTCACAAAGGCGGGAAAGGGAAGTGTCATGCCCAACCCCAAAGTCCCAGGCCCACGGGCACGTGGCAGACCAGCCTTACCTGAGCAGGGATGGGCCCCACCTGGATACGAAGCCTTGATGATTATCAATCATATGAAACATGCACAACGGAATATATCAAATCTAAACACATAATATAAATATGTCTACACAGCGGAAACAAAAATCTAAGGGTACATAGACCCTTGAAACTCAACATCATAAAGGCCCTACAAGGGTCCTATAACAAATGTGTCCTCACACTTAATACAGTAACTAGAGATTAACCAACCTCTGCCACAACTCCCCGCAAATCCCCATGCGGTGCTCCAGTAACCCGCGTCCTAATCCTCGGGATCTGAAAAAGGGAATCAAGTGGATGAGCTTTCGAAATGAAAGCTCAATAAGTACCCCGCAGGGAATAAAATAGGTCATGTTACAAGTATCATATAATAAGCTAAAGAAAAGCAGATCAAAATACAAACATAACCGAGTAAATCAATACCGGTACTACAATCCATACTAATCCACACCAACGAGAGTCTTGCACCTACCCAGAGCAAACAATCAATGGTAGGGGCTCCTAATCCATGACCGCAGTCATGTCAGCTCAAGATGAGTAAACCAAGAAATTGCTTACGCGTCACCATCCCTTGTACAGTCATCAACCTACGCCGATGTCGACCCACTCGGTCGTTGCTGACTCAAAAGTCAGGTAGCGCTACTACTCATACATGTATGTACACGGCTAGCGTATCGTCCCACTGATGAGCATACAGGACATCGAGAGTATCATCCCTCTGATAGGAAAACAAACGAACAGGGTGTCCACAGGCCCGAACGTCAATAGGAGTCACATGCTCCACTGCACTAGGCGGAAGAATCCACAAGAGTAACACACACCGAGTGAAAACAATCACTCAATCAAGAAAGTATACATACATAATTAATGGAATCAACAATCAAGGAATAAATGTCATCCAATAACTCAACGGTGTATATGTGTGGAAGGAAACAAGTATCAATGATGTAAAAGCACTCAATGATAATGAAGACTAGGCAAAGGTGCTTATATGTACAAGCATGAAATCAAGTATCATCAACTAGAAGGGAGAGAGGCAAAAGTACTTACATGCATAAGCACATATTCAAGAAAGCAATCAACCAAGGAATAAAGATACTAGGCTGAAGTACTTACCTGGTCTAGAATCTATCTGCTCAGTATGTTCCCCTCTTGACGTGTCTCCCCGCTCTACGTCGGTATCTGGTAGGTGAAAACCAATCTCAATACACTTATACGTTTGTAATCCATATCTGCCATAATCGGGTTCCATTCCGCTAATCATGTATATACTATACTACTGATAAAATAATGGCTTTTCGTAGTTAACATGGTACCTGATAATTATACCTATAATGGTATCCATTCCATTAATTCAATGAAATTCCAATCATGGTTGAGTTTTATCTATTTGATTCTACAAATCCTTTGTGAAATCCAGTCCACCCATATGGTTAACTGAAGTGGGTCGTGGCTCATCCACCAACTCAATACATTAAACCCGATGTGTCTTATTATTAAAACACATATTCTTTATTCCCCCAATTCCTTAAGTACAAACTAGGTCAACACACCATTCAATCTCTAGCAAACCTAGAAGCCTATAGTTAAGTTAATGGAGTCACAACTAAATTCCCAACTTTATATAGATAACTAATCTCAACGTTAGAACTTAGAACTACTCTAAATTATCATCAGTACCAACTAACCACCATTAAAACCATCTACTTTACATAGTTCTATTCTTCATAATATCCTAAACAATACTTCCAAAAGAATATAGAAAACAACCTTCAAGATGTGTTCAACTTGCAACTCAGAGAAACTGGAGCAACTGCAGCTTCTGTGATGCTGCTGCAGTGGTTCATCAACCCGTTGTTGCTCTAAATATCCTGAAGGCCTTACTGCTGTTGATTCTGTTTGTTCACTCAACTACGGGTTCAGTTCGTCAACAATCGCTCAAAAAGTCTCCAGGCATGGAATAGAAGATGCTGGAATCAAACCTCTTTTTGTTGAAATGGAGGCATGAAGTGTTCTCTTCTTTAAACCACAAAGAAACTTGGAAGGAAGGCTGAGAACTTCCATGAGTGAAGAAGAAATTCTCCTCAATGGCTGCCACTTGCTCATAATCACCAAGCAACCAACACGTAGAGAGGGCTTAGAAATTTAAAACAAAATTAAAGCCTTGAAGCTAAGTTGTTAAGCCACCAAGAGGTGGCTACTTGTATATGCTCCAACACTATAGCTACGTGGCCGTATCTCGCTCATGACCACCATTGGCAGCCCACGTGGTTTGATTGATAAAATGCTAACTATTGCTCCATCCTCCAGCTCACTCTACAATGGAAGCCTCAAGAAGCAATCGATTCTGATGCCATGCCATGGGATATGGTATGAAGTGGATGATGATATCATCCAATAATATTAGTTTTTATTTTAGCTTCAAACTTATTGTTCTAATTTACCAGTTTTCAAATAAATCCTTAGTTTAATATTATCTTTCACAACCTTAGTTGGATGGCATTATTTCCACACCCTTTATATTAAAAGCCAATATTGATCAAACTATAATATTACATAAGATGATGCTATAGTCCTTATGATAAAACAACATTCTTTTATTATCAAACCTCCTTGTCCACTATCACATGCTAGTAATGTGATGTGAAAGAGATTTAATCATTTTAAAAAAGGCTTCCAAACCAACGTACATAAAAGTCTACACTTATGCATAGTGGAAGATGATGCAATAATGGGGAATTTCCTTTAAGTCCTTCTTAGTAAATTTTCTTTTACCATGCAGTCCCTAGAACATTATATTCTAGTCCTTATTTCCATAAACCTTTACATGCAAGTCCTAAGGGTTTTGCATTTCTAACCCACATTTAATCACAATTAACACCATAGGAGGAGGATTATTTAACTAAAACATAATTAAGGAAAATCATAATTAGTGCGACTATTACATGAAGGGAAAGACGTCAGATCCACCTTCTTCTTCCAGCCGACCAGTTGCCCAGGGTCGGGTTTACAACCTGACTCAGGCGGATGCCCAGGCTTCCCACGACATGGTAGTAGGTACCATTTTTGTCTGCTCTCACTATGCATGTACTTTATTTGATCCCTGGGTGACACATTTTTTCATATCTACTTCATTTGCCCAGAAGAATTGTTTGTATGTTAATGAACTATCACACAACCTATGCGTCGATACTCCGGTGGGAGTGACAAAGATCGTGAACAGGTTGGCACCAGGATGTTTAGTTGTGATCGAGGGTTACGAACTTACTGCCGACCTATACTTGATGGAGTTGTGAGACTATGACGTCATCCTCGGAATAGATTGGCTTTCCTCAGCTTATGCAGTGTTGGACTACAGACGGAAGAGAGTGTACTTCTGATTTCCAGATTTCGAGGAATTTATCTTCCAAGGCAGCAAGGGTTATGCCCTAGCCTGGGAGATATTTGCCCTTCAGGCCCGGAAGCTAATCAACAGCTGTTGAATAGGGTTTTTGGCCTCTATTACAGAGACAAAGGATGTCCAGTATACGGTGGTACAAATTTTAATAGTCCGTAACTTTCCAGATGTATTTCCAAAGGACTTGCCAGGGTTACCCCCGGAGAGAGAAGTGGAGTTTGCCATCGACCTGGCTCCAGGCACGGCATCCATATCTAGGACCCCATACAGAATGGCACCCGCTGAGCTGAAGGAATTGAAGTAGCAACTAGAAGAACTTATAGAGAAATGCTTCATCTGGCCGAGCATGTTACCTTGGGGAGCCCCGGTACTATTCATCAAGAAGAAAGACATATCGATGAGATTATGTATCGACTACCGTGAGCTCAATAAGGTGACGATTAAGAACAAGTATCCTCTACCAAGGATTGATGATCTGATGGACAAGGTAAAGAGAGCGCAGGTATTCTCCAAAATCGATTTGAGATCTGGGTACCATCAGGTGCGGATTCGGAGTGAGGATGTCTCGAAGAGTGCCTTTCGTACGAGGTACGCGCACTATGAGTTTCTAGTGATGCCTTTCGGGCTTACTAATGTCCCAGCGGTGTTCATGGATTTGATGAATTGGATATTCCTACATTACTTGGACCATTTTGTAGTTGTCTTCATCAACGACATTCGGATATACTCGTAAAGCAAGAAGTTACACGCAAAGTACTTGAAGCTGGCGCTGGAGGCCCTGAGAAATCATGAGTTATATGCTAAATTCTCCAAGTGCGACTTCTGGCTTGACAGCGTGGCTTTCTTGGGGCACTTCATCTACAGAGCTGGAGTCTCTGTGGACCCCAAGAAAATAGAAGCAGTAATAGATTGGAGAAGACTGAGCACCGTCAGAGAAATCAGGAGCTTTCTCGGACTAGCTGGCTACTGCAGGATGTTTGTAGAGGGGTTTTCTCGGTTGGCGGTACCCGTGACCAGGCCGACCCGGAAGGGGGCTCCTTTTATCTGGACGGAGGATTATGAGCAAAGCTTTATAGAGCTTAAGAATAGACTAGTATCTATACCTGTTCTAGCCCTACCGGAGAGTGGGTGTGGATACGTGATCTACAGCGATGCTTGTAAGACAGGCTTGGGGTGAGTTCTTATGAAAAATGGGCGAGTCATCACCTACGCCTCACGACAATTGAAGTTGCATGAAGAGAACTACCCCACACATGACCTAGAGTTAGCAGCGGTCATCTTTGCCTTGAAGATTTGGCGCCATTTCCTCTACGGTGTACCATGTGAAGTGTACACAGACCACAAAAGTCTGAAATACATATTCACACTGAAAGAGTTGATTATGAGGCAGAGATGCTGGCTAGATTTGATTAAAGACTAGGACCTCAGCATCCATTACCACCCGGGCAAGGCTAACATGGTAGCTGATGCACTGAGCAGAAAGGTCAACTATGGAGTTGCCGCAAATCTTACTGACCAGGTACGTCTTCTAGAGGAGATGAGGAGATTGGAGTTGGAGGTGATCGAACCAAGCTCAAAGGTGAGCATGGCTAGCTTGTGTATCCGACCCAACTTGTTGGAGAGGATCAAGGCAGTCCAACTATAGAATGCTGAATTATTGAAGCACTGGAACAAAATCCAGCAGGGCATACAAACTTAATTCCGAGTATATGAGGATGGTACCCTGAGGCGCGAGGACCGAGTCTGTGTGCCTGACGTCCCTGACCTGAAGAGGTATATTTTGGAGGAAGCTCACTACTCAAGCTACACAATCCACCCTGGAGGCACCAAAATGTACAGGGGTCTAAAGACTACCTTTTGGTGGGTCAACATGAAACGGGAGATAGCCGAATTTGTGGCCCATTGCCTTACCTGCTAGCAGGTAAAGGCAGAGCATCAAAAGCCTGTTGGGAAGTTGTACCCCTACCTATACCAGAATGGAAGTGGGAACAGATCACGATGGATTTCATAAGTGGCTTACCTCGGTATCAAAAAGGGAATGAGGTCGTGTGGGTGATCGTCGACCGACTGATCAAGTCGGCACATTTTTTTAGCTTTGAGACCTTGGATGGATCTGGCGCGATAGGCCAAGCTATACATGGACAAGATTGTCTGTCTATATGGTATACTAGTGACAATCATATCCGACTGAGACTCTAGATTCACCTCAGTATTCTGGAGGAGCCTACAAGCACACCTGGGTACTCGATTGACGTTCAACACTACTTTTCATCCTCAAACAGACGGTCAATCAGAGAAGATAATCCAAATTCTGGAGGACATGCTGAGAGCATGTGCCCTTGACTTAACTGGCTCGTGGGATAAGGACTTGGTAATTGCGGAGTTTGCCTGTAATAATAGTTATCAGGCGAGCATCCAAATGGCTCAATATGAGGCTCTGTAAGGGCGATCATGCCGATCTTCTATATTTTGGAATGATGTGAAAGAGCAGAGGTTCGAGGAACCCGATGAGGTACGAAAAATAGAGGAACAAGTTAGAATAATCAAGGAAAGACTAAAGATAGCTCAAAGTCGTCAAAAGAGCTATGTTGATAGACGCCGTATTGAACTTGAGTTTCAAGTGAGCGATAGAGTACTTCTGAAGGTATCACCCGTGAAAGGGGTGATGAGATTTGGAAAGTGTAGGAAGTTTAGCCCTCACTATGTTGGACCTTTTGAGATATTGGAGCGAGTTGGAGTAGTGGCATATCGGTTGACCCTACCTCCAGACTTGGCTCTGGTTCACAACGTTTTCCATGTCTCCATGTTGAGGAAGTGCTTGACCAACTCATCTTAGATCATAGAATATGAGCCAGTGGAACTCCACCAAAATTTGTCTTATGAGGAGTGGCCAGTAGAGATACTTGACTATAAGGAGTAACAACTAAGGAATTGAGCTATTCCTTTAGTCAAAGTAAGGTGGAACAACCACACCAGCAACGAGGCCACTTGGGAACGCGAAGCCAAATGAAGAAGCGTTAGCAGATCTGTTTAAGTAATCCCCGATGAGAGTTTAGAGGACTAAACTCCTCCTATGGGGGGGGGGGGGATGATTGTAAGCACTGGTCCTCTGAAACACTGTACTAGTTTGAATTTTTGGAATTTAATGAATCACTGTCGGACTATGGGACCTGACGGATCACCCTATTATATTATTTTCCTAAGTGCAAAGGCCTTTATGCAAATAACTCAGTGAATGGTTTTAATTGCATTTAAAAAGGGGGACTTTTGTGTAAAAAAATGACTAAATTAATTTGTGGCCATTTAAGCCCTGAAATTTGATTAAGACTAATTAAATTGTGATTAAGTCCTAATAGCTAAAAACCAAACCTTTGAATCATGGATGACAGCGACACTCACTTATTACCTTGTGAAAAACGGATCTGGTCGGACCAAAACCCATTCACCCACATGGACGCATAATTAAACCCATGTGACATTGATTAATCAAGATTGTATTATTATTATATACATAAGTATACATGATGGACTTAGGGCTTACAATTGAAAAATCAATTGAGCCCTAAGTCATCATCATCACCATCTCTTTCCTTCTTCTCCTCTCCTCTCTCCTTGCCCTAGCCCACACCAGTCTGCCGCCGCCAAGCCCCGTCGCTGCCCTGCTCACGTCGGCCAGCCATAGCCCGCACCCGCACCCAGCTCCATGCATGCTTCGTCTATAGCTGCCCCTGCTCCACCTGCGGCTGCACCTACTCCGCATGCAACCAGCTTGGCTGAGCCCCGCCAGCTTGCTCTAGCCTCCCTTTGGTTCCCCCTTTCTCCTCTGAGGCCTCAACCGTGCCCCACGTGCGCAGCCTTCTCTCCTACAAGGATCAGCTCCTTGAAAGCCAAGGTATAAGGGGGGGATTAAGGTTAATTGATTGGGATTATGGAAGGGTTGATGTTCATAATTCTAAAAATTATGAAATGAGTATGAGTTTAACTTGAGTAATTAAGTTGGTTAATTACATGTTATGAAGGGAGATTTGTAGAAAAATAGTGTATGTTTCTTGTATGATTGACTTGTATTGAGTTAAGTGTATATGAATGCATGAATTTCATATTTAATGAAGAATGTTTGTATGATTTTCTGGAGCCGATAAATAGGGGAGATGTTGCCAAAATTTCCTTTGAATTCATGTATCCTTAATTGTTAGTTAATGGTTTTCAAGCATGATGTGTCTTAGAGGGATCATTACTTGTTGATTTAATAACCTTATTAGGGATGATTAGGGCTTCATGGACCCTTCCCTATTTAAAGAATGTGATTTCAATAAGTAAGAGGACATTAGCACATTCTAGGAGAATACATGAACATTGAAGTTCATAGTAGTTAATTAAGTATTAGATTGGTAAAGATACTTGTATTCATATTTAGATATGAAGTATTTAAGTATAATGGAACTAAGATTTAAAATCTATCTACTAGATCCTGATTCGGACGCATGAGTCATGACGGGGATTGGAAATTGTTCCTTAAGCCAGGTAGGCTCTCACATGGGTATTGTTAGTATTTCTTTTTCCTACCTTGCTTGTGATTCTTGTGCTTTTATCTCCTTGAGATGTATCTTATACATATTTGAGTAAAGTGTTCTCCTTAAGTATGTGCCTTGGTTTGGCGTCCTATCTCTTTGAGATCGTCGTTTTTCATATATATTCAAGATGTTGGTGCCTTGGATTATATATATGTATACCTGTTTATTAGGTATTTTGTACTAGCAGTCTCTTCTTGACAGGCATGATACTCGAATGGAGGCCCAGGCAGAGGCCGAGATTTTCTGACCATGAGCACAGGATGCTTATATACAGGCTCAGTCAGAGAGTGTAACATCCCAAAATTTCACAAGTAAAATTCAGTGAAATTCTGAAATTTTAAATGAGGTAATTAACTTTAAACAGATAAATTAATATTAATCTCAAGTTAAAGGAAATTAGAATTAAATGGACCGAAATCCATTCTCGCAACTATAGGGCCGAGAGAGGCCTTAATGGGCCACAGCGGAAGTTATATAGAATAGTTGGAGATGGATGGTCACCGAGTTCGGGACAATTAAGTAAATCAAAGATTATTTAAATATTAATTAATCGGATTAATTAAGTAGGAATATCGGACAAAGTTAGAGTCCCCATGAAGTCGTCTGGCTTAGCCAAAAAGCTTCTGCAGATTGTGGTCTGGAGTGGAGAGAAAGATGACGCGACGCTTGTACGCCACGATACCACTCTCGTCACAGAAGGGAACGTCGACCGAGTTCAGGATTCCCTATCCCAGAAGAATTATTGATAATTATTAATAAAATAATATTTTCTAAATTGTGAGGTGACATAAAGAAAAAGATAAAGTATTATAAAATATTTAAAAGATAATACTTTAAAAAAAAATAAAAGAAAAAGAAAAAGATAAAGTATTATAAAGTAATTAAAAGATAATACTTTAATTAAAGAAAATAAAAAAATAAAAAAAATAAAAAGTAAAATCTCTGTCTTTAAAAAGACAGAGATGAGAGAAAGAGAGAGAGAAACAAATCTCTCTCTCTCTCTCTCGTTCACACGGACGACCGGCACTTCGAGCTTCCCTCGGGCCGACGGTGAACGCCAGCGCCAGCGCCGGCAAATCCGCAGCCACAGGCGGACCCTTCGCCGGCAATACGGCAAATTTAATCGCTTCGCCGTGCTGGCCCGTCGGCTGGCCGCAGAGCGCCTCACGGCCAGGCTTCTACGCCGCCAGCCGCGCCGCTTCTTGACGCCGTGCAGCCGACCTCGTGACTGGTGGCCGGCCTGCGCCGCCTCTACCAAGCACTGCCACCGCTCTCCCGGGCGCTAGCCAATACCACGGCCGCCAGCCTTTACAAATGCTACTCTCCTCCAATTTTAACAAAGGTCCCTAATTTCTCAACATTTAAGTGAGCCTAGCTTAACTTGGGGAAAAATATCCCTTAAGGTAGTGTTAAATTGTCTCCAATTAGGGACAAAATTAAGGGTATGGATGATGAATTTTAGGGAAGGTCAAGGCTTAGAGAAGGAGAGAGATGAGCATGAGTTGATGAATCTAGATGCTTAATCTCTTGCGAGGGATAAATTTAAGAATGGTGATGTAGAAGAGTTATGTAAGGAGATTATAGATAAATGTGAATGTTTGTATCCATTTCTAAGCCCTACCTAATAGAGTGAGGCCGAACAATTTCTGATGAATTTTAGACTATCCATGTCATTTTGCTTATGAGTAAGACATTATCTTAGGAAAGCATGTTGAGGGCCCTTAATCTCTATGATATGCATGCTAAGGTTATCAATTATGTTAATAATGGAAATGAGAAATAGTTAGATAGAAAAGTTAATTTCAGTATTCCACTGTATTCTATTAGTTTATATTAGAGTCATGGCGAGTCAAGAATACTGACTTCTTATTTATAGAATTCTTATTTCAACCATCGTAGGTAAGGACAAGGGAAAAGTTCATCAGGCCAAGGACCGAGAGCGGATCTAGCTCCGAACTGCAGATTTGGCTGAAAGGTAGGAAATCTATCGCTAAGATGCGATTAAATGAGGCTTTTACCGTATTTTTTATACGATCACAGCTTTCTGCTTTTAGAAGCATGAACTCTGAATTTTATGAAGTTTCTAGAGTTTTATGAAAAAACCTATTCATGCTTAGTATTCAGAATAGTAATGCACGTAGAAAACAATGATGTCAAAATACCAGCTTTGATTACATTCTCAAATACTTGTATAGACCGTGAGTGGCCTCGTAGAGCCGAGGAGAGTCTGACACCTGAGTAGGAGAGAGGGTGATTTAAAATTCTGCTTTAAGTCCGAACTATCTATTTTAAATACACTTCATTTTATAAAAATCAAAACCCCTTTCTATCCCTTTTGGGATGCTTAGTGTACGCGTATATATATTCGACCTGAGATCGTATATACTGCTAGTTGGTTCTTGGCCTTACGGTATTGAAGTAGATGTGTAGTCGAGAGAATAGTCTTGTGTATTAGATGATGCGCGTTCCTCGCCTTCTAGAGATAGAGCACCATCCTAGAGAGAGAGAGGGCACATGTACGATTACCTGTGGGAATGTCAGCCGGTTTCATATTTAATTCACAAGGCATGGAGAAAGCAGTGTAAACTTCGATATGCATTTTTAAGAGGATACCTTGATCAATCTCTACTTGCTCAGTGTTCAGTACAGTTTTCAGTATTTTTAGTCCAGTATTTTCTCTTTATGTTTTACACGCCACATCGCTCTTATTGGTTTGTTATTTTTATATCGATTGCACAGCTTTACACCCGCATGTGTTGTTTCTACTGTTCAATTGAGCTTCGATGGCTCAACCCCCCTTTAACACTTTTGATAATCAAGCTTGGTGATCTATAGGCGTGGAGTTCTTCTAGAGGGCCGCCTCGGCCCACGAAGTTAATGGCGATGCCACTCAGTAGGCCGCCAATTCGACTCCGTGTCTAGTTTATGTTTGACATTTGTTTTCGAAAGTGTTGTGAGACATTAAGATTAAGACAATGTTTATTTGGCTTTGTATTAATTCGCATTGAGTTGGTGTTTTAATTTATTTAGTTTGTCAATTTCCTTCCGCTTGTTGTTATTTTCCCGCCAGTTAATTAGACATGTCTTTAGGTTTAGGGTTCATTCTCTAAACTCCGGCCGGCAGAATGACACCCTGGGTTGCACAAAAGGATAAAGGGGTGTTACATTTAGTAATTATCATAACGAAGATCTTAGGGACTAGATAGTGAATCATATACTTAGAGTTGATATAGGATCCACTAAATGCCATGAGATGACATTTAGTGCATCGTAACAAAGATCTTAGGGACTAGATAGTAACCTGATATACTTTGAGTTAAGATAGGATTCACTAAATGCCATGAGATGACATTTTAGTGGTATCAGCGAAGATCTTAGGGACTAGATGATAATCCTGATATACTTAGAGTTATAGGATCCTAATTAAATTCCAATGAGATGACATTTAGTGGTATCGTAGAGAGTAAGGTCAATCCTAAGAAGTCCTAGGGTAGTCGTGAGCCTTAGGGTGGAGGGGGTTGTGTCGCGATTAGAATAAAAGTTTAATATTTGCTTTCGTGAGAGTTAGAGGATACTACCGACACGCTCTCTTTTCGTAATGGCGTACCAAAAGAGTGGGAGAGAGGCCACCTCAGATGGCCACTCTGGGAGGGCAGTACCCGCATCAGCTTATGGACCGTAAACCTTGAGCACGGTGGAGGTTCTCTGAGGATTCGAGGATGTCCCTAACTCCGAGGAGGTTCCAGAACTCTGGGCTGGAGACCAAAGTGTAAGGGTCCCACTCCTTTCATGCGCACCACCCTCAACAAGGAATGAAGAAGGACCCTGTGATTTTTATCCGGGACGTACTATGCTCCCGGTTTCAGCCGGGAGCGACCTATGGACTCCGGATTTCAGCCTGGAGTATCAGTATGGGCGGATTTGTGCGAATGTACCTTATGGACCCGGATTTCAGCCGGGGATGTATTACGGGCCCCTTATTCCAACCTGAATGCCTTACGGGACCGGGGTTCCACCGGGAACACAATACTGATTCGATACTATCCTGAGAACCTGACCTCTGGACCGATAACCAACTACGGAGCACCGGGTTATGGACAATACTTTGAACCTCGAATGCAACAAAGTACAAATGCACCCAGTGATGATCATTAACTATTCGCCAGATTTCACGGATACCAGCCAAAGTGTAAAGCGTAAGAAGTACGCGACCATGAATGGGCGGGGCTGCGGCAAGAATGGGAATCACACCATTCGAGGGGGTTCTACATGACCTACTTGAAGCCTAAAATTGGATCACTCGATTGAGCTTATATTTGAGGCTCTTATGTGCCCGGGAGGAAGAAAAAGTAGCAAGCCACTTCATCAAGCTACAAGAGAGAGCCTTTGCGGTTGGTGTTGGTTTCGCCATACAAGCCTGAAGTCATGAAACTGCATCAAGCGTGTTTACTTGGTAGAATTTGAGTGGGGCCGGCTTTGTGGACAGAAATTCATGCCTCAAATCTACGTGGCCTTTAGGAGTTTCTTCACCGCTCCAAGGCGCCTTTGTGGCCGATTTATGAGGCCAAATTACTGAATCTTGGGGAGATATGCACCGACTATACCAATAAATGAACACCGGAAGTGTCGCAGATTTCAGGTTTAGGATTACGCGGTGGCTTGAAATTCAACATCGCCACGCTTTGCCGATTCTCGGACTTCACTGGAGCTCGGGTGGAGGCCTCGCTTCAGAGCGCCGAGTCAAGCATGGACCCGAAAGCGTTAATGACGGAGAAGTCGAAGAAAGAGAAGTATGCTCGATTTCTCGTGCAAAAGCAAGTGATTTCTGACACTGCCAAGAGAAGAGCAACTCAGCAGCAAATGATGGCTTTCTTTTACAGAAGCTGAGTCGTAAGAAGCCCCAATGGCCTACTTGCAAGAGATATCATTCCTGGAGAATTAATGGCGGGCCTTGAGTAGGTATTTGCTATTACTGCCATCAGACATTATATGAAGGAATGCCTCTCTTATTAGTTAGCTGTGGAGTTGGGTACAGCTCTAAATCCTGACTCAATAGGAGGAGAGCCAAAGTGCACGACCACTATCGATACTCTGCCGTGGGTAGTAGTGGGAGCGATAGAGGAGGATCTTCCTCGGGGGAGATCTCAAGGGAGGCCGAGGAGGTCGAGGAGGCCGAGGGAGAGCCTATCGATCACGGGCGAGGCCTTTATGGTGGCACAACAACAAAAGTGCATGGCTATGGCACCGGATGACATTCGGATGAACAAGAATGAGTAATCGTGGTTGACTCTTTACGTTCCTTAGTGCGTGTGTAGTATTAAATAAAAGACTTGTGATGTATAACTACTACTCTATATTTGAGGTCATGTTGTTGCCTGGGGACTTCGAAGGCAAAATGTGGCCATATATTGATTTTATTTGGTTTGATGATACGTGATACAATGATTATGTTTTACGATTTTATCTAAGTCTTGGGAGCTGTACCTTATCATCGCTATCTGGTTTAGTTATATCTTCTTGACGTAGGTACGGTGTAACATCCGCCTTATTGAGATGCTGTTACATTTACGATTTAGTAGAGGCGTGTATTACATCTAAGTGGTCCTTGCGTTGGGAGATCGCAACATTATCTTTACGTGATGGAGCACGTAGAGATTCTTTCACCGACTACAAGAATTTGAATGACTAATGAGTTGGAAGGAGATCGTACGAAGTATCGTTGCAGAGTGGTTGATCGGGTTAGCGAGCATCAAGGAAGAAAGCACAAGAAGCATCGAGGGGTTGTTAGTACCCTTGGAGGTCCTGTCCCGGAGAATAGATAGTGGAAGATGCTAAAAGATACATTCTGAAAGTGTCCCTATAGAAGAGTGTATTGAAGAACAAGATAATACCTCTAGTGGAAGCGTTGTGGAGTCACATCACCAAGTGGAAGCTAGCCACTTGGAAAAGAGAAGCGGATGAGGGAGCAGTACCTTTAGTTGTTGTGTAGTTACTTATTGTAAGGGAATTTGGGGATCTAAATTCTTAAAGAATTGAGGAAAATTGTAAGCATCCAAAGGAAATTTCACAAGTAAAATTGATGAAATTCAAATTTTAAATGAGGTAATTAACTTAAGCAGATAAATTAATATTAATCTCAAGTTAAAAGGAAATTAGAATTAAATGGATCGAAATCCATTCTCATGACTATAGGGCGAGAGAGGCCTTAATGGAGCCGGGCGGAGTTATATAGAATAGTTGAGACTATGAGTGGCCGAGGATTCAGATTAAGTAAATCAAAAGATTATTTAAATATTAATTAATCCAGACATTAATTAAGTAGGAATATCTATTGGACAAAGTTAGAGTCCCGATAAAGTCGCATCCGCTAGTCAAAAGCCTCCGAGATTCAAGCGGATCCTGGGTGAAGGAGAAAGATGACCCCGTGGCCTTCTACACTCGGCCGTGTCATTGAACGTCGACCCTGGGATTCCCCTGGACTGGGTCGAAGAATTATTGATAATTATTAATAAAATAATATTTTTAAATTGTGAGGTGACATAAAGAAAAAGATAAAGTATTATAAAATATTTAAAAGATAATACTTTTAAAAAAAAAGGAGAAAAGAAAAAGAAAAAGATAAAGTATTATAAAGTAATTAAAAGATAATACTTTAATTAAAGAAAATAAAAAAATAAATAAATAAAAATCTACCGTTTTAAAGGCAGAGATATAGAAGAGAGAGAAATCTCTCTCCTACACACGGAAGACTGAAGCTTCCTCGAGCTTCATTTAATCGCCCGGCCTCTCAGGTAAATCAAGGCCGCCACTTCACCGCTTCGGTGATAGACCCCTTTGCGGCAAATTTATCACTTCTTTCTTTTCGCCTGGCCACGCCGTCAGCTTGCGGCCAGCGCTTGCGGCTGACCCGGCCCGCCACCTTGTAGGTCATGACCGCCCCCATCAGCCGGCTGGTAGAGATCTCACAGACACAAGGCCCACCGGCATCAAGTAGCTCGGCCATGACACGCCTCACCGTTCCTCGCCAAATTTACTGACGCGACACAACGCCCGTATTTGCAGCCTGATAAAATTTCCTCGACGACAAATGTCCCTAATTTCTCAACATTTGGTGAGCCCTAACTTGGGAAAATATCCCTTAGGTAGTGTTAAATTGTCTCAATTAGACAAAATTAAGGGTATGGATGATGAATTTTAAGGAAGGTACATTGAGAAGGCCGGTCGAAGGCTTAGAAGAAGGAGATGAGGCATGTGAGTTGATGAATGAATGCTTAATCTCTTGCAGGGATAAATTTAAGAATGGTGATGTAGAAGAGTTATGTATGAGATTATAGATAAATGTGAATGTTTGTATCCATTTCTAAGCCCTACGAATAGAGGAGGTGCTGCCGAAATTTCGATGAATTCCTTAGACTATCCATGTCATTTGTAGCAAGACATTATCTTAGGAAAGCATGTTGAGGGCCCTTAATCTCTATGATATGCATGCTAAGGTTATCAATTATGTTAATAATGGAAATGAGAAATAGTTAGATAGAAAAGTTAATTTCGTATTCCCATCGTATTCTATTAGTTTATATTGGAAATTAGAGTACAGTCAAGAATACGGACTTCTTATTTATAGAATTCTTATTTCAACCATCGTAAGGACAAGGGAAAGTTCATCGGCCGAAGGACGAGGCGGTTTTATCTAGCTCGAACCGGACTAAGGTGAGGGAAATCTGCATGCAGTTCATGCAGGCTTTACCCGTATTTTTATCACGATACGGCTTTTCGGTTTTAGAAGCATGAACTCTGAATTTTTATGAAGTTTCTAGAGTTTTATGAAAAAACCTTTTCATGCTTAGTATTCAAGAATAGTAATGTGAGAAACAAGACAAATACGCTTGATTACATTCTCTTGAAATACTTGTATAGACTGTGAGTGGCTCGTGTAGAGCCGAGAGTAAGACGCTCTACAGCAGTAGGAGAGGGGTGATTTAAAATTCGTTTAAGTCCGAACTATTCGCTTTAAATACACTTCCATTTTATAAAAATCAAAACCCCTTTCTATCCCTTTTGGGATGCTTTGAGTATGCGTATATATATTCCGACCTCGATTATCGGATATACTCAGTTAGCTTCTTTGGCCTTACGGTATTGAAGTAGATGTGTAGTCAGAGAATAGTCTTGTGTATTAGATGATGCCGCGTTCCTCGCCTTCTAGAGATAGAGCTCATCTCAGAGAGAGAGAGAGGGCACAGGTACAGATTACCCAGGGGGAATGTCGGTTTCATATTTAATTCACAAGACAGAGAAACAGAAACTCAGATATGCATTTTTAAGAGAATACCTTGATCAATGTTTACTTGCTTTCACAATGATGCCCACGATTTCGGTATTTTTAGTCCAAGATTTTCTCTTTATGTTTTTACATAATCGCCATCGGCTGCTTTTGTTATTTTTATATCGGAATTGCCGCTAATACCCTTTACCCGGCCAAAGAAGTTGTTTCTACTCATCGAAGTTTTGAACTTCAAATTTCGGCCCCACTTTTGATAATCGCATTTTAGCGGGGCGATAGGCGTGAGTTCTTCTAGAGACGATCTGCCACGAGTTAATAACGATGCCACCCGTAGCCGCTCGAAGTGTCTAGTTTATGTTTATTTGTTTTCGAAGTGTTGTGAGACATTAAGATTAAGACAATGTTTATTTGGCTTTGTATTAATTGAGATTGAGTTGGTGTTTTAATTTATTTAGTTTGTCACATTTCCTTCCGCATTTGTTGTTATTTTCCCAGTAGTGCTTAGATTACTTTGACCTTAGGTTTAGGGTTCATTCCCTAAACTTTGGTACGTGTTGCACACCCGGGTCTGAAAAGGATAAAGTGGTGTTAGTTACATTTAGTAGTATCATAACTTGAAAGATCTTAGGGACTAGATAGTAACTCGATATACTTAGAGTTTAGTAGGATCCACTAAATGCCATGAGACGACATTTAGTGGTATCGGAGCGAAAGATCTTAAAGACTCATAGGGACTAGATAGTGGCCCGATATACTTAGAGTTATAGGATCCACTCAAATGCCATGAGCATTTACATTTGCTGGAAATCGAACGAAGATCTTAGGGACTAGATGATAATCGGCGTATACTTAGAGCCATAGGATCCACTCGTGCCATGAGATGATTTACATTTAGTGGTATAGGAAAGAGAGGTCAATCCCTAAGGAAGTCCTAGGGTAGTCGAGCCTTAGGGTGGGAGGGTTGCGCCAAGTAGAATAAAGTTTAATATTTGCTTTCCCGTGAGAGTTAGAGGATACTAACTGACACGCTCTCTTTTCAGAATGGCACCAAAAGAGTGGAAGGCGTTTACCCCGTGATGCCACTTTGAGGTCCGTGCATCACCTTTGGACCGCCGGGAACCGGTTGAGGTTCCACGAGGTTGAAGGATGTCCTAAACCTTCCGAGGAGGTTCGAGAACCCGTGCGGAGACCGAGGCGTATGGGTCCCACTCCTTTCATGCACCGACCCTCAACAAGGAATGTACAAGGACCGGATTTTAGCCAGGGAATGTACTATGCCCCGGATTTCAGCCGGGAGCGTTTTATGGACCCAGGATTTCAAAGCCGAGTACGTATGGGCCCCGGATTTCAGCCGGAATGCCTTTATGGACCCGGATATCAGGGGGATGTATTATTTAGTCCGGATTCCGAACCGGGAATGCCTTATGGACCGGGTTCCACCTCGAACACAATACTGATTCGAGGATACATCCGGGAGTACCGCACACTGACCCGATAACCAACCCGGAGCACAAGCAGGATATATTTATTAGCATGAGAGGCTAAATCCCTTCGGTGGTGCCTCAGACACATGAATCCTAGGATTTCTTTTAATAATTGAATTCATTATTTATTAGTTAATTTCATGGATGGTTCTTGTGATTTTGTGTTTTGATTGATATGATTGTGTCATGCATGAGCTATGGCCATATACCTTGCTATGTCTAGCAAAGCATGTTCGTGCTTAGGATTTTGATTGCATGCCTCATCTATGCATAGATTCATGTCTATTTTAGTTAGGTTATAACTAGACATAAGTAATGAGTTTGATCGGATGTGGTGTATAGATGGCACAATTGTCAAACTCCCAAGAACTAACTAATAGAGAACTAATGATTAGAATTTGATTGCTAATAAAAGAAACCTAGGGTTATTGAGATCTGAGGGGCCACGCTTAATCTCTGATTTCTCACAACCAACAATTCGCTTTAGCCTTCGTGAGGATAAACAACCAATACAACCCTTTTTGTAGTTTCACACTAGATAGAAAAGTTTAGTTAGTACTAGATTCTAGTCCCTGTGGATTCTACAACCCTACCTTTTGGGTATTTTATTACTTGAGCGACCCCATATACTTGTGGGTAGTTGTCGTGCACTCTACGTGTGCATCAGTATTCCAAGTAAGAAAAATTATTCTTTACTTGTTAACTTTTCAATACACATTAAGTAGCAATTAATATGTACTAATACCTTGTAGGTGAAGACAATGTAAGAAGAACACTCTTGATACTCAATAAACAAATGTGGGAATAAAATGGCAACCCAATATTGGATACCAAATAAAGTTTTTGACTGGCTTCGATAGGAGGGTGATTTATCTGCCAAGGAGTTAAGAAGAAGGCTAACTGAAAACTATAATGTGGATCTACCATATCATAGGGTTTGGGGAGGGAAAGAGGAAGCAATGTTCAACATAAATGGAAATTGAGAGGCGTCCTATATGAAGATCACAGATTTCAAGGATGAGTTGATATGAAGGAATCCAGAGAGTATAGTAAAAATTGACAAAGCGTCCATGAAGGGGAAATTACATTTCAAGAGGATGTTCATATATCTAGGACCCTGTAATAGAGGGTTTCTTTTGGGAGGCAGACCCTTCTTAGGACTTGATAGATCCCATCTGAGAGGTAAATACAAAGGAGTGATGGCTGTAGCTAGTGCTATTGATGGATGTAATCGACTATTTCCAGTTGCTTATGGATACTAGAGTCAGAAAATATTTAGTCCTGGATATGGTTCTTGAATGGTTTATATGAAGCAATAGGTTTGCCTAATGGTCTAGTGCTTTCCTCTGATAGGCAAAAGGGCCTTAAGAAGAATTTTCTGGGGTTTATCCATCTGTGGAGCATAGAACTTGTGTGAGACATATGTATAAAAATTTCAAGAAGAAATTCCATGTTGAAAGTCTACAAAGAAGCATTTGGGTGGCTACAAGATCATACACAATTAGAGGTTATAATATAGTCATAGAAGACATCAAGTCAGTTAATAACAGAGCATATAATTGGATAGCAAACTTTGAGAATAAATAAGGGATATGGAGCATATTATAGTTTAGTATTGTTTGCTAATGTTAATTATTACATCACAAATAACATCTCTGAGTCCTTCAATGTATGGGTTTCAGAAGCCAAGAAAAGGCTTGTTTTGGATCTTTTGGACATAATCGGACAAAAAATAATAGTGAACATAGATAAAAGGAGAATAATGGCAGCAAAATGGAAGGGAAATATTGTGTCATCTATGAAGAAATATGTAAGAAACCTAACTAAAGGATTAATGAGAGGCTAAACCTTCTGTAGTGCCTCAGCCACATAAACCCTAGGATGATCTTGTTTAATTGATATTGATTTCTTATTATTTTTGGTTTACTTTATTAATAACTCTTGAAGTATCTTGAATGTCTGTGTTTGCAATTCTATGAGGTTTACTTACGTAAACCCGATCATCTGAGTCCTTAGGGGATAGCATGAGCATGAATTTTTTGTGTTAGATGGTCGTGAGGTTATTGCTATTGCATTAGCCCAAAGTTGTTACTTTTCTTGATATCCTTGTATGGTCTTCTGTGCGTAACCCTTGAGTCATCTACCCTAGTGGGATAGAGCATCACACCTGTCGTGTTTGTGCGGTGATTCAAAACGGTTACTGTTGATACACTAGCCCGGGGATCTATCCAGATAGGTTGTAGACGGACATAGGTGTCGTAGTGTGCATGAGCATCACGAGAGATTTGGTGTTGCATTGAGAAAGTGTAATTGTTACACCGTCCAAGAATTGTTAGTAATTAGCCAATAATAGGGACTCAATCATTCAGCAAGGGAGTCTTAGGAGAATTGTGATCTGAGATGCCATATCTCATCTCTGAGATATCCCAATCCCCCAATTGTTCATATTAGTCTTTTAGTTAAAATAAAAAATATCACCAATCATCACACAAAGTTTAGTTCAGGCTAGGTAATAAAGGATAATTAGTACTAGTGTCCAGTCCCTATGGATTCAACTACTCTACCTTCGGGTACTTTACTACTTGATCAATCCCGTATACTTGCAGGTGAGTATTGCACATATTTGTGCATGCATCACCAACCCTCAGTGCTAACCTTCCCTCGGCATGATCCTCCAAGGTTCGAGCAGTAGGTAAAAAGGGTCGGCCTAGTATAATCAGGACATCAATATTTTGCTTCAACATCTAAGAGTACAAAGTCCGTCGGGAAGATAAATTTATCAATCCAAACAAGCACATCCTCCACTATTCCTCTAGGTCGCCTCACCGATCTAACAATGAGCTGTAAAGTCATATTTGTTGGTTTCTGTTTATCACCACCAAGCCGCTACGCAAGAAGACCGCCTCAGGGCCGCAAGCAAAGAAGAAGAAAGGAGAGGGGAGCTCTCACCTAGAGCCTGAGCCCACCTTCACCGTACCTATGCACGCTGGGCTGCACTACCGACTACATCAACTACAATTCAGCGAGGCTCCAAAGACATCATTTGGGAATATTCTCGAGGATGTAAGGCCAAAATATCGCCCGCGAGGCGCATTTATATCTTTGGAGGTGGGAGCATTGGACTGCCTCCTATCCATCCGAGAGACGACATGCAGGGAGCTGACTTTAGAGGTACTTTCTACTTTCCATTTCGCCCGGGGATTAGTTTGGTGGGATCGACCGGACCAGATCGAGTTCCAGATGGACGGCATCATGCACTAGTTTAGCTAAACAAATTTTGTCGTTCGTCTAAGGCTATATGACATGGGTTTCACGTCTACATCTGTGGCACTGAGGATTGACCGGCAAGTAGGGGAGACACAGGAGTTCGTTTGGAGGAGGCTCAGCATGGAATCACACAACGACCTACGGCGGTCGAAGGCATCCACCCTACGGTCCCCAACCCTCAGATACATCCATACGGTCCTCAGCCACTCGATCACAGGGCGAGGATTGAGCACAAGAGTGGTAAGTACCCAAAATTTCTTATACCTATAGAGCATGGTGGACGGATTCCCCCTCCATCCGGGATGGGTCATAGCGGAGTTTCTCATGCATCAGGCGTCCAACCCCAGGATCAGAGTACTATTTATAAGTCCTTATATCACACACCTGGTATGAGGGATGGACGCTCTTCCCAATTATATTAGTAGGGAGATAGTGATATTCGGGAGGTCTATTCCAATCACTATAGAGACCATGCTATGTCGATAGGATACCAAGGATGTTCTCGCCATGACATCACACAAGGCATCAAGTATACAACAGAGTACTCCTATGGAGCCATAGGACCCGATCAGCACCTCCGCCACCCAAAGCACCCCATTATCAGCCCGTAAAGACCCTTACCTGCTCCACCTACCACGTTCCTAGAGGTGTGTATCGCTACTACTCCATTAGCTGGTGGGCGGAGTAGACTATTTCCTCTAACAGCTGGGAGCCGACTATCCACTACCACTATGGCCTAGAGCTCTACCCAGGATAGAGGTAGGGGCGGGCCATCAGGATATGGCCACAGCTGCAAATGCAGAGGATGGTGATAACGAGGTGGACTACTTTAACATATAAGCATCACCCTTGTCTTTTATTTTTCACCACTTTTGTACTTTTTACTTTGGTTGAGTCAGTTTGTCAATAAGGGTTTAGTATTTCTATATCCTATAGAGCCTCACCTTTTCTTTGCATTCAATGTTTTCAGGATACATTAACGTTCACACTTGGCAAGAAACACAATATAAAGACGAGACACATCACGATGCACAATGAGCTAAGTCCACTTTCTCTCGTACATCTTGCTTTCACATGTCATATTCTTTTTATTGTGTATATCATGTGCATTAAGAACAATGCATAATTTAAGCGTGGGGGAGGGATTATCATTGAGTGATTATATTACTTATGATGGGTGTTGATTTAGGATGATCTATGAGCAAATTGATGGGAGTCCTCTTTGAGTCTAGGTTTACTTTAGCATTAGGTGCCAAACTTTTCAAAATATATATATTTAGTCTTGCCTTTTCTGGACACCTCACAAAATTTTTTAGCACAAACCCTGACTTTATCGTCACTTAGCCACTAAGGTTTGGACTCCAGTTAGTTTAACCATAGAGAAATGTTGATATTGAAAAAAAGAGAAAAAGAAAAAAAAAGAGATTCTAGAGCAGCTGGCAAAACTGGAAAGTCGGATCCGTTAAGGATGCCCTATCGGCCGGAAAGTTAGATCCATATGAGATACTCAACCGGTATAGAAAAGATGGTAGAAAGAGCTATCACCTTTGAAGCGTGACAGCTGCCCTTGAGTAGTTGGATCTTGGGCATCACAAATGTTCACTTTACGACCTACCAAGGGAAAAGGATACCTCATTGGATGTATGAAGTTACTACCCCCTGACTAAAGAGTTAAGAGTGCCGCTAGTGAATAAAATTTAGACCAGGTTTGGTCGAAGGGCTTGTGTTGGTAAGCGAAAGACTATAGGAAGAGGTTTCTGAGCACACCTTGCTGAATTCTCGAAAGTGTAAGGTAAGACCTATTTTCATAAAACCTTGGTGCTACCTTTGTGTTTCACGGATACCGTGAGGACCTGTTCCCAACTATTTTAAGATCGGAGATCATGCACTCATCATCTCTCTTGTGTAGTGTTTCCTTTGCTTGAGGACTAGCAAAAGCTCAAGTGTGGGGGTATATGATAAGTACATGATCATACATAGATTTCCTTCATATTTACATGCACTCATGCCGTTTCCTAGTATCAATTCTCTATTTTTGTGCTTCTTTGGGTATTTTTGTGTGATTAGACAGGTAAATAGGTACCCAGGAACAAAAAGAACAGGAGTTAGGACATTTGGTAGCGAAAAGAGCAAAATACTACACATACAGAGAAGTGCACGGCCATACTCTTACTCAACACAGGCGTGCTGATGAAGAACGAGCGTGTTCAAACTTGTGAAACTCTCGGATAATTGAAAACGCGTTAACCACGTCGCCAAATGAAGAGCTCGGGTGTGCTCGAGATCAACATGATCGTGATTCAAATCAACACGGTCGTGCTTCGCATATTGGAAAATTATAAAAAGCCGTCTACTTAACCCTAACAAAGTAACTTTTGGCGGAGCAGTCTTGGCGATTCTCGCAGTGATGACTAGGTTCCACGAGAGGAATTGAAGGCGGAGGAGGCATATTTGTTAACCGCCAGCAATGAGTGCAAGCACTCACGCCGCCGCATGCAACCATACATAGTTGCAAGTAATAAAACCGGTAAGTACCGAGTCAAATTCCTCAGAGAACGGATATTAGGTTTCCTAAGTTGGTGTATTAAATACTAGAGAAGATTGGTTGTGTATTAGTTGAAGTTGTGGTTAAGACTCGATTGGATTGAGTGAATTATGAAGGTCACAAGGGGAAAACTCTAAGGGGGCGTTTGGTTCGAGATATAAGATATGACCACAGTAATGTGATATGCCTGGGAATGGAGTCGGGAATGCTATATGCCTAGGAATGTTGTGGTAATGTGATATGACCATGTTTGGTTGGTCAAGGTAATCAACTTAGTAATGTTCCAAATTTCCCAAAATACCCTTCTATATAAAATTTTGAGTAAATTTAAATTTAAATTTTAATACCAAAAATTAATTATGACATATTTTTCTGAAATAAACTTGCATCTAAAATTTTGATCAAATAATAATAATAATAATAATAATAATAATAATAATAATAATAATTGGTAATGTGGATGGACACCTATTTTGGTGGTAATCCATATTACCACCAATGAGGTAATGTAGAGTAAGTTGGTAATGTGGATTACCAACTTATTCCCACTACCACTTTTGCCAAACGTGGTAATGTTTTCACATTACCGTCTCATTTCTGAGAATGTGAAAACATTACCCCCAACCAAACGCCCCATAAATTAGATGGCTCTAGGGTTGTATGGTGTTAATAGACTTGTAAAGGTTTTCTCCCTAGCTTGCTAAGATATCAAGGTTGTAGATGAGGTTTATAATGGTAGAGATCGCACTTATGATTGCACTTATATGCACTCCGGGTGCAACCTACAAGACCTTAATTCTAAGGTGTATGCTCTCACTCCCATATGTCTATGAGGATGTTAAGAAGCATTCTAGGGCTAACCTCTACCACTACAGTGGAATGCCAACACTTTTACCTAAGTGAGAGGCACTTGCGGTGTCACTCCATCCACCCTATGTTTCTACTCTTCCCTCAAGCTCATATACCTATGTGCTATAGGATTAAGATAATTGTTGCCTTTTGACCAACAATAATTTAGTATAGTAGATTCATAAGCACATCCACAAACATGATATCAAAGCAAAGCCAAGGATAATAATAAACTCAAGTCATAACATCCATACAACCCTAGAAAGGGTGTTTAAGCTGCCATTACAAAAGATAAATCCAAAACAATGGCATCAAGCACATAAACATCCATGTCTAAGCTAAAGAGAGTTTAATAACATCAAAGTTTAAAGTCTGAAGATTCCCCCTCATGGATGAGTGTTCCCTAGCTCCAGAATGCTGGGAGAAGCACTCCGGATCAATGCTCCAGCGCACAGCCGCCACCAAGAGCAAAGATAATAACCCTAACATATTAGCCCTCCTTTTATAGTTCCCACTTTGGACATCCTGATGTCCTGAGCGTACATCGCGATGTCATGCCCTTCCTTTTACATCATCCTGATGTACTATTGTGAACGTCGCGATGTGACTTGATCTCCCATGAGGCTTTGTCGCATAAATATCACGATGTCCACGAAGCACATCGCGATGTTGCTCCCAATCTAGAGAATCTATAGTGTTTTTTTACATCACAATGTTTCCCTTGAACATCGCGATCTTAATTTATCTTTGAAACTGGTGCTCTTCCGAAATTCACATCGCGATGTCAGACAGACACATCACGATGTTAGCCACTTTCATTTCACCTGTTGTATAAAAACTTCACTCATTTTAGCATCCATCAACCTCAAATAGGTGTAAATCACAGTTAAAGCACTTGAGATAGCTAATGTGGCTTAGCAATGCATTTTGGGATCAAGATAACACAATATTTATTCAATGATAAGCATTTTGGTCCTAAACTATTGATTAACCTTTACTAAAATAGCTCTTTTCCGAGAGCTACCAATAATCAAGGGAAGATTTCTATGTCTAATTGTATAACCTCGTCTTGTATCTTAGTTATGGTAGGCCATAGTATGAGAGGCTAAACCTTCTGTGGTGCCTCGGACAACTGAACCCTAGGATGAATTTGTTATTGATTTCCTATTATGTTCGTTTTGCTTTATTGATAATTCCTGTGTAGCATCTTGATTGTCTGTGCTTGAAATTTTGTGTGGTTTTCCCGTGTATGAGCCCAATCATCCATCTTCTCAGGGGATAGCATCAGCACGATAGTGTTCATGTTGGATGGTTGTGTGGTTGTTATTGCATTAGCCCAGAGTTGTTATCTTTCTAGATATCCTTGTGTGGTTTTTGCGTACGTGCCTCAAGTCATCTACCTTATTAGGTTAGAGCATCCAGCACCACAGGTGTTTATGTGGTGATTCAGAACGGTTAGAATATCACATTTGCCTAGGAATTCATCTAGATAGGTTCCAGTCGGATACAGGTGTTAGGGTATACATGAGCATTACAAGAGATCTGGTGTTGCGCTAAAAAGTACAGTAATAGGGAGTCAATCATTAGCAAGGAATCCCAGGGGACTATGATCCGAGGTGTCATATTTCATCTCTGATTACCCTCAATCCGCCAATCGTTCGCATTAGATTTTAATTAGGATATTCAATTAATTTGATCACATAAGTCATCATATCGTTTAGGCTAGGTAATAGAGGATAATTAGTACTAGTGGTCAGTCCCTGTGGATTTGACTACCCTACTCGTGGGTACTTTACTACTTGATCGACCCTGTATACTTGTGGGAGAAGTGTCGCGCATATTCCTGCGTGAATCATAGTGCAAGACATGACGACAGCGAGACGTGAACTACCTCCAGATGTAAGGAGCTCAATCTTCCTTGTCAACATATCCAATTTCTTAACAAGTGCAAAATCAGTAATAGTGGTTTCCTCAATAGATCCAACTGTTTTATGTTGTTTTCCTCTTGTTGATCCATGGGATTTATTACTAGGCATATCTTCAAACAATTTTTCGGCGTCTTTTGGATATTTGTTTCTCAATGATCCTCCCTCGGCAGCATCAATAAGTTGCCTTGTGGGATTATTCAGCCCATTGTAAAAAGCACAGATCTTGGTACATGGATTAAGACCATATTGAGTACGATGCTGGAGCAAATCTTTATACCTCTCATAAGCTTCAGAAAAAGATTTTGGGTCACCTTGCTTGAAGGAGGATATATCCAATCGAAGCTTCGCGGCTTTGCTTGGTGGGAAGTAACGGCCAAGGAATTTATCAAGCACCTCAGCCCAAGTGCGAATAGACCCCGGGGAAGGTGAAGTGAGCCATCGGTAATCTTCTTCTGCCAAACTGAATGGGAAGAGCTGCAATCTAATAGCATCATCGGTAGCCCCATTGATTTTGAACATATTACAAATATGAACAAACTTTGCTAAATGGGCATGAAGGTCCTCATCCGGCCTACCATCAAACTGAGCAAAATTTTTTATCATAGTCACTGTACTGGCCTTTATCTCAAAATTGTTCATATTGACATTCGGTAGATAGATACTGAATTCTTCTCCAGTATATTGGGTTCGTTCATATTCGGATAATGTTCTCCTTCTCTCGGCCATGATAGGTATCTCACTAACTTCAACACTGATTTCGGCAGGAACAGAGTTCTCTACCCCCTTGAGTCTCCGGTGTAGGGTCTTCTCTATCTCACTGTCTACTTCGAGCAAACCCCTTAGATTCGCACAAGTCATGCACCAATTTCTCGTAAGAAGAGACAAAGAGTGATATTAGAACTTAAGAAATCAAAAAAAGAAAAAAGAAAAATAAAGAAAAGAAAAATGACTAAAGTAATAAATTCCTAGTCTTCCTAATAATTCTAATCCCTGGCAACGGTGCCAAAAACTTGATATGCGAATTCCGCAAATACACGGGTCATATCAAGTAATAAAGTGAACTTAAAAGTCGGATGTCGATCCCATAGAGACAAGAAAGTACTAGTACAAACAATTCCTCTATTAGTTAGTCGATCCATAGATTGGTGGTTCTAAGTAAATTTAAAACTAAAGAAAATTAATAACCAAGGCTATGTAGAACATGAATTAAGTTTGAAGACAATCAATCATAATAAGGGGATACTTGGGCCATTAATCCCTCTTGGTTTTTTATCATGAGATATAGATGGAGATCTCTATGTTGATAATTGATAAGGCTTGGGCTAAGGGCTCCTAATGTGTACGTACTAAATCCCTCTCTCGAGGTGATCAATACCTAATTCCATCAATTGCATTATAATCTAGGGAACCTACATCTCGGAGGGATTGTGGGAATAAGTCATATTGAAGGATTGCTCTCCTTAGTATCCAATCTCTCGGTGTACTCACAATCCTCTTTATTGGAGTAGGTATACATGTGAGGAGGCGTTCGCTTCTTCCCCAGTATGGACTACAATAATCTCTCCGATCTCTCTCAACGTAGAGAGACTAATACAACATTAAAACATCAAATAGACTCGTAAGACCAAATCAATCAAGCAAACATAGAAATCAACATCACATTAATCCTTATCCAAGAGTTCATCACACCGAAGTATCTACAAAATTAGTTCCCCATTAAAGGAGAACAATAATCCACTACATGGAAATTACAAAACACCAAGGTCATAATAAGGGATGCTATTACATACACTGTTGGCGGCTTCTAGTGATTTGCTCTTCAATATAGCTTCCTTCTTTCTTCAAGATTGGTGGATAGGACTCCCAATCCCAAATCCAAGTGATAATTCCTCTCCAAGGTAATCCCCCCCCCCCCTCTCAAAAAAAAAAAAAACCTCATCAGTCATATCACCCACTTGGGTTTTGGGGTTTCCATTTTCGATTCTACCCCTATTTGGGTCTGCAGTGTAAGGGAGAGTTGGGCCATACGGGCATCCATATGGGCCGCTCACGATCCCGTACGGCCCCTCGGTGTGTCCTTATGGCCGTATAGAAGACTGTATGATATCCCGTATGGCCCCTAGTTTGAGTAATACGGGGTGTATAGATTCCCAAGAGAGTAAAAGAAGAGGTCCTTTGCGCTGCCCTGGTCCATACGGGCCATATAGGAGTCTGTGGTTGTCAAGCAGAAGCTACCTCTGGGAAAACTCACAAATCGATCTGTACTTCCAAGACCTCACAAAGTCAACAGTATTATCTTCAAGCATTCCTTAAAAGAGAGCATTCTCACAATAATGAAATCCATTACGTACATGAATCCAAATAATTAGCCTAGATGAGCAAGAAGCATTTCCTTAGCTCCCATTGTCTAACCGTTGCTAGTGCAGTGTAAGAGAAGGGCCCGCATTGCTATCTTTCCCACTAATTCTGTAAAATCCGCACATTTTATGGATTTATTAAATCTTTAAGTCCCCTTTTAAGTATATTGGATGAATTTTAAATAAATGAAGGGTTCAATTGCAAATAGGGTACCATTAAATATCAGGGATGTATATTAACAAAGAATTAAATTGGGACGATATATATATATATATATATATATATATATATATATATATATATATAGATATATAGATATATATATAAGGTCATGATACAATGAGGTCGGCCTTACTACTATTCAAGTAAGATTGCCTTATTTTCACCCATTTTGAGAGTTTTTTTTATAAATCCAACCGTACGGATGGAAAGAACATCAAAAAATAAGATAACATGTTGATTTTCATACAATTTGGTGAGGTGATGATCATTCATCTTAAAGGGTGAAAATTTAACCCGTTAAAATTTCTATAAATTTTCACCTGTTAAGATGAATGATCACCACCTCACCAAATGGTATAAAAATTGACATGTTATCTTATTTTTCGATGTTCTTTCCATCCGTACGGTTGGAAACTATAAAAATACTCTCCAAAGGGCCTACAATGAGGTGACCTTACTTGAATAGTAGTATATATATATATATATATAAGAGAAAGATTTGCATTATGGTTTTTAATAAAGAAGGATGCTTATCCCAAATCCCATTGCTTAGTTGGTAGGGGTATTTTCATCAATCTTTTTTGTTTTGAACTCTCAAACAGATGGAGATTTGAAAGAAATCCAATTTAGGGCAATTTTCAAGCAATTTTGGGCATTTATTTTGCAAAGTTTGATGAAAATACCCCTGCCAACTTAACACCGTTAGCGGGAGTTAACGGTTTTTTCCTTTTTGTTAACTTGAGAAAACATAAAGTTTTTTTTGAAAAAAAAAACTACTTTCCCTATTGTGCAAATCTGTGAAACCACATGGATTTTTTTTTGAAATTCACCCTATATATAAAGGATGATATCTCCCCTAAACCCTAGCTGCTGCCACCGCTACAAAGAGGAGAGGTTAGCCACCGACGTCAAACAGCATTGCGAGATCGCCGGAGTTAGGAGAGCATCGACGGCCGAGCAACATGCCGGAAGGCTTCATAGCAACCCCAGCAGCCGGACAGACCCTCGTGGGCACGCCGCAAGCCGCCACTCCTCGTAGTGAGTCTTCTTATCCTTCATACTTATTTTGCTAAGGAATAGGTTACATGGGTTGAATCTAAGGTACATACGTAGCTGCATACTCGGGTTCTTCGTGTTGACGTGGATACAAGCTATAATAAGGTGCTAGCTATATTATACTTAAGAGAAAATGGTTGGTGCTTATTGATATTCTAATAGTTAGACAATCTAGGTTTATGATTAAGTATTATTAAGGTTAAGAGGGAGAAGGGAAGGGATGTTGGACATATGTGTGTGTGTGTGTGTGTGTCTATATATATATATATAAGAGATTGAGTATATTATACTAAATATATACAAACACTTGTAGGCTAAGATAGTGGGGAGAGAGACCTGATTAACATTAAACAACACTCATGTTGGGTCTAATTGGAATTATAAGGGAAAGGTGGGAGTGGGCTACGACCCATTTTATTAAACCATGTATTTAGCCTTCATTAACCATCAATGTTAGTATATTGACAATATACTAAAATTGGGTTTGTCTATCAGATACCAGTTTAGAGCGTAGTAGTGTGCCTGAAGGAAATACCGACTGACTTGCGAACATCTTTGGCGCAAGTAAGTTTCTCTTGCCTAGTTCCTACTCAGTTATGAGTAATTGTTGGCTTTGCTTTTGCTATATTCTAGCATACTCTTTTGATGATTTCAATCATTTCCTTGTTGACTGTATACACATAGTTGATATTTTTATTTATTGGACTATTTCCATTTTGATATGTGTATGATTGATATTTGTGAGATAGTGTTTACTGAACACGCGTGTCCGTTGATCGGCACATGGTCGTGGTCACACGTGTGCCTGTACTCCTTCCGTATAGGTGTGTGTTAGTTTCACTATTTGTTGTTTGTTGTTGAATGCTCGCTGGACATACCCACTAGTTGACTGGCACTTGACCATGGAGATATGTTGTGCGTGTATGCTCGCTTGCTAGGTGTGTATCAGCAGAGCTCTGTTCTTCTGCCAGGTGTAGTAGAGCTTGGCTCCTGCAGGACGTTCATGGCCAAGTATACCCTAGCGCCCTGGCATTCCATGCTAGAGGGGTTGTAATGCTCTGGTTGTCTAGCCCTTCGGTGGGGGTGATTCGCTGACCATGTCGACATGTACGAGAGGTGGCGCTACCAACTTACGACCGGAGAATCATTTCCAACTAAGGCTGATGATGCTGACCGGGGGATAATTGATTAGTCTTCCTTGGGCTTCGCTTCCAGAGCTTGAGACTGTAGATGTGTTAGGAGTCCCTACCGTTGATAGTTTCTGTGGTAGGTTTGAGACTCCTAGATGTTGTACAGTATGGGATGTGGTCCCCACTTGCTTGGCTTGTCATGTTGTTTGATCTGATATGCTCATTTCTTGACTTATTTTGTTATTATCTTGGACATGACTTCATTGTGATCTCTGTGGGGTGCTTACTAAGCTTTCCCTTCGAATGCTCATCCATTTCTTTTCCCTCTTTTTTCACAAATCCTGAGGAGTAGGTGACCCGGACTCAGGTGAGGTACAAGGGATTGGGATATTGCTACAGAGGATCGAGAACCTCATGATTTGTTTTGAGAGTGAGTTTTCCTTTGTAGGACCCATGTAGGGCCTTGACTTATGTAGGGTGCCTGTACCCTTATTTTATTTTTACTGTAGACTCTGGATTGTTTATGTTATTTTGATTTTATGTTACATATCTGTTGTCTGTTCTTGATTTACCTAGGTCTTGTATCCGAGTATGATGCGCCTCTACTTGGGTACAACCGATATGTGCACGTACCTGAGGCTTGGAATCCGGGTCGGGGCATGACAAATTAAATAAGTATCAGAGAACTTAGATAAAAGGACACCTTAGTTTCCCTAGTAGCCTTGCCAAGTAGGTAGAAATAAGTATTGGGTTAGGTAGTCAGAGTCTCTGGAAAACTGGACTGATATTTTACTATTTGGCAGTGAAAATGTCTGGAGATATGTACCGAGGCCGTCGATACTTTCAGTCAACATCATCCGAGGAGGTGGAGTCCGTGAGAGAGAACTCTCCACCGTCGAGGGCTGAGGACCACCCGGTATCTGAGGAGGAGTTTTGAGCTGAGATGCGGATAACTATTGAAGCGATCAATCTTCGCTTAAACAGGATTCAGGCCATTACAGAACTGAATTTTCAGGGACAGAGTCCCCGGCCGGTGAGCAGAGCCCAAGATTACCGTGGGAGTCTTGCAACCCAGCTAGGCGTAGAAATTGGAGGCTCGTCGTCCAGGGATAGTAGCGTGGTGAGGTATCTCTGCTGTGGAGGCTATGGACACCAGTTGATGGTTTGTCAATGCTCGCCTAGCGGATGCCTAAGCTGTGGGAGCGAGTATTACCTTACGATGTACTGCCCTAGGTCGGACGGAGATAGAGGACCTACAGGCTTTGGGAGATTCCTGCCACAAGAGGATGATGTAGAGGACACGTACAGCCCCCGGAGCTAGTTGTAGTCGTGTTATGTTGGCGTTTATCTAGAATAATGTAGTAGTCTTACAAACTGTTTGAATTGTATGAACTACATTTGTTGCTTTGGATATTTGCTTTGAGTAATAAACAATTTGACTATCACCTTCATGTGTGTTTTGTTTTTAGCTAAACTCTACTGATGTCTAGCAGCTATTATGAAGAGGTAGAGGCTGATGGGGACGCCCTCACAGAGTGGAGGTACCTCAGCCTCCAGTAGAGGAGATACTGCCACCTGAGGATATGGAGGTAGAGTAGGAGCTGCCTGCTCAGTCTGATACTGTGGGATCACAGGCAACCCGGATTTGAGGGGTAAGGCACCCCCTATTACCATGATAAAGTTGATGAGAGAGATTATGGGCCACACCACCTCCACCTCCTCCTGCCGCACCAGCCACCGGTAAGGGACTAATTGGAGAGATAAGAAGGCCTTCTCCATACCCATTTGAGGGAGCTCCCGACCCTCAAGCGGTTGAGCTATGGATTCGAGAGTTAGAGAAGACCTTTGAGATCTTCCAAGTGGGGACACATACAAAGTCAGGACAACTGCCGATTTGCTTCTGGGCAGTGCAGAAGACTAGTACTTCGGGGAGGTACGACTTAGGAAGGGAGTGCCCTTCGATACCCAGGAAGAATTCAAGAAGGCTTTCTTTGCAAACTACATCTCTCAGGGAAACTTCTTCAGATGGAGCAGCAATTTATTCGTCTCACCCAGGGTGGGATGACAGTATAGCAGTATGAGGCCGAGTTTGTTTGACAGGCTAGCTTTATTCCTGATTTAGTACCTACAGATGATAGCAGAGTACGCAAATTTGAGGTCGGCCTTACGACCTACACCGAAGAGGATTGTGGCAGGATTCATGTGTACTAGTTACTCAGAGATGGTTGCTAGGGCCAAGTATATTGATGCCTTAAACCAGGGTGACTCACAGGGGCTACCACAGAAGGATTATAAGAACAAACAACCGGGCAATAGTTAGGGACAGTCATGTAGGAAGAGTTCAAGATGCCAGAGGTCCGAGCGCAAGTCTCGGCCGTAAATTATGTCAGCTGGATCTTCAACCACACCTTGAGGCAGAGGTTCGTCTGTCAGTGTTTCGCAGCTTGTGCGATGTAATGAGTGTGTAGGGCCACACAAGAAGGCCCAGTGCCAGAAGATTACTCGTGGATGCTTCGTCTATGGTAGTTTGGAGCATTGGAAAGCTCAGTATCCCCAAATTCAGACAGGACAGAGCGCAGGTGGAGGAGCACAGAGTTCTCAGAAGTCCTTCGGTGCCTCACGACAATCAAGCACTAGCTCAGAGCCAACAGGATAGTGACAAGAACGGGAAGATAGCCGGGACAATTCAGCCATCTTCCTCAAGACAGCCACCGTCACAGTAGAGGTCGATGACTCATGGACGAGCCTATCATCTAACCATTAAGGAGGCGCAGGCATCACATTATTTGATTTGGGTGCTACACATTCCTTTGTGTCAATACTATTTACACGAAGACACTCACTACCGGTAGTGGAGCTACCATATGAGCTGAGCGTGGATACTCCGGTAAGAGTTGCTAGGTTGGTGAGCAGGATGACACCGGCTTGCACTGTATCGATTGAGGATCGAGAGTTACCCGTTGATTTGCATATGATGGACCTGAGGGATTACGATATGATCCTCGGGATGGATTGGCTCTCTTCAGTGTACGCAATCATGGATTACCGCGGGAAGAGAGTGCACTTTAGGATACCGAATGACGAGGAGTTCACCTTCCGTGGCAGCCAAGACTGCTCCTTGGCTAGGGAGATCTCAGCTATCCAGGCTCGAAGGTTGCTCGACAACAGATGCGTGGGATATCTAGCCTTGATCTCAGAGGCTAAGTAGGGGGCGACCCCGCTATCGCAGATGTTTCATTGGTGAATGAGTATCCTGATGTGTTCCTTGGAGATCTAGCAGGTCTACCTCTGGAGAGAGAGTTGGAGTTCTCTATTGACTTGATTCCTAGTATGGCTCCTGTGTCTAGGGCCCCATACAGGATGGCTCCCGCGGAGTTGAAAGAACTGAAGATGCAGCTGGAGGAGTTGTTGGAAAAGGGCTTTATACGACCCAGCATGCCAGCTTGGGGAGCTCCAGTGTTGTTCGTTAAGAAGAAGGATGGATCGATGAGGTTATTCATTGACTATAGGGAGCTGAACAAGGTGACGGTCAAGATTAAGTACCCACTACCGAGGATTGATAACCTCATGGACTAGCTGCAAGGAGCATAGGTATTCTCAAAGATAGACTTGAGATCCGAGTACCATCAGGTACGGATCAGAGAGGAGGATATCCCGAAGAGTGCCTTTCAGACAAGATACGGGCACTATAAGTTTCTGGTAATGCTGTTTAGGCTTACCAATGCTCCGGCGGTATTCATGGACATGATCAATAGAGTGTTTCGACAGTATGTGGACCAGTTCATGGTGGTCTTCACCAATGACATCTTGATATATTCTCGCAATCACCAGGCATACATAGAGAACTTGAGGATCGTATTGGAGACCTTGAGACAGCATCAACTGTATGCCAAGTCTCCAAGTATGAGTTTTGGATGGACAGTGTGGCCTTGTCGGGGCATGTGATTAGTGGTGCTAGAGTTTCGGTGGACCCCAAGAAGATAGAAGTACTCATCGACAGGAAGAGACCGACCACCGTTAGGAAGATATGGAGTTTTTTGGGATTAACCGATTACTATCGGAGATTTCTCGAGGGATTCTCTCGTTTGGCACCACCCCTTACGAAATTAACAAGGAAGGGTGCTCGATTTGTTTGTACAAGAGGAATGTGATAAGAGCTTCCTGGAGTTGGAGCTGAAGCAGAGACTAGTATCCGCACCAGTTCTTGCCTTACCACAGAGTGGGCGCGGGTACACGGTCTTCAGTGATGCTTGTAAAATGGGCTTGGGGTGTGTTCTGATGTAGGATGGCCGAGTCATTACCTATGCTTCATGTCAACTGAAGCCATATGAGGATAACTATCCCACACATGATCTGGAGCTTGCAGCAATCATGTTTGCAATAAAGATCTGGCGACATTTCCTCTACAGTGTACCATGTGAGATATATACCTATCACAAGAGCCTTAAGTACATCTTTACTCAGGAGGAACTAAACATGAGACAACGACGATGGTTGGAGTTAATCAAGGACTATGAGCTGAGTATCCATTACTACCCGGGTAAGGCTAACATGGTGGCTGATACTTTGAGCAGGAAGTCAAGCTACGGAGTCACCATACTATTGACTTCTCAGAGGCCCTTGTTGTAGGATATGAAGAGGTTGGAGCTGGAGGTCATATTGCCAGATATGGATGTCAGCTTGGCAAGTTTGTGCATGCGACCTACAGTGTTGGGGAGGATCTGGAATACTCAGATGCAGGACCTATATTTGGATGAGATCCGAGGTCAGGTTGAGCAGGGTGTACCGACAAGGTTTCGTATCCATGAGGATTGTACACTTAGTTATGATGATCGAGTCTATGTGGCCAACATCCTAGAGCTGAAGAAGGAGATCCTAGAGGAGGCTTATTACTCGAGTTTTGCGATCCATCCCGGAGGCACCAAGATGTACAGAGGATTGAAGGACTACTTCTGGTAGAAAAGCATGAAGCAGTAGGTCGTTGAGTTTGTGGCACAGTGCCTTACTTGTCAGTTAGTAAAAGTAGAGCATCAAAGGCCAGTTGGGAAGCTACAGCCCTAACAATTCCAGAGTGGAAGTGGGAACATATCAATATGGATTTTGTGACTGGGCAACCCCGTACTCAGAATGGACATGAGTCAGCTTGGGTGATAGTGGACCGACTGACGAAGTCGACACATTTGATACCTCTGAGGACGGGTGCCACATTGGAGCAGTTGGCGTAGTTGTACATTGATGAGATTGTCCGACTTCATAGAGTATCAATGTCGATCACCTCAGATAGAGACACCAGATTTGTTTCAAGATTCTGGGAGAGTCTGCACACAGCTTTGGGAATGCGTCTGGCATTCAGTACAGCTTTTCATCCTCAGACAGATGGCTAGTAAGAGAGGACCGTCCATATTCTAGAGGACATGCTAAGGGCATGTGCCTTAGACTTCACAGACTCGTGGGACACGCGTTTGAGTCTAGCAGAGTTCGCCTATAATAACAGCTACCAGGCGAGTATAGAGATGGCACCATATGAGGCACTTTACGGGAGGAAGTGCCGATTACCAATATGTTGGGGAGATGTGGATGAGCAAAAGCTCGAGAAACCGGAGTTCATCTAGCAGATTGAGGATCAAGTCAGGATGATCCGGGAGAGGTTGAAGACTGCTCAGAGTCGCCAGAAAAGTTATGCTGATCAGCGCCGTTCTAAGTTGGAGTTCCAGGTTAGTGACTCAGTGTTCTTGAAAGTGTCACCAATGAAGGGAGTGGTGAGATTTGGGTAGCGTTGGAATCTTGCCCCAAGCTACATTGGACCCTTCGAGATCCTGGAGCAAGTAGGAGCTGTGGCTTATTGATTGGCTCTACCCCCGGACCTAGCATAGGTCCACAATGTGTTCCATGTCTTCATGCTGAAGAAATGCATTCGTGATCCATCTCATTTGATCCTGCAGATCTTGATAGAGGTTCATGAGGATGTGTCCTACGAGGAGCACCCGATGGAGATCTTGGACTACAAGGAACACGGTTGAGGAACCGAGCCATTCCTCTTTTCAATGTGAGATGGAGCAACCACTCTGATCGAGAAGCAACATGGGAATGTAAAGAAGATATGAGTAAGCATTACCCAGAATTGTTTAGTCCAAGATGAGGTATATCAGGGGATCAGATGCAAATTTCGGGGATGAAATTTTTGTAAGGGGGGAGGATTGTAAAATCCGCACATTTTATTGATTTATTAAATCTTTAAATCCCCTTTTAAGCATGTTGGATGAATTTTTAATAAATGAAGGGTTCAATTGCAAAGAGGATACCATTAAATATCAGGGATGTATATTAGTAAAGGATTAAATTGGGAATATATATATATATATATATATATATATATATATATATATATATATATATATATATATATATATAAGGTCGGCCGGATTACTTTGCAAGTAAGGTCGCCTCCCATTTGGCCACTTGCACAGTGTTTTGAGGATTTCCAACTTTATGGATGGAAAGAACATTGAAAAATAAGCTAGCATGCCAATTTTCATACAATTTGGGAACTTGTAGGGTCTTCATCTTAGGGGGCGTTCATTTGGGCGAAAGTGGCTGGTGGAAGTGGGGAAGTGACCCACTTCCCCCAGTTCTAATGTTCATTTGGGCGAAAGTGATCACTTCGTCCACTTCAGTGAAAGTGAGCACTTCACCCCACTTCAGCATTTTTGTACTAACCCGACTTCAGTCAAAATTATATTGAAGTGGGTGAAGTGGCCTTAATATAAAAGGCCACTTTCACCCCACTCAGAAACTCTACCATAGTCCCACTGAACTCCCATCATGATCTCCACCTCAGAGCTCCTCTTCTCCATCCCAGTGATAGCCGACCACCATCCACCCATCCTTCCCGATCTCCCGATCTCCCCACTCTCTCTCTCTCTCTCTCTCTCTCTCTCTCTCTCTCTCTCTCTCTCTCTCTCTCTCTCGCCCTCCCTCCCGAGCCCTACTTGATGTCCGGCGGAAACCTAGGGTTTCTGATCTGATCTTCTCCGGCGGCGTGACAAACACCACTTTTGCTGGAAAAAAGGTAGGCATATCTACATATTCTTCTCTTTTCCATATCGTTTTAGAGTTTGGATCTGCAAGTTTTTCTTTGCGATTCTTTTTTTTCCGATCTCGATTTGCCATCCTGATTTGAGGGCTCTATTACTGTTTTGTTGTGATCCTCACATTTTATAGTTGTTGTCGGTGTTGTGTAGAATAATTTATCATGACTTTGGAAAGGGCTCTGATTTTTTTTTTTTTGTATGTTTCTTTGTCCCCACAGTGAGAGGGATCTATCTCAGCAGATCTCAGCTTTGAAGTTTTGCTTTCCTGCTCCCCCACAAGGTCCACAACATCCACAAGTAAGCAGGTACCGATGTTCCTTAACATCACCCATAAAATGCTCAGATAGAGTATTTTATTTATGTTTTTTTTAAGATTTGGTTGTCTTAATCTTTTTTTTTTTGTGTGTGTTTCTTCAAATTTATTTATTGCTTGAGAGGTTTTGTTATGCTTTCTACATGTGGCCTGTTGGGGGAGGTTTCTTCCAATCCTCACGTTCTCCAGTCTAATTTGGATCTTCTAACCGACTTGTGACTTTTATGTCTTTCATGGGTGTAGGAGAATTCTATGCATATGTTTAGGCAAATTTATATCTTTAATAGGTGTAGAAAACCCTATATTTTTCTATTCCATTTGACTGCTATTAAATATTTAACATGTACCTTGATTTGTTATTACTTAAAATTTCATTAGAATGTTAGTAATCTGTTTGATTTCTTTATTACTTAAAATTTATTTGCTGAATTTTTACTTATTTGCAGAATCGTTTTGTCATTTATTTGTAGAATTCTTACTGTTATTGTAAAAAGTTAAAAACCTCACATTGAGTTTTCAATCCATGGTTAAACATGGGTTATTTCTAACTAGAATCATGGAATACCTATTTTCTCCTTAAAAAGTCAACAAAATTACTGTGCACTTATGAACAAAGAGAAAGAAGATTTAATTGGGCTTATATTTCTATAATAGCTGAATAATTTTAAAGTATAGGTGTATTTTTGAAAGAATAAAATTAATTTCATGTTATTAAGAGGTATTCCCATATGAGAGAAACTTTAGAATTATGAAAAAAAAGCAGGGAAACTCATAGAGTTCTATAGTAAAAAAAAAAACCTTATTTAAAAAAAAAAATTTAACCAATTTTTCACTACATGTGCCCTATTGTTTGATTTAGATTTCACATTATATTTCAATGTTTGAACAGGGACAGATAGCTATGTTTTTATCACTAAAATGTATTTATCTTGCCCTATAAATGTGTGTTTATACTTTTAAATACAAGTCTATTAATTCATTGATCTGCTGTTTATTTGACCATCATTCCATTTGTTTTTGGAATTTAATAGCGCATTTCTTGTTTGCTTTTCATTAGAATTTAATAGCGCAATTAAAGCATGGAATTGGTTGCAATGACAGGTTTATTTGTGGGATTTAAACATCTAATTCATTAGTTTTATATCAAGAAACAAGCATTTATCTCTTTAAACAGCTTTCGTTTTGAAAAATAAAAACATGATTGAAATTAAGTTCAATCAGTTATGTTTCTGAACATTTTCATTAAAAAAAAAAATTCTTGCAGAAATACTTTTACAATGTTTTGCAATGATCATATCAGTAGTTGCATGCTCTCAAACAGTGTGAATGTTTTATCCATGTCCACAGTTTATCAACAACAGTATCCTTGCCATCATTTTGCTTTAATTATTGTTGTCTTTTAGTTTTTTAATTACAACAACATCATGAGAATATTTTTCACAGACAGGAAAAAAAAGAAGCTAAAGTTTAAATTACTAGTTATGATTGGATGGTAATTTTTTTTCTTTTTTTCATTGTACACAATTGTCTGTTCCTTATACTGTGAAATGTGAGTTATTTTTGTGTATGTGCTCATTCTAGAATGGGAACCATTTATAATGTTCTGTGCATTTGTAGGCTTTCCCAAAAGCTAAGGAGCTACTAAACAAGCCTATTCCCCATTTTGATGATCTGCGAATTATTTGTGGGGATGATCATGCTACAGGTGAATTTGCACGAACAATATTCCACCAGTTTGGAAGCGAAAACACCCAGGAAGAAGGTGCTGGTCCTGGTGCTGGTGTGGATATGGAGACCGAGCCATCTGAAAACAACAACAACAACAACAACAATGAAGGAGAAACAGCAAGGACATCTACAACCAACAATGCTCAAAAAAGAAGACGTGCTTCAAGGGTGAATAGCGAGGTACTTGATTGGATCCAATGTGTAACAAGTTTGACCGTTTGGCCACCTCAATTGATAATTCCAGTAAGGATTGGAAGGAAAAAATGAGTGATGCTTTGTGGAGCATGGAGGGGTACGATGATGATGATTTGGAGATAGTGTACTTGGCTTTGCGCGGCAATAGAGACCTTGCAGAGGACTTCTACATGAGAAAACCCTCTCTTCGCAAGAAATTTGTTGACCAGTTTATTGCTGACAGGAGCATTTATGACTATTGAATGAAGTGTTGAAAACCTTTATAACTACTTTGTAATAGCATTGACTAAATTTTGAGTAGTAGTTGTGGATTGATAACTTGAATATCATCTTTAATGACTTGATGACTGTTTCTTCTTGATGATGGTTTGTGGAGTTGATATGTGAATTGCTAGTTGTGAAGTATCCTCTGTTTTATAATGTTTGGTGTTTGCAATCCTATTTTTGTTTTGCTTCTTTGTTGTATAGTGTTTGCAATCCTATTATAAGATGTCTTGTAATAGGCTTACATTGTTTTTTTTTTAACCGAGCAGAGAAGTTGAATTGATGAGAATCTAGTTGGAATTTTTTTAACCAACTGCAATTATTTTCTCACTGCTATGGATTGTTGTGGGTAATGGTTTGAAGTGTTTGGGTTTTTACTGGAAACGAAGATCATCACAAATGTTTTTGGTTGTTTGATCATTATAGATCTTTCAGTAGTCATTAATGGATTGAAAATGTTGTTATTTAATCCTGCAATTCATTAGCAAACAAACTTATAATTGACCATGTACTCACCAATGATTTTCACCCTATGTCAAAATCCTGCAGCTGTGGAAAGATACCAGTGTTCTCAAGTACATAAAATCACTCTAGTTATTTTAATGTTTATAGAGTTTAATTTTTGATCAGATATCAATCTTTTTTATAATTGTTAAGAGTAATAAAAAATAATAAGTGTTATTATTACAATAAAAATGAATATGAAAACTTGGCATTTTTAATAATTAAAATTAAATGTATGTAAAATTGTTAACTTCCCCCACTTTCGTAGAAAAGAACACCCTACTGAAGTGCAATCGGAACTGATCCCACTTCCTGCAAAATGAACACCACAAGTGGAAAAGTGGACACTTCGGTGCCTCGTCACTTCGGTGGAAATGAACACCAGAAATGTTCACTTCAGCCCACTGCGGGGAACTGGGACTTCCGCCCACTTCAGACCACTTTTGCACTTCCAAGCACTTTCGGACAAGTGAACGCCCCCTTAACGAGTGAAAATTTATAGAAATCTTACCGGTTCAAAATTTCACCATTTAAGATGAAGACCCTACAAGTTCCCAAATTGTATGAAAATTGACATGCTAGTTTATGTTTTGATTTTCTTTCTATCCATACGGTTGGATTTCCTCAAAACACCTGCATAAGTGGGCTGAAACGAGGCTTAATCGCGACTTGCACAAAGGATAAGGCCTAGATAGTATTAGCCCCATATATATATATATATATATATATATATATATATATATATATATATATATATATATATATAGTGCAAATAAGAGAAAGATTTGCATGTGGTTTTCTTAATAAAGAAGGATGCGTATCCCAAACCCATCATGCTCGATTTGATGGATATAAGGAGGATATTTTATTTTTCTTATACATATATATATATATACATAAAGGATGACCTCTACTCTAAACCCTTGCCGCCGCCGCTAAAGAGAGAAGAGGTTAGCCTCCGGCGTCAACCGGTATCGCAAGATCGCCGGAGTTGGTAGAGCCCCGACGGTTGAGTAGCACACCGGAAGGCTTCGAAGCTAGGGATGGCAAAACCCGAGCAGATCCCTGGTTTCCAACCCAATCCTCGCCGAATGGGGTGATTTTTTTTTGTTAGAGAGAGGGCCACGGGGCGGGGCGTGGCGGGGATTTATTGTGAGGAGTGCGAGGCGAGGCGGGTTTAGTAAACATCCATTTTAAAACCGCCCTGCCCCGCCCTGCTAAAAAAAATTACAAAAATACCCTTATATATATATATATATATATTATTTTTAGGTGGTATGCATTTTGTTTTTATTTTATTATATATATAATATTTTTAGGAAGCCTTGTGTACTTTGGTGGTATGCATGAGAAATGTTTGGTCTTACTGTTATGGCCCATGTCTGAAATGGGCTTTACTGTTTACATAACCTAGCCCAAAATCCCATACATTTATTTTTTATTTTATTTGTTAACAGTTAACTAATTGTATTCCCATGTTTCTATAAAAAAAAAAAGAAAAAGAAAAATCAAGAAACTCATTCCATTTCTTTTTTTTTTATAAAATTCATTTTTTTAATACCATGGCGGGGCGGAGCGGGGCGGGGCATGAGGAAAAATCACGGTAGCGGTTATGGTATTAAAATTACCACTATTTAGGCGGGGCGGGGCGGGGTGGGGCGCGGGGCAGGGGATTGTTCAGGCATGGTGGTTGTGGTAGAGGCCTGCCTCGCCCCAGCCCCATCCCGTCCCATTGCAATCCCTATTCGAAGCAACTCTAGCGTCCGGACAAACCCTCGTGGGCACGCCCTAAGCCGCCACGCCTCCTAGTGAGTCTTCTCATCCCCACAGTTCAATGTATGGGATTAACTAGACTAATGACTATGTTAGTGCCTTCATACTTAGTTTGCTAAGGAATGGGTTGCATAGGTTGAATCTAAGGTACAAAAGTAGCTGCATACTCAGGGTCTGCTTGTTGATGTAGATACAAGCTATAATAAGGTGCTATATTATACTTAAGAGCAAATAGTGATGCTTATTGATATTCTGATAGTTAGACGGTCAAGGTTATGATTAAATAATATTAAGGTTATGAGGATATAAGATAGAAATTGAGTATATTATACTGAATATATATGAACACCTATAGGCTGAGATAGTGGGGAGAGAGGGAGAATAATGGGCTGAGTCCAGATAGAGGCATGCACAGGCATGTTTTGTGTGTATATATATATATATAGATTGAAGTGGGATAGAGCTGGACTTGAAGTAATTACACACGTAATGCAACCTTCATCCTCTAATTGTCATACATCAAAAATTTAGAGGGAGCACCATTAGATTGGAATGGAAGATGGGCTCAGGCCGACTAATTAACATTAAACAACTCTCATGTTGGGTCTAATTGGAATTATAAGAAAGGAGAGATGGGAGTGGCTACGACCTATCTTATTAAATCATGGTCGAACTTAACGATGTATTTAGTGTTCATTAACCATCAATGTTTGTATATTGACAATATACTGAAATTGGGTTTTGTCTATCAAATACTAGTTTAGTGCGTAGTAGCGCTCCTGAAGGAAATACCGACTGACTTCTGAACATCTTTGGCGCAGGTAAGTTACTCTTATGTAGTTCCTACTTAGTTATAAGTAATTGTTGGCTTTGCTTTTGCTATATTCTAGTATGCTCTTTTGATGATTTCTATTATTTCCTTGTTAACTACATACACATAGTTGATATTTTGATTTATTGGACTATTTCCATGTTGATATGTATATGATTGATATCTGTGAGATAGTGTTTACTGAACACATTTGTCCGTTGATCGGCATGTGGCCGTAGTCATACGTGAGCATGTGCTCTGTCCGGATTGGTATGTGTCAGTTTCACTATCTATTGTTGGTTTTTAAATGCTCGTTGGGCATGCCCACCTATTGACCAGCACTTAACCATGGAAACTTGTTGTGGTTGTATGCTAGCCGGATAGGTGTACGTCAGCTGAGCTCTGATCTCCTGCAGGATTTTCAGGGCCGAGATCACCCTAGCGTCTTGGCATTCCATGCCAGAGAGGTTGTAATACTCTAGTTGTTTAGCCCGTCAGTGTGGGTGATTCGCTGACCGTATTGATACATATGATAGGTGGTGCTACCGACTTACGACCGGAGGGTTGTTTCCAACTGAGGCTGATGATGCTGACCGAGGATAGTTGATGAGTCTTCCTTGGACTTCGCTTCCAGAGCTTGAGATTGTAGATGTGTTAGGAGTCCCTACCGTTGATAGTTTTTATAGTAGGTTTGAGACTCCTAGATGTTGGATAGTGTGGGTTGTGGTCCCCACTTGCTTGACTTGTCATATTGTTTGATCTGATATGCTCATTTCTTGACTTATTTTGTTATTATCTTGGACATGACTTCATTGTGATCCCTGCGGGGTGCTTACTGAGCTTTCCTTTCGAAAGCTCATCCATTTGTTTTCCCTCTTCTTTTACAGATCCTGAGGAGTAGGTGACTCGGACTCAGGTACGGTATGAGGGATTGGGATATTGCTATAGAGGTTCGAGAACCTCATGATTTGTTTTGAGAGTGAGATTTCATTTGTAGGACCCATGTAGGGCCTTGACTTATGTAGGGTACCTGTACCCTTATTTTATTTCGGTTGTAGACTCTGGATTGTTTATGTTATTTGGTTTTTATGTTGCATATCTTTTGTATGTTCTTGATTTACTTAGGCCTTGTATTTGAGTGGGGTGCGACTTTACTTGGATACGGCCGATCTATGCACGTGCCCGAGGCCTGGAATCCAGGTCTAGGCGTGATAGATTCACTAGCAATAGTCCCTGAGAGGCACCAACTGCATTCAACTAATTCAAACTGTCAACAATATAAACTAAAAACCCCACCAAGAACTCAGTAGCTACATTCGTTCCTTTGTTTAAGGTTTCTTCAGTTACGATTGAAGCCTTTTATGAAGATAAAAGAAGAAAGAAAATTTCAGCCCTTCTATCAAGAAAAGAAAATTAAAAGGGTTATGGAAAAGCATGTCAAGATGTTGGAGTTGTTACTATGGAGATGAAGAGGTACTGCAACAAAAGAAAAGGGAAGAAGGAAGTAGGTGCAAGTGTGGAAGCCAAATCAAAAATAAGATGAAGAGGGATGCAATATTTTTTCTCTAATGTGTATTGTCATTAATTTCATGCTTTCTCCCTTACAGAGCTTTTGGGAAAACAAGGTTATCATGGGAAATATCCCTCATTGTATTCCAAGATAGCTCCAATATTCAGTTTTCTAGCAATCAACATCATTGATAATGCTATGTATATACTCGATTAAATGTCCCAAGAAATCCTATAAGGTGTAGATCATTATCGTTTGATTATTTGATCTTGAAACATGATATTTCAGAAATTTTGTGGAAGAGTTTGGTGTTCCATGATCAAATGCTTAGTGATTTCTCCAACTGCATTTTGCAGAGACAAGAGTACTATGGTCTTGGCTTCCATATTGGAGCTTAAAGTTGTAATTGTACAAATGTATACTCGAATTCTCCTTGAAGCTGAGATCTTGGACAATAATAAAGCATTGCGGATTATGTGAAAGCCCTCCTCTTAGAAATGTTGAAAGTATTTATCCCTTTTAACAGAGGATGCATGATGATTCTTCTTTATTTAAGTATATGGATCTATTGTTGAAAATGTATTCTCGAATGGGCTTAAAGGCAGTCACATTGGGATTATATATACTCCATCACTTGGCCTTGAATGATATGAATGCAAAAAGAAAAGAAACTGTCATGTATTGTGACAATTGATGGAAAATTTATAGATGAATTTTTGTTTGGGAAGTTTTGATACATTGCTCTCCTTTCCAACTAGCATTGAATTTATTGTCCTTGGTATTTATATACAGAGGAATAATTCTATTGATGTAATTATGAGAAATTATATAAATGAATGTTATGGGGCTGCTAGCTACTGCAGAATCCAAATTGTAGTGCTGCCAATTGTAACACCCATCTCCTTTTCAAGGGACACGTGTCACACCAGCCAGGTCTAGGGAATGAACCCTAAACCTAAGGCTGTAAACTGCTAATTAACTGTAAAATTAATAACATGTGGAAGCTATGTAAAGCAAACTGAATACATTAAAAACTCAAACTCAATCTGGTTTAATACAACACCATGTAAATATTGTCTTAAGCTTAAAGTCTCACAAACGCTCATAATCAAAATAACATAATATTTAGACACGGGAGTCAGAGCCAGCTACAGGACATCTCCACTAGACTCGCGATCCGACCAACCTCTATACGGTCCTCTGTCTATCGCCTGCAATCACAATGTCAAGAGAAAAGGGACTGAGCTACTAAAGCTCAGTCAGTTGGGAACATATCTGTCGGGTGTAAACTATGCCCGTATAATAAAGTAAAACAGTAAATCTGAAGCATAAAACATGTATAGAAAATAACTGAATGTAACTACTGAAATATGAAATAATACTGAGCAAATATATGTTGGTCAATGTATTCTCTTTAATATGCAAGTCTGATTTCCTGTTTCTCTGTCTTGTGAATTATTTATGAAACCAACATTCCCCCTGGGTAATCTGTACTTGTGCCTCCTCTCTTCGAGATAAAACTCAATCTCTCTAGGAGGTGAGGAATGCAGAATCATATGATAATCCCGAGACTAAAATCTCTGACTACACATCTACTTCAATACTGTACGACCAACGACCAACGAGTATATCTGATACACGAGGTCATCTATATACGTACACTAAGCACCCAAAAGGATGGAAAGTGAGTTTTGATTTTATAAAATGGAAGTGTTTTAAAAACAGATAGTTCGGTATTAAAAATAGGGATTTAAGGCACGCCTCTCCTAACCTAGTGTCATGCTCTCTGGCTCTACACAAGCCACCACTGGTTCATACAAGCATATCAATAAAGTGTAATCTATCTGTTTCTGTATCTGTTTCTCTTTTATGTTACTGAATATTGAGCATGAAATGGTTTTATAAAACTCTAGAAATTTTCATAAAATTCCTAGTTCATTCTTTTCAAAAGTGAAATCTATACTGTATAAAAATACGATAAATCAAACGAAAGTGTACAGCTAGTTCCCCTCACCTGAATCTGGTCCGAGCTTAAGTCTGGCTCGGTCCTTCGGCAGCGGCGGACTTGCCTTTGTCCTTTCCTGATAATTGAAATATGAAATCTATAAATACGGAGGTCGTATTCTTGACTCGTACTCTAATCTAAACTAAATAGAATACGGTATAATAAAAGTGGAATTTACACTTCTTACGAACTTTACTTATTCCATAATTATCATATCTTAGAACTACTATCATGCTTTTATTGAGGTAATTACTTGTTAATCAAGGCATGATTAATCTAAATATATCGGCAAAATTTTGGCAGCACCTCCTCTAATTGTAGGGCTCCGAAATTTCTACAAACATTCACACATACTAACAATTTAATTTACTCCATTATCATTCAACATTCTAATCCCCTATTAACAGCCCATAAATTCAATTCAACTATGTATCTACTTAGGGTTTTCCCCCAAATTAGCAATTTAGGGATTTACTTAGGGTTATCCCCCAAATTAGCAATTTACGATAAATCAAACGAAAGTGTACAGCAGGTTGGTTCAAGGTGTATGAATGGCGGCTGGGTGGAGCTCGTTGCGGAGTAGCTGGCCGGCGTGGTGGCTAAAGCTCGGACTGGCTGGAGAAGTGGGCCGGCGGGACTAGCTGCTGGCTGGAGGGGCACCGGCGTAGGGGGGTGGTGGCGTGGCTTAGCTGGGTGGCACGGCAGACGACTCCGGCGCCTGAGTAGTGCGCGAGGGACGACTGCAGTTGGCGAGGTCGCGCGCACGGCGAAGGGGTGCTTCGGGCTGGCGGCGACACGAGGGGAAACCGGCGGAGCCAAGTTGCTGATCGCGCGGGGGAAAGGTGCAGGGGGTACACACGCGGCGGAGGAGGGAAGAGGGAAGGCGGCTGCGGTGTGGCTAGGCTCGCCGACCCATGAGGGGTCGCCACTTGAGGCGTCAAGGCCTCTGAGTAGGGCTCCTCTGAGCTCGAGAAAGCAAGGGAAAGAGAGAGGGAGAGTTAAAAACCCTTTTTCTTCTCTCTCTCTTTCTCTCATCTGATAACTATATAAAGGTATAAAGTTTAATTTGATTTAATTCTTTTATCAACTAAACCATTATATATATCTTATCATTTAAAAGATATTTGATGTAATTAAATTATCTTCTACAATATCTTCTACTATAAGCCGAACAATTTTTCGTTGATCTTATCTTATTACTGTACCGTCACGAGGGCGACTAATAATGTTATCTAGCTCGTCTCTCTCTTCGACCAAGATCCGGGAATGCCGGGTCATACGACCCCAGTGACACGGGCTGATTGTAACATCACGGGTCGTCTCATCTCCCGACCCAGATCCGTGTTTCTCGGCTTTTGACTGGGCCAGATCTACTTTTTCGGGACTCTAACTTTTATCCAATATTCCTACTTATTTAATCTGGATTAATTAATATTTAATTAATCTCTGGTTTAATTAATCTAACTCTGTCGACTATCCACCTCCAACTATTCTATGTAACTTTGGTCTGGCCCAATAAGGCCTTCTCTCGGCCCTATAGTTGCGAGGCTGGATTTTGGTCCATTAAACTCTGATTTTCTTTAACTTTGAAGTTAATAATGATTAATCTGATTTGAGCTAATTATCCTCATTTAAAATTTCAAAAATTTACTGAAATGGACTTAGAAAATTCTGGGATGTTACACCAATTATGACTGTCAAGCTTAATAACTATATATTATGATTACCAATGGGTAGTGCTGCAAAATGTTATGAGACATTTTTGCAAATTCATAACTATATATATAGTATAATAATATATCCAAAGGGGAGTGCTATCAAACTCGATTTGTAATGAAATCTATAGTAAATTATGAAGGTCATGCCTTCTTCTTTGGGGCCAAACATGTCACAAAATGTTATTGATTCAACTCTAGTAAATCATATGAGTGTTACTATGGTTTGGGGTTGAAAAGAAAATAATTAATGGTAAAGTTTTATTTATGATGTGCTAGCAAGCTTGGCCTACTTTTTTGAATTAACTTAAGATGAGTTAAAAAAACAGACCTCCTTTAAGACAGTTAATAAACAATGATTTAATTTTTTACCATTATTTAATGGTATTATACACAAACTCCTATGCGGCGGTTACAATAACAATCATATAAAATAATATCGATATACATATATGTATCCAAAAGATATACATGTATAAAAAGAAAGTGATGCACGTATCTTAAAGTGGCACGCATCTCAATGCAGATGAAGAAATACGTATCTTGAGGCGGATGATGAAATATAAATCTCAGATTAATACGCATCTCGATGCAACGATGGAATACGCATCTTGATGCGGATGATGAAATACAAATCTCAGAGTGGCATGCATCTCGATGTGACGATGGAATGCACATCTCAATGCAGCCGATGAAATACAAATCGTGAAGCAACGAATCTTGAAGCAGCGATAAGCACACATCTTGAGGGGCTAATATATAAAAATTTCAAAGTGACATATATCTCGGGGCGGTAATGAAATACTCATCTTGAGACGGTCAATAAAAATAAGGTCTAAAGCGGTGCAAATCTCAAGGCGGCAACGAAGCATGTATCTTGAGGCAGATAATGCAACACAAATCCCAAAGCGGCAAAGCATACAAGGCGGCGTCACACATATATAAATAAATTTATAATATATATACATATATATGATGATATGTCTATACATACATACATATATATATATATATATATATATATATATATATATATATATATATATATATATATATATATATATATATATATATATGTAATAAAAAGTTATGATTTGCAAATAAATGAATCATGTTTATTCATTGCCTAAACTTGTACTCATGCCCTTAATCGGAGGTTCCCAAGACTCTGTCTGGGCTAATTAATAATAGGTGCTTTCCTCTATTAGGAATGGAAGAACCCACAATAATTAAAATAAATAATTAAAATAAAATAATCATTTGTGATTCGATGTATCGCCTGGCGTCTCTTTACAAACACGATGTTGGGTGGGTATTTTCGATCCTACATGACTGTGATGAATGTTTGACTACTCTGGATGGAGTGTTAGAACTGTTTGTGACTCATGAAATAGAAATGGTACAATTAATGTATTACATTTGAAATACAAACTTGCATAGGTTGTTTGATATTGATTATATGTCTAAGATGCACCTAGTTGAGTCGCCCTAGTGTTTACCATGGGCTTGCTTTATGAGCTCTATATAGGTCTTTGGGACCGCAGTCGGTATCACATTTGGAAGGGGTAATTTCAAAACTTAAAGCGGTTATTTCTTTTAAAACATCTTACCTATACTCTTTAGGAGCATGGTACCTGTTGTCTTGCCCTTTGGGTTCGACCATACATACGTGTCAAGTTGCTTCGTGCAGATATTGTATTGTGTAGTTATTACTTTGTGTAGATATTTCTTCGTACAGATATGGTAGGACATAGGACATAAGGGTGGGTGCATACTAGGCATGATGGTATTTTATACACATGGGTGATGTGTATGTATAAGTGATGCTAGTGTTTGCTTATATGGGGTTTTCATTGTCTTTTCTCGCTTACCTGGAATTATATCTTGATTACAAGGTATGGTAATGATCAACATTATATCCTGATTATTGTATGAATTAACTAGCATTACATGATGATTTTATGCATAAGACTAGCATGTTTTCTATGCATGTGTTATTTTTCTGAAATATATATTTCATATATTAACCCCTGAGGGGATGTATTCTCTCACTAAGCACGTGTAAGCTCATTCCCCTCCTTCCATAGAGCGTAGATACAACCCAGAGTAGAGGTTAGGGACCTTTGGTGAGGCGTGTACTAGATGTACATTGTATATATATATATATGTGTGTGTGTGTGTGTGTGTGTGTGTGTGTGTGTGTGTGTGTGTGTGTTTTAGCAGGCTATGAGTAGGAGAGGTTTTGATGTTGTATAGTTTACACTTGAGACATGTCTAGGCTATGTACTCTGAGGTTTTGTTCTTTGTGATATATGTTCTTTATTTAGATATGTACTCTTATGATTATTTTTTATGAAATTCGAATGCTTATGCTTATAACCGCAAGTGCACGGGTCGTATCAAGTAATAAAGTGGACTATGAAAAAGTCGGGTATCAAATCCTCGAGGACCTAGAAATACTAATATTAACTAATTGTCTATTATCTAACCTAAGAGTGATGGTGGTGATTTGATCTAATTACCTACACTAGGGAAAACCTAAGAATTAGCTTGCACAAGGACAATGTAATGTGGTAAAGGCAACCAATCATGAAAGGGGAGATACTCTGGCAATGAATCCCCTCCAAATATTTATGAAGGATATGTGCATGAATTCATATATTGAAGATTGTTATGTTATGGACCAAGAGTTCGTACAATATTTTCATCCCTCTTTCAAGGTGATTACTAATCTACTACCCTCATTACATTAGCGTTCTAGGGAGTCTATAGCTTGGAAGAGTTATAGGAGTAAGAAGTTTAAATTATTCTCTCACCTTAGTACCAAATTTTTGGTGTACTCACAACCCTCTCTATTGAAGTTGTTCTAATACGAGGAGACGTTCGCTTCTTCCCTCGTATGAATCCTATCGATTATTCGGGATATTGCAATGTAGATAATCAATTCTATACATCACATTCAATAGATCTCATAACAATAAACATTCATTCAAAATAGAAATTCATAACACAATATTAGACTCTAATTAGTTCCCCGTCAATGGAGAACACTCATCCAGCAATAGAAAAGAGAGAAGGAAACTAAACATATATAGTTGAGAGTTCACTTCCCTCTACCATTGAGAGGACCATTGGCGGAGTATGCAGCATCCCTTCATTGGTGGTGCCCAGACCTCGCTACCAAGATGCTCAATGAAACCTGTGGGATTGAAAATGCCCGCCTGACATCGTGTCTGTGAAGAGACACCAGGCGATATATCGAATCACAAATATCATATTTTTTTTAGTTTGTGGGTTCTTCCATTCCTAATAGAGGCAAGCCCCTATTATTAACTACCCCAAACAGTGTCTTGGGAACCTCCGATTAAGGGCAAAAGTACAAGTGAGGCAATGAAAAAAAAATGATTTCATTTATTCGCAAACCATAATTGTTTTATTACATATGAATATCATCATAGGATATTTATACATATTATTTATTTGTTTATTTATTTAAATGACGTCGTCTTCCGCCTTGGGATGTGAGCTTCGTCGCCACCTTAAGATTTATGTTTGATAGGCCGCCCGAGGTAAGTGTTTCATCACCGCCACGAGATACGTGTTGCTTTGAAATTTATATTTATTAGCCACCTCAAGGTGAATGTTGCTCCGAGATTTGTATTTCATCATTCGCTTCAGGATGCGTACTCCATCATCATTGCATCGAGATGCGTGCCACTTTGAGATTTGTATTTTGAGTCATCTCGATATGCATCTCTCATCATCACCTCGAGATGCGTGCACGTATGCACTTGATTGCATTTTTTTTGCCATTAAATGTCCATTTTAATGATTATTCATAAAATGCCCATTTAATTAAATCAGCCCCCTTATGATTTAATTAAATCAACCCTTTTAGAAAGTGGGGCCATCTCCTTTTTCTTGTTATCATGATTATTATTTTTATTTTTCTTAAACAAGCTTCTCCTTTCAAATGGGCCCATCATCCCATTTTTTTATTTTTTATTTATTTTTTTAGCCTTTTCTTTCAAACGGCCCATTTCTCCTTCTCCTCCATGACTTCTCTTTATTATTATTTTTTATAACCAACTTTTCTGATGGATCCCTTGACTTCCAAGTCCAACACATCATCATATTTTAATCTACCACATGTTGGCCCATAAATAAGCATTATCTTCCCTTTAGGATGAGCTTTGATAAAAAAAATAAAAAAATAAAAAAAACTCTTGATATTAAAGTAATGTATATATTTTATTTCTCTTCTTTCTCATCCCTTCTTAATAGGAAACCTTTATAATTCATCAACACCTTATCATGCCAAAGTAATCTTGCCACAACTGCAGTAACAAATGTAATATGATCATCTTACTTCGCATGCCATGGATTGATTTCCTTTTTTTTTAAACTATAACTATGAACCTTTTTTTTACCCTTAATTGAATGCATATAGATCAACAATTAGAGGGAGCAGGACCTTATTGGCAGCAACTTATTGGCTTGATAGGGAGCAGGACCATTTCAAACTTCCTCATTTTATTTTATTAAAAATTTTTTTAGACCCAGCTGCATTTCTTTTATACAAATACTTGGAATTGGAACAACCATTAGAGGGGTGCTCAATAATTTCACTTGTAAGACCTGCATATAGAGAAGCCAAATTCTCTTGGACATTTGATCAAAGATTTACAATTTTCCCATCAAACTTAAATTTCATCCCATGATGAATTTCAACATCTAAGCATGTGCGGCCTTCTTGTGGTTTTCTTTGAAATTTATGATGCAAAGGCCAACCATTTTTTTCATATACAGCTTATCTCTTAACAATGGTCAAGCTTCCAATAATCTTTGCTTGGATTTTGTCTCAACAATGTGTAAATACTAGTCCTGCAATATTAACCAGATCAAATACTCCATTGGATCAATGCCTTCATACTCGCAACTATGCCCAGTAATTCATACCCCTTAAATGTTACAAACATCAACTGCCACATTGGCATTTGTTATTTTTAAAATAGAAAATTGTGATCTATTTGAGATATTTCATCGAATATCTTAAGGGCATCTTATGAAACACAGTATTGTGCATGACAATCATACAACTTTTGTAGTTGAGTCATCTTATTCTCCTCCTTATAGCTTCTTCTATATAATGGCAACAGTTTCTCAGCATATTGATCACAAACTCATAGAGACCTTGAACATTGGATCCATGATGGAACAAAGCAACAGGGGAATTCAGAAATAAAGATCATTTGGGCATTTCATCAAGCACTTGAAGAGCACTTTACATTGCTAAACACCTTATATGGCTTAAGAACATTTTCTCAAACAGATTTTACAACTAAACTTCTCATACAATATGTTAGATCTAAAGCCAAGAGAAACAAAATCAATAGCTTCCATTTTTGGAGCTAGAGTTGTTCAGCATATCTCACTTCTTGCATTGGAGAATTCTAGGCTTTGAAAGTTGTGATGAACCTTTGGTCTTTAGCTCGTGTGCGCTTCTTCTCTTCAAGTCCTTCAAAATCGTGATACTCCACAAGCATATCTTCACATCCCTTTTAGTATCCCCAACATTCATATCAAAGACCAGTCTTTATAAAAGCCATTAACAATGTCTCATCTAACTGAGAGTGGAAGAACTCTTAAATTCTCATTGAATTGAATATCCAAACAAAAAGAAAGAAAAGCTTCCATCATTCCAGAGCTCCACCTGATCCTTATAGAGCAACGTTTGTGGACTTTTGATTTGTTATTGTTGCTGATCCAGTGACAGCAGGGTAGCAGGGAGACCATTGTATGGTCTATGCCTCTCTTTCTTTTTCGTTGACAGCAGGCAGCAGGGAGACCATTGTATGGTCTATGCTTCTTTGTCGGCGATGACGAGGGTGGCAGGAAGACTATTGTATAGCCTTTCCCTTCCTCTTTTTTTTAGTCGATAGTAGGCGCAAAGAATGGCGGGCGATGAGGCTAAGTCCGGGCGGCGGCGAGGCTAAGCCGGCCGCGGCAAAGTCGGCGGGCGGGTGAGGCAAAGCCGGCGCGCCGCTACCGCGGCTGGATTGCTATCTGGCGGTGAAGAGGGCAGCGACGAGCGGAGCTGGGTAGCGCTGCACCGCCACGCTAGGCGCGGCGAGCAGCGTAGCCGCCGCCAAGCCGGGCCGCCGGCTGAAGAGGGCAACGACGAAATGGGCCACTGCACCGGGCGGCCGCTATGAGCCGCAGCCGCGCGACTAGGTGACCACAGTGGGAAGAGGAGAAAGAATAATACCTTTTTTTTTCTTTGTACTCCTTCCTTTCTTTCTTTTCTCTTATTTTCTTTTCAGTCTCCCAGTCATTTTTTCCTTGCCGGTATTCCTCCTTTTATTCACTGATGAATCGTGGAGATGGATGAGGTCGTGGTAACCGCCCACGTAGATTGTGGCGGGATCCCCAGACCAAGTCGTGCGATATATTTTTAATTTTAAATTAACACCCCACTTGATCTTATACTGAAGCTGATAGATTTTTTTTTTTTTTTGAACTTCCCCCTTTTTTTCATGTTCGTCTCGGGATATATGCCCGCAGATTATTTTAAGAATTTTTATTTATTTATTTTATTTATTTATAAAATGTCTCGAGATTTGTATTTTCGGGCATCTTGAGATTTGAGCTTACATCGAGATTTGTTCTCGGACTATTTTGAGATTTGAGATTGCCTCGAGATATGTGCTCTCGGGTTATCTTGAGATTTGTATTCTTCTTAGATCGCCTCGATATATGTGTTCTCGGGCTAACTTCAGATTTAGGATTGCCTCAGGATATGTGTTCTCGGGCTATTTGGAAATATGAGATTGCCTCGAGATATGTGTTCTCGGGCCATCTTAGAATTTTGAGATTGCCTCGGGCTATTTGGGAATATGAGATCGCCTCGAGATATGTGTTCTCGGGCTATTTTAGAATTTTGAGATTGCCTTGAGATATGTGTTCTCGGGCTATTTGGGAATATGAGATCGCCTCGAGATATGCATTCTCGGGCTATCTTAGAATTTTGAGATTGCCTCGAGATATGTTCTCAGGGGCAATTTTGAAATTTGAGTTTCAAGTCAATTAAGATGAGGACATATTTAAATTTTAATTCTAAATATAAGATTAAGATATATTTGAATTCTATATTCTGTTTATTTGGATTAGGATTTGGGTTCTATTGGGACATGCGTTATATATTTTATATATAAATAAAACCCTAATCCTCAGAAGAGAACAGGGATGGAGCTTTCCAAGTGGCCAAGAGTGTTGTCTAAGATAACGAGGTTTACAATAGAATGAAAAGCTCCTTTTTAAAACCCTAAATCATCTATTTATAGTTCACTCTTCAAATCAGAATGGATCTGGTCAAATCTAGGTTGTAAAAGTATGATTTGTGGTGTAAAACCGGGTTAGGTTAACCAAGTTTGAGTCCCTCGTCGTACGGGATGCCGTGCGGGTACAGGATTTGTCCGCACACTGTACAAGCGAAGTCAGAATAGCCCACACGCAATCCACGCTGTTGTGGAGTCATTCGCAAGATTGCTCATGAAGCGCTTCTCGCATCGTACGGTCCTTCATGTGGTCGCACGATATTTCACACGATCTCTTTGTCTGCTGTTGGTAGCGCGTGCTGTTGAATTATGTGGGTGCACGAATGCTTGTACCACTAGGAACTTGCTTCGTGCGGGTGCGTGCACCCACCCACACAAGCTTTACCGCACTTCTTCAGATACTTCCTTTTCGCCTCAAATGATGCCGAAATTCTTCCTTTCGATGCTTGAAGCCTTCCGTCGCCTTGTAAATACAAATTAACACAAATTAAGTATCGGCGAGCCAAAATTATTTCAAATCACATGTAAAGTGTACATGAAACAGGTATAAAAATGTGATCAATTGAATGCTTATCAATTTTGTCATATGACAAGATGTTTTAATTAGTTATGGATTTTATTATTGTGATATTACCCTATCATATAGAAATTGCTAACAGGAACAAAAAATTTAACAGCCTGACGGTGGCTGATTTCAGGGATTAGTCCCGGTGTTGTACTAGGATAAAGGGTTCTTCGACTGCAACAAACGTGTATTTTAACTAAGATTCAATCCATTTTAATTAGAAGGTTTAACTTAGACTGAGAGGAAGGGTGCAAAGGCTTTGGTTAACAAGAACAAATTCAGCAAGAAAAGAGCGAATCCATGGGAGCTCGCCTTAACGATATCACAATCCCTATTTTCCTACCAAAACTCTCCAAAAAACAGGTAGATTGCACCACCAATAGCCAAGTCCTGACCATCCCTCGATCTATCACATTCTTCAGTCCCTTTCTATCCCCAAATACCCTCACAGATCCTAGTGCCCTTGGAGCTCCGTAGAACATTTAGGAATAAAAAAGTTCAGTGGGTGCTTATGTGTTTCGATAAATTAAGTATCAGTCCTTGCCCGAAAATTTCTATTACCATGAAGTTCCTAAAAAATTACATTCTAATCCTTATAATTTAAAACCTCTACATGCAAGTCCAAACCTTTTCCAAAAATTTTAGATATTCCCCAAAATCATAGAAATTTCAAATAAGTCACCGAAAGTCAAAACTTCGCCCAAACATAAATTAATAATCGAACAAAAAGAAAAATATTAACCAACACAACGGATGATGTATGATAATACACCCAACTTCTAGAAGGGGTTATTACATACACCCACTTCAACAATACCCTTCCATCACATAAACCATATCACCATATCAACATCAACTATCCAACTAAAACTGGTGCTATATGATGTGGTGTTATAGGTCATACAAGGATGGTGTGCGAGGCTCCAATACCTGGGTATCAAGCTGAGGAACATAGTGTTGGACCTCAGACTCCTAACCCTAAAGGGAACAAGAGAACCAATCCATATACTCAAAAATAGACCTTAGGAGGGTCATAGTTCCCCACTCCATTTTGCTGGGTCTTGAGAAGTTCTCTTGACCATTCTTCTTCCCCCGATGAGGGAGCCACCTCTTCTCCTATTCTCTACCATGCTATGCCTTAGGTCTGTAGCTTCTGTTCATGCTTTGCGCTTTTCGGGAATCGCCTCACCTAAACACCATCCACGCGACTTGTCTTCACGGATGTCTTCTCAGAGCGGCGAGGTGGTTTCGAATGTCCCCATTTTGAAGGTTACTCCCCATTCAAGTATTGCGCCAGCCAGGGAGTGGTCGCTTCTCAGCACGCCTCCTCGCTACGTAGTTGCAGCTGCCCGGGGAGCTAGCTTATCCTGCTGGGTCTCCTTGCCGCTTGCAAGCTACTTCCAAATCCCTTTCATCGTCCGTAGCTGGCTAGTCCCTTAGTTGGAGCTATTCCGTCCCCCAACCTTGGTGACCCAACATGTCAGTTTCGTGCTCATTCCTTTTACCTTTGTACCTCAGCTAAAGCCCTTGTGTCCTAAAGGGATGGCTTTTATACATTTCTCGCAATAAACTGCCTTTCATTTGTACTCGGCTTCTGATTTCTGAATAAAACTATACTCGACTCTGATTTCTGAATAATACTTTCTATGAACCTTGTTTTCTCAAAGGTGTTCTGTCTCTACTTCCATTTTCTAAGAGTGGTTCTGTTTATTCTTACTTTAACCAATCCTTGTGCATGCAAGAAAGCGTTGCCACGAACCTCATAGAATGTATTTTGAACTCTGTCTTGGAGGGACGTCTTGACTATGGGGGAGCTCCATCATGGGGATTTAACTGACCATCGTTGCTACTCCTATCTAGAGAGACATTAATCTGGCTATGACGGACTGGCATGTTCTCGTGAGCTTTTCTAATCATCGTTTCTACTCCTGTCTGGAGCGACGGTCCGATAGCACTATGGTACATGCCCCCCAAGTTTAGAAAGTCAACCTTTCTACTCCTTTAAGAGAGAGGTTCCAGCTGTATATGTGTGTGTATGTGTGTGTGTGTGTGTGTGTGGGGGGGGGGGGGGGGGGGGGTCCTTCGCTGCCAAGTTACCTCAAATGCTCTCTGAGAGTCTGACTGCACCAGGATCCTTTCTTTGCTTACCTTGACCAATATTTGATTTGAGTAGTGAATTCTAAACCTACCCGGCCCTATCAGAGGACTTTACTGCAAAGTTGCGCCTTTGATTCAAGCACGTGAGCGCGTCTCGGTCCGCTAGGGGACTTTGGTACGAGAGCCGAAGAGCTTCTCGGCCTACATGGGGTCTTTGATATCGAAGCACGAGGTGCTTCCCGTCCCACTGAGGGTATGGGATACGAGAGCATGCTTCTCGGCCCATAGGGAGACTTTAGTGCGAGAGCGTTGAACGCTTCTTGGCTCGTAGGGGGTCTTGGTGCGAGAGCGCGAAGCGCTTCTTGGCCCACAAAGGGACTTTGAACAAGAGCGCGGAGCGCCAACTCAGCCCAAGAGTGGGACATTAAATGGGTAAAGCACCTTCTCGGCCCGAGAATGGGACTTTGAACAAGATCGCGAAGCGCCTTCTTAGCCTAAGAGTGGGACTTTGAATGAGAGCGCGAAGCGCCTTCTCGGCTCGAAAACGGGACTTTGAACGAGGAGTGCCTTCTCGGCTCGAGAACGAGACTTTGAGAACTGAGATCAGTTGTTGAAAAATCGAGAATGGTATATGTATTTGCACGGCCCATGAGGGGCAGACGGTAAAGCATTGCATGATGTCTAAACTAGTAAATGTTTGTAATAACCTAGGAGATGGCAATGACCATTAAGCCTTGTCGGTTGATGCTTGTGACTCCTTCTGAACCTCGTATACTGTCATAGTTTTCTTTTTTCTTGGCCTTCCCAACTCCTTGAGTAGCGCTACGTAATACGTGCGAGCCATCACTTAGTCTCCTAGGAGCCCTCCCTACCAGCGTTCAGTCAAGAATTTCATGACTTAGTGGTACGTCTATATTGTAGCTCGGAGTGCGTTCAAGGTCGACCTCTCTAGTATAACATTGTAGATGGATGGATATCTAACTACCAAGAAATCCATGGACACCATTGACTATTGAGGAGCGACCCCTACCACAAGCTATAGAGTTACGATCCCCTTAAGGACGTATCATCCCTCCTGCGAAGCTGACAAATGGGGACCGCGCCAAGCACAGCACGTCTCTTCCGGGTCCGAGTCTCTCATAAGCATCCAAGATGAGGATGTCGGCTGAGCTTCCACGGTCTATGAGGACCCTCCTGACTTCATATTCTGTGATATTGATGATTACTACCTGTGCGTCATCGTGAGGGCATCATGGGGGTGTGCCATGCCTTTTGAGTCACTATCAGAAAAACGATAAGCGGTCCGGAAGGGTATTTCTTCTCAACGGTGTTGTCTAGCCATAATATATGAGCGTATCTCTTCCTCAATGAATTACTCTCTCCTCTACTTACGGGTTTTACTCCGATCACGTGAATCACTCCTACTGGATCTTGTTGCTTTGGGGAGGAAAATGGGCCTTTTGCTTGCGGATTCTTCTTCAAGTATTGGGTGAGGCATCCTTTGTGGATCAACTTATCAATCTCATTCCGCAGTTGGATGCACTCATCCATGTTATAATCATAGTCTTGGTAGAAGGGGCAATATTTCCCATTGTTCTTTTTTTTCCCCGAATATTTCATCTTCTCTGGCCACTTGAGTACTCTCATATCCTCTATGTTCATGAAGATCTCGATTTGACTAGCGTTTAACGTGTGTAGTTGCGATACTTCTCTTATCATTTGCCATTGTCTTCTCTCGGTAACCTCTTCCCGTCAAATGCCTTTCGGTGCCCTGGTATGAGGTTCTTCTCCTTCTTTGCTGTCTCTCGGCTATCCTCCTCATATTTGGCTGCCTGGACCTCCTTTGCGTTGATATATTTATCCGCGCTGGCCAGAATGTCGGCTAGGTCTCTTGGCTGCTTCTTTAATCATGAAAATTTGAAGGAGGATCTTCGCAGCCCTTCTACAAACGCGACAACTACAAAGTGTTGATCCCAATGGGGGTTTAATGCATTTCTATGTTAAACCGTCAGGCGTAGCTATGGAGGCTCTTCTCTTCTTGCTGCTTGATTCTCATGAGCATAGCTGAGGTTTTTTGTTGCCTTTTGCTACTTACAAAATGGCTAACGAATAGCTCGCTCAAGCATTTGAAGGATGAGATCGACCACAACCAGAGGTTAGAGAACCAGGTCTAGGCTAGGCCCCTTAAAGTTTCTAGAAAAGCCTGACACATGATCTAATACTAGGCCCCGTGGAGAAGCATTGCTACTTTGAACACTTCTAAATGATCCACGGGGTCCGAGGTGCTATTGTATGTCTCCATCGATGGATTTTGGAACCCAAGAGGTAGAGGTACCTACAGGATACTTGGTATGAACAAAGAAACAGTGTAGGGGGTGTACCTTTCTCATCGCTTCCTCGGATTGGGAGTAAGCTTGCGTTGAGGGCAAGGTGGTTCCTCAGATAGTATACGGGATCGCGTGGATCTGGTGTTTGAGGGGGGACTCTCCTCTGCCTCCCGAGTGTAGGCTCGGCAACTCGGTGTGCACTGCGGCAGTCGTCCCTCAATATCTTGTAGCGGGTTCTTGGAATTCTTTGGCTGAATAGGGGTACGAAGGCTTTATTTATTGTGTGCTTGGAAGGCTTCGTTAAGAACCTCCAATTGCTTTTGGAGCTTCCGGATTTGGAGGTCTTGGCGGTCCTTCTTTGGGATTGTTGCTTGCTTCGGGAGTGGAGTTTCATCGAGGGATCCTACTTCCCCTCCCGTGACTCCTCTGTCCTATGGAGGGGGAGCGTGGTTCTTCTTGCCTCTCGACATCGTCGGGACCAAAAACGGCGTCAATTGTTAATACCAAAAAATCAACTCCTTTCTGAGGTGCGAGCCAATCTAAGTTAACTAGTAAAATTTGTAGAGGAGGGGACTCCTGAATTGATTGTTTTGGATGGTGTCTGTTGTCGATGAGAGCATTGGGGCAAGAAGTCCTTCTTAGAGAGGGTATCTAGGTTGGAGGTCCTTCTTGGTGAGGATGCGCAGCCTTGTCCTCCAGTGGGGTCCTACAAAGGAAGTCTGGGGGGATCTCCCCCTAGACCCTCTGACGATCCAGTCAGACAGTATTCTCCGGGGACTGGCAGATCATTAGAGCATATGAAGGGTACTCAGTGGATCAAAAAGAAAGAGGTGGAGGGAACTAGATAGAACGAGAGAGAGGGATATATATATATATATATATATATATATATATATATATATAATAACCATGTGCCAGCAGGGCTTCCAGCTAGGTGCTAGCGAGACTGCCAGTGTGGTTCCAGCCACTCAGCAAGTCATTCGAAGAATTTTGGAATGTTCACCGTGATTCCGAGTGTTCCCTGATGACTTCTCATTGTCGTCAGCCCAATCGGCCACCATCGCTTAATCGGTCGGGTGGACTACACCTATTTCCTTCGCTCGGTGTGGCTATGCCCTCAAGTCTTAGCCACTGAGATCGTGCCACCTATGCGGCAGATTTTTACCCATAATATTGTTCTTTGATAAAAGGGTGATTAAGAATTAAAGCTAACAAAATATGTTGCTCTCCATAAAAGGTGAAAATAAGTGGGTCCCAATTTACTGTTAAAATTAGGTAAATACAAAACATGTCACTTACCAACAAGATAATAAGTGATTTCTTATTGGAAGAAATCAAAAGGGATTTCTTTGAAGAACACACTAGTACTCATGTTCTTTTGTAAATGTCCAAGATAAGAGAGGTCTTGTTTTGTCCCTCTCTCTCATTACTTTCGACTTTGACTAGTATTTGGGGTGGTTTTTAAAACCAATGCACATTTGATGGTGTGTTTTCCGCAAGTATACGGGTCGTGATCAAGTAATAAAGTGGACTATGGGAAGTCGGATGTCGAACCACAGGGAATAGAGATTGCTAAGTGTAAACCAAGCTTTAATAACCTAGTCTAAATGGCAATTTGGGGGGAGTTTTGGTTTTCAAAACTAAAGAGCTACAAAGGATTGCGAATAAGAACTGAAAATTGAGAGTTGATTGGGGTGAATCAATGGCAAGAGAGGATACTTGGGTATGTATCCCTTTTGGATTTCAATTCTAAAGATGAGCAAAGATGTTTATGAATCAAAGTTGGTACTTCTTGTGCCAATAGTCCCTAAATTATATCCAATCCCTCTTCCAAGGTGATTGGATAACTAGTCTCCTAGGACTTGATATGAAGCTCAAGGGTTAATTCCTAAATTACACCCTACCCCTCTTCCAAGGTGGTTGGATGACTAGTCTCCTAGGACTTGATATGAGGCTCAAGGAAATTTATGTATATTGGAAGAATCATGGGGTTGAATTCGTATGAAAGAGTCGTTCGTCCTTCTAGTACCCGATTCCTCGGTATACTCATGAAACTCTCTAATGAAGCAAGTTCCTAATACAAGGAGGCGCTAGCTCTACCCTTGTATTGCACACAAGTAATTTCTAGTGATGAAATTACAATCAATACATAACATTCATTAGACATTCAAGAAGGTACCAACAAATCATCATAAACATTCAATGCTATTAATGCTCAATCCAAAAGTTCAACATACCAAAGTACCAATAGATTAGTTCCCCATGAAAGGGAAACTCAACCCAAAATGGAAAAGCTTACAAAACAATGAAAGGTTAATGGAGAACACCATTACCTCCAAGCTTGTAGCTCTAAGGGTTCTCTACTCTCAAGATTTGGGGGAGATGACCACCCAAGCCCTAATCTCTCCTCTCGCCTCTCTCCCCAGCCAACCTCCGTCTAAACCCTCATACTTAACTATTTATACCCATGAATTAGGGTTACACTTAAAAAAATTACAACATTGCCCTTGATTGGGCCCGTGTAGCTGCAAAAGTTACGATGAACGGCCTCGTGAACGGCCTCGCTCATCACCGCTCAACTCACATACCGCTGAACCGGCAGGTCAACTGGCCGTTCATCACCCCATTCACCTCACAGCTTGCTCTGAACCGGCAGGTGAACTGGCGGTTCATCAGCCGGTTCACCTCACAGCTTGCTCTGAACCGGCAGCTGAACGACTATTCACAAGGCCGTTCACCCTCTCTTTGTGCCAGCCTTTGTGCCCAGGTGTGAACGGCCGTTCACAAGGCCGTTCACCCCCCCTGTTTACTTCAAAATATCTTCGTTTGTTCTTCATTTTGTTGATAAATGCTTCCTTTTCGTCGGGGTGGCCTATTTATGCCCTGTTTACAAAATATGAAGCATTTTAAGTATCGACGGGCTACAAATCATTGCATTTGACATGAAAATAAGTATATATATGGTATGTAAATATGCTCATTTGAACGCTTATCAACATTCTATTTTTTATATTTTAAAAAATCAGTATCATCTATGTACATTTGTCTTTGTTTTTTTTTTTGTTTTTTTTTGTTTTTTGATGTTAAGAACTGCTTACGCAGTTAATACATAACATTCCTTATACTCTCTAATTGGCTTTTGAGCCACTCTGGAAGTTGTTGTTCTTTATTTAGAGTCCATCCCTGCTCATGTTGTCTGGCCAACATGTCTAGCACTTCAGTTAATTCTCTGTCAACTTTCTCCAAAGTACATCGGTCCAGTCTACTTATCCTCCTCTTGCATTGAGCCATCAAGTCCTCTCTTCTATGCCGTTCGCTGCTTCTCTTGTCTTGTAACAACCATACAGCTTCCTGGCAGTTTGTATATATATGGGCTTTTGAACCCCCAAGTATATTTGTCTTTGTTGCTCATTTAATTCTCATAATTGACATGTCGCTGCTATGTGACATTTCATGACCTTCATTGATATGCTCAATATAATCTATGTGAACTAGAAATTAATTTAATGTATTTTGTTCCTTAAGTTAAAAGCCAAATAAAACATATAAAAAGTATATAAACTTTAATTTCAACTCAGACTCATCTATTTTAGTCTTTAGACTCTTATTAACAAAAATCATTTAGAACGATGCATTAAGTCTTCTTTGCACCAAATGAGGTACCATTTTGTCCCAAATTTAAGTTTTTTAATAATTAATTAAGTTATTTAATCTATAAATCCATTAGTTTATATGCATTAGTTAGATAATAAGAATTGATATTAACTTATAGCAACAAACAAAAGGAACTAACTCCCAGAAGCGCCAACAGAAACATAGAAATTTCACATCAGTTTTTCAAAATCTAAGCATCATATATTCTACAACTTCTGATTTCTAGCCAAAATGAAAAACAATTGATTTTTTTTAATAATCCATCTCCATAACGAAAACTTACTCACAAAAAACACCAAACTCCAAATATCATCTACAAATTAAATTATAATAAACAAAAATAATAAGCCAGAAAAATTAATCTAACCACAAAGAAGGTCACACGACAACCAATTCATTGAAGCCGACCCAATGGAGGAGGGATTGAGTCCCCAATCCACTGTCCCTGGTTCTCAGAACCCTAAAAATGTTGCAAAGAGTGAGAGAGCAAGAGGAGATTAAAGATTAAAAAGAATGAAAAAAATAAAATTCATCTATTATAAAAACCCAAGAAAAGTAAATATTGATATTGGAAAAAAAGAAAGGTTATAACCAGTATTTCCTTACCTCATAAGTTAAATTTAGGGGCGTTTGGTCCGTGGAATCAGAATGGGAAGGAATGGGGAGGAATGAAATTAGGGGGAATGGAAAAAGGCATGAGAATGAAAATTATGGTTTGTTGGAAGGGATTGGAAGGGTAGTTTATTGGGAGTGAGAAAAATAAAAAATAAAAAGAAATTGTGATAAATGACTCTTATGTCCTTTATGCAAATAAATAATGTTATATATATAAAAAATAATGAGGCGTGTTAAATGGTAACTATTTTTTAAAATATTTAAGTATTATAATTAATTAATTATTACAAATAAATCTTTAAGTAACTATTTTTAAAATTGTTATAATTAATTAATTATTATAAATAAATATTTAAGTTTAATAAATTTTAATTAATTATTATAAATAAAATATTTAAGTTTATTATAATATTTAAGTATTATAAGTGGAAGAGGTGAGAAGCCCTTGGAAGTAGTTTTGCTTTAACTCAGTGGTAAAATCATAATTCCACCATCCAGGAATCAACAATCCTCCTAAGTTTGTGGTCAATGTGATTACTTCTGACAAGACTTTTACTCCTTACTTATGCCTCTCTCACTCCCATGGATGCACACCCAAACAAGGGTTTAGACCCGTTGAGGAGTGATTCCCATTCAAATCCTTGGAACCAAACACCTCATAACTATAGTTAAAGTATTCTGGTTAAATCCTAATAGTAGGGGTATATACATAATATAACCAGATACTTGAGGGTAAACACACGATTATGTTTTTTCTGGGGGTATATATGCAATTAGCATAGTTTTGAGCGATGGTATATATGTAATTTTCCCTACCATTAATGTGTCAACGATAAACAATAAACAGAAAACGCTGTATTTTTTTAATTTATAGGTTTAAATATAATTATGGGCCTTTTCTAGAATATATTTTTTTTAAAATATTATTTTTTAGCCCAAGGTCATTTTATTTGTCAAAATGACCCAGAGTTGCCTAATCAACATCTAGGGTGCTGACTGGATGCTGATTAGGATGAAAATATATTTTAATAAGTTTTAGGGGCCTTAATAAAAAAATGAACTTTTTATAATGAACCCCATTCCTAGGAAGACCGTTTGGCTCTAGTGATGAGGGCTCTTGGAGCTAAACGGTCTCCAAATACCAAAACACCAGAGTCTTTGGAGCTAAATGACCTTTTAAAGCCCGTTTAACTCTAGGACAATTTGGAGTTTTTGGTCACTAGAGCCAGAAAAGCCCATCTAAACTAAATGACATTTCTCCAAGAAGGGGGTTAACTGTTAAAAGTTATGTTTCCCATTAAGACTTGTAAGTTTTAAAAAAATAATATTTCTCATTTTAATCAGTATATAGTGGACACCCTGGATGCCGACTAGTCAACCCCATAACTTTTTGACAAATAAAATGATCATGGACCAAAATAATTATAAAATTAAAAAATTAGAAAATGGTTCTATGATTATTCTTTATAATTTTTATGTTCATATTTTCACTCTATAGCAATTTCAAGCCGGGCAAAGAAGTGTAAAAAAATAAATTAACTGGCCAATGTAAAATAAAAAAAAAATAAATTAATTGATAAAGTCTAATCAATTAATCTAACTCAAATTATAATTTAACTAAAGACAAGGTTAGATTACTCTCCCAACTAATTTAAGGACGACCGGCAAATGTGACAATTAGTTATGGGCTTGAATATATCTAGATATGGATCAAAGGACCGTTCGTCTAGCGGTATTTTGGGTCCCGTGCATTGAGTAATTTACTTGATTGAGCATCTCTCAGGGGAGGAGCAGTTTGGGTAATTCACTTGGTGAGTACAAAGCTCACAGATTCGAGTCCCCACATCTGCACGTGCACGGTGAGGGGTCAAGGGTGTTCATCATCTAATGTCACGCCCCTTGATACGCCCTCTGAGGAGGTCTTTATGTCCTATGTCAAAAAAAAAAGAATATATCTAGATAGGAGTCTTTGTTTGCATGGCAACATTTACATGCCATTTACATTATGTTTTATATTTTATTTAAATATTTAATAAAGTTTATTTAATTGTTTAAACAAACTTCTAAATTTAGTAAATTGATATTCGGTCATTAATGTGCTTGAAGATACATCCATAATCTATAGATGTCAAGCGGGTTGTGTTGGGCCGACATAGCACGGGCCTGGCTCATGCCAGATGCTGTTCATGTCCATGCCGTCATGGTCAGCCAAATTTTGGGGATGACTCGACATGAGACATGACATGGCCTGTTCTCTATTGGGCTGGTCCAACGTTAGGCTCACCAAAATTTTAAAATTTTTAAAAAAATTTCAAAAAAACTATAAAAATTCCTAAACAACCGCATAATTTTATTTTTAAAAAAATACAAAAATTCCAACAATTCAAAGATAGAAATTTTATGACAAGTATAAAGGTTTTTTTAAATTTAAAAAAATTTGAAAAAGTATTGCAGGCCGATAAGGCCCGTTAGGTCACCGTGCAGGCTGCGCCTAGCATGGCCCCTTGTACAAATAGACTCTGTGTGTGGTGCCCTCCCGCGTGCCTGGGCCAGTTGGGCTGCGCTTGGGCCGTGGCACGGCACAGCCCGATTGCTACAGTTCAGGGCCGTGCTTTGAAACGGCCCATTCATGCTTGCCCGCGGGCGGCACGGTCCCGGCAGGCAACTCTGAACGAATACCGCGATACATGTACCGCAGAAGTGCCGAACAGAAAGTAGGGCCTATAAAATTGGGCGGGGAAGCTCGCAATCCACGTTAATGGAGACCTCTCACTCCTCCGCCACTCGGAAGCTCTACCAAATCGTGAGAAGTTCGATGCTTTATTCTTTTTTGATACAGTCAGCCATGCATCGTTGTTTTTGTTCTTATTTTTCGGTGTTTTTTGGTAGCTTATTGCTTCCGCAATCCAGAGATGCCGGCTCTCTGGGATTCTCTGCGGATTGACGGTCTCGCTCAAAGGATTTTACGATTCCCATCCTCCCTCCGTTCGGATCTCAAGTAAGAATATAGGAATCTTGAATTTACTCTGAGATTTGGCGAATTTGAAATATTTTGTCGTCAGATGCGAATGAAATGCGATCCAAGTGAAGCCATGGTTGGCTCTTGTTGTTATTACCTTTGGAGTTTTTTTATTGTTTAATCAGCTAGGGTTTCTTCTAAAAAGTAATTAGAATTATGTTTCATTTGATCCAGTCTCTGACACCAGAGCTGGGAGCCATTTGCCGGAGTTTCAGGACTTGGATCATGGAAGCGTGCCCATTCCTGCTAAGAAATGGGGTGAGAGCAATCCAAACCGATGTATATTTTGAATAGATACCATTAACTGATGTTTGGATACTGGTTGTAGTTCAAAAATTCTATAAAAATGCTGCCCAACTACTAATATATCGTGGGTTGTAGTGCAGTCATTAGATACAGTCTCTTTTCTTGGGTTCCTTTGCATAGAGTTTATGGTGACAATGTTCGATTTGTTATTCTATTAGTGCCATCCTGATGAAGCTGATTGGCTATACTATTTGCTAAGTTGGAATAAGGCTGAATCTGCCATTTATTTCTTGTGGGGTAGAGTATGTAAATCACATTGTAAATAATTGCATTGAGGTGGAAATTTCTTATTATTTAGTCCAAATGATTCTGCTCAAAGTATTTAAGCTTGCTATAGAGGTGCAAGCTTAAACATTAATTTAAATGTCTTGTTTGCTTGCGTTCTTTTAGTAATACATTGCATTCGTAGTAATTCATGCTTGGTTTTTTTCTATTGCAGATGGGGTGCTCTCCATTATACCTCTGTAAAACTCAAATTTCTTGTTTATACGTGCTTACTTACCTTAACATATATTATCTCTATTAAAAGCTGGAATTATTTATACACTCTCATAAGGTTTCTCTAAGTTACATGGTTGTCCACATTGTTGAACAGAACTAAATAAGATCCATTCACAAAAGTGTACTAGTCTGAAATGGACTATTTATCTTTGTGAAGTTGTACATACTGCATGTAAGGGCAAGTTTGCATAGAAGGTGAGTGAAAAAATTATGTGAGATTGTAACAGAACAAATAGCAAAGACTCACATGATTTTTGTGGACGACTTACCTTTTTCTTCCATTTGATTCCAAAATTCTCTGCAAAATATCCATATTCACGACATATTGTAGATTCGGTAATCCTCAAGTAAGACTGTTGTGTATACTCATAATTAGAAAAGATCCGTGACTAAAAGGACTTCTACAGTCACATATAGAATAACTGTAACTATAAGTTACTTCAATACACACACGTAAATCATAATTAAAATATATAATATATACTCATGACATAAAAAAAAAATCTGAGACTAAAAAAACTTTTACAAGTCACATATAAAATAATTGTGACTATATTTTTCTTTAATACTCATGCATGAATCTAAGTGTGTAACCTATACTCATGGTCACAAAAAATATGTGACTAAAAGAACTTCTATTATCACATATAAAATAACCATTACTATTGATTACTTTAACTCACGCATAAATCTAAACATGACTATACTATATAACCTATACTCGCAGTTGGAAAAAAATCCATGTGTAAAAGAACTTCTTTACTCACATATAATGTGACTATATATTAAGCTTTAGTCACACTTAAATTTAGTTTTCTGTGAGTAAATGTAACATTTCTTGTATTGTGTGGACTATTAATGCCATCTTGTAACACGGATGATTGATGCATGATCTAAAACAAATAGTCTAATGGTAAAATTGTAGTGACAAGTTCGATGCCAAAATAATGAACTCTTTATGTCCTATAGCACCATTGGATGACTGATGCATGTAAAGCTAGTCTAATAACAACATTTCACGAGCAAGTTTTTTAATGTTAAAATTATGACTATTTATTTCTTATAGCACTGTGGATTATTGATGCATGATATGAAATTAGAGTCTAATAGTAACATTTCAAGAACAAGTTTGATTTCAAAATTGTGGACCAGTACTGTAATATAGCACCACTGGACTATTGATGCATTAGCTTCAACAAGAGTCTAATGATCACATTTCAAGAACAAGTTTGATGTCAAAATTTTGCATTACATAGCACTATGGATGATTGATGCATTTAGCAGTTATAATCCCTGGAATTTGTGATCCTTATCGCTTCAGATCACCACTATTTTGTTTAAGCACATGAAAATCTAATAACCCCAAAATCTGATAACCCCAAAGCTTTTTGTGATGTTCCAACATGACAAACCAATACCTACCATTGCAACATTATCAAAATGCAATCTTTTTGAGCTTATGGAATTTCTCAGGCATCTTCAACAATGATATAAATTACTTCAATTCCACTTGCTAACTACTCATGACAAAAAGCACGGACAGCCTAGTTAGTCTAATGCATGCTAAATCTAATAAATTATAGCATGGTTCTTGGTTGATGATAATGGAGAATAACTTGATATTTGGAGAGAATATTTATTGTTTTAAATACACATTTGAGAGCCTTGTGCATCATAGGTTTTGTTTGTAAAAGAATCTTATATAACTCACATACAAGTATGCAAACACCCACATGTCATGTCAAAGTCTTGATGCATATGATGTCAAAGTCTTGATGCATATGAAAATAGAGTCATGGTTAGGAGGCATATAAAAGAGATGGGGAGAATTACAATAAAGTTACAAAAGAAGGAGAAAATATTAAATAAACTAGAATAAAATAAATCTTTACATAAGGTTTCATCTATTAAATGTTGAATTAGCTAGAAATATTGTTATGTAACTTGAGTGACTTTTAACCATACTAACTTTCTAAAATAATTCTTGGAGACGAGAGATTTGAGAAAGTAGTTGTGATAAGAATGATCAAGATGAAGTCTAACAACTTCGATTATGCTGGAGTTATTGGAGAAGGACCACTATATTAATTTTGCCTGTAAATGGTGGCCAAACACCAACTGAAGTCCAAGTTGATTGCTAGTAAGTGGTGACTTATATAATGGGAAGGACCTTGTGGAAGGAAGTGAAAGAAGCCTTTTTTTTCTTTTAATAAACAAGAGAAAAAAGACTTGACTAATTTATGTTTGATACTATGTTAACAAAAATAGAGGGAACATGAAGGAGGCATGCCAATCTACTTTGTTAAGGTAATGGTCTATTGGAAAATGAGAGCACTATATGTTGATAAAGAGAAGAGAAGGTTAAAGTATTACTCTGGAATAAACTATTCATATTAGTTCTCACTCACTCGTCTTGAACTAGTTAAACCCTCATGTATATAATTTGAATGACTTCTAAACATGAGGATGTTCCTAGTAGTAATACTTTTTAACAAGAAAAGATCCCAATAATTTGCTAAGACAAACACCATGAAGAAGTAGCCTAAGAAGTTAGATCATGCTAGAGTTACTAGAAGGGCCCACTTGATTTGTTTTTCTTATTTAGAGCAATGAAGTTTTGTAGAGGATAGAGTTAAGATGCTGCATCTCGTAATGATTAAAGATTTGGTGATTGAAGCAATTAAGAGGGAAGCTATGGCTTTAAAAAAATAAGAGGGCAACCTAGTGTTACGAAGCTTCCTCTATGCGCGGGGTCCGGGGAAGGGTTAGACCACTTGGGTCTATTATATGCAGTCTTATCTTGTCATGTTCGTTATTATAGTTCTTAAATCTCTTCACACCTTTTCTCTCTACTTTTGCTAATATGGTATCAATGATAAGTTGAATCAAATTTTAGTTTTTTGCCGCTTAATTTTTCAAATTTTTTGCCTCGTTATTTGAAAAATTAAGAGGCAAAAAACTAAAATTTGATTCGACTTATCATTGATACCATATTAGCAAAAGTAGAGAGAAAATGCGAGAAGAGATTTAAGAACTATACTAACGAACATGACAAGATAAAGCATTATACTCGATCAAAATGAAGGCTTCAAATAATTTTTCACACATCATCGTCAAATAGCTAGACTTGTGCTTATATAAACTGAATGACTTCTAAACAGCTCTAAACATAGATAATTTCCTAACAATAGTACTTCTTTCTAATAATAATACTCTAAAATAAATTATTTCCTAAGAACCAAACCAACAATATAAATCCAAAACACCAAATATGTGTTGACACACAAAACAATAATCAGTCGATTAGATTGTCTCCTTAACTATAGCAAGGAATGAAACTTAACTATTGATTTATACTCAAGTCTATTTTCAATGATCAATGGTGTACTTAACTAAGTACTTGTCTTGTAAAATATATGATTCTTGCTGAAAAGAATGTCATTATTATACTTTCTCATTAGAGAAAGCATAAGTTCCCTTCTGTTTTTTCAATAAATAAGTTGTAATAAACATAAACCTGTTACTAACACCCTATTCATGTACAGGCATATTTCAGAGATCGAGAATTTCTCCAAAAAATTTTCCCAAACCACCTTTAAAATCTTATGATAAATTTAATCCTTGGAGACATGGTCATCCAATGAAATATCATGGGAGAATACTTCATATGTTTAACGAACGAAGTCTGATTGCTGCTCCCAGAATCCATCAGCGGTCATTTGGTTCAGCATGCAGAAACGTCCAGCGAAATCCATCATTTTCAACAATTGATTCTGATGATATCAGCTACTTCAGAGATGTATTGGGTGATAAAAGTGTCATCCAGGATGTGGACAGACTGTCATCTGCAAATATAGATTGGATGCATAAATATAAAGGTTCAAGCCAGCTGTTACTCCTACCCAAGGACACAGAAGAGGTTTTTCTTTCCTATCTCATTGAGCTTCAGTTGTATCTATGAATTTTTTAAGCTATCTTTGCAAATTTTAATAACTGCTGTGATGATTTTGATAGCTAACTGTTGACGGTTCCTTAAATAATAAGAGTTAGTTTAGATTTATTCTTTTTTTTTTTTTGAAATACTGCTAACTCTTAGGAATGTGCTGTACAGCTAGGAGGTTGTTTCAATTGCCATAGGTTATTTATACTTCATGTATTGTACCAATTTTAATATGATAAAATGAAGGGAGAAACTTTTTCGCCTTGCGTTCGTGTTATCCGAGCCATTCCCTACCTGGGACAGCTTAAATTTCTTTTTGTGTTGATCTAGTTCCAGCAGAAAACACAATTTTTTGCTTCTGCTATCGTTCTTTCCTTTGTGTCTATTGTTTATTCCATGGACACGATAGAAGATACTGTCAATGGATGCCAAAGAAAATCCCAAACAGCAGGATCTGATTCTAGTGAAAGATTAATCATTCAAATCGCCACTCAACTTCTAAATGAGAGGAACTCTCTTCGCTGGTCTCAATGTGTGAAGCTGTTCATCAGAGGGCGGGGAAAGATTGAATATTTGACTGGTGCAAAAACAGTTCCTGATAAAAAGGATCCAGCTTATGCAGTATGGGATGCTGAGAATAGCATGATTATATCGTGGCTGGTTATTTCCATGGAGTCGGACATTGGTCAGAACCATATGTGCTTACTCACTGCCAAAGCCGCGTGGGACTCAATATTAGGAACCTTTTCAGATTCGGGAAACTCAGCCTAATTGTATGAGGTTAAAACAAAAATTAGAGACACTCAACAATGAGAGATGACTGTAACCAAGTTTTATAATTGGTCATTGAGTTTGTGGCAAGAGCTTGACCAATATTATGACTTAGAATGGTCTTGTCCAACAGATTCTATACAGTATAAGAAAACTGTGGAAAATGACAGGGTATTTGAGTTTTTGGCTGGTTTGAATGTTGAGCTTGATGATGTCTGTGATAGAATTCTTTGGAAAGAGCATCTACCAACAGTTCGTGAGGTGTTTCCAGAGGTTCGAATGGAGGAAAACAGGAAAACAGTGATTCTGGGTTCTTCAGCAGGCCTGCTGCAGTTTCTGAAATATCGGCTCTTCAGGTTGCATCTGTTGAACATTCTGCTCCAGAAGTTGGTATAGCTGTTGTAGGTTTGAAAAACCTGATGATAAGGGGATATGGTGTGACTACCATAATAAACCTAGGCATACAATGGAGACTTGTTGGAAACTCCATGGGAAGCCATCAAACCATAAGGGATAGAAGTTGCCTGGATATACATGAGGAATGCAAACCCTGACTGAGATTGGTAGTAACGAGTCTTCTTTGCTCAATAAGGAACAATTTAAACTCCTGGGGAAAATGTTCAACAAATCCCTCAACAAAACCACTTCCAAACCTTCAAATTCTTCTTACACTCTTGCACTTCAAAGTATTATTCCTAGAGCTCTAAGCTCCTTTTATCTAGCATTTTGGATCGTTGATTAAGATGCATCTGATCATATTACCAGTCAATTCAGTCTTTTTTCATCATATAAACCTTGTTCTGAAAATTTAAAGATTAGAATTGCATATAGTACATTCTCTTCAGTCAGAGGAAAAGGTTTAATCTCTTTATTCGAGGGTCTTGTTCTTGAGTTTGTTCTTCATGCCCCAAGTATTACTCTTGTAATCTCGTATCTGTCTGTAAAATCACACAAGATTCTATCTATAGTGTGCTATTTTCACCTTCAAAGGACAACCCGGTGCTACAAAGCTCCCACTATGTGCGGGGTCCGGGGAAGGGTCGGACCACTTGGGTTTATTATACACAGCTTTATCTTATTTTTTTACAAGAGGCTGTTTCCACGAATCGAACCTGTGACCTCCTGGTCACATGGCGACAATTCCCCATGTAAATTTTAGAGTACACACTTGGGGAAGATGATTGATGGTGCTAAGGAAGTGGGTGGACTTTATTACTTCAACCAAGATTATTTAGAGAGAAAACAAGCTCAAACTGTAAGTAGTAGTTCTATCTTGTCCATTGAAAATCCGATTATGTTATAATATTTGAGGGGAAGGGGAAACGGATTCCCTTCCACATTGATCCGGTTTTTGACCCCACGTGGCACTAGTGCATCGCTCGGCATTAAAGGGAAATGAGTTTCGTTTTTTTTTTATTTCGCCATAAGTCGACAACTACTGTCTATCTATGATGAAACCTGGAATCAAGGCAGGAACGTGTTTCCTTTCCGAGTTGCTTAACGAGCGATGGATTAACCATGCGGAGGTCGGGATCACTGTCCATATGAGACGAAACTCGAGTCTGAGACAAACCACCGTCTATCTCCAGATTTCCGCGAAGCTTCGTGTTGTGTTTCCGTGATGCCTACAAGAAGCTTGGAGGGGGAGAGGGCGGTAATAGCCACCTTGTTTCCTTAGAACATCACCACCGCGCAACAGATAGGATAGCTTGTGAGCAATTTCAGCGGCTGAAAGATCCTTTACAGAAGTGTCACAAGCCACTTTCCTGTTGGTGAGCGTTTAAACCTCTTCCCGAGTCTTTAATTAGGTAGAAAGGTTACAATGAACTATAAAACCTTGACATGCTCCCTCCGGCAAGCCAGGAAGGTTAATCGAGGATGAAAGAACAGGTTAGGACTTAATCTCATGCCACTATAGCCTGCAAGAAATTAAGTAAAGTCATGCTGACAGGTTAAGTTTATGAACTTCTCACAACTATGAATAACTAAGGTTAAGTAAGAGATAAGATAAGATAGAGGAGAGAAAAGGAGGGGATGACGTGTGATTGCATGGGTGTATAGATATACACGTGTCTACTATGTGAAGATGAGATATAAGCCTTTGATTTGTTTTTCCATATATGGATTCTCAGTGAAACCTCAGACCAGAAGGCTTTAAACACCTTGAGAACTCAAAGATATTGAGCGTTACACTGAATTTTAAGACCATCATAAGGTGTTGGATAAGTACCGTTAGTAGATAAAGTAAAGATATGATTAAATATGAATAAACTAGATTATAAGCGTGTATTAGTTACATATATATATATATATATATATATATATATACATCTACATCGGAAGATACTGAAAATAAATTTCAACTATCAGATTCCGATTTACAGTGTGAAGACGCATCAGGGGGAATATCGACTGACTTCTTGACTTATCGAAAACGGTAAGTATTTACCACAATATTATCCTAGTAAATATTTATGAATAAGTACTAAATTTTTCTGAAATTTATATTTATGTTCTTATTAATCTTTTTAACTGGGCTATTTTTAAAATCGTACATGCCTGTTTCTTGTAATTTTGGATTTTCTGTTTCGGAAGATTCTCCCATATGGCGTTGTGTCAGTAAGGAGGACACCACTGGCGTCTACCTGTACGGTAATTGTACCAGGATACTCTGGTCTATGCTTGTCCCGTATACCCGTTAGTGGGGTAGTATGATGACTGTGCACGTACATGTTTTCTGTTAGTAGCGCTACCGGATTTGTAAGTCCATTTCGTCCTGCAAGAAGTCTCGTTCAGTTCGTCATAGGATTTTAGGTATGGTATATCCTAGACTAAATGCGATCCGGAGGGAAATCGACAAGACTGACTCCTCTCCTCTGACGAAGAGGTGCACTCCACACTTCCGACGGTCGATATCAGCTTAGACCGAGGATCCGACTTTGGCTGTGATTGTCGGGGAGATGATCTGCGGATTTTCTCTAGATTTTTTAATTTTTCTTACATTCTAATGTCTATTTTGTCTGACTCTATTTATTGCTTCGATATGATATACTTTCGGTCAGATTATCTCTGTTCCGTTTGATTATTTATAACTTAATTTTGAGTTACGCACTGATTTACTGAGTTTTATTTGAGGCATGACATCATGATTCATAGCGGGTATCTCCTGAGTTTTTTTGAAAACTCACCCCTGTTGACCATTTTCAGATCCCGAAGAGTAGAGCAACGCGAGATCTAGGAGCGACTGCGCAGGGATATCGGGATTAGTACTAAGGTTTGCGAACCTATATCTTTCCTTGAGTGTGAGGACTTTTGTTATATGGCCCCTTATAGGGCCAGTAAGAATGTTTTCTGTATAGGGTGTATGAACCCTTATGCTTTATACCCCGCTACCTGTTTATTTCCGTTCTCAGACTTTGATACTGTTATTATACTACTTATGACCCTCCTCTGTTACTTTGATATCTCATATGTCTGTCTGAGGCCTTTTCTCAAGGTGGGACTCGTCCCAACTCGGGTATGGCCGTTCTGTCAGCGTCCTGGGCGCGGTTCGGGGCGTGACAAATTAAGGTGGTATCACAGAGGTTTAGAAAATACACCCTAGTTGTCATAGTGACTTAGGCAAGAATGTTAGATTAAGTGTGGGAATGGATAGACTAGGACTATGAACTGGTGATTGATTCTGTTGTTATCTGGTAGCGGATTAAGACCAGTATCGACCACGTCGCTATTTTTAGGTTGTGACTTCTTTTTTTGACAGTTTCGAAGAGATGTAGGATAACTTCACCTAACAGGGAGCGAAGGAGCTCCTGAAGGCAGGGATAGTTCTATCCCCTGCCATTTCGATCGCAGGACGAGAGTTACTCGACCTTTCCCATGCGATTCAGGAAATTACTCACGAAGTTCGAGAGCTAAATAAGTTGATGAGGTAATTCTTCCGTCTTTGCGAGGGGATGGCTCGAGGGAACCGCACTTCGGATTCGTGGCGAAGTCCTTCCGTTTGAGAGCCCGCAGCCGAGGAGTCCCAAGCTCGAGGGACTAGTGGAGAGCGATGTCATGATTGTGGAGGATTACATACTCTGACTTCCTGCATGGCTAGCATATGTCATCGGTGTGGTACACTTAACCATTAGACAGCGGATTGCAGGTATATCTCGGGTCCCTGTGTTCTTTGTGGTAGCATATATCATCAGGCAACACATTGTCCCGTAGATCTTCCTGGGCCTAGTAGGGATGTGTGGCCTTGTGGACCGCCACAGTATCTACATCAAGAGAAGGGACAATCGTACTAGTATCCTCCGTCGATTCCTCCGCACTAACTTGATCCATGGAGTCTCTTGATGTCGAGGAGTAGTAGTAGTTAGTAGTGTTTGTAGTATAGTCTGAGTTAGACTTTTGTGACGGTAAGTGATGCGCTACCGTCATAGACTTTTGTGACGGTAAGCGATGCGCTACAGTCGTCTCTTAGTACCTAGTGTGTGTTGATAGACTGTTTCTGTATAAACTAATGTGTTATTATAAGATGTAAATCTGTCAAGCAACAACAACGTTAAAGCACATAACTTAACTCATTAGTTTATACAGAAACACTATGTCAACATATACTAGTTACTAAGAGACGACAGTAACACATCGTTTGCCGTAACAAAAGTCTATAACGACAGCGCGTCGCTTACCGTCACAAAAGTCTAACTTGGACTATACTACAAACACTACAAACTACTACTCTTCTTTAACATCAAGAGACGTCCTGGATTGAGTCAGTGAGGAGGAATCGACGGAGGATAATAGTACGGCTGTCCCTCCTCTTGATGTGGATACCATATTGGTCCCCAAGGCCACACATCCCTACTAGGTCCAGGAAGATCTACGAGATAATGTGTTGCCTGATGATATGCGCTACCATAGAGAACATAGGGACCCGGATATATCTACAATCCGCTGTCTGATGGCCAAGTCTACCGTACCGATGACATATGCTAGCCATGCAGCAAGTCAGAGAATGGAATCCTCCAAAATCATGACATCACTGTCCACTAGCCCTTCGAGTCTGGGATTCCTCGGCTCTGTGGCCTGAAAGGGTGGGAGGACTTTTATCAAGAATCCGAGTCTGGCTCCCTGGGCCATTCCCCGTAGTACGCTGGAGGAACTGCCTCCTTAATTGGTTTAACTCTCGAACTTCGTGAGTGAGTTCCTGAATCGCACTGGAAAGGTCGAGTGACTCTCGTCCTGCAATTGAAATAGCAGGGGATAAAACTATCCCTTCCCTCAGGAGCTCCTCCACTCCTTGCTAGGTGAAGTTATCCTGCATCTCTTCGAAACTGTCAGAAGAAGAAATCACAACCTGAAAATAACGGCGTGGTTGGTATTAGTCTTAATCCGCTGCCAGATAACAACAGTGTCAATCATCAGTTCATAAACTTAGTCTACCGATTCCTACACTCAATCTAACATTCTTGCCTAAGTCACTAGGGCAACTAGGGTGTCTTTTCTCAATCTCTGTGATACCACCTTAATTTGTCACATACCGAACAGAGCCTAGCACGCTGACAGACTGACCGTACCCGAGCTGGGATGGGTCCCACCCTGAGATATGAGATATCAGAGTAACAGTGGAGGGTAATAGGTAGTATAATAATAGTATCAAAGTTTGATAACGGAGATAAACATGTAGTGGTGCATAAAGTCTAAGGATTCATATACCCTATGCAAAAAAACAGTCTCACTGGCCCTATAAAGGATCATATAACAAAAGTCCTCACACTCAAGGAAAGATATAGGTTCACAAACCTTAGTACTAATCCCGATATTCCCACGTGGTTGCTCTTGGATCTCGTGTCGCTCTACTCTTCTGGATCTGAAAATGGTCGACAAGGGGTGAGTTTTTGAAAAAACTTAAGTACCCGCTATAAATCATGATGTCATGCCCCGAATAAAACTCAGTAAATCAGTACATAACTCAAAATTAAGTTACAAATAATCCAATGGAACATAGATAATTAGTGGTGACCGAAAGTATCCTAGAACAGAAGCAGTAAGTAGAGTCAGACAATAGATATTAAAGTGTCAGAAAAATCAAGAAATCTAGAGAAAATCCGCAGATCATCTCTTCGGCAATCATGGCCAAAGCCGGATCCTCGGCCTAAGTCGATATTGACCGCCATGGAAAAGGATTTATAGGTCCGATAGCGTTATTAACAAAAAATGTGTACGTACACGATCAGTGTACCACCCCACTAACAGGTATACAGGACAAGCAGAACTAGAGTATCCTGGTATAATTACCGTATAGGTAGACGCTAGTGGTGTCCTCCCCACTGATATAACGCTGTATTGGAGAATCGTCCCTAACAGAAAATCCGGGATTACAATAAACATGCATGCACGATTTTAAAAATAGCCCTGTTAAAAAGGTTAATAAAAACATAAATATAACATTTAAAAAAATTCAGTACTTATTCATAAAATACTTACTAGGGTGATATTGCGGTAAATACTTACTGTTTTTGAGAAGTCTAGAAGTTAGTCGATATTCCCATACTTACTGTTTTTGAGAAGTCTAGAAGTTAGTCGATATCCCCCCTGATGCGTCTTTACACTTTAAATCGGAATCTGATTGTTGAAATTTATTTTCAGTGTCTTCCGATGTATATATATATATATATACATAACTGATATCCACTTATAATCGAGTTTATTCATATTTAATCATACCTTTATTTTATCCACTAATAGTACTAATCCAACAACTTATAATTGTATTAAGATTCAGTACAACGCTCAATATCTTTATGAGTTCTCAAGGTGGTTAAAACCTTCTGGTCTGAGGTTTCACTGAGAATCCAACATCTTCATGCAGTAGACATGTGTATATTTATACACCCATGCAATCACACGTCATCCCCTCATTTTCTCTCTTCTCCCTTAGCTTATCTCTTACTTAACCTTAGTTATTCATAACTGTGAAAAGTTTATAAACTTAACCTGTCAGCATGACTACAGTGGCATGAGATTAAGTCTTAACCTATTCTTTTATCCTTGATTAACCTTCCTGGCTTACCGGATGGAGTATGCCCAGGTTTTATAGTTCACTGTAACCTTTCTACCTAATTAAAGACTCAGGAAGAGGTTTAAGATGCTCACCAACAAGAAGGTGGCTTGCGACGCTCCTATAAATGATCTTCAACCGTTGAAATTGCTCCCAAGCTACCCTAATCTGTTGCGCGGTGGTAATGTTATAAGGAAACAAGGTGGCTGTCACCGCCCCCTTCCCCTCTGAGCTTCTTGTAGGCGTCATGGAAACACAACGCGAAGCTTCGCGGAGATCTGGAGTAAGGCGGTGGTTTGCCTCGGACTCGAGCTTCATCTTAGATAGACGGTAATCCTGGCCTTCGCGTGGTTAATCCGTTTCTATTAACACCAGTAAATTTGGTTGCGCCGTGTGGTGCTTCCCCGCACGAACGCTCGCTGATAGCTCGGAAAGGAAATCCATTCTTGTGTTGGTTCCAGGTTTCATCATAGATGGATGGTAGTTCTCGACTTATAGCAAAATAAAAAAAATGAAACCCATTTCCCCTTAATAACGAGCGATGCGCTAGTGCCATGCGACGTCAAAAACCAGTTCAATGTGGAAACGAATCCGTTTCCCCTTCCCCTCACGCGTTTTTCTTTTTTTCTTCATCCACGAGCACCCACTTCACGCATCCACACCTGAACCACACGATGCCATTATTATTTCCCTTTCTTTAGTCGTGAGCGTCGGTTTGTCAGCTCGTGTATGGATCACACATCTCTTTTTCAAAAGCACCCAAAGCGCTTTTACTTTCACATGCATGACCCTCATCTATAATATTCCGTGAGAGACCAATTTTACACTTAAGCCCTACGTTTTTTTTCCACAGCTAGGTCCTTAACTGGTTATCATAAAGTAATGTCTCCTTTTCCTCCAATAAATTTTATACTCATAAATAGACATTGAAATTTTATACTCATAAATAGACATTTAACCATTCAATTTAATTAAATCATGAGTAGGGGACCTAATTACTTAAATATAATTAGAAAAAATTAAGGATTCAATTAAGCCAAAAGCAGGTTTAATTAAGCTATAAGCTGGACAGCTCTTAGACTAGGTTTAAGAATAACAGTTTAATGTTTTTCCTACCTTGTTTAAGCCAAAAGTAGCTTCTCTTATTTGAAACATTTGTTTCCTATCTTGTTTAAGAATAACAGTTCAATGTTTTTCCTATGTAGAAGTTGTCAGCTAAACATAATTGTTCACCTTTTCCTATGCAATCTTACAAAAAATCTAAACATTTCACTCTTATTCATAGTGATTTTAGGGCCACTCGAATGTTTCAAATGTGTCAAGATCTAAATGGTTTATCACTTTTATTGATGATCATACTAGAATATGTTGGGTTGATGAAAGAAATCCGATAGGATATTTAAGGATTTCTATAACTCGATTCAAACATAATTTCAAACTCAAATTCAAATTTTGAGAACAGATAATGGGAGACAATATTTCAATTCTGTTATTGGTTATTTTTTAAAAGAAAAGGGTATTGTTCATTAATCATCTTGTGTAGATACTCCCCAACAAAATGGAATAGCTAAATACAAAAATAGACATCTTTTAGATGTGGCTAGAGCTATTGTGTTACCATGAGTATATTTGAGTGTATCTAAATATTTATGGGGTGAAACAGTTCTTGCTGTAACTTGCCTGATAAACCGTATGCCATGAAAAGTTTTAAAATTTCAAACTCCTTTACAGTGTTTCTTAAAATCTTTTCTTGAAAATAAGCTTATGAATTCATTTTCTTTGAAAAATTTTGAGTGCACAACTTTTGTTCATGTCCATAAACAATTTCAGTCAAAATTAGATCCTAAATCTATTAAATGTGTTTTCTTGGGTTATTCTTTAGTAAGAAAGGGTAAGTGTTATAATCCAACTTCAAAAAGGTTCTTTATTAGTATGGATGCCGGTTTCTTTGAAAATAAATCCTTTTTTAACAAAAATTTTCCTCAGGGAGAAATCTCTGGTGATGATGAGTTTCTTGGGACTTCTATCTCAAATTCTAATTTTTCCCTACCAGTTATTTCATTGGGGTGTAAATGGGTATTTACTATAAAGTACAATCCAGATGGGAGTATTCAGAGATATAAGGCAAGGTTAGTTGCTAAGAAGTTTACATAAACCTATGGGATTGACTAACATGATACCTTTGCTCCAGTTGGCAAATTAAATACAATAAGAGTACTTTTGTTACTAGTAACCAATTAAGACTGGCCTTTACAACAACTAGACATGAAAAATACCTTCTTGAATTGTGAGTTGATTTATATGATTCTATCTTTAGGATTTGAGAAGAAGCTTGGGTGCAACAAAATCTATAAGGTAGAGAAATCACTTTATGATTTGAAACAGTCACCAAGAGCTTGGTTTCATCGTTTTTCAAAGGTTGTTAAGAGCTATAGTTTTGGTTAAAATCAGGTAGACCACACGATGTTCTATCGACACTCAAATGAAGGTAGGTTGCAATCTTGACTGACTATATTGATGATATTATCCTCACAGGCAATGATCTAGTTGAGTTAGAAAAGTTAAAGGATTTCTGGCCAAGAAATTCGAGATTAAACAACTCGGGTCTTTGAGGTATTTCTTAGGGATAGAGTTTGCTATATCATGAGAAGGAATTTTTGTTACACAGTGGAAGTATACCTTAGATTTTCTTGAACAAACAGGGCTATTGGATTACAAGCCAATCGAGAGTTCTATTCATCCAACCTTTAAATTAGGTCTTAAATGAAGGTCAAAGTGTTGATTTGGAGAGATGCTATAAAATGGTAGGGAAATTGATTTATTTGTTACATACTCGATCTTAATGTAGCTTTCTTAGTAAGTATGATTAGCCTGTTTATACATTCTCCAAAAGAAGAGCATCTTGAGGCACTTTTTCATGTGTTGAAGTATTTAAAGGGGTGTCCAAGGAAAGGATTGATGTTCAGGGAGAATAATATTATACTTCATGCTGAGGCTTATACTGATGCAAATTTGGCTGGAAGTATCACTGATAGAAGGTCAACATCAGGTTATTGTTCTTTTATGGGAGGTAATTTGGTTACTTGGAAAAGCAATAAACAATCCATTGTTGCAAGAAGTACTATAGAGGCTTAATTTAGAGCAACAACCCATGGAATATGTAAGTTACTTTGGCTTAGGAAGCTACTCCAAGGCTTGAGAGTACCATATGAAACACCAATGAGATTGTATTGTGATAACAAGGCAATCATTAACATAGGATATAATCCAACATGACAGAACAAAACATGCTGAGGTTGATCACCACTTTATTAAGGAGAAACTTGAGAGTTGGTTGATTCTCTAAGGATCAGTTGGCAGATGTTCTAACAAAAGAGCTTCACTAAAGTTAGTTTAATGATTTGATTAGCAAGCTGGGAATGACAAATATTTTGATCCCGCTTGAGGGGGAGTGTTCACGGTTCCCTAAAAAGTCGGAGTTAGTTTAGATTTATTCAAATGTTTGTTTTTATTTTTTTGCAATACCGCTAACTCTTAGGAATGCATGTTGTATAACTAGGAGGTTGTTTCAACTGACATAGGTTATTTATACTTAATGTATTGTACCTATTTTAATATGATGAATGAAAGAAGGAACCTTTCCATCTTGTGTTTACTAACCTAATTTCATTGACTCGTGTAACAACAACAACAACAACCAAGCTTTAATCCTATACTAGATGGGGTCAGTTATGTGGATTCTTTGACTCCATATCTCTATGTCAAAGGCAAGATCTGGCTCAATACCTAATATATGTAGTCCTTAGACACTATCTCTCTCCACGTAATCCTAGGCCTACCTCTATCCTTCTTCTTACTTTCTATTACTAAACTATCACATTTTCGAACTAGGGCACCTGGGGGTACAAGATGCACGTGTCCAAACCATCTTAAACACCCTTCTCTTATTTTATTTTCAATTGGTACAATATGCAGCTTCTGTCGGATGTGCTCATTTCTAATCTTGTCCAGTCTTTTATGATCACTCATCCACCTTAACATCCTTATTTCTGCCACATTCATCTTATGAATATGTTGAACTTTAGTTGTCCAACACTCATTCCCGTATAGCATGATTGGTCTAACTTCCATTCTATAAAACTTTCCCTTCGCTTTGTTAGGCATCTTCTTATCATATAACACACCAGTGTCATTTCTCCATTTCATTGACTCGTGAAAAACATAATTACTTTTATGGATCATCATGATTGCTTTTAAGTATTTTATCAGCGAAATGCCTTCCACTATCTCTTGCCTATAGAAATAATTGCTATTTCTTATACCAAGTCCAGTCCAATATTCAAACTTACTTTCTTTTAGTTCTCCTAGACAATGTTCTTGGCATTATGATTTTTTTATTTGATCCCAGGTCCTTGATCGTTAGATTTTTTCATGACTTAATTTGTGTTTTTCTATTTGGCATTCCCTTGCTTCATTGGTATGTTAATTTTATCCATTTTGGATCAGATTTAGGGGCAGAGGAATGGAAAAAGTAGCAAAAAACCGAACAATTATAATTATACAATATCTACCTTATTTTTCTGTTAAGAATTTATGATATTAAAGTTATTTTGTACATTTTGTTAATTGCTGTGATTCTTTATTTGTGCATTTTTACAGATCAATGCAACAATACTATGTTATGCCATTGCATTCAATTCAAAATATGACCTAAGCTTGCTTCAGATCTTGATTTTTTAAATTAATCAATTAATATTTTAAAAATGCAACATAAATAATAAATATTAATTATCAATTAAAAAATATTATTTTAATTGAAATTATTTATTTTAGTAAGCATTAATTTAGTCAAACTTTGGCCAACTCATTTTAAAATTTCTCTCCAAACCAAATTTAAAAACTTTACCTCGACCCTAACTTAACCCCATCCGATAAACACACCTATTGAGTTTTCTAGGTTTATATTGCTTAAAATTAATTCTCTCAAGGTTCCATTACTAATGCTATTATATTCTTTTCTATGATTTCTAGGCTTTGGCAATTTGCAGCAAATCATAGTATAAATGATTTGCCCACTTCAGATCTGCTGCATCTAAGCTTCTTGTACAATTTCCACATTATTAATTTATTATTTTATTTATTTAACTCATCCAATTCCCTTCAATGACACGTGGTTCTTTGTCTAACTTCCATGCTTGTCATGCAAAATTGTTTTGTATGCTAGACACCATTTTCTAGTATCATAATCTTCTTAGACTGGTTAGGACTTTCATTCTGTGTGAGTGGTGGAGATTTATACGTTAAGATATTCGTAATCTTGCCAACTAGTTTAGGAACTAGCGTAATCTACCATTCTTACATTTTTTGTCATGGAAGTGTGTATTTTGTCCACCTTTTCTTCAGAATATTTTTTCTGAATAAAGTTCAAATATTTTGTCATGAGCTGGTGATTTGTCAAATGTTGTGGTTCCAGTTTGGATCTTGTACTGGCTGGCTTTTGACAGAAAATTTTCTCACAGAGTAAAATACTTGGGTCATTTTATTACTCATGTCAAATCATAATAATGGTCATACTGCTGATGGCATTATTTCTTCAATTTTTATTGGATATCAGTGATGTATATTTCTGGAAGCATCTAGTGCACATTTACCCTTTTAGTGTTGTTTGCATTATTTTCTTATATATCCTGACATTTCAGGTATCTAAGATTCTCCATTATTGCAACTCTAGGAAGTTGGCAGTTGTCCCACAAGGTGGTAATACTGGTCTTGTTGGTGGAAGTGTGCCAGTTTTTGATGAGGTGATATAAATTCTATGGTTTAATAAGTTTGTTTAATTCACAATCATGAATAGTGGAAACATTAGGCATAGAGATGGCAAAAGATGGTTGTTGGAGAGAAACCATCATACAGTGTGAGTACAAGATTTATTTTCCCTTGAGTGGGAATGACAGAACATTTTTACATTAAAGTTATATTAAATTAGAGATGAAAGAGAAGTAATACATTTGAAGTAATAAATACTTCAAGGTACCATTCAGATTTTTAATGACATTTCTATGTTATACAATGTATCAAAATAATAAAAAATGGGATGAACTAAAATACATGCCCTATGAATATTGAACTAGTATTTGGCATGTTATTTCTTTGCAGGTAATTGTTAATGTTGGTTCAATGAATAAGATAATCTCTCTCGACAAGGTAAACATTTTTTTTTTTGTATATATATATATATATCATTCTTTAATAATGCATTGTGAAATAATATTTATTCTGAATTCAGCCTGCAATATCATTATGTGATTGTGAATATTTATGACATACAAGTGAGAACAAAGTATATTTTATTTGAAGGAGCAATTGAAGAAATAATCTACAGAAGTAGATTATAAATGGGTTTTCATCATGCTTTTCTATTGTTTCACTTACATATAGAACTTAATTGTCCGAAGTTTTCATTGTCTTGTTGAAACATAGCAACACCTATGTTTTTGATCCATAATGATAAGTTTGCCTTTTTATGCTTGATTGAAATTCTCTCCGCTTCTTAACTCATAATGGCTGGAAGAAGGAATGGCCTTCTAACAAGATATTATTTTATCTATTGTTTTGTTTTAGTTTAATAAAAAATATTAAGAATTTTGGTTTTGAGTTATGCTTTAGTTCTTTTCATCAAAAGAAGTGGCCTTCTAAAAAGCTAGCTTTGTCTGTACTTCTTCAATCAATTAGTTCCTTGTGCTATAGGTTAAAAGTGTAAACTGATAAATTCAATCCTGAATTTAACTGGTGAATGTCATTTTGGTATTGAATAGCAGTCCTTTTGTAAGCTTATCTATTATCTTCATTTTAACATGAACACAAGATTGGATTTCAATGTTAAAGTTCATACTTGAAATTAAACTCAAAACGACCTACTTCATTTGAAGAATATCAGCTGCTTATTTATCTGAATAAGGGGCTATTTTTATTTTAAAATGGTCACTTTCTTTCATGGCAAAGATTATGCAGTAAATGCAATTAGATCTGGGTAAAAATTGTTGTTCACTGTTCCCAGGTCAGTGGTATTCTGAAGTGTGAAGCTGGATGCATATTGGAGAATTTGGATCTTTTTTTAGCGAATGAAGGGTACATATTCCCTTCAGTGTTTCATAATAAATTTTCTTTCCTCATGCATATCAATTTCCTTGTATTGGTTGGTGTTATAGTTTCTGAAGGGATACTAGATGCCCAATTTCTGGTGTTGGTATTTGATGACTGAAATCACCTTTTTAATTTTTATTGCAAATTGTCATTTTAAGACTCTTACATGTTGCAGTTTATCACATTTTTTCCAAAATATACTAGATGCCCAATTTCTGGTGTTGGTATTTTCTGCATCCAATTTATGCCTTATTTTGCATCCATTGTAGCCTCCAAGGAAATACCAACACCCAAACCAACACAATAACATATGGTTTTTTGATAGAAAGGTAATATTGTATAAACTAAACCAAGGAGAGGAAAATTAAAGCACTGTATTAACATCAAAAAAACATACAGAGAAAGGAACTGCAGTTCCTTTTATTCTATAAGGCTAGACTAGAAAGATAGGGATAATCACAAACTAACAAACTAACAAACTCTTAAAAAATAAGAAAGTAAAACAAATCTGATTTTAATACTTTATCCCTTATTTTTCTCAACACTCTCCCTCAAGCTGGGCTGTACAAGTTAAACATGCCCAGCTTGTCTACTAACTTCTCAAAGGTTGCTCGAGTTAATCCTTTGGTAAGAATATCTGCTGTTTGTTCTGATGTTGGTATGTAGACCACACATATTGTTCCATCATCGATCTTCTCTTTGATAAAGTGCCTGTCGATTTCTACATGCTTGGTCCTGTCGTGATGAACTGGATTGTAAGAGATGTTGATTGCAGCTTTGTTGTCGCTCTAAACCTTTAGAGGAGATCTTGCCGGTACTCTTAACTTTTCCAAGAGCATCTTTAACCATAAAATCTCACTGATTCCGTGAGCAGCAGCTCTAAGTTCAGCTTCTGCACTACTTCGTGCTACGACTGCTTGTTTCTTACTTCTCCATGTTACTAAATTTCCCCAGACATAGGTACAATATCCGGATGTGGACCTTCGATCTTTAGCAGCTCCAGCCCAATCTGCATCATTATATACCTCAAGTCCTCTTTCTTCATGTTTCTTAAAAAACAATCCTTTTCCTAGAGTTCCTTTTAAGTACTTTAGGATTCTGAACACAGCCTGCAGGTGTTTTTTTGTTGGAGAGTGCATAAATTGGCTCACATGACTGATCGCAAAGGCAATATTCGGCCTAGTATGCGACAAATAGATCAACTTACCAACCAGGTGTTGGTATCTTCCTTTATCAACCGGACTATCATCTTCATGGGCTCCAAGGTTTACACCTGTGTCAATAGGCGTTTCCACAGGTTTACAACCAAGCAAGCCTGTTTCTGTCAACAAATCTAACACATATTTTTGCTGTGAAACTGAAATTCCGTCCTTGCTCCTTGCTATCTCCATACCGAGAAAATACCTTAAATTTCCCAAATCCTTCATCTCGAATGTCGCAGCTAATTCTCTCTTCGACCTCTCCACTTCAACAAAATCATCCCCGGTCAAAATCATGTCATCTACATATACAATTAGAAACGTACTCTTTCCATTATTGTGTTTGTAGAACAACGTGTGATCTGTCTGAGCTTGTTGATATGCTTGTTGCTTGATCACCTTGGCAAATCGATCAAACCATGCTCGAGGTGACTATTTAAGCCCGTTCAAAGATTTTTTTAACTTGTAGACTTTGCCCATTTTTCGTTCTTCATCAAATCCTGAAGGCAGTTCCATATACACTTCTTCTTCTAGATCAGCGTTCAAGAAAGCATTCTTCACATCCAGCTGTTGAAGAGGCCAATCTAGATTAGTAGCAATTGACAACAGAACCCGAACTGTATTGATTTTTGCCATGGGTGCAAAGGTCTCTTGATAATTAATGCCATATGTCTGTGCATACCCCTTCGCAACCAAGCGAGCCGTATACCTTTCAATCGATCCATCAGCCTTATATTTAATATTGAACACCCACTTACACCTAAGTGGCATCTTATCTTTTGGCTTGTACACAACGTCCCAAGTTCCATTCTTCGTGAGCGCTTCCATCTCCTCGAAGATAGCCTTCTCCATTTAGGACTTCTTAGAGCTTCCTGAACATCCTTTGGAACTTCTTCATTCTCCAGATTAGAGACTAAGGCTTTGACTGATCCAGACAAATGATCATATGCCACAAACCCGCTGATTTGATGTTTAGTCCACGTCCTTACACCTTTCCTCACTGTCACAGGTTCATTCAAGTTTGAGAGCTCTGAATTTGGACCTTGTTCCGGTTCAGATTCTTGGCCATGTTCAAGAGCCAATATCTCCTTATCTTTTGAATTCTTTCTTCGTGAATAGGTCAATTCAAACTGTCCAGTATGTTCTCCCCCTGTCACGTGATATTCAGATTTTTCTTAGAAGGAAGCCGGATTCTGTGAAGACAAAATTGGAGATTTTTGAAAGAGATTATCTTTAGGAGATAAATCAGGTTTACTTGAATTTTGAGAGATATTTTGAAGATTTTTTAGAGATAAATTTGGCTGATTTGAAGTTGGAGAAATATTTTCAAGATGAGATAAATCAGGCTGATTTGAATTTGTAGTAACAGAAGGATTTGTGGTTGGATTTTATGGATAATTTGTAGTAACAGAAGGATTTGTGGTTGGATTTTGTGGATCTTTTTCCCAAAAATATTCCCATAGAACCGGATTTAAGAAGAAATCAGAAATATCTTCACCTAATTGCTCCCCCTGAAGAGATTTCGGGAAAAAAGGCTGAGACTCAAAAAATGTTACATCCCTAGAAACAAAATATTTTCTTCTTTCAAAAGAATAACACCGAAACCCCTTTTGAGTAGTGGAATATCCTAAGAAAATACACTTGAAGGCTCTAGGATCCAATTTTCCCTTTGACGAATCTAGATTATGAACAAAAGCGGTGCACCCAAATACTTTCAGATCTAACTCAGACATAGGACGATAATCAGAATATGACTTAGATAGACGCTGCAATGGTGTTTGATATTTTAACACACGAGAGGGCATGCGATTAATCAAGTAACAGGCAGTAAGAATGGCATCATCCCAAAAATACCTAGGCACATTAGACTGAAAAAGCAAAGAACGTGCAACCTCTAATAAATGACGATTTTTTCTCTCAGCAACCCCATTCTGTTGTGGTGTTCCGACACAAGAACTCTGATGAATAATTCCATTCTTAGCGAAAAAACCCCCAAGGACCGTGTTAAAATACTCAGTACCATTGTCGGTTCGGAGTATTTTAACATTTTCGTTGAATTGATTTTTGATTAGGGAATGAAAGTTTTGAAACACAGTTGCAACATCCGATTTTTCTTTCAACAAGTACACCCAACAAACTCTTGTGTGATCATCAGTAAATGTGACAAACCATTTTTTATGAGAAAGACTAGGAATACGGGATGGACCCCAAACATCACTATGGATTAAGAAAAACGGTTTAGAAGCATGGAAAACTTGAGAAGGAAAAGATGCACGAATATTCTTTCCTAATTGACAAACGTCGCATTGAAATGAATCATTGGTCCTAAACAACAAAGGAAAAAGAAACTTCATGTACGAAAAACTAGGATGGCCGAGCCTAAAATGAAGCAACATAACTTGTTTATCACGAGACAGAGGTGAATTTCCCACAGCACTTTGAACCTTGCCACGCACGAAAAGATCATTCTCGAAATAGTAAAGGCCATTAAGCTCCCTAGCATTGCCAATCCTCTTCCCCGAAATGCGATCCTGAAACACACACTCAAAAGGAGAAAAGTTAACCACACAATCAACATCCTTGGTAATCTTACTGATTGATAACAAATTGCATGTTAAAATTGGCACATGAAGGACTGCAAGTAGTGTGAGATTATTTCCAAGGTTAATGCTCCCAACACCAGCCACACAAGATAACGAACCATCCGCAATCTTTACTTTATGAGTTCCAGGACTTGGTGTATATGATGAAAATAATCTTTCACAACCTGTCATATGATCAGTAGCCCTAAAGTCAATGATCCAAGGTTGACCATTCTCCGTTAGACCACTGAAGGATGATAAGAAGGTATCTTGTGCCATAAGAGATGTGGGCGGGCCGAGGGACATGGACATTAGCTTCTTTAATTCATCCATCTGTTCTCTGGAGAAGACTGGTGCAGAGAGAGCAGGAACCCCAGCATTAGTTTCTGATGATGCATGAAATCCCTTCCCCTCACGATTTTTATTCCGGGCTGGTGTCCAATTTGTTGGCTTGCCGTGCAACTTCCAACACGTTTCCTTCGTGTGATATGGCCGCTGACAATGATCGCACCATTTTTTTCCACCCTTGGAGTCACTCCTGCCAGTAGTGCCATGAACTGCAAGGGCTGCTGGATCTGCAACATTCTGAAAACTCCCCAGCATGACTCGTTGACGATCTTCCTTACGCCTAACTTCAGCAAATATCTCTTCAATATTTGGCAGTGGTTTCAATCCCAGTAATCGGCTTCGAACTCCATCAAGTTCATTATTCAAACCAACCAAGAAATCATAGACTCGATCATTGGCTACCATTACTTGATATTTGGCTGTATCTTCAGGGTCCTTTCAGTTGATAGATTGAAACAAATCCAACTCTTGCCAGAGTTTGGTTAACTCTGTGTAATATCGGGTGACATCATTCTCTCCTTACCTCAAGTTCCTTGCATCATTCCGAAGCTGAAACATCTGAGATGAATTTTGAACATCTGAGTATGCTAAATTGACAACCCCCCAAATTGACTTAGCCGTGGGAAAGAGGATATAAGTGTCGGCAATATGATCCTCCATTGAATGAATCAACCACGCCATAATCATTGAGTTTTGAGCCTCCCAACTTTGGTAACCAGGGTCATCTTCCTTAAGGTATCTCTATGCTTCCAGTTAGATATCCTAATTTACCCTTACCGCGAATCACCATTAAAACAGATTGGGACCATTTAAGAAAATTCTTCCCATTTAATTTATGTGGTGTAATTTGAAGAGAGGTCAGATTGATGTTATCAGAAGTTGCAGTGGGAGCAATTTTAGAGGTTCTTGGTCCAGAGGTGTCAGATGTTACCTCCAGACCACCACCTCTGCTCACTCCTGTTGCCATTCTCCTCTCAACTCAAAGCTTAGTTTAACCTGGGCTCTGATACCATATAAACTAAACCAAGGAAAGGAAAATTAAAGCACTGCATTAACATCAAAAAAACATACAGAGAAAGGAACTGTTGTTCCTTTTATTCTACAAGGCTAGACTAGAAAGATAGGGATAATAACAAACTAACAAACTAACAAACTCTTAAAAAATAAGAAAGTAAAACAAATCTGATTTTAATACTTTATCCCTTATTTTTCTCAACATACTGACTATATATGATATATAATGTTATATATTACATACTAAACAAAGCAATTCTGAGGCAACATCAAACAAGCCAACCCATGCTTAAGCTATGCAAAATTAACTTTGTTTTTATAAAATTCAGATCAAGCTTGTCTCATTTACTAAATAATTGGGCATTAGCACCATCATCCCACAACTTTTCCATCCACCTAATTAGCTCCATCAGGGTCTGTTGAACCCATCACCAACAACACTATTGAGTTCATCCATATGGTATAAATCCTACATATACATGCACATGTACGTACATACAAACAAATGCACCCACAAACAAATTTATGAAACAAAATCATGCAGTTTTTGAACTCTTTTTTTTTTCCTACAGTTATTTAATGCCTATTGACTTGGGGGCAAAAGGAAGTTGTCAGATTGGTGGAAATGTTTCAACTAATGCTGGTGGTTTGCACTTCGTACACTATGGATCACTTCATGGAAATGTTTTAGGTGAGAATATGTCCTATTAAACAACTGAATCTTGTGTCATGTACGATGGATGCTAAGGTCCAATATATGGAAGCTAATGTGAATTATGTTGAAGTGTGATATTTATAAGGTGCAACCAAATATGATGAAATTATTATATTTCTAAATCCAAATCAATCACATTATTTCAGTTAATATTTGTCTTCAGTTTATGTTTTGATGAGACAGATCATGTAGGGGAAAGTTCTAGGAGGTATTTCTAAAAGTTGAAACATTCAATGCTGAGGATGAAGATGGGCTTCTCACTATTTGTAATTTTGTTAAGTGTAGTTTGATATCATTTTTCATGAATCATAAAACATGATCTATGTTCTAGTATTAATGGTGTCCCACACAATAAATAAGGATTTTTCCTGTTCAATATCAAGGGAAAGCTTGAGCATAAATATGATGGCTCTTCATATGGAAATGGATTTTACAGAGATATCATGCATTTAGACCTAGATATTGATATAAATGACATGTCAACAAACTCTATTCAAAAGTTTTGATTGAGATTTCCTAAACCTGGGGCTAGAAATTTTCAAAATCTTACTCAATTGTCATAGTGACATGTGAGAAATAGTTAAGAGCATAATAGTGATACATTTGTTCTGAGTAGTGGATGTGCTTTATAAAAGGACTATATGGCATAAAACCTTGTATAGAACTTTTGGCTAGAGATTGAAATAACTTTAAAATATGATTTTGGTTTTGGTTCAAGTCAAGTTCTTTTGGTTATCGTTTAACTTCGACCAATTTTTTTTATTAAAAAATATTAATAATTCAAGTTAATACAATAGTTATTTCCCTATTTGATGTTTTATTTTAAAAATTTGTGAATGGTTAGTAATTTATATAGTTTCAGGTTATTTAATATATTAATGATACATGCCCTTAGGTCCTTAGTTTAATGAGTTGCAAAAAACCAGTTCAATTGGGATTAAATTTGTCCAAGTAGAAGTCTTGCTCTAAATTTAGCTTAGATTTGGTTGAAACTGAATCATTTTGATATTGGAAAATTTCAAAACAGTGATTGGAACAGGCATATAATGTTGCTATTGATGGTTGGACAAAATTAAATTGACTTTGAGGAAGCTAATATACCTTTGATTACATTGTTCTATATAAACCAACTTTTTTTTGATCTTGCTTACCTTTGCATATGTGTCACCTTGTGGTACGGCAGTTGTTGCAAGCATGCTCTTTAGAAAGGATGAGATAGTGGTGTAATTTGGATCATGCCAATCCATTAGACCCTAGCACAGTTTAGACCTTGAGCTTGTGTTGGGCTAAGGTTCGCTTCGCATATGTCAAGCTGGCTTGTAGATGGGGCCAATACGATTAGGAAATATATAACAAATTAAACCAATCAAACTGAAATTAAGGAAAACAAGAGCAGCAAGAGCTAGAAGACAATTTCGAAGTCCAGGATGAGGCGTGCTTAAATACTACCTTCTAGCAATTTCATCCCTTTGTGTGTGGTTGCTAGTGACTTTTTGATCTGATGGTTTAACTAACCCAACTTGGACTGTCTTGTCTGGGACTTTACCTATAATGGAGCTAAGTTTTTTCAGCCTGAAAATGGAGAAGAATGGAGAAGAGTAAAGCTAGAGTAAGAAGCTCAAAGTAAAATGTGACTGTTTGTTGCGAGGGTTTGTTTGTCCTTTTACAAAAACTGAAATATGAATTTCTTGTGTGATCTTATGGTTCTCCACTAAGGTCTATTGGAACTTGTCCATTAAGGACGCAGTGTGTGTGGGGTGGGGGGGGGGAGGGGGGAGGGGGGAGGTGGTTTAATAGCGAGAAAGAGTGTGTACAACTCTGAATGTTATTTGAAGTATGGAATAAAATATAAAACATAAATAAATAAATAAATAAATAAATTTTGTTTTGCCTTAACTTCAATTATACTATCGCTAATTTTCTTTCTGCTGTATTCCTAAGATGGAGCTTCAGATGGTGTTTGGGTGGAGCATAGCCCGGGTTACTACACATTATCCCATCATCTTTATGCAAACATTTTTTTGGGGTTAGAATTTAGTGTTTAGTATTTCTAGAAAATTTAATTAATTGTATTAATATAATCATTAAATAATTAAAAATTTAAAGATATATCAATAATAAATATTGACTTTAAATTATAAAAATATATATTTAATTAAAACTATTTACTTTACTTAATATTAATTAAGTCAAACTTAGTCAGCTTATTGCAAAAGTTTCACTTAAAAACAAGATCAAACTTAACCCCCACTTCGACTAAAGATGGCGAACTAGATCTTGACCTATGCTCCTTAAATAAAAGTTCAACAAGTTTTGGAAGTATAATATGTCATCTGAATAATGGGTAGACACATTTATAATCAAGCATACGATACTAGTTTACAAGGATTCTTGTGAGTTTGCTCATAAATTCTCATAAGTGTGATTAGTAGAGGTCCTTATATCGGTGTGACTTCAAAACCTATCTCCAAGATAGTATTTCGTAGAGTACTACATTTAATCTCATTAAAAGCTATTCTTCTCCTATTGCTGCCTCATGAGAGTGCTTATAGGAATAAGGAAAAAATCTTTCTTAATTTATTGAGCTTTGAGTCCACTAATCAGTTAGTTTTCCTTTGAAAATTTTTTCTTGGGATGTTGAGTTATAGAAGTATGGATATTGTTATTAACCTTTATTAGTTGAGTTCCATTTCACTAGATGACTCGACTATTATCTACCTCATTTGTCTCTCAGCTAGGTTGTCAACTAAGTTCAACTTTGACTTGACACAGCCAATACCTCAAGTTTTATGTTTCAAATATATCCAAACAAATTTGTTTATTCCCATGTGCCATATTGTGGTTCCAAATGTTAATTCTAATATAGTCAGTTTTCTAAGCTTGTTTTCATTTCTGAATTAATGATGTTTTTTTTTTTTTTTTCCTATTTGATCTTTTGAATTGCCTTTAATTGGATTTTGTTCATTTGATGTTTAAATTTAGGGCCATTTTTAGTCTATTTTCGTAAAATTTTATTATTTTTTAATCCTAAAGCCATTTTATTTGTTAACATGGCCATGAGGCTGCCTAGTTAGTATTTAGGATGTTGACTGGACACTGATTTGGATGAAAAATAATAATTAAATTTTTTTAGTGGGCTTTATGAAAAAAAATTTCTTACATCCCTTGACTAAAATGACCTCAAAGGTTGCGCCGGTTTTGGGTGCCTGTCGCTGTTTTGCTCCATAAAAGGTTTCTAGAGCAAAATGGCCTTTCTATGTGTATTCTTTGTTGGCCTTTGTGCGACAAAACAACCTTTTAAAGCTGTTTTGCTCCACAAAGGCCCAGCTTTAGACCAAATGAAAGGCTATTTTGCTGTAGATGGGGTTTTGGGGAAAAATGACCTTTGACGACAAAGGTTGCACAAAGGAAAGACCGTTTTGTTCTTGAACCCCTTCATGGAGCAAAACAACCTCCACAAATACCTATAAAGGTTATACAAAGCTCCACAAAGGCCCGCAAAGGTCGAAAGGAGCAAAATTGTTTTTGAAAGGCCTTTTTGCTCCATAAAAGAGTTCGGAGTAAAACAACCTTTGAAATGCTATTTTGCTCCACAAATACCCGAAACCGACGTATAGCTAGCATCTTGGATGCTGTCCAGGCAGCTCCAGAGCCATTTTGACAAATAAATGGCTTTGGAGCTAAAAAAATAATAATGTTTTCTAAAAAAGTAGACGCAAAATGGCCCTTAAATTTAAAGATTATTTAAATCTCATGAACTTATATCTAATGCTAAATTGAATATAGTCATATCATGAATTATATCATAACTAAATTGCTTTGAGGTTGTGCCTTTTTTGGGCTTATTTATGGAATTTATATTATTGGTAAAGAATGTACAGGTTTTGTTAAAAGCTAATGTAACTGTCTTAAAAAATAATGAACTAATTATACAGTATATTGACAGTTATCGTCTGAGGCAATTTAGTATTATTTTCAATCCTTCCCAAAAATTGATAATTTCGATCTTTCATTTAGACTTTTAATGAATTTATTCTAATTTTCAACTATATTCTTTTGCAGGGCTTGAAGTTGTCTTAGCTGATGGGACTGTCCTTGACATGCTTGGAAGTTTACAAAAAGACAATACAGGATATGATTTGAAGCACTTATTCATCGGTAGATGCATTAATCATTTATTTGTCATGCATACCGTTTTGGAATATAAATTATTCTTGACCATATACCAGAAGTAAACGTATTTTGTCATTTGTATAGGAAGTGAAGGTTCCTTGGGAATCATCACAAAGGTTTCAATACTCACACCTCCCAGGCTATCATCAACTAATCTTGCATTTCTAGCTTGTAAAGATTATTCTAGTTGTCAGGTATCAACTAATCTTGCATTTCTAGCATGTAAAGATTATTCTAGTTGTCAGGTATCATCAACTAATCTTGCATTTCTAGCATGTAAAGATTATTCTAGTTGCAGGTATCTCTTTTTTCTTCAAGCTTGGTTATATATTTACATTATAAAGATATATCCTGAGATTAAATGTGTATTGATGTTGGAAAATAACTACTGAGATCATCCAATAATTTGCTTTAAAATTGAAAAGTGCTAAACATAATTTCTTTTTTGTGATCTGCATACAATAGACCCAAGTGGTCCGACCTTTCCCTGGACCACACACATAGCGGGAGCTTTGTAGCACCGGGCTGCCCTTTAATTTAATCACGTCTAGTTTTGTTGTCATGTTTGAAAGGTCATTGGTGCATGTCCTTTCATAACTCACAATCATCTTAGTGCTTGCCTCTATTGTCTTTTTCTTTTCTTTATTCTCTTCAATTCTCAACAATCTTAGCCATTCGTTTTATGGTTCGAGTTGTTAAAAATTCATTAACCTAGTTAATTACTACCATCAAGTTGTGTTCCTTCATTTAGCAAGTTAAATTTGCAATCCACCGGAGGTACCACATGCCATCAGCCTCCCATAAACTATAAATTGGTGTTGATCGCATTAGACTGTATATCTTCAGAGATAGCAGTATGTAGTCACCTTTCCATCCATGTCGGGCACAACTATCATGACACACACCTAAGGCAATGGCTGATATCTTCAGGCCTATAATTAGTTTTAGAATGTCAATTTAAATAATATTCCCCTAATATTAGGCATCCATATTTTCTTAAAAGAAAATCCTTTTTCTCTCATGATTTTCAACTAAAGAACACTAGCAACAGCGGAACATAAAAAATATAAGCCAATGAGCTTTACTCTGTTAGAAATATAAACTATTTATGTGCAGCAGTTGAGTAACCATGCAACTTATTCTGAGGAAATTTTTATAAATGGAGTTGCATGAATTGAAGATAAGACAGATGAAAAAGGAAAAGTTATGTTTTCCTCTTATATAAATTTTACTTTTCACATTGCTTGCAGTATTTGAACTAGTATATTTTTATTGGGGGAGAGGAGGGGGGGGGGGGGGTGATTAGGACAAAATTATATCCCTCAGAGACCGTCCATCCATCTTTGGATGCATACGGTTAAAAAAAAATTGCGAAAAGGGTGTTTCTCGAACATTAGGTTAACTTGATAGATACAAGGAAAATAGTTTCATCCTTCTTTTTCTTCATAGAGTGCATCCTTAGAAAATGAATTCCTTGATCTTCTATCAGAGCACTCATTTGATAACTCATCTTTTCAATCATAGTTTAGAGGGTAAATACCATTCCTTTATATAGATGCTATCAGGCTTGTGAAATTTGTTAATTGAAGAAAATTGTCTATAGTATTTTACTTGCTTTGGTTATTTTTAGGAATTCTCAGGAAAAGGGCAACAAAAAATAAATCACTGTTCAGGTTTTATGTATTGCCAAGGCCAAAACTTATAAATTACAGCTGAGGGATTGAGGCAGTGGAAGTGAAGATGATTATGAACCATAAGGTGCTCCAAGAGAGTATGAGGCAGTGAGCTCTAGGGGTGGGGATAGGTGATCTGATTGTAGCCACATGTTATTCTATGAAAATATTAAATGGAAATACCAATTTTAAAATTGGAAGATAGTATCAATTAAGGGGCTGTTTTGTTGGACATAAGGGGGGTATGTAATTTAAGTTATCCCCAACCATTGAGTTCTTTAGTCTGTTTGATTCACTGTATTTGTAACTCAGTGTAACCCTCGTTACTCTACCATACTTACAGGATCTCAACTTATAGCCATAGTCAAAATACGACGACCAAAGTTACACCACTTCATATATTAAATATACTGAAATTTGCATATGTATCGTGGGAAAGTGCAGAATTACATATATACTGTAGCATCCCAAAATTTCATAAGTAAAATTCAGTGAATTTCCGAAATTTTTAATGAGGTTAATTAACTTAAAACAGATTAATTAATATTAATCTCAAGTTAAAGGAAATTAGAATAAAATGGACCGAAATCCATTCCTAGACTTAACTATAGGGCGAGAGAGGCCTTAATGGGCGGAGCCAAAGTTATACTGAGAATAGTTGGGAGATGGATAGTCGAGATTAGATTAAGTAAATCAAAGATTAATTAAATATTAATTAATCAGTTAATTAAGTAGGACTATCAGGACAAAAGTTAGAGTCCAGATAAAAATAGATGCAGTGAGTCAAAGCGAGATTAGCGGATGCAGGTGGGAGAGAAAAGGCGACGTGGCTCTGATCGGCCCGTGTCATTTTGAGGGACGTCTAACCGGGATTCGGGATGCAGGTCGGAAGAATTATTGATAAGATAATATTTTTAAATAGTGATGTGACATAAAGTAAAAGATAATATAATTATTAAATTCCTTTTAAAAGATAAAGTATTAAAAAATATTTAAAAGATAATATATTTAAAGGATAAAGTATTTAATAGATAATAGATTTTAATTAATGAAATAATTGTTAAAAAAAAAACAGAAAAAGAAAAACAGAAGAAAAAGACAGAGATGAGAGAAAGAGAGAGAGATGAACGAATCTCTCTCTCCCTCTTTCCCTCTCTTGTTCATTGAAGCGTCCGCCCCTTTCTTCGAGCCGGGCCTATTCCTCAGCTACCCATATCCATTTGTCCTTTGCACGAGTCGCATTTCTTGCGTCCTTCACCCGATGGCAATGATTCACAAGCGTCCTTAAACGGCCTCTTTCTTGCCGCCGCCCGCTGCTGGCCAGCGGCCAGGGCAAGGCTCCCCTGACCTCAGCAGCCCGTGACCCGACCACAATCTTCCTTACTCAGATCCAGCGGGATCTAGTGAGATCCGACGAGGAGATTCTCAGATTTTCCAAGGTCGACCCCCTGTGAGCCTTTCAACCTTGAATGAATGAAGAGTTTAGTTAATTTGGGAAGAAAGGCCCTAGATTGGAGGGTTTGGAGTTGCATGAAATTAGTTAAGGACTAATGAAGTCATGAAACTATCTAAGTGGGGTTTAATTGATGAAGTCCAGTAGGAGGTAAAAGGATTTATGCTTGTTATATGGTTGTAATGTGTCCATGTGTTTGATGTTTCATTAGAAGGTTGTATGATAATCAAGTTAATTCATGTTAAATGTGTGTATGATTGTAGTAATTCGGGAGCCCTACAAATAGAGGAGGTGCTGCCCGATTTTTCTTGAAAATCTATAAGGGTTAGGAGTCCTATTGAGATTTAGTTAATGTCTCCATGCTTAGCAAATTAACCATTTTTATTCCTTGCTTAATAGGGTAATTATGAGTTTAGGAAAGTAACATTAAAGCATTATCGAAGGATAATTAGTAGTAGGGAGTATCTGAACATGTTGTAGTTTTTGTACTTTTACACATTATTCTTTAGAGTATAAGTTAGAGTACGAGTGAAGAATACTGAACTCGTATTTATATATTCCTCATTTCAATGTCGAGGGTAAGGGTAAAGGGAAAGTCTGTAGGAAAGGGACCGAGGCAGGATCTAAGCTTGAGTCAGACTAAGGTGAGGGAATCTACATGCAGTTCGTGAGTTTCTTAGTATTTTTATACGATCACGGTTTTAGTTTTAAAAGCATGAACTTTGAGTTTTATAAAAGTTTCTAGAGTTTTATAAAACCAACTCATCTTAGTATTGATGTGAGAAAAGCGATTTGAATCTGAGAAGAGGCTACATTCTATTGAAATACTTGTATAGATCGAGGTGCTCGTGTAGAGGCGAGAATGTCTGACGAGTTATGAGAGGGTGATTTAAATCATGTTTTAAGTCCGAACTATACATTTTTAAAAACACTTCCATTTTATAAAAATCAAAACCCACTTTCCGTCCCTTTTTGGGATGCTTAATTATCTTGATATATATATTACGACCTCGATTGCTCCGGATATACTTTCGTTGGTTCTTTGGCCTTCTGATGTGAAGTAGATGTGTAGTCGGAGAATAGTCTTGTGTTTTAGATGATGCAGCATTCTCGAGCTTACAGAGATTGAGCACATCTCGGAGAAAGAGAGGGCGAGGAAGGGGATGTGTACTTAATTCACTGAGAGCAGAGAAAGCGAAACTCAGTTGCATTTTAAAGAATACATTGGTCAAGGTTTACTTGCCTTTCGATATTTGATGCGATTTCGATTTTGAATCCGGTGTTTCTATTAGGTATTTTACACGCCGGTTTTCCTTCTGATCTTTATTATTATCACGGGTACCGCATTACACCCGACAGTTGTTTTATTTCCTTTGAGCTCGATAGCTTCGGCCAGCTTCTTGACATTGCTTTGCGGGCGTTTAGGCAGGGAGTTCTTTTTAGAGTGCGTCGACCACGAGTAAATGATGATGCTCAAGTATTTGGATTTACGACTCCGTGTCTAGTTTATGTTAATTTGATTTTAGAGTGTTGTGAGACATTAAGTTTAAGACAATGTTTACTTGGTGTTGTATTAATTTGATTGAGTTGGTGCTATAATCTATTGAGTTTGTTTTATTACCTTCCAGCTTGTTGTTATTATTTTCGATTAATAAGCTGATTCGACCTTAGGTTTAGGGTTCATTCCCTAAATCTGTCTGGTGTGATACCTGGGTCTTGAAAAGGATAAGGGTGTTACATATACCCTATAAAAAAATCATATTTATGTATATACCACAAAAACAAAGATATTTCACAAACACCCCTATGTCTAACCTCAAAATGAAATTTTCTAAATTTTTTTCATTTTTCCATCACTCTTGTTTCGATTGAATAGATCTAACAATAATATTAGAGAGAACAAGGTAAGAGAATAATGTTTTGTTTTAATATTACTTGACTTTTGATCATAAGGGTATAAATGCAAATTTTAGTGTTTTGTGGAGTATTTAGGCAAATATGATTTTTTATTAGTAATGATACTTTTGTAAGGGTGTATATGCATTCTTTGGATAAAACTTATTGAAATAGATCTGACTAAACACAACATTTAGAGTTACCATCACATCCAACTCTGGTTGCTCAAACGGATGTGGTACCTAACACCTAGAGGGTGTCTTTTCCCACTCATCTAATCTCTAACGATTTACACATACTCGTGATTGAAAAGGAAAATCATAACCCCGAAAATATAGATAATTGGATTATACATCCACAAGAGTTTACATAGAATCTTTTTACAATTTCCCAAAACAATCTTCAAACATATTGTGTATATCGGCTAAGTCTCAGAGCTAGCTAAAGACACTCAAGCTCATTTCTTTCTTGGTAGACTAATCCAGCTAACCTGGTCTATTCCTATACACTGGAAGAAAAATTTAGTGAGCTACACAAACTTAGTGAGAGACAACATCACCACAATGTTATTAATATCAAAATAATATGTAGTATATACAAGAATTTTGATTCAAGCTGGTCTTATGTAGATACATCAAACCAAGTTTATATGCCAAAAAATGAAAGTTTAGTATAACGGCGATGAAACTCAAACGATACAACACAATATCACAACATTCAGAGATAAAACATAGCAATTACACTAAGTCTCGCATGCAACTTGTATTAACATCTAGTCATGCCATGATTGTTGATCATCTACTGAAAACTTGGTTGATCAGTTGATATTGATAATTGTGTCATACATCCATGAACACTCCCAAATGACAAGATACCCAATGCCATTTTCCCAAAGAGTATAGCTAGGGGGTTTTTATGAAAACTTTCTTTTGATTTTGAAAACCTTTCCTCCTAAATGTATACAAAATGTGGTCGAAAAAACCTATGGAGCTTATATATCGAGCCTTGACATAACGGGCAGATCTTGAAAAAGTGCGCATGGGGCATAGATCCCCAAATCCGCATTGATATTTAATACTGATAATTAGCAAACCCCCCCGACCCCCGACACTGTTTACTTTATCCCTTAGGGTCCTTGGGGGGTAGGGATTTAGTATAAATAGAGTTTTGGGTGGGTGGTTTTGGTGGAAAGCAGTGCATGAATAGTGCCAGGGGGATTTTGATAATTTTCCCTATTTAATATTTGCTTACTTTGATATTCTCAGACATTCAATGACGAGCATAGATCATCTCAAACATAGCATCATATTAACATAATTATACAGGAAACAAAAGATTAGACAAGGGCAGTAGCAGGCATAGCAAAAAGTCATAATCATCAATTCAATTGTTTCCTGAAAGCTTGTTGAAAGCATATTGAGTTGGCTTTGCTATGAGTAAATACTAGTACATGTTGAAAATATTGTTTATTGAATCCATTGATAAAGTATGGGTGCGATAAAACAAAAAAACGGACTTCATTTGCTATCTACGCACTTGGTAATCTCTCAAATGCTTACGTAGCCGGATCCTTCTGCATTGTCCTCTACTTGCTTATCTCATCCTAAATAAGCAATTAGAATCCATTAACTATGCTACATTGCCAGGAAATACTACCCTATTCCTGAATGATCAATTTATGTATGTATATGGATGATCATAACTCTAATGGCATGTAATCATTGTAGTGGGTTTTTTGATCCTTATTAATTATCTTACTTTTACAGTATTATAGTACCATCCTTAAAGGCCTACAACCTGGGATAAGCTATTACAATGCTACCTACAGAGTGGCTGGCACTATAACACTAGAAACCTGGCACCGTGGCGCCAACCTGAAGACCATGGTATCCAAAAGAGGTTTTGGCGCTGCAATGCCTTACCTGCATCCCAGGGGGCTTGGGGTCTCCACTCGAGTTCCTGGCGATGCGGTGCCAGACCTGGAAATAATCCCTAATTCCCCTACAAGAACTCTAAAATCTCTACGATTTTCGAGCAAAATCCATTATCTATTCAATTAACAACAAATTAGATAACAAACATCCATTGAGTCAAAATCATCCCTTACAAAGCCTCTCTGTTAAGATGAAGCCATACACAACCCATATATCATGGGTGTATACTTCTATGAAGTTTCAAAATCATCACCAGTTTCTCATCAAGCTGAATAACATACATCAGAGGCTTACAATCCTTCCTAGCATCATCAATTCCCATCTAGTTTGTTAGGCTTATCTCGGACCTAGGATCTCCTCTTCTCCCAAGCTTGTTGGCACCAAGCTTTCACTATCACCCCTTTCTAGAACCTCAACAATAGCACTAGAAGAAGCTTGAAGGGTTTATAGGATGTTCTGAAACCTTAGACGGGATTGGAACGGATTTGAAAGGGTTAGAAGCTCACTTGCAACCTTTGAGGAGATAAAAACTCTTCAACAACCTTAGAAAAAAATGGGAAGACTTACGAAGACTTAGAAAGTTTATCTAGATGACTTTAGAAGACTTTATAAGGCTAGAGAAGTCTTTTTAAGGCTTTTTAAGACTTAAGAGGTATTTAACTTGGTTAGGACTGACCAAGAGTTCATTTGGTCAACTAGGATTATCTAGAGGTATACCCTTGACCATGAAAGAGGGGACTAGATCTCAGACTAACCTTTTTCCTGGGGGCTCACGTTATTTTGTTACATGAGAATAAAGACTGATTTAATTCCTCCATAAAAATCACTACATGCAGGGCCTATAATCCAGTTTATTTATTTCTTCTTCTTTTTATTATTATTATTATTATTATTATTATTATTATTATTATTTTATCAACTATAGAATCTAGTTAGTTTGTTTCTAAGGGTTAGGATACTCTGATTCTTTGGCCCAGACATACTGAACCCAACTGACCCCGACCCACCACACACACACACACACACACAGAGTAACTAAAGTTTTATGTGACTTAAGTTACATGGGATTTTTACCTACTAATACAAAAATTAATTGAAACCGAAGAGAAGACTGGTTGAAGTAGATTAGCGAAATTGAAAACAAAATGCAAATATTAGGCTCATTTAGTCATTTTATTAATCATAGTTTGTGGTACATTAGCATAAAGGTGTTGGGGAGTTATAACTTTGCAAAATTATTGAACTAATTACTCAGATGAAGTCAGCTGAATAGCATTGATAGTTTGCAGTTTATTAGCACAATTTGTGTCAGTTGAATGCTAATTAGTCTTGTAACGCTCAACCGAGCAGTCATTATATGATCTTATAATTTTGTGAATTCTATATGCTCTATGGTTATTTACTGTGATATAAGTATGAGCATTGGTGATTAGTATTGGTTATTCTTTATTATCTAATAATTTGTTTTCTTTCTATTTTCAATAGTTTTGAGAATTTGAATTAATACTTTTGACTAAAAATTACCAAAAGAGTTCATGCTTCGAATGAACGAATATGGTTGGCTTCCATTTTGTTGGTGGAACTTATTTGTTAAACTTTTTTATTATTTGATATAAAATTTAAGGATGTAGTTTATTGTTCCCTCATTTGTTTCAAACCTTGTTTTTGGAATGCTACATCAAGTATTTTATTTCAATATGTATTCATTTTTCAGAAAGCATGTTCACTTTTTGGATATTGTTATCATGTATCAATTCGTATACATAGAATTACATGAATCTTTGTATTAAATAGCTTGACCTCTGATAGATATGAGTATAGTGTCGATATCAATCAAGTGCCATGTATGTTTCTTTGTTGAATGGTATCTAATGACTTCAAAGTCTTGTTGATTTGATTGGTTCCATACTTGTTAATATGGGTTGTGTCATGCATTTTCAGAAATTATTATTAAAAGCGAAGAGAGGCTTAGGTGAGGTTCTTTCTGCTTTTGAATTTCTGGACAAGCATTCTATGGAATTGGTAAGCTTTTACATACATAGATGTTTGTTGCGCCAAATTAGATTTTTTATTTTTATTTTTTATTTTATATATGTGTCTCAATTATTTGCTGCTTTGTCTTTGTTGTTTGTATTTCATAGTTCTTATTGATTTTAGATTCTTTTATGGTTATGTTCATGATTTTTCTGTGTGGATTCTTTTAGTTACATGCATTCAGTCAATTGCTAAACTGTAATTACATAATTAATTTTTTTTAATTCTCTACGTTTGTAAACAACTACCATCTTTTCTTTGGCAGAGCCATCCACTTACTTGAATTTCATGTTTGTTAAATTAAAATGAACATTCCTGCATGTAGGAAGCATGACCCATGTATGACCAACTGGAACATGGATTATAAATGTGACTGAAAGTTTCAGTATGATCAATTACATAAAAAAGGACACTGACACAATGTACCCTCTATCCTTAACATTTTATTTCAGTTGTTTTTTTTTTAAATCTTTTATTTTTAAGTTATCCTCTTCTGTCTATGATAAATTTCTCTCTTTTTGACGGGTAGTTTAGAATATTTTATGTACAAATTCATTCTAAGCTATATGTTGAAACCTTTTCCTTTGCAAAAGGATGGTTCACCTGATATCCTTGATTCACTATGTTCCCTATATGATTTTTAACTATAGTAGCTCCAAACAAAAAGCTCTTATTCAATTAATCACTTAATCTAGCTCTTGCTTATGGCACTTGCAATCTTGTCAGTCTCTTGTTTTAACCAGAGGTAGAAACTTAGTGTTAGAGGATATGTGACAACAGCAGTTGGATTTTATATCTTTTCAAAAGAGTTCTCATCTTTTTCTTGTTGTCTCTTAACCTAATCAGGTTTTGTCTAAAGTTGAGGGTGCCCGCAACCCTTTGCCATCCTCGTTGCATAATTTTTATATACTTATTGAGACAACAGGCACTGATGAAACATATGACAGGTAACTTGGGCTTTCCAATTACTAGTTTTCTTTTCCTTGAACCATAAGTTGCATGAGAGTTGAGACTCACAAGTGTAGAAGTCTCCTAAAACCCCACACTCGGCCATACATGTTCGAATAAATTTATCTATACAGACACACATTTAATGTTTTTTTTAGTAGAGACTATAGAGCTTTACTTATTGCAGAGTATCTTATGAGTCTTGGTAGGATATTTTTGATTATGGACCAACTATTTATGTGACAGAATTAGAAACCTGGTTAAACTTACAAGTTTTTTTTTTTTGGTTCTCCTTACATGGTTTGTTCATCATTTTTCATGAGATTTAGATAAGAAAGATTTCCTTATGACTACAACACATGTTGGACTTCCCATATATTGATGATTCTTTTCGTTTGTTGTGTGGTATTTAATTTAATTTAATTTAATTTTTTAACTTGTATTGACAAAAATAAAAGAGAATTTGTGAAATGTTTTTGTCTCCTTTCACTAAGAGAATTACAATATATAGACATCAAGAATGGTCAAATCCTAGGGTCTAATATAGTAAGCATAATCAAATCCCTTAATCCTAGGCCTATTATAGGAAGCAATACAACAGTAATTACAGCAAGAATGAAAAATTTTAGTGAGGTAATCAAGGGATATAAAACTAAATAAGGAAAGAAGAATATATTGACATCCCCTCAAATTGATGCGGGTAAGTCTATCAACATCAATTTGCTCCTGAGAAACTTGTGTCGTTGGTGTGTCAAAGCCTCTGTAAAGACATCAACTATTTGAAGATCAGTAGTAAGATGAGGAAGAGTGATAACACCGCGAGTAAAGGCTTCCCTAATGTAATGACAATCCACCTCTATGTGCTTTGTGCGTTCATGATATACTGGATTTGCAGCTATATGAATGGCACTAGTATTATCACCATGAAATGGAGTAGTATCAGTTTGAGAAAAGCCAAGTTCGGAAAGAAGACCACGTATTTACACAATTTCAAAGCAAGTTGTAGATATGGCTCTATACTCGGCCTTCGTGGAAGATTTAGAGATATAGTCCTGTTTCTTACACTTCCAAGAATTCAAGGCATCTCTAAGAAAAATGTACCATCCTGTTGTAAACTTTCTAGTATCTAGGCATCTAGCCCAATCTGTATCACTATACGCAGTCAAATGAAGAGTAGATCTTGTAGGGAAAAACAACCCACGAGTAGGTGACCCAATTAAGTATTGAATAATGCGAGGAACTGCTTCAAGATGAAGATGTCGAGGCGATTGCATAAATTTGCTAACTATATGGACAACATATAAGATATCAGGCCTTGTAATTGTTAAGTAGATAAGACTACCAACAAGTTGCCTATATAAAAAAGAATAGATGAACACGAAAAGAAAAAAAAGCAAAACACTAAGATCTTAGAGCTAGACAAAGAACCAAGAGCTAGACAAGGAACCAGACACAAGATGAAATGATCTCAGAGTTCTGGCGCTGATACCATGACAAAAATAAAAGAGAATTTTTGAAATATTTTTTTGTCTCCTTTCACTAAGAGAATTACAGTATATAGACATCAAGAATGATCAAATCCTAGGGTCTAATATAGTAAGCATAATCAAATCCCTTAATCCTAGGCCTATTATAGGAAGCAATATAGTAGTAATTACAACAAGAATATATACAACAACAATGAAAAATCTTAGAGAGGTAATCAAGGGATATAAAACGAAATAAGGAAAGAAGAATATATTAACATGTATCTCAAGAAATTCATTCTTACCTGCTAAAATTAATTAGCATTAACATGCCATTGCAGGTCCTACTGATGGACTGTATTCAATTTGAGTAGTAAATAGAATTTTCATTGTGAATTACAGTATAGTCTTGATTGAACCTGGAAAATATTTATATTGCATTGTAGTTTCTACATTTAAGAAATGTGGACCTGCCACTTTTACTTTTTATTTGCCATCATTGCTCCTTGAAGCCTGGCTTCTCAATTGGAGAGCAAATGTCTTTCCAAATATCCTCGTAAAAACTATATCCCTGACGCTTGGTAGGAACTGACGCTGGGCATGGTAGTGATTAACCTGCGGGCGGTGACAACCGGGGGATTATCAAAAGGGCAAGCAAGGGGGAAGACAAACAGAGAAGAAAGTCTCTGAAATTTTAAAAGAAAACTATTATTCAATATTCAATGACTAAAATTCAACCCACAAGTCGGGTTTAAATAGCTTCAAAAAACTAACCTAGAAACTATCTTCTTATCCAAATTTGCCAAAATTGGTAAATTTTGATTCAAAACTAAAACTTATCTAATTTAAAAACCCTAGAAATCATATAACTCTTAAAAATCCGAGTCAAATCGAATTCAAATCCTATCCTAAATTGGCATACGAAGTATTACCAAAAATAGAAAAAATATCAAAAAACAAAGAAAAAATGAGGAAAATAACAGAATTTGAGGATGAAGGAAAGGTCCACCGTGCAAAGCTGGTGGACCCTAAGTGCGCGTCGAGACGAGCTTTCCAATTGGGGTTGAACACGCGAATCCGATGCCTATAGCCAAAGTTATGGTCAAAACACCGAACCGTGTCCAAAATTGTTCCTCAATCACAAAATTGGCTTGATCACCTTCCACCTTTACGTCGGTCCGCCAATTCGTAATATGCCAAAGCCTGTATGGTGCAATCAGATAGTTTAGCATCTCTGACTCGGACTCTCTTGCATTAGTTCGCCCGGGTTGGAAAGAACTCACCCTCGAGTTCACGTTTGGGTCAGTCGCTCTACATAACAAGGACTCAAATGCTTCACATTGAAGACGTCTGAAGTCTTCAAGTGACTAGGGAGGCGCAGCCTGTATGCATTGTCATTAATCTTCTGCAGCACCTCGTACGGTCCGATCTTCCGTTCCTTGAGTTTGTTATACTTAACAGCAGGAGAGCGACCACGAGTTAGTACGGTCCAAACAAAGTCACCCTCGTCAAAAAGTGTCTGGCGGCGACGGCTGTCTGCCCTGGTCCTGTATTTGGTATTGCTCTTATGAATGATGTGCTTCACCTGCTCATGGACACTCTGGAGATGTCTTGCCAAGGAGCTTCAGGGACTGGTAGGGAGTGTACAGGCCTGCGTTGGTGAAAACTCCTTTTGCCCGCTGGCACACAAAGCAACGCTCTACAAAGTGAGTCACGTTACTGGACAGCTTCGGCCAATAAAAGTTAGCAGTTATGACGGCGTAGGTCTTATCACGACCAAAGTACCCCTCTTTATGGAGTTTGCTCATGATCTGTTGTCATAAGGAACAGTCGGGGATGTACAGCTGCAGACCATGAAACAGGCAACTGTTATGCAAAATAAAATCGTGACGATATCCATCGGTTACCTCCCGAAGTATCCGCCCGAAGGAAGGATCAGCCGTATACATATCTGTGAAGGTACTATGCTTGCAAGGTAGTAGTGCATAGACTACATTTCCCTGTTCGATCCCACTTAAAAACCTGGACATAGAAAGTAGGTTAGTATTGGTTATTCGGGTAGGAGGCTTTTCTTCTCAGCGGGGTGCCAACACGACCTTTTTCCCCTTGATTCGAAGGGAATAAGTATTTTTCCTTCCATCATAAACTACGCTCTGATCATACTGCCAAGGTCACCCTAATAGTAGGTGACAGGCACCCATTGACACGACGTCGCACTATGCATTGTCAAAGTATCTCTTGCCAATGGAGAAGGATACAAGACATTGCCGATCTACTTTTACATCTATGCCTTTGCTCAGCTATGATAGATTGTAGGGCTTCGGATGACGCTTCGTCTTCAACTGCAACGTCTGGATGCCGTCTTCAGATACCACGTTCTCACAACTACCGTTGTCGATGATCACCTTGCAAACCTTGTCGGCCACTGTGCAGGTGGTGTGGAAGATGTTGTTTCTCAGCTAGTCATCCCTCAAATCATCCTTGGATGCTAGCAGGCTCTTGCAAACAACGAGAGTCTCATGGCCATCCCCAATCAGCACGTCACCAGCTCCATCATCATCACCTTCATAATTATCATAAACTGGTTCCTCAACCTCGCATATCTCGTTATCTTGAATGATCAGGTTCTTGCCTTTATGACTAGTGGGTTTCCGACACTCGGGTGCCTTATGCCCCTGTTCAGCACATCGATAACACCGAACGACAGAGTTAGTACTAACCGACGGTGGTTGTTGGACCGAGCGGGGTGCCTGAGGGCGAGTTGGTCGGCAACTCTGATCGCTCCTAATCGGTTGTCTTCTATTCTGCTGTTTTTCAACAGTGAGGGCGCGCTGGTACTCCTCTGAAACAGTCCTCAATATGTGAGACTAAGAACATCTTGCAATGGTTGGCGTAGACCTTCCAGATATCGAGCCACCAGTTGCTCCTCCGTTTCGGATAAGTCGTTTTGTGCAACCAACTGGTAGAAATCCTCTGTGTACTCATCTACGGATCTTGTGCCCTGCCTCAACGTATGAAGCCGTTGAAACAAGGTGTGGGTGTAGCCGAAAGGGAGGAAGTGCCCCTTCATCTTCTTCTTCATTTTGTCCCAATCAATGATCTTCGGTTTGCCTTGACGATCTCTTGAACGTCGCAGCTGCTCCCATCACGCGGATGCTCATCCTTTCAACTTGATGGCAACTAGCTTCATCTTCAGAAGATGGAGGACCTTTTTGTACTCAAATATCCTCTCTACTTCATTTAGCCAGTTGATGAAGACTTCAACATGTCGTGACCCAGTAAATTCGGCTAACTCCACCGAAAAGCCAAGATCTCCGTGACGCTCCTCTCGTGCACAGTGCTCTCTAGACTGCCCACGCCGGGAATAGGGGTTGATGAAGGTGGAGTCGGAGTCGTGGTCTGAAACCTCACGATTATACAAATCTCACGCCGCCAACCTTTGGGTCAACTCCGCAACTTGTCTCTGTAGATCCTCGTTCATCGCTTCCAAGGCGATTGGGTCTCGGAACTGGCTTTCCTCTGCTGGAACATGTCCACCATGACGACTACCACGGCCACCATGACCTCCAACCATTGATGCCAATGCCACATGAAGAAGACGATCTCTGATACCAACTGACGCCGGGAAAGGTACTGATTAACCCGCAGGCGGTGGCAACCATGGGATTATCAAGAGAGCAAGCAAAGGGGAAGACAAACAGAGAAGAAAGTCTCTGAAACTTTAAAAGAAAACTATTATTCAATATTCAATGACTAAAGTTTAACCCACAAGCCAGGTTTAATTAGCTTCAAAAAACTAACCTAGAAACTATCTGCTTATCTAAATTTGCCAAAATTTGCAAATGTTGATGCAAAACTAAAACTTATCTAATTTAAAAACCCTAAACAAATCAGATAACTCCTTAAAATTCGAGATCAATTCGGATGCAATTCCTATCCTAAATTGGCATACTAAGTATTACCAAAAATAGAAAAGAACATCGAAAAATGAAGAAATGAAGGGGAAAACAACAGAATTTGAGGATGAAGGAAAGGTCCACCAAGCAAAGCAGGTGGACCACGTGTGCGTCGAGACGAGCTTTCCAATTGGGGTTGAGCCCGCGAATCCGATGCCTGTAGTCAAAGTTATAGCCAAAACACCGAACCGTGTCCAAAATTGTTCCCCAATCATTGAATTGGCTCGATCATTTTCCGCCTTTACGTCGGTCCGCCAATTCGTGATATGCCAAAGTCTGCATGGTGCAATCAGATAGTTCAGCATCGTTTGACTCGGGCTCTCCTGCATCAATCCCTGTATAGTTGAACTTAATAGGGTGGAAATCTGTTCCTACGTTAAATTTGTAATATCTTGTTATTTAGATAGCATTGATGCATAGATTGTTTTTGTTAGATGCAAAACAAACCAGGAAATAGATTAAAGGTAGAAATTCAATGGATGAAGAAACCCAAAATGAAGATGCTTGGTTATTTGGCTTCAGGGCTAGTAGGTGCTCCTTGTCCTTGGATTTGTTTTGATCTTCTGGTAGTGGTCATTTGGCTTTTCGTAAGAGTCCCACAGACGGCGCCAAACTGTTGATGCCAAAAACTGGTTCACCTCACACTTTGGCTACTGTGGCCTCGTGATCTGGTCTCAGCCTTTGACAAACGGTTAAAATTTATAGTTGGTGTGGACGCTTACGCTTTCATAAAGCGGAAAGCGGAATGCACCAAATTTTGTCCGAATTATCCACCGATGGACTGTAAAGGGGAGAAAAAGGGGTCGGAATTGGGCCTTTACGCGGATTTAGCTCGATGCTTAAGTCAATCGAGGGCAAAGGGATCTTAGACAATTCTTTGTATAATATGTAGTGAGTATTTTTTGGATCCTTTCCTTTACATCCTTCCTCTCTTTTTATAGCAAGTTAGAAGCGGTTTAAACAAATACCTTGCAAAGGCGGTGGGGTATGAAAGCGGTGGGGTAAGGCGGTGGGCTAGGTAAATATCTTCTAAGGCGGTAGGAAAATATTTGCCTAGTGTGTAGGTGCCCTGTAGGTAAGTAGAGTAAATATCTGCCCACTGTAGTAAGTAAGTGGATAAGGCCTACTTATTGTAGAGGCGTTAGATATTTACCTCTTTTCTTTTACCTCACGCCTAGTATAAGAGGGCTGTTATAATTCCGACGGACTTGTTCGCAGGATTTATTCTTCACGTTATTGCCGAACGGAATTGTGCAAGGTTATTTGGTAATATTGCCACGTGGCCAAAGATGCTACGTGGCCGACGAGGCACGGTCCTGTGTGTGACAGGTGGTTCCTAGGTCAATGACATCTGCCTTACCAAATATATCCGTAACAGCACATAAAAGCCAATGAAACAGGATAATCTCTGATGTAGCAGATGCCCTAGAGCGACTCAACTTTACTGGAGGATTTAGCCATAACTTATTGTTCTTTGATATTCCAGGATACGAAAGAATCCCCTAAAGAAATGCACTAACTAGTAATGGAATGATGATCTACCAAGATGAAGATGAAAATAATAATCTATAATGATATGTGTCATGTAATTATTGACAAATCAAATGACAGTTGTCGAATGACTGGTATGAGGAGCACAACTAAATTGATTAACAATGTTCATAATAAACTATGACCAGTTAGTACAACGAAAATTTATTTTGAGAGTTATCTATTTGTGTGCATTAAACTTTAAAAATTATGTAACCATAGATAGAATTGTTATTGTGTTGATATTTCGTAAGTGATGTTGCTCTGCTGGAAAAAAATCCAATTTGATGTGTATATGACAAAATAATCCTGGTGACCTTGTGGATTTTAATATATTACACATGTGAAATAAAACTTTTCAATAGGATAAGGACTTAAAATTTATGCAATTTTATGTTTTTAAAATAGAAACAATGATAGTCATCATCCTTCAAAGCTTGTGAAGCTCAAAATTTTAAAATTGATTTGGGACACTAAACAATTCGTAGGGTTGATCTCATAACACTATGTGTGTATTTTTGATACCACAATTTTGTTGATGTTTATTAAATGCTTGTATTTAGAAACTACTTCTTTTAGTCAATCAACTTACCATATCCTTATGATTTAATTGACCATTGAAAAACAATGATACCTATTGTTAATTGCTTGCAAAATATTTACAATAACAACAACAACTAAGCTTTAATCCCATACTAGATGAGGTCGGCTATATTGATTCTTTGACTTCATATCCCTATATTAAAGGCAAGATCTGGCTTAATATCTAATTGTTAGTATTGGGACACAAGGATTGGAGAGGCTAGTGTTAGGATTGGGAGTATAGATGACTAGAGAAAAGTGGAGGTGGAGTAGTTTGAAGAACTTTGTATTACATTTTGAAGCTTTTGGACTTGTTACAAAAGAGTTACATCCCACCCTTTTATATAAGGACCTTTAGAGACTTCTAGACTATATTCTAGGATAATCCATATTCTAGGACATTCCACATTTTTGGACATTCTATATTTACATTATAAAGAATATGCCAAGGCATATTCAAGCTCCTCCAAGCTTCTACTTTGATGAAGAAGATTCTAGTTGATGCTGGACTTCCTTGAAGATTTTAGAAAATGGATCACTTTCTAATATTCTCCTCTTTGATCCATTTTTGATATGCCAAGCATGCTGCTAAGTGTTGTAGACTTGGTTCGTGGTAGAGCTTTTGTAAATATACTACAGCTCGATCTGCCTATCACATTGTAATTCTCGTACGAAGTGATATTTTGTAGATATATGCATTGTTCTTCCATTGTAGATAAGCATATTTTGTAGATATGCCAAGCATGCTGGACTTCCTTGACAATAGTTGATTTATTGTCGCATAGTATTGGTGTTGGTTCTACCTGTTGTTCTCCAATTTCTTCTAGTATTGTGCGGAGCCATATAGCTTGACATGCTGTGATAGCTGTTGCAATATACTCGGCCTCTGTTATAGACTGTGGTATTGATTCCTGTTTCTTAGATGCCCACGAAAAAATTTCAAAGCCAACTGTGAAAGCATATCCAGATGTGCTTTTCCTGTCACCAATAGAGCCTGCCCAATCACTGTCCGTATATCCAAGTAGTTTCCCTGAGTCATTGGGTCGATACCAGATTCCATAATCTGTTGTTCCCCGCAAGTACTGAAGAACTCTTTTGACAGCTCTAAAGTGTATCTAACTTGGACTTTGCATAGCGTGATAGTAGACTTGTAGTATACATAATGTCTGGTCGTGTAGTCGTGAGATATAAGAGACTTCCTATGAGACTTCTGTAGAGAGAAGCATCAGCTTTTTTTGCTCCATCTTTTTGTAGTTTTTCATTCATCACGAGTGGTGTTGGTACAATCTTGCAGTAATTCATCTTAAACTTCTTCAGGAGGTTTTGTGCATATTTCTTTTGTGAGATGAAAATACCTTCTTTTTGTTGATTGACTTCTATTCCAAGAAAGTAGTGTATCAAGCCCAAGTCTGTCATCTCGAATGTTTTTATCAGATCTTCTTTAAGTTCTTGAATCATCTTCTTATTGTTCCCTGTATATATAAGATCATCTTTATACAAAGAAACAATATGAAGATCAGATGTACCTTGGGTTTTGATGTAGAGAGTTGGTTCATTTATGCTTCTCCTAAAGCCTTGCTCAATGAAGTATTTATCTATTCTGCTATACCATGCTCGTGGTGCTTGCTTTAATCCATATAGAGCTTTCTTGAGCTTTAAGATTGTGTCTTTGTTGCCTTTGGCAATGAAACCTTGTGGCTGTTCTACATAGATCTCTTCTTGTAGGTATCCATTTTAGAGTGTAGACTTCACATCCAGTTGATAAATCTTCCATTGTTTTTGTGCAGCTAAAGCAATAATAGCACGAATTGTGTCTAGGCGAGCAACAGGAGCAAAGGTTTCAGTATAGTTAATACCTGGTTGTTGAGAGTAACCTTTTGCCACCAGTCGTGCCTTATTTTTTTGAATTGATCCGTCTATATTCAACTTTGTTTTGTAGACCCACTTGACTCCAATAATGTCTTTGTCTTTAGGACAATTGACTAGCTCCTATGTTCTATTCTTCTCAATCATTTTGATCTTTTCTTGCATAGCTTTTCTCTAGACTTCTTCATAAGCTGCTTCTTCATAATTTTCTGGTTCTAGAGTTGTGAAATTGCAAGTTTTATAAATTTCTCTAAGAGTTTTTACCTTTTGAATAGAGGATTCCGAAATATATTCTTCTTGTGTTACTCTGGTTGAAGATGTTGGTGCAACATTTGAAGTATTGCTGGAAGTCGTCGTTTCTTCTCGCATAGTTTGCTCCTTCTATGGAATATCTGATAGTATGACATACCTTTTTTCTATCTTTTCTTCCTCCCAGTTCTATGTTGCATTTTCGCTGAACTCCACGTCTCGGTTGATTATCAGCTTCTTAGTTTTTATATTATAAATCTAATAACTTTTGGATTGATCATTATAGCCCATTAAAATTCTTTTCTCGGTCTTCTCGTCAAGCTTACTTTTTTTTTTATTTGGAATGTGAATGTAGCATATGCAACCAAATACTTTGAGGTGTTTTACAGAAGGCTTCATTCCACTCCAGGCTTCAATGGGCCTCTTGTTTTGCACTGCCTTGGTTGGACATTTGTTTAATAGATAGACTACTATATAAACTACTTTAGCTCAAAATGAGTTTGGAATTCCTTTCTCATTTAGCATTGATCTTGCCATCTCCATGATAGTTTTGTTCTTTCTTTCTGTTACTCCATTTTGCTCAGGTGCATAGCCAATTGTTTGTTGATGATGAATGCCCTCATGTTCACAAAATTTCTTGAATACATTAATTTGTACTATGTGCCTCTATTAATTCTGAGAACTTTGATGCTATGACCACGTTGTTTCTTCACATGATTCTTGAATTTCTTGACTATAGAGAAAACTTCTGATCTTTCTCGGAGAAAATATACCCAAGCCATTCTTGTATAATCATCAATGAATAAGATGAAATACCTGTTGTGGCTAGGTATAGGAGTTTTCATTAGTCCACAGACGTCTCTATGCACCAACTACAATGGTTTCTTGGCTCTCTATGCTTTACCAGAAGGGAAGGATTGTCTTCGTTGTTTTCCAAGTAGACAACGTTCACACACATTTGAAGTTTCTAGAATATGTGGAAGGCTTCTGATAGAGTAGCCTTAATGCTGCAAAATTGAGATGGCCAAATATCCGGTGCCATAGCCATGACTCATCAACTTGAGTCTTCATAGCTACGTCTCTAGCGTATCTCTGTTGAATTGGAAAATTTTTATTTTCCATCTTGATAGAGGTAAGAACTTTATTTTTATCATAAATGGTGCAAGTATCTTCCTCAAAATATAGAGAATATCCATTCTCTATCATTTGTCCCACACTGAGCAGGTTTTGAGTCAAACTAGGAACTAAATATACATCTTTAATTAGTTTTGAACCTTCTCCAGTTTCTAGTATTATAGTTCTTTTTCCTTTTGTTTCAGCTAATGCACCATTTCCCATTCTTACTTTAGATTTTATTGAAGTATCAATATCAGTGAATATAGACTCATTAGAAGTCATATGATATACCAAATATCATTATTATCTTTAGTTGTTTCTTGATTAGCATAAAACATATTTTGTGTACTTTCCCTTTTTTCTGCATAATTAGCTTGATTATTTATTTTAAAGCGACAATCTTATTCTATATGACCATATTTTTTACAAAAGTTGCATTGTGTTTTATTACAAAACCAACAATCTTTTTCTAAGTGCTTGTTCTTTTTGCAGAATTTGCAAGGTGGATATTTTTCTCCTTTTATATTTTTCCTAAAATTCCTATCATTTTTAAAATTGGTAGGTTTGAAATTTATTTTTGTTTTGAAGGGACTTTCTAAATTTTCTTCATCTTGCACTATAATCATTTTTCATGTGCTTCTAATAAACCAATTAATTCACTTACTGATAAAGATTTTATATCTTTAGACTGCTCTATAGCAGTAACTACAAAGTTATATTTTTTAGTGAGTGTTATTAATATTTTTTGTACTATTCTTTTATGAGTAATATCATCTCCATAGGCTCTTATTTGATTTACTAGTTGTTTTATTCTACCACAGTATTGTTGAATAGTTTCATTCTCTTTCATTTTTATATTTTCAAATTCTCTATTGAGAGATTGTAGTCTAATGGCTCGTACTTGCTTAGTGCCTTGAAACTCCTCTTGAAGAATCTTCTAAGCCTCCATTGATGTCTTTGCCCAATAATTCTTGGAAATATATCCTCTGACAAAGCTTGTTTCAATAATACAGAAGGCCAATGCATCCTTTTGTAGTTGATTTGAGGAGCTACTTCCTTCTTCTTTTGAAGTCACGTACCTTTTCTTAATAATGTCCCATAAAACTTGGGCCATTAGGAACGTGGTCATTTTAAGACTCCAGTAATTATAATTGTTCCCATCAAAAATGGGAATTGGTATACCGAAAGAGGTAGAAGCGAATATGGATTTTGAAGGAAATAGTGGGTGGTTAGGACAAACACCCTCTACTAACCAAACCGGGCTTTGATACCACTGTTAGTATTGGGACACAAGGATTTGAGAGACTAGTGTTAGGATTAGGAGTATAGATGACTAGAGAAGAGTGGAGGAGGAGTAATTTGAAAAAGAACTTTGTATTAGACTTTGAAGCTTTTGGACTTGTTACAAAAGAGTTACATCCCATTTCTTTATATAGGGACCTTTAGAGACTTCTAGACTATATTCTTCACATTCCAAATTCTAGGACATTCCACATTTTAGGACATTCTATATTTACATTATAGAGAATATTCCAAGGCATATTCAAGCTCCTCCAAGCTTCTACTGTGATGGAGAAGATTCTAGTTAATGCTGGACTTCCTTGAAGATTCTAGAAAATGGATCATTTTTTAATACTAATATACATAGGTCCTTAGACATTATCTCTCTCCACATTATCCTAGGCCTATCTTTACCCTTCTTCTTACTTTCTATTATTAAACCATCACATTGTCAAACTGGGGCGCCTAGGGATCTAAGACGCACATGTTCAAACCATCTTGAACGGCATTCTCTTATTTTATTTTCAATTAGTGCAATAAACACCTTTTGTCTGATGTAGTCATTTCTAATCTTGTCCAATCTTTTATGACTACTCATCCACCTTAACATCCTCATTTCTACCACATTCATTTTATGAATATGTTGAACTTTAGTTGCCCAACACTTGCTCCTGTATAGCATGTCTGGCCTAACTATCGTTCTATAGAGTTTTTCTTTCACTTTGTTAGGCATATTATTATCACATAACATACCTGTGACACTTCTTCATTTCAACCATCCTATTTTGATTATATAGGTTACATCTTTATCTATCATCCCATCATTTTGGAAAATGGAACCTAAATACTTAAAATGGTTACACTTAGGCACTACCACCCCTCCTGGTTTCATTTCCCCTCCATCTCTCCTACTCAGATTAAAATTACAGTGCATATATTCTTACTTTCACTTTGCCTAAAACCTCAACTTTCAAGAGTGTTCTTCACAGTTCTAACTTCTGATTAACTTCATCACTAGTCTCATCAACTAGAACAATATCATATACGAACAATATACACCATCGGATGTCATCTTGAATACAACTAGTTAACTCATTCATTACTAGAGTAAACAAGTATGGGCTCAAGGCCGAACCTTGATGTAGACCTAATATTATGGGAAACTCCTCTGTATCTCCTCCGACTGTTCTCACACTTGTAACTGTTCCTTCGTACATATCCTTAATAACATTTATATAATACTCGAGGTCAATACGATTGTCCTATTGTAACCAACAATATCGATCTGTATGTGGATAGCTTATAAATTTCAAATGGGGTTGGACCACACATCGATCCTGACGTGTCAGACATTCATTTCAGCGATGCTAATTGTGCATACTTTCATATATTGGATAGGTTAAAACCATCTCGATATTATCTTGATCCTTTTTCTTTACAGTTAAATGCATTATTTGTCAATGTATTTGACGAATATTGTTCATTTTGGTACTTGTATTTTAAAAATATTCTATATGATTCTTGTAAAGTTCTTTTTTTCACTTTGGTCGATATTGTTAAGACTAAAGAGGATGTGTTAGTTTATCTGATTTGCAACAGTGACAGAGAAAACAGGAGACCATGAGCTTATATAGACAGCTAACACCCCCTCCTTAAACTCACAGGGCATCATACAGCGAGAGTTTGGACAAAAGGAAATCATGCTGCTCTCGAGTCTGAGATTTGGTGAACAAGTCGGCAAGCTTGTGCTCGGAAGAAACAAACTAGGGAGTGAGGGTGCCCTAATTGTACTGATTATGCAGAAAGAAAGCATTAACACCAATATGCTTGGAGAGTGAATGCTTTACTAGAGTCCCGGGGGACGAAGCATATATACCTCTTGCTAAAGATCACCGTGAAGAAAGGCATTCTTCACATCAAGCTGAAAGAGAGACCAACGGCGGACGACAACAACGACAATAAGACCTCGAACAGTAGTCATGTGAGCCACTAGAGCAAAGGTCTCATCATAGTCCCTGTCTTATTACTGCTGAAAGCCACAGGCCACAAGTCGAGCCTTGTACTTCTTTACTGAACCATCTGAGCGAGTCTTGACCTTATAGACCTACTTGTATGTAATAGGAACCACACCAGGAGGAAGGAGAACCAGGTCCCAAGTAGAAGTGCGCTTGAGAGCTTTCAACTCAGCGGATATGGCAGCCTGCTACTCAAGTATCTGCATAACCTCCCGGTAAGAAGTTGGCTTTGGAGAATCACTAGCGGAAATAGGAAGTACTGGGAGGACATGTAGCTGAGTAGCAAGGCTGAGACGGTTTGGTGGATGGTGATCACAGAGAGGATATCGGCGCGTGGGAGGATTATCTACAAGACGCTCGCTGGAGGAAGCTAGAGGCACCAGAGATGAAGGTGCTATAGGAGGGTGAGAACCATGAACATAGTGACACTATAGGGAAAGATGGGAACGTGAGCCTAGATAAGGAGATCAATAGATAATAGAAACGAGGAGGAGGTGGGCAGTGCCACAGGTGGATGGGAGATACAGGAGGAGGTGAGGAGGGGAGAGAAGATGGGTTAACATAGGAGATGGTAAGGCAGAGGGTGGGGACACAGGCGGTGATGGGATGAGAACAGTGAAGAACTGGACATCAGCTAGTATGGTGGAGGAGTGAGAAGAAGAAGTGGCATACGGAGCAAAAAAGGACTATCCTTGACAAACATGACATCACGCGAGATATGAAGGTAACACGTGGTAGGATCGTAACATAGGGAATAAACTGGGCAGTGAGGTTAGTCGGCTCACAGGATGGAAGAAGGACATAATACATGCAGCCAAATATACGTAAGTGAGTATAACATGAAGGGTGAAAGAAAAGACTCTTCTGGATTGCGACCCTGAAGAAAGATGGAGGGGTGAAGGTTGATGAGATAGACAACATTAGAGATACCCTCAACCCAGAAGTGGGGTGGAATATGGGAGGCAATGAGAAGGGTACGAGTAGTCTCAATGATATGGTGATGCTTCCGTTCTTGTAGTGCCATTCTGAGAATTGGCACCAGGAAAGGAGAGTTGAGGGAGAGTGTCATGTGAGGCAAGAAGGGCGTGAAACTCATGAGAAAGATATTCCTCCTAGGTTAGAACTAAAGTACGAATGGAGGCAGAGAACTAGGTACGTACCATAGCAGAGAATTTAACATAAATCTCAAAGAACTTAGAACGAGAGCGCAAATAATTAATCCGAGTCTAACGAGAGAAATCACCAATAAAAATGACATAATAACGGTGCCCGCTATTAGAGACAAAAGGCGCGGAACCCCGGACATTAGAATGAACTAACTCAAAGGGACATGGAGACCTAGACTCACTGGATCGATGGGGTAGTTATAGCTGTTTACCAAGCTTACTGCTCGTATAGGAATGAGAATAATCAACGGAGACACGACCTAACACACCCTGGTGGATGAAAGAGGACAGGCAGAGGCTACTAGATGTCCGAGACGATGATGCCACTGGGTGAGGCCAACAGAAGATAGACAAAGAGACGAAGGGACAAAGGGAGTCAAAAGGTGGAGACGGTCGAGGATGAAGATGACGGCGGAAGACGAAGATGGTCGAGTACATATACACTACTATGACAATAGCCAACTCCAATAAGGGCCCCTGTAAGACGATCCTGTACACGACATGCAAACTCATAAAAAATAACAAGATATCTATGGGAGCCTAGCTGGCCTACAAAGATAAGATTCATGTATGTCTGGGATATGTATGTAACATTTGGAATATGGAAGTGTGTGGTATGTAAATGGCCGCGATTGGTGATGAAAAGGTTAGTGCCATTAGCAATGGAGACACGAAGATTGGAGGAAACAGGCTGGCAAGAGTGAAGGTGGGAGACATCATAGATCATGTGGAAAGAGACTCTAGAGTCAAGCAGCCAAGAGGACTAAGAGATACCTACAGGGGAGGAGGCGACCGGCTGATAAAAGTGCTTGTACGAGGTAGCATGACTGAGCATGGAGGCCGAAGAAGGTGATACCTGACCCTAGGAGAGCTATTGGACAAGCTACAGGAGCTGCTCGGCTGACAAAGAAGCAGTTGAAAGAGCAAAAGGTAAGGCGGGTGTGGCGGCGTGTTATGCTGAGCTCGTTGCAGCTTGCGGCACTCAGCATGAACGTGGCCAAGAGCATAGAAGTAGTGGAAGTGAGGTAGCTGTCAAAGGGGCAATCAGATCCCTGACGTGTGGATGATGAAGCCGATACAGGAGATTGGGAATTAGGCTGTATCGGGGCACCAAAACCTGGAGGAGATAACAGCAGAGACAGCTAGGATAACGACGGAGTAGAGGCCGCCGATGGGAGCTGGGGAGCAGCAAGTACATTATGCGTAGTAGCAGCCGGTGGAACCATATCCAAGGACCGAAGAAGGGTCTCCTCAATAATCACGTAGGCCAAGGTGTCATTGAGAGATAGATGAGTGACCCGGTGTAGAAACTGAGCACCAACCGCCTTGAACTTAGGGAGAAGTTGCATAAGGAACTCATAAAGACGGAGGTGGTCATGGTCTTGGGCAATAGAGAGACACTAGACGCAGGTCGGATAGGCGGATAGGGTCATCTCGTCACACTGACATCATAAGTCGTTGAGCTCTAAAGAAGTCCTAGACAGAGCGATCACGTTGGTAAGTGACGAAGTAGGGAATAGCGCAACGCCTGATTAGAGGAAAAGTAAAGGCTGCGCAGGTGATCCCAAATCGCCTTGGTTGTAGGAAAATCGCAGACGACCAAACGAATCGGAAGCTCGCACGGCTGGCAGAGGACAACGATGGTGTGAGAGTCGTCCTCATGCCACTTGGCCAAAGCCTGGAACTAGGAGGAAGCCTCAGTACTAACAGTGGGCTAGGCGAGCCCTTAGAGACATCAGAAGGAGGAAGCGAAGCTGGCCGGGTACCATCAACGTTACCCCAAAGGCGAAGACCTCAAAGAAGCACGCGAAGGATGGAGGACCACGCCTTGTAATTCTTCCCATTGAGCATCACATCAGCACCCTCTTCGCTCCAGGAAGGCCCCTAACTCCATGTAGTTAATATTAAAAATATATAATATCAGTACCACATTCCACAACAAAATGTGGCTTTAGTTTAGTGGTTAGAATTCTGCATTATGGCCATGGATACCTGGGCTCGAATCCCAACAGCCACAATTTGTTTTTTTTAAATTAGTACTGATATCACTTATAAAATTTAAATTTTACTCATATATTCCCAACAAATCTTTTTCTTTTCGCCTCGTATCCCAATGATTTATTTTATTATTTGAACTTAATTCCAATATCATAATTTTTTATTGTGATTTCCATTTTTTTTTTTACAAACATTCCTCCACTAAAGCATGGATGGTGGAATTAGACCTGTACCCAAAGAATTAAAAAGGAAATAAAACTTCTTACTTTTTGAGCAGAGGAATTAGTATAAACAAGTAATCTTAAGTTTGAGTTAATATAAATTTTTTTAGTATTTATAATTTTCTTTAAGTTGAAGTCAGCACCCCCTTAATTTTGCTTTTGGTTCTGCCACTAGGCATATTCCTAGACACAAGGAATCAACATCTACATTCCATGCGTATGAAGTCGCATGTACTCGTCACTGAATAACCCTTTTTAACCAACATAACAAACTATCCCTAATCAATAGAGAAAACCATAATCATATCTATGTATTCTGCAATCCTACTGTCTTATTACTGATATACTTCTCTGCATTCTTCGTTATTTACTTCATCTTCTATTAGGATTAGTTTAGTTTAGCACTTTCTCCATTTATTGTTTGCTGAATTATCAGAGTACCTTAGTAGACTCATGTTCAGCTAACCACATACACTCCGTGTGAATTCGACCGGTACTTACTGGAATTTATTACCTATGATCACGTGCACTTGCGTGCGAAGGCATAATACTTGCACTTACCGACGGTCAACAACGGGCTGAGGCAGTACAGTGGGCTGAGGCTAGCCGGACCTGCAGTGGGGGTAGGAGAACCTCCGGGAGGTTATCTCGGCAGGAGGGAGCTCTGTGATCCCCAGAACAGGTCCTTGCATGAGTTAATGGAACGGAGGAGGCACTATGGAGGGTTGACTGCGTCGAATGAAGAGGGAGGAGTGCCGACGGCTAGAAGGAGGACCTAGGGTTGGCCCCTGTCTCTGATACCATATTAAGACTGAAGAGGATGTGTTAGTTTACCTGATCTGCAACCGTGATAGAGAAAATTGGACACCATGAGCATATATAGATAGTTAACAGATATGACTAACATTGTGCTAAGATGGAATATGGGTTCAAACTGGAATTTTTTAAACTCATTTTTTTGATTATTTGTGTAAAGGGACCAGCTTAGTCGATGATGTGGCAAGCCTAACTGGGGTATAATTCCAAGTCAACTGCCACGTGGATTAAAATAAATAAATAAACAAACAATGAAAATAAAACATAAAAACGTAGAAGTAAAAAATATAAAATAAAATTATCATAAAATAAAATAATAAAAACTTATTAAATCCATATGGTCATTGATATGGCATTGTATGCCAATTAGGCTTGCCACAGTGATGGCCATGACAGATTCCCTAGATAATAAAAAAAGGGAATTAAAAAATTCCAGTATTGAACAAATATTCCACTTGTATGCTAGGTAAGCGATACAAACTAAAGTGAACAGAAAAAGGACTATACAAGGATTTTACTGTGCATTTTAAAGTATAAGTTCCAAAATGAATAATATAGTAAAATACAGGGATGAATAGCTCATTTAACCTTTTTCTTTAACAGTTAATATGGAATTTGTTTTCATTTTAGGTTGCCACTGAGGAATGCTCACTTCATTGATGAAGGAAAAATTGTCTGGATAACTGCTGTCTGCATGAAAGGCTCTTTTGTTTGCTTTTGATTAGCATAAATTTGTTCAATCTCTATGTTTTTTGCACCCTGTGTATTAATGGTATGCTTTTCGGTTGATGCTTTTGGATGGATGCCATTTGTTGCTTTGAAAATACAGACCACTGTCCTTTATTTTATTATTTTTTAAAATTTGCTACATAATATATTTGTTGTATTCTTAGGCTGCACGTGTTAATTTATTCTATTTTGCTCATTTTGTTTCATTGTGCAGAGCAAAACTTGAAACTTTCCTGGTTAATTCTATGGAAGGAGGTCTTATTTTGGATGGTGCTATAGCTCAGGACATTAACCAAGCATCTTCTTTTTGGCGAATTAGAGAGGTTAATAATTTTATGATTAACTCTAAATTGGGTTACCTTTTCGTCTAATGCATTTAATGCTCCATCCTTATCAGATCTTTTTGTCTGTTTTAACATTATCGGTTTTTTAATGAAAAATTATCAATTATTTTAATCAGAGTGATTCACATGTGCTTTACTTTAATTTTCATATTATAATTCTCTTCTAAGGAAGGTGCATATGCAGATGGCAGTTAAAAAAACTGATACGCGTATCTTTAGAGCATCAGAATTTGTCTTAATGGAATGTAGTTGGAAACTTATTGCTTATTGAAATTTGTTTTCTGAATGATCACTAGGGTTGTGAGTGAATGCATTCAAATGAATTACTTGGTTCGGCTAGGAGGATATATCTTTTGTTTAGATGATTACTGTTATGAAAGTTGTCATTGTGTTTTAGATGATCACTGCTATTTATGTCATTGCAAATTGTCTACTTGCATGTTTCTATCAAAAGGTCAACAATAAAATATTATATATGCTTCAATGTTGACTGCACTCGCCTAAACTAAATTAAACTTGATAACTGAGTTATAGTTGATGTCTCTTTTAAACATCACTACTCTTGGCACTGAACCTTCTAACCTTCTACTTATGTCATGCTCTAAATATAGTTAAGTAATAAGTTTGGCCTTATTAGCTGGTGCCTTGGTGCTTAATAATAAACTTACTTGGATTAGATGCAGGTTGTAGTTGGTTCGCAACCCATTTAAAAAAACAAGAATAAATGGTTGGTCATGCAAATGATCTGGAAGACCGGTCATATAATATATTTACTAAATCCTTAAAACATTTGATGCAATCAAATTTCGTGAAAACTTTCCAAGAAATAAATTAACATGTTATATGTGATTATAGTTGATGGAAACAAGATAAGTGGTCGCAACTGAAAATATTTTGCAATTAAAAAAAGGGCAGCTCGATGCTACAAAGCTCCCACCATGTGCAGGGTCCGAGGAAGGGTCAAACCACTTGGGTCTATTGTATGCAGACCCTTCCTCGAATCCCACACATAGTGCGACGTTCGTAGCATCGGGTTGCCCTTTTTTTAATTGCAAAATATTTTCAATTCCGACAACTTGGGGTCATGCAATATACATCATGCACAACAAGAGTTCTGCATAGATGTATGAACACAAGGTGAAGAAAAATTCAACCTCCTAGCTGTACAACATATATTCCTAAGAGTTAGTAGTATTTCAAAAAAACAAAAACAAACATCTAAATAAATCTAAACTAACTCCTAGTTTCCAGGGAATCGTCATCACTCACCCTTAAGTTGGATAAAAAATATTTGTCATAACCAGCTTGCTAATTAAATCATTAAACTGTCCTTTGTGAAGTCCCTTGTTAGAATATCTGCCAATTGATCCTTAGAGGGCACATATGACATGCAAATCAACCCAATCTCAAGTTTCTCCTTAATAAAATAATGATCAACCTTAACTTGTTTTGTTCTTTTATGTTGAATTGGATTATCTGCTATTTTAATGGTTGCCTTGTTATCACAATACAATCTCATTGGTGTTTCACACGGTACTCTCAAGTCTCGGAGTAGCTTCTTGCACCAAAGTAACTCACATATTCCATGCGCTGCTGCTCCAAATTCAACCTTTGTAGTACTTCATGCAACAACTAATTAATTATTGCTTTTTCAAGTGGCCAAATTATCTCCCACAAAAGAACAATAAGCTAATATTGACCTTCTATTAGTAACTCTTCTAGCCCAATCTGCATCAGTGTAAGTGTCAACATAAAGTCTATTATTCTTCCTGAACATCAATCCTTTCCTTGGACTCCCCTTTAAATACCTTAACACACGAAAATTTGCATCAAAATGTTCTTTTTTTTGGAGAATGTGTAAACTGGTTAATCATACTTACTGAGTGAGCTACATTAGGTCGAGTATGTGACAAATAAATCAATTTCTCTACCAATTTATGGTATCTCTCCAAATCAACACTTTGACCTTCATTTAAGAGACCCAATTTAAAGGTTGGATGAATGGGAGTCTCGACTAGTATGCAACCCAATAGTCCTGTTTGTTCAAGTAAATACAATGTATACTTCCTCTGTGAAACAAAAATTCTTTCTCATGATATAGCAAATTCCATTCCCAAGAAATACCTCAAAAAGACCCAAGTTGTTTAATCTTGATTTTCTTGGCTAGGAATCCCTTTAACTTTTCTAACTCTACTAGATGATTGCCTGTGAGGATAATATCAACATAAATTATCAAGATTGTGTTAGGCTTGAGAGTAATTAGAATTAGATATTTTAAGGGTAGTCTGGTAATTTTATGTGATTAGGGTTTTACTATAAATAGATCATTAGTAGGAGAATTAGGGTTTTTATGTGGATTTTGTTTCTTTTCTTTGAGTAGTTGTCGTAGATTGGGAGAGTCGACCTTCCTCTTGAACAGTAGGCCGAGTTATCAATAAAGTCTTCTTGTTTCTTGGGAATTTCTCTGTTGGTTCTTATCAAATTAGCACCAGAGCAAGGTCTTGGGACAATGGCGGCGAAGAAGGTAGAGGCGCTTGAAGAGAAATTGGAAGCGGAGGTTGTCTAGCTCAAAACCATCATTGATGAGCGATTTAACTCCGTTCAACAAGAGATCCAACAACAGTTCACCTCCTTCGAGACGATGTTACTGAAATTGACGGAGCTTCACCTCAATCCACCATCCCCAGTAGCGGCGAATCAGGGAGACGAGGTGGAAGAGGGTTCCGGCGGATCGGCACCCACAACGGGCGGTGATGATGTCACGAGCGGAGGGACGGAGAGTACCACCGTCGCGCGATCAGGGGCAACGGGTAACGGCCAATCAGAGGGACAAAGGGAGGCGGAGGGTCTTTGAAGCAGTGGCGGTAGGCGGGCACTTGGCCGGCTAGAGGCGGCCTTGGCACGGGCCGGGTGGGTCAGGCGGCGAGGCGGAATAGGTTCGGCAAGGGGCTACTAGGATGTGCCGAGGCGGGCGGAGGCCGGCCGGGGACGTACGGGGGGTGGCCAAGCTAGGCCGAGGCGGGCGGAGGTTGGATGGGGGCGTATGTGGCCGGCCAGGACGGATCTGGACAGGGGTCGGGCAGCATTGTCAGGGGGTAGTTGGGATGGACCGAGGGGAGTGGAGGCGGGCCAGGGACAGCCGGATCTGAGCAAGGATAGGGGAGACTTCAACGGAGGGCTTTCGGGGTGGGCCTAGGGGGGATGGCTGCGGGCCAAACAAGGTCGCGGCCGGCCAGGGCGGACCATGCCCAAGGACCGCCTGGGGTTGGTCGAGAGGTGGAGTTTTTGGGGACAAAGGGTGGGGATATGATGGTGGTAGGGCAGAACAAGGGGGAATTTTGCCAAGGCATACTGGATTCATAGAGGAAGGAGAATCAGGTGGATGGCTGCCCCCAATGTCGCGGAACGGAGTGGGGCAGTTTCAATATAGGGCGGACTCCATGGTTAGGAAGTTGAAGATGCCCATCTTCGAAGGGGAGGACGACTATGGATGGATATACATGATGGAGCGCTACTTTTCCATCAATAGGCTATCAGAGAGAAAGAAGCTGATGGTGGCAGCTTTATGCTTGGAGGGAAGGGCTCTTACGTTGTTTCAGTGGTGAGAACAGCGACTGCCGTTGAGATCGTGGGGCGAATTCAAGGACGGACTGTTAGAGAGGTTCCGGGCCACTCAGGAGGGAGGTCTGCATGAACAATTTTTCGCACTTACCCAGGATAAGACGGTCATGGAATACAGGGAGAAATTTGAGTTGTTGTCCGAGCAGTTAGGAGGGATCTCAGACGCGGTGTCGGAAGGTAATTTTTTGAAGGGATTGAAGTCGGAGATTCGGGCGGCTGTGCGCTTATTGCGTCCGAGGGGGATCAGAGAGACAATGGAGTTGGCACAGATGATTGAGGATAAGAATGCAACCGAGTGGGTCAGTAAAAGCAACTCGGTTGGTCTTTCATAGTGACCCAACTCCACGGTGGTTGGGCCAGAGACTCAGATATTGGTATTGCAGAGAGAGCCAGAAGGACCCGGGTAGTGGGACGCGGCCGGGAGTGCCTCTCAAACGCCTCACCGAGTCAGAGCTTCAGGATAGGAGAACGAAGGGGTTGTGCTTCCGATGTGATGAGAAATTTTCCCCGGGACACCATTGTCAAGCTCGGTCGTTACACGTCTTGATAGTAGGCGATGAGGAGGGAAGTGGGGAAGTGGCGATGGAAGACGGGATTGAGGAGGAGGCGCACCCTCACCTGGATTAAGATGGAAGGATATCAACATGGGATCCGTTTGATATGATACGTGAGCAGTTCCATGGTTCCACCTTGAGGACAAGGTGTCTTTTTGGGAATGGAGTAAGTAAGGCTTAAGAGTAATTAGAATTATATATTTTAAGGATAGTCTGGTAATTTTATGTTATTAGGGTTTTAATATAAATAGATCATTAGTAGGAGAATTAGGGTTTTTATGTGGAGTTTGTTTCTTTTATTTGAGTAGTTGTCGTAGATTGGGTGAGTCGGCCTTCCTCTCGAACAGTAGGCCGAGTTATCAATAAAGTCTTCTTGTTTCTTGGGAACTTCTTTGTTGGTTCTTATCAGATTGCAACCTTACCTTCATTTGAGTGTTGATAGAACATTGTGTGGTCTGCCTGACTTTGACCCAAAGCAGAGCTCTTGACAACCTTTGAAAAACGATGAAACCAAGCTCTTGGTGACTGTTTCAAACAATAAAGTGATTTCTCTAGCTTATAGATTTGTTGCTCCCAAGCTGTTTCTCAAATCCTGGAGGTAGAATCATATAAACTTCCTCTCTCAACTCATCATTCAAGAAAGCATTTCTCATGTCTAGTTGTTGTAGTGGTTAATCTAAATTGGCTGCAAGTGATAAAAGAACCCTTATTGTATTTAGTTTGGCGACTGGAGCAAAGGTCTCTTGGTAGTCTATCCCATAGGCTTGTGTAAACCCCTTAGTAACTAACCTTGCCTTATATCTTTTAATAGACCCATCTGGATTGTACTTCACAGTAAATTCCCATTTATACCCCACAGGTTTGGAATCTCTTAGTCTATCCACAATCTGCCAAGTTCTATTCTTAAGAGTTTTAATTTCCTCCAGGACATCTTTCCATTCTGGAACATACAAAGCTTCCTGAATATCTTTTGGAATGGAAATACTAGATAGATTAGTATTAAAAGGCTTCATAGAGGAAGATAGTCTATGATAAGAAACATGTTTTGTTTTAGGGTGTTTAGTACATAGCCTAATACCTTTTTTTAACAGCTATAGGAACATTCAATGTAGGACTAGAAATACTGTCAATAAGTGTGGAAGTAGGAGGAAGAGATTCTGGAGTTTGATATACTTGTATTTTCCAATGTGCAGATATACTTGTATTTTCCAAGTTACCTGCACATGGGTCAGATGGTTGATGTATTGCAGTAGATAGACTTGACTTCTTCTGACCTGTCTTCCTCCTAGAACAAACAAGAATTTCAGGGCAAGTAGGTTCTACATCACCCCCTGAAGGAGATTGAGTTAAATAACATAAAAGGATTGATTAAAGGTAGGGATGTTTCAATATTTGGCTGCAAGTTGTCAACGAGGGATTCATGCGAAATAACTGGTAGGGAGGAATTTGAATATGAGACAGAAGTCCCAAGAAACTCATCATCACCAAAGATCTTTCCCTGAGGAGAATTTTTGTTAAAAAAGGATTTATTTTCCATAGAAAGTGACATCCCTATAAAGAACCTTTTTGAAGTTAGATCATAACACTTATACCCTTTTTGTGTAGACAGATTACCCAAGAAAATATTTAATAGATTTAGGATCCAATTTTGACCGTAATTGTTTATGGACATGAACAAAAGCTGCTGTCCCAAAATTTTTCAAAGTGAATTCATAAGCTTATTTTTCAGGAAAAGTTTTTGACAAACACTCTAAAGGAGTTTGAAATTTTAAAACTTTAGATGGCATACGGTCATTAGATAGGTTACAGTAAGAACTGCTTCACCCCACAAATATTTAGGTATATCCATGTTAAACATAATAGCCCTAACCACTTCTAAAAGACGTCTATTTTTACGTTTGGCTACATTTTGTTATGGAGTATCTCCACAAGATGATTGATGAACAATACCCTTTTCTTTTATAAAATAACAAATAACAAAATTGAAATATTTTCTCCCATTATCCGTTCTCAAAATTTGAATTTGAGTTTGAAATTTTGTTTGAATCAAGTTATAGAAATCCGCTGTTTCAGATTTCACTTTCATCAAGTAAACCCAACATATTCTAGTATGATTATTAATAAAAGTGATAAACCATTTAGATCGTGACACATTTGAAAGATTCGAGGGACCTCAAATATCACCCTGTATAAGAGTGAAAGGTTTAGATTTTTTGTAAGGATGCATTGGAAGAGGTGAACCATTATGTTTAGCCAATTGACAACGTTCACATTGGATAAACATTGAATGGTTATTTTTAAACAAGATAGGAAACAAATGTTTCAAATTAGAGAAGCTTGGATGACCAAGTCTAAAATGCCATAACATAATTAGATTTTCAATTGGAAAGATAGAACAACTACTTGCAGTTTGAGCTTGTTTTGTCTCTGAGGAATCTTGGTTGAAGTAATAAAGTCCATCCACTTCCTTAGCACTGCCAATCATTTTCCCTGAGTGTGTATCATGAAATTTACAGGAGGAAGGTGAAAATAGTACACTACAGTTAGAATCCTGTCTGATTTTACTGACAGACAAGAGATTACAAGTAAGACTTGGGATATGAAGAACAGACTCAAGAACAAGACCCTCGGATAAAGAGATTAAACATTTTCCCGCTACTGAAGAAAAAGTACAATCTGCAATTCTAATCTTTAAATTTCCGGAAGGTTTATATGATGAAAAAAAGATTGAATTGATTAGTCATATGATCAGATGCATCTGAATTCGATGATCTATGATGCTAGACAAAAGAAGGAACTTAGAGCTCTAGGAATAATACCTTAATGTGCAAGTGTGCAAGAAAGATTTGAAGGATTGGAAAGGGTTTTGTTGAGGGATTTGTTGAACATTTTTCCCAGGAGTTCAAACTGTTCCTTGCTGAACGAAGAAGACTCATTACTACCAACCTCAGTCAGGGCTTGCATTCCTCAGGTATATTCAGGCAACCTCTGTCCCTTATGGTTAGATGGCTTCCTATGGAGTTTCCAACAAGTCTCCCTTGTATGCCTAGGTTTATTACAGTAGTCATGCGATCTCCCCTTATCATCAGTGTTTTTCTTCAAGCCTACAGTAGCTACATCATCTCTGGAGCAGAATGTTTGACAGAAGCAATCTGCAGATCCCATATTTCAGAAACTGCAGAAGGCCTGCCGCAGAACTCAGCATCATTGTTTTTCTGTTTTCCTCCCTTCAGACCTCTGAAAACACCTCATGAACTGTTGGTAAAGGCTCCTTCCCAAGAATTCTACCATGGACATCATCAATATCGACATTTAGACCAGCCATAAACTCGAATACCCTGTCCTTTTCCACAGTTTTCTTATACTGTGCAGAATCTGTTGGAGAGGACCATTCTAAGCCACAATACTAGTCAAGCTCTTACAGTAAACTCTGCAGCTGATTATAAAACTTGGTTAGAGTCATCTCCCCTCGTTTAGTGTCTCTAATTTTTGTTTTAACCTCGTAAACTTAGGCTGAGTTTCCCAAATCTGGAAAGGTTGCTGACACTGAGTCTCACATGGCTTTGCATTGGGTAAGAACATATGGTTCTGACCAATGTCTGGCTCCAGAGAATTAACCAACCACGATATGATCATGCTATTCTCAGCATCCCATACTGCATAAGCTGAATCCTTTTATCAGGATCTATTTTTTGCACTAGTCAAATATCCAATCTTTCCATGCCCTCTGATGAACAGCTTCACAGATTGAGACTAACAAAGAAAATTCCTCTCTTTTAGAAGCTAAGTGTTGATTTGAATGATTTATCTTTCACCATAATCAGATCATAATCAGATCCTGTTGTTTGAGATTTTTTTCTGGGATCCATTGACAGTATCTTCAAGTGTGCCCATGGAATAAAAAATAAACACAAAGGAAAGAAAGATAGCAGAAGCAAAAAAATTGTGTTGTCTGCTGCAATCAGATCAACACAGAAAGAAATTTAAGCTGTCCCAAGTAGTGGGTGGCTTAGATACCATGAACACAAGGTCAAGAAAGCTTCTTTTTTCATTTATCATACTAAAATAGGTACAATACATGAAGTATAAATGACCTATGTCAGCTAAAACAACCTCCTAGCTGTACAACATATATTCCTATGGGTTAGTAGTATTTCAAAAAAATAAAAACAAGCATCTGAATAAATCTATACTCCTAGTTTTTAGAGAACCGTCAACAATGTAAAGTTTATCAACTAACTTAATTTAGGTTTATATTTCATTTTGATCATGGTAGTGTAGTCACTATTTTCACCTATTCGACTGACTTGATGTGCATATTATTCCCTTGCATAAGGATACTTTATCAGCTTAGTATTTACTTAGTTAAAAATGCTAACGTTTAGGCAATTGTATTGTTGACAGGGTATAACAGAAGCATTGCTGAAGGCTGGTGCTGTCTACAAGTATGACTTGTCATTGCCTATTGAAAAGCTCTATGAAATTGTTGAAGAGATGCGACTTCGACTTGGTTTTTGACTCTCTTTGCCTGTTTATATTTCTTTGAGATTTATATTGATGTGTTTTGATTGCAAATCTAACCCCTTGAAGTCTCCAAGTCTTATTAACTTTATATATATATATATATATATTGGGACTTTTGAATTATATTTTCAGGAAGTTCGGCAAAAGTATTGGGGTATGGTCACCTTGGGGATGGTAACTTGCACCTAAATGTCTCAACAACTCATTATGATGACAATGTAGATCCTTCTCAATGTAGTTTTTGATGAACTTATTTCAAAATAGATATTTCTATGAATTATTTTGTCTACAATTCTGAATGCTGCAGGTTTTTGCTCAAATAGAACCATTTATCTATGAATGGACATCAGCGCACAGAGGAAGTATTAGTGCAGAGCATGGCTTAGGACTAATGAAAGCTGATAAAATTCATTATAGCAAGTCTACAGAAATTGTAAAGGCTATCATACACTTTTCTTTTCCACACCCTAACTAACATTGATAATAATCTACCCTTTGCATGCTTTTTTTTTTCCTTCAAGAATTTATAACGTATTCTGCTACATGTAGTATTTGAGCCATTGACCTCTGCTTCTTGATTTGTGAGTCTTGTGACTAGTACGAGGCTAACAATGTAGAAATTTCGACTTTCACAATTTTTCTGTTGTTCTTGCGTGGGGTAAATTTGTTTGACCGAGAATTTTGGATTATACAAATCTTGTTTGTTCAGTAACAGCCATATTCTGAATAGCATGATTAAATATTTCACGTAAAAAATCCACTAAATGAGGATACAAGTATGCAATGTTGGCGAATGCCATGCAACCAAGACTATCAACCTGATATCAACCCTGCAGTACACCCCATAAGAGATTAACCAGTCATTGACCTAGTTAATATTCAACAACAATTAATTTTAAGTTCCTTTTGTCAATTTTCAGATGAGTGTTAATCAGGCTTAACATTATTTTTGTGGCATCACAACAAGGACAAACCTGCTAATAAGTGCTCACTGGGCTCCTCACCTTGTATTTTGTTTGAAGGGTTTTTCCGCTGGGTAAACATTGGATACAAGTATCGTCCTAGAACATATGATGCATTTGAATGGAAAAGTACATCGAGCACTCTTTTTCTTTTTCTGTGTCTCATTCAGCAGAATTTTAATCACCAACATGGCTAGCTACAACTTTAATTCATGTTTGAGAATTTATGGTGCCTAGTTTGTGGCATTTACTTCTCTAATCTTTCTCATTTTCCATTTTGTTTGTCAGATTCTTTATTCTAACTTCCATATACTGATATATTCAGGTGAGACTAATGGCTTCTCTAAAGAAGTTATTGGACCCCAATGGTATAATGAATCCTTACAAAGTTCTACCTCAATCTATGCTCCAAGATAAATGAGGTAAGTGAATTCTAAGATACCTGTCATTTTTTGGATGAATGGGACACAGATTCATATTGTGATTTAATTGGCATTAACATTCCCAATTAGCAGAACACCAATACTGTTTTTGGTCTCTCAGGAATATAAATCCTTCCAATGTCCAAACTTCCGTAAATACTCCTGTCAATTTCTGTCTATTCTCTCACAAAACTGGTCATTCTTTCCTACAACTCTGGTGCAGGTGTCAATCACCACTGTTGTATATTAACCATAGATTTTAGCAATAATAATCACAAGAAAATAGATGATACAATGAACTTTACCCTATATGACAAAAGAAAATAAGTTTCAGATCTCAATATGAACTGCCAGATAATTTTGTTCAATTTGCATTTTCTTTCAATGTAATTCATGTTAAAGTTCTTTATATTTGTTATGAACAATGTTATAAACATGTCTCTTCATTACACATATATGCAAGAATTTTCATTTGTATTTGATCTTCCGCTCAAAGAATTTCATCTAATGTTATGTATAACCTGCTTCTCAAATTGTACTCATCATCAATCCATGTCTAGTTAAACACCTAAACTACAACCACCTAATTATTTTTCTTCAATTTTAGCAACTGAAAATATGTAACCGTTACCATTTAGCATTTTTATAAAAACAGCTAAATATTGTACTGTATATGTAATTTCATCCCGCAACAGTCTTTGAACCTCACTAGGTAGTGTTTGGATGGGGTGGGGATAAATAGTGCTAAGTGGGGTTTGGGGTTTGAGCGTTTGAATTTTTTTTGGAGAGAAACCTTTAAATTAAGTTAGAGGAAAGTTTAACTAAATTTGTATTAGTTAAAATAAAAAAATATAAATAATTTATAATTTATAATTAATAATTGATATTTGTATTAACCTAATAATTTGAAAATATTATTTAATTTATATTTTTTAAATTTCTTACTTTATTATTGTTAAAAAACCAAAACCTAATCTTAATTGGTGTTTGGTTTGAGGTTTAGGGATAATATAAGATAATCCTCATTGTCTAGGAACCAAAAGTGTTGAAGTTTATAGGACAATAGTGACGATTCCCATATAAATAGTGTATGTTGTATGTTGTATGCATTGTCAAATGTTTAAAATACTTTAATAAGAGTTACCTGAGTACTTTAATGCCCCAGCCTGAGTAATTGTGGTTTTGTGAAGGTGGTTTTCATTGGCCACAATCTCAATCATTTGGGATTGTACTGCATATTACCCAGAAATTGGAACGGATTTTTGTATATTACCCAGCAACAAGTAATCAGTTTATTGAGTGTAAACCTTTCCTTATGATTATTCTATGAAAACACCTCTCCTTTTGGATTAAAGTCAACCTTCATTCTCTCTATCCAACTATGGCTTCGTCACAGTCTGTTTGTGTCGAACTGAAGTAGGGAGTCACTGGATTTCAGTGACTCCCAGTATTGTTTTAGATGAAAGTATTGAACTGAATTTCAACCACTTTCAAAGCCCTCCCACTTCATCCAAATGACTTTGGCATGAGTTTGAGTCAAGTCATCAGATGTGGCGTGGTGGAAGTGAAGCATTTTAACACAAATTATGTCAACCTTCATTTCCTGCAATTTATACTTCCCTCCACTTCTGTACTTCCCCCTACCTCCCCTTTGCAACAAATAATTTTGTTGTGGAAATTAATATCATTGGTTGGTGGTTCATCCCTTTTATGGTGAATCGTAGAATCATGTATTCCATGTTATTAGATTAGCCTGATCATGCGCTCTTTTAGTTTGTTTCAATAGACCCAAAAAACTGAAAGAATCTCGAACTTTCTATTTTTGGAATGGGATATTTACAGAATCCCCATGAATAAATTTCTGCATCGCTCTAACCAAAGTGCTTACCCTTACCTAGTGGTTTGCTATTTCAATTCCATGATTAGTCTGGAGGAGAAAACTGGCAGGTATCCTTTTAGGTATGACTACAAAAACAAAATTTTTGTATTGGACAAGCCTTTATGAAAAAATAGGTTCTTAAGTAACACGAAGGCATACATTCCAGGCACAATTAGTAGTTAATAGATCATCACCTAAAATGAGATGCATTTCACTATGGGCAATACATCTTGTGATGTTCCATAGTCATACTTGGGCATTCTATTCAGTTCCAAATCAGCTCAACAGGTGGCTTTTGCCAACAATGAATCTTGTATCATCTACATACGGCACCTCCATGGGTTACTGTTTAAACCAGAGTTTTGGGAATAAGTTGAAAGAGCTGCTTCATTGGCTAAGCAATTGTAAAGATAACATTTATGGTTGGATGCTCATCAGTTTATTATAATAACCAGAAAGTATTCTTAATTGTTCGAGGCCAAAGATGTGATTTTCAGATCCATGGTTTCATTCTCATTTATGGCATCCCATCTTTATGTTCTTTGTTTTCTTTTTTTTTCTTTTTTTTGACTTTATGATTATTTTTTTGAGAAAGAAACAATTCCATTCAGATTGAGATGCTACCATTTTATACTTGTACAATTTATATTATGCCTGTAATTACAGTATATATCTTTAAATTCATTCGCCTCCTAATTCTTTAAGTGGAAATTCTTTAGGGACTGCATTTGTACCAAACCTGGATTTCAACTCACACAGTAACTGCTGTTCTGGAGGCTAGTGAAATTCAATGAGCATCTCTCTGCGTACCTGCAACTTGCATATACTCCTTTGATAGACGATGAAGTAAATAAAATAATTGTTGCACTATCCCTCTATTTGATATTGTCTCAATAGCAGAAAGAGGAGTATGCAATGAGTGAATCATGATCAGGAACTCTTCCATATTTATAAATGACTTTTGGTTGGCTAGTTTGTTTCTGATATCTGCTAACAGAACTGTGAAGGGGTGCATGCAAATTCTATTTACTGTCTCTTCCATAAGACATCATCTTTGCATGGGAACATGTAAACATGTATTTTTAAAGATGGCCGGGAATGATGAGCTTTTACCCGCATTTGAGAACCATTGACAAATGCATAACTACATCCAGGTTTTGTATGATGTCCAAGGGTTATGTCTTCTTTCATAAAATGCTGTCTAGTGAGATAATCATGAAGATAGGGATCTTCATGCTGGTTATGCATACTTATACAACTTTTTTCTTGGTAAACATCAAAATAGAATGACAATCTTTCATGGTAGCCTTCTGATATTCCTGTCAAATGATATTGTCACGCCCGACCCCAAATCTTGGGCCTCGAGCATGTGTCAGATCAGTCATACCCATGCGGGGACGGGCTCCACTCGGATACAAGGCCTAGGTAATCATGAACATACAACAGACAAGCTGCGCAAAATCAAGATGCACAGCTCTTTAGTCCGAGTCTGCTACTCAAGATTTGAAAAAGAATGAGAACAAATGGATGAGCTTTTGAAAGGAAAGCTCAGTAAGTACCTCGTGGGGAATACAATGAAGTCATGTCCAAACAATACAATAATACCATGGAAAGCAACCAACCAAGCAACATGACTAAATCAAACAAAATGGGGTCCACACCCCACATCATCCAATAACTAGGAGCCTCAAACCTACCCCCAAAGAATCTATCAACGGTAGAGACTCCTAACCACAGTTATAACCTCAAGCTCTGAAAGAGTGATCCAAAGAAGACTGAAATATCCCCCAGTCAGCAACATCAGCCTCAGCTGGAATCGACCATCTGGTTGGAAGTTGGTAGTGCCACCTCTCGTACGTGTCGACACGGTCAGTGTATCGTCCCACTGACAAGTTGGACGACCGGAGTATCCTCCCTTGGCATAGAACTATCAGAACGCCAAGGTGTCCTCAGCCCTGAACACTCCACAGTTGTCTCGCTCCACTATACCGGGCGGAAAAATTCACAAGAATAGCTTACATATACCTATCTGGCGAGCGCACAAGGTCTCGTGTTTGTACGATCACGTGCCGGTCAACAGATAGGCATACTCAGCAACACAACATACATAAACGAATGATAATGCATCAACATGCATACACAATCAAGGAAATAGAAATCCAACGAAGCATGAAAGCAAATATGTGTGTATCCAAAGAAGGCAAGAACATGCCAAAACATGGTAACAGCAAACCCAATAAACACTCAATCACAGAGTGAGAACTAGGCAAGAGTACTTACCAGTATATCAGAGACGACTAGAATCAATCGGGATTCCCTCCTGACACCTCTCGATATAATTGTATATGTAAGTATGCATAAATACATAATAAGTATGCTCCCTTGAAGTGATTTTGGCCCACTGATTTCCTCACATGGGCTAGCTTATGAATTGGGCCCACTATCCCTACTAATCTCTAGTGGCTTTGAAATACAAACATGCCCAAAGTGAACCCACTTATTTACAACTCTCATTTTCTAAAGTGGCCCTGACCCATTACCCATGCTTGGGTGGTTACCTATCATTGGGCCCCGCTTTCAATAGGTTTCCCTAACTGGTGGACTGGCCCATCTACAATTCTAACCCTTGAGCCCATGGTCTAAACTCCTATTCTCATTGTTTCACAATGTGGGTCGTGACCCACTGATTTTCTTTTATTTTTATTTTTATTTTATTTTTTTGGGTAAATTTTAAAATAAAATCCATATGGTTTCACAGATTTGCAAAATAGGAAAGTGCTTTATTTTGTTCTTATAAAAACTTGTGGTTTCTCTAGTTAACAAAAAAGAGAAAAACCGTTAACTCCTGTTAATGACGTTAATCCATACTTAGTTGGCAGGCACATTTCTGTCAAATTTTTTTGTTGTGATCTCTCAAATAGATGGAGTTTTGAAGAAATCCAATTTAGGACAATTTTCTTGCAATTTTCTTACAAAATTTAAAGAAAATGTACATGCCAACTAAGCAAAAGTTAACGCCGTTAGCGGGAGTTAACAGTTTTTCCCTTTTTTGTTAACTGGAGAAACCACAAGTTTTTATAAGAAAAAAAATAAAGCACTGTCCCTATTTTTCAAATCTGTGAAACCACATGGATTTTTTTTTTCGAAATTTACCCTGTTTTTTTTAGCTATGATATGGGTCCTTCTTCACAAATCATTGCATGGCACCATATCCTTTAGTCTACATGTATTATTATGACAAAGATAATATCCTCATACCCTAAATGAACAAATCAACCCATACTTGCCTATTAACTGATATGGGCCAGAGCCCACCAACTAACTCTCATCCCATTAGGTCATGCATAGTTTAAGTCTGAATCACAAAGCTAACCACAACTCACTATAGACCACCATCATCCTTGCAAGCCCATGATCATCTCTCTAAGTTGTCATTTCAAATTATGGGGTGTTGTATTTTACAATGATCGTGCACAATAAATCTAAACCAATTGCCTTGTCCTAGCCATGAACACAAACACATGCCACTAACTATATTCACAATGTATGCCATTAACTATGTGTAACGCATCCCAATATTACGCTACTGAATACTCACAGCTTGCAACTAAAAGATTAGCAAAACTTCATAGATAATCTCATCCCCAACAATATTCATGACATTCACAGCAATAAGATCAACAAGTAAATGGAGTTCAACTCTAGAGAAACACTGACAACTAGAAACTGGAAATAAGAAACATAAAACAAGATAAGTGGAAGATGATCCCTTCCGCCGGCGACCGCTCCGATAATAAGAATCTCGCTCCCTCGGGCGCCTCTGTTCCTCTCGCGAGGTCCAGCCTAGGTTTTCCTTGATCTTCGATGCTTTCCCCTCAAGCCTCCTATTCGCTTTAATAGTCTCATTCTGCCTTGGGATTGGCTTCCATATTCTACCTCGGGATTAGCTCATACCCATTTTGAAGATTCGTTACATTACCCTCCCCTTGAATAAGGACCTTGCCCTTAAGGTCCGTGTGAATAAACCGGCTGTGCAGCTGCATGAGGTCCGAAGACGGCGATAGTTTCCAAGCTACTAACCATGGCCATCCTACGCCCACTGTCACTCTTGGTAACATTGGTTGCATACTATGGAGGAAGAGACTACCAGCCAAACAAAGTACAAGATCAGAGGTAGCAAGTACAACGTCAGTGCTGGTAGTGAAAGGGATGCCATGAACCTTTCTCAAAACCATACTCTGATGGAGAGGAAGAGACCAAGCATGATAACCTCTCCAGGCAAGTTCAAAGTAGTAGCTCCCACCAAACCAAGCTTGAACACCCCAAGCAAAAGCTAACTGAGACGGTTGTGACAAACTAGAGCAAGAGCAGACATGACCTTGCTTTGAGCCTTGTGATGTCCGTGGAGAACGAACATATTGATAAGAAGGCTTGAATGAAACCTCTCCATCCCAGGTTCATTGACTGGGTCTAACTCATCCTCACCATATGAGTCCGCTTCATTAGGAGCAGGCGGTGGCTGGGCAGGAGCAGGGTCTATTCCGTCCCCATCATCTGACTCCACTTCATCTGGAGCTGGTGGTGGTCGAGCTGGACTAATCATCATCCGCACATCATTATATTTCTCCTTCCCATTTGAGACAGTCTTTTGCCGAAACATTTCCAATTTTGGCTGAATGTCTTTTAGAACTATTGACATCTTATCCAATTCATTGGCAGTACAGTGACTTGATTCATATTCAAAGCACAATAGATCATTTGCAGAAGCAGATTGAAGCAGTGACTGGGAAGATTTTCCATTCAAAGAAACCATAAAGGTTGCTGCCACAAGAATCCATCCTGTGACTATTGCAGATGCATTGAGCTTTGTCCCAACAACATCAATCTGTCCCACACTGTGATCCAAAGTACTTGAAGTGCTGCCATGAAGATTCCCCATGCCCTTGTACAGAACAATGCATTCAATGATTGCAGTACAAGTGAAGATAATGAGAAAAATGAGAGAGAAAGAGTATAAACCAAGTGATAATACGAATAGTTTCTTCTCAAACAGCTGCAGTAACAACATGAGGTCAATAACAAAACTGATCCAAATCCCAGGAGCCAAACATCAGAGATGACAAGGAATGGAACAACAGTAAAAACTCCCAGAAACCAAGAAATGAACATGGCTAATTACATAATTTGCCCCAGTAACATTCACCTTGTCTTCATTACCTTTATTCAACTTGTAAGAATCCAACTCAATGGCTTGACAAGGGATGTTTCTTGTAACGCTGTTATCCGCCAGGGATAAAGATACTAACTTCCTCTATTTCTGAAGCTCTGGAATTGATCTCAGAACAAGCTGTATGGATCTTTTTCTGCTAATGTTTGCTATGGGAAAGCTGTTTAGGAGATTAGTCTTCATACCAATTCTTTCATTGGTTTTGTGACTGGTTCTATTGGTAAATGCTGAATGAAGAGCCAAAACACAGTTGATAACCTTCTTGTTTTTCCCTTCCTGCTCCAAGTCAGATGCTTCAAACAAGGGAAAACCCATATCTTGCACAGCAACAAAGAAATTCCTCTCATTCTCAAAATACAGATATGTTGATAAGGCAACTTTATCAGGGAGATGAACAGAATCTCCTAGTATTACCACTATCCTCGGGATTTTCCCGGGTTGAATCTTGTTAAGTGCATTGCAGAGGATCAAACCGTTTCGAAGCCCAAACCTGAATATCTCTTGATTGGTTTTTGGAGCCAAGCCATCCCTCACAACTGTAGTAGCGTTGCCAGCATTGCTCTTTAACTCAAGCTTTGGTGGCCCAAGGAAGCCTCCTTCAATATCCTCCTGGCCCGAACAGACTAATGAAGGTTTCTTAATTGCCATCTGCGTCTCAGTAGCAAGCTCCACCACCCTTGATCCCCTACCATAAGAAACTCCAACAATGGAACAATTCGAGAATTCCAACTTAGTGCAAGTCAGAGATACAGTCTTAGCTGAAATAATCGGATCCATTTGTCCAAGCTCGTCATTCAATTTAAAAAATCTTGTCGCTACTCTCTGTCCCGTCTCATCATCAAACAACTAAATGGCTGGAGCATGAGTTGGCATTTCTTCAAACACTTCATGAGATCGGTCGGCAAACATTGTTGATGTGTATAGTGGAGCGACATCAACAATTCCCAAGGGAAGACCATCAAGCTGCTCTGCATTTAAACATCCTTTCATATCCTTACAGCCCCCACCATCATATACTTTCCCTGAGATACTTGCAAGATCAAACAGCTTAGCACCTTCAACATGATGAATCTCAAGGGCCTCATTGGCAGTAGTTGTTGCAGTTGGCCATGATTTGAGTGAATTGGCTAGAAAATGGAAAGCTAATTAATCAAATGCAGCAAAATCTGATTTGCGCTCCAAGATTTTGGGAAATAGAAATCCTTTAGATGCATTTTCAAGTTTCACAGTGCTAAGATTTTCTTGGGAGACACCTTTTTTGATTGAACTGGTATCCATTGCCTTGGACTCCCTATTTTTCCCAGCAAGTTCTACTCCATAACCACCCAAAGGTGCCACAGTTGATGTACCGATACTATCAGAAGAACTAGTGAGATCCACTGGAACATCCTTGTGAGGCAATTCATCAAACACCTGGGGTTTATCTCCAGCTTCCCAAGCCTTTTCAACCATAGTTTCCGATTCTTTCGTATCCTCAATTACAACTTCAGCAGCCTTGGATTCGTAGAGGGTAACAATAGTTTCTTGAGCTTCAAGGCCTTTTGAAATTGAATGTACCAATTTTGTGATCCTCCCTTCGTCGTCATGAACCCTTTGTGCCAAGATTGTTAGTTTTTCATTTAGTTCAATCACCCCTATCATGAATTTGTCTACCATCGCCTTAAGAGCGTCCAATTCCTCTGATGCATTCATAGAGGAGAAGAAAGCACCAATATAATGTATCCCAATATTACGCTACTCACAGCTTGCAACTAAAAGATTAGAAAAACTTCACAGACAATCTCATCCCCAACAATATTCATGACATTCATAGCAATGAGATCAACTAAAGTAAATGGAGTTCAACTCTAAAGAAACACTGATAGCTTGAAACTTGAAATAAGAAACATAAAACAAGAAAAGTGGAAGATGATCCCTTCTGCCGGCGGCCGCTCCGACAATAAGAATCTCGCTCTCCCGGGCATCTCTATTCCTCTCGCGAGGTCCAGCCTAGGTTTTCCTTGATCTTCGATGCTTTCCTCTCAAGCCTCATGTTCGCTTTAATAGTCCCATTCTGTCTTGGGATTGGCTTCCATATTCTGCCTCGGGATTAGCTCATACCCATTTTGAAGATTCGTTACACTATTTCCATTTCCTAAACTCTAAACAAAGGTCATAGAGTGATGTGCATCACAGTGACCATGATGGTCTTTGAAATACATACATCCACTGGCCTAGTTTAATCTGCAGATTAGTAAGAAGCTTGGTGTGTGAATGCGCCAAGCATGTGCTCATGCCTTGTGATTATTACCTTTCTCCAGGTTTCATTGAATTATATAGGTTCTCTTGTTTCACCTTCATGTCAAAGCTAAAATACAATCACAATCAAGCTTCTATGCACTTACTTTACTATACCAAACTCCCAGCTTAAACTGACAACATATATATATATATATATATATATATATATATATATATATATATATATATATATATACGGACCTGATAATATGCGGCCGGCCAGATTACTGTTCATTTGCGGAGAGCCCCCCATTTGGCCCACTTGCACAGTGTTTTGAGGAAATCCAACCATATGGATGGAATGAACATCGAAAAATAAGCTAGCATGTCAATTTTTATACAATTTGGGAACTTGTAGGGTCTTCATTTTAACGGGTGAAAATTTATAGAAATCCTATCGGTTCAAAATTTCACCCGTTAAGATGAAGGCCCTATAAGTTCCCAAATTGTATGAAAATTGACATGCTATCTTTTTTTTCGATGTTCTTTCCATCCATACGGTTAGATTTCCTCAAAATACTGTGCAAGTGGGCCAAATGGGAGGTAAAAATGAACAAAGAATCCTACTAACCTTAACTTATCATGCCCGTATATATATATATATATATATATATATATATATATATATCCAGCTTCCATGGTTTACCCCATGCATGGTGTTCATATCTTAATGATAAAACTGAGTAACAGTGGCTTTATCATCCCATTATCCAAGCATAGTTTCAACATCCCATGTAACTAATGACCAAGGCCCATTGTTACTGAATCAAGTTTGCTCGAACCATGCTCGTTACTATAAGGGACTCACCATACCAGTTATGCACCTACTGGCGAGCCAACCACCAAGCCCTACAACTCATGCATGTAGGAAGAGAATGGGCATTGAGAAGGGTGGAGGGTGCTCACCGGTGAACGGCCGGCCTCGGTAGAGCCCCGGTGTCGCACTAAGCGTGCAGTGGCCGGCCTTGTCTCTTTTCGGCTCCGGTGGCTCATGACTTGTGACTGCGCTGATCCCCTCTCTCACGGGTTGCCTCCTCTCGGCTCAGGACTGTGCGTTCTTGGCTGCTGTTAGGGTTTGGGGTGGGTACTTGTGCTTATAGAAGCTCGCGGTTTGGAAGAGATAGGCTGGGGTCCCATTGATGGCAGCTAACAGGCGGGATATGATTGCCTCCATGGTTGGCTGACTCGAGATCAGTAGAGAAGATGAGGGCTGGATCGCGATGGCGCATGTGGTGAAGGAGTTCACGTGTTTTTTATTTTAAGGTTCTATATGTTGAAGTGCCCACCATCGGATGGCTTTAATTATTATTTGTATTGAATCTTGGCCGTCCAATTCAAATTAAAGGGATTACATGCATGGCTTCACATGGCATTTTAGTAAAGAGCCCTCCAAATTCTCCTATTTTGCATGCAAGTCCTCTCCCCCTTTTTCCTGAAATTCCTGATAGGTCCCTGATGACCTCATTTTACCCCAAATAAGAGATTAACCATTTTAATTCCCTATTTCCAATAAAATTCAATTAAATCCAAGTTTGGGAAATTTCATTAATTAACCAAATAATTAGAGAATATTTTCATAAAAATCCTTGGATTTTACAGATACAGTATTAATGCTAAAGCTTAAAATTGAACTAATATATAGAAATAATGAAAAGCTAATAAAGGAGCGGGAAGGTCAAAGGCACTACATTTTATTCCTCTGAAAATTGAATTTTACAAACTGTAGTTTTACACCCCCTTAAATAGAAAAAATCAGCTTATATCTTTCCTAAAGATAAGAGATAAAGATAGAAATAAGAAATAAACTAACTTCCTTAATTATAAGAAGTGGAGGTGAATATAGAGACAGTGAATCCTCCAGTCATGGCTGAAAGAAGAAGGCTAGCAAAATATGAAAGACCTAACTATACATGAGAGGAATCAGCATTCATCCTCCAGTGATGAATATGAATAATTTTGAGATAAAGCCAAGCATGATTAGCATGGTTCCAAACCAAGCACAGTTCAATGGCCGCCTCGATAAGGACCCGCACGTGCATCTGGCGCATTTTGTTCAGATTTGCAACATGTTTAGAATCAACGGGATATTCGATGACGCCATTAGACTGAGATTGTTTCCATTCATTTTGAGAGAGGCAACATACAATTGGTTGACTACACTCCCAGCAGGAAGTATTAGAACATGGAAGGATATGCTTGACAAATTCCTTAGGAGATACTTCCCACCAAGCAAGGCTGCACAAATAAGGCAACAGATTTCAGCATTCAAGCAAGGAGAAACAGTCATTATTTGAAGCATATGAGCGGTTCAAATACTTGTTTCGTCGTTGTCTCCACCATGGTCTAGAGCCATGGATGAAAATCCATAGTTAGTGAACGCCGCAGGTAGTAGCGCCCTTAGCAACAAGTATCCGGATGAGACCGAACAATTATTTTAGGATATGGCTAGCACCCAGTCACTTTGGGCCATAGGTAGTAGTTCGAGTTTAGTTGCAGCCATCTCCTATGGCACCTGTGGAGGAGGGCATTACATGTCTTGATGCCCCCTTTCTAGTGTTAAAGTCCCCCCCCTAGAGGAAGTGCAATACATCGATAATCCTCCAAGACCCCAAGGAAATCAGTTCAAGGCATACATAGCAAACTGGAATCATCTGAGCCTTTCTTATTGAAACCCTCAAGGAACATCTACTCCTCCGGGATTTAACCAACATCTCTTTAAGCCTCAAGGGCCCAAACCCACTACTATCAATATCTTGGCTAGGTTCATATTAACCACAGATGCCAAATTTGAAAGCATCACTACTACTATGAGGAACGTACAAGAAAGTATCCATAACCAATGTTTTTAAAACCGGACCGGGAAGTGAACCGGTTACAACTGGGTCATGGGTCAGTCGGTCTGACCGAATGACGACATAATATATATATATATATATATATATATATATATATATATATATATATATATATATATATATATATTGTTTTAAAGTAACTGTTAATTTGTTATTACATCTTAATGTTTCTTAAGGATAGATTGATCAAAGTGTAACTCAATTTTGAGAGACAACAAAATATTTTAGTGGGTTAACTCTATGATGCCGTTTATATTAAATTATAACATCTTTAAGGTAGATAAATATAACAAATAGGTTAAAAAAAGGCAAGGAAAAAAATTATATATATATATATATATATATATATATATATATATATATATATATATATATATATATATAAAGTTGTTACTTGTAAGTATTAATTATATATTTTATGATTAGAATTTGGGATTCCAAAAGATGGCAATGGATGTAATTTGAGAGAAATAGGAGGGTGTTTAGAACCATCTATATATTTGGAATCATGGAAATTGGAGCCCATACCTTTCTTGGCAAGAGATGGCAATGGATTTGTTTAGTCCCACATCGGTTGGGGAGAGGAAATGAGAGGATTTGGTTTGCTATAAAATGGGTTGGGCTTTAGTGGAGACATACATGGTTTTTTCTTTTGGTAAAAATCAATTGAAATTAAAAAAATAAAAAACCCGGTTCTATCCGGTTCTGGTCCAACCGGCCGGTTCACCGGTTCTTGGTGGGTTTGACCGGTTCATTGTTTGGTCAATATTTTATATAAACCCAGATCGGACTGCAGCCCGGTTCCCGGTTTTGCCGGTCCGACCGGCCGGTCCGGTCCGGGTTTAAAAACACTGTCCATAACTTGGAGAATCAAGTTGGTCAGTTGGCAAGAAACTCATATGAAAGAACCCAAGGAAGTCTATCTAGCAACACAAAGGAAAATCCTTGAGAGCAACTAAAGGCAATCACTTTGCGAAGTGGTAAAGAGGTAGAGCTGTTAGTGAAGAACCCTCCCCCTAAAGCTCCCCAAGTGGAAATTGGTGAGATTTTTGGTACTAAAGAAATTGTTGTTAAGGAAGAGGTCGAGAAGGAGAAAGAGGTGGAACAACCACCCGTTCTTGAGTATCAACCAAAAGTGCCTTACACTGAAAGACTGAAGAAAGACAAGGAAAATACTCATTTTAAGCATTTCTTGGACACCATAAGGCTGCTGCACATCAATCGACCGTTAGTCGAAGTACTCTCTTATATGCCCAAATATGCCAAATACATGAAAGAGCTACTCACCAACAAGAAGAAATTTGAAGAACTTGTAGCTGTTACATTAAATGAGTAGTGCTCGGCGATTGTACAATTCAAATTGCCAAAGAAGTTGAAAGACCCAGGGAGCATGGTCATCCCTTGCTTTATTGGGGATAGTATTGAGGAGAGTGCATTGACCGACTCTGTGGCAAGTATCAATGTCATGCCCTACAAATTGTTCGTGAAGCCAAGATTAGGAGACCCACAACCTATAAGTATGATGCTACAATTAGCGAATCGCTCAGTCAAGCGTCTATGAGGGATTGCTGAAGATGTTCTAGTTGGTGTTGAGAAACTCATATTCCCCATTGATTTTTTATTGCTGGAAGTCGGCGATAATGTTGAATTCCTGATCATTTTGGGCCTACCCTTCTTGGCAACCGCTAGAGCCTTACATGACCACCACAAAGGGAAAATGTCATTAAGAGTTGGTGAAGATGAAGTGGTTTTTAAATTACCAGTTGCTATGCAACATATGATGGCCCACGATGACATGTCTTATTTTGTAGATGATGTTGACTTGATTTCTGATAACTGTATACAGGAGGTGCTTGAAATCGATCCGCGGAAGGAGTATCTTGGCGAGCTGGATAATGACCCAGTCATAGCTACAAAAGAGATTTCTGATGCGGAAAGGAAGAAATGAAAGGGGGAAGGAGCAACACAAAAGCAGAAACCCCCAATTAAAACTCATTCTTGGAAGAAGAAGGACAAGGGAAATAACAACAAGGCCGCTGTTATCCGGGATAAGGTAGGGCACATTGGCAATACCCATCATGGTGAGTCCGTTATTTACTCCAGTTTAGGTTTCTCACTATTTGGCATTTGTTTTAAGGGCCAAACTGGAGATGGAATCTATGTGTTCAACTCGCCATGAGGTAAGTGTAAAGTTACGTCAAGCTAGTGACGTTAAACAAGCGCTTTTTGGGAGGCAACCAAAGGTTTTTATTTTTTCTAGTTTTCTTGCTTTAGTTTATAATAAGTTGGTACAACCTTCAATCCAAAATTTGTAACTCCTCGATTGAATGTTCATAGTGAGGATTCATAGCATGAATTAGGATGTGGTGTCAAGGGACTGAAACTCCCAATATTATCTTGTGTCAGCCCCTCAAGAGTGCCTGAGGATTGCGTTACATGGAGAGATATATGGGCGCTTGAATGCCGGTATGCTTCTTGGGCACACTTCACAAGAGGATACACGGGCGCCTGAACGCTCGTGTACTTCTCGGCTACCCCACATGGAAGCCAATAGGGGTGCCTGAACGCTAGTGTGGTTCTGGAATGTTTAAAGGGAAAAGAGCACCACGAGTCGCACGAGCGCACATGTGCCGGCCTAGTTCATCTATTAGTCCGCACGGTCTATTACACGGGCATGCCAGCCAGTGTAGCGCGTAAAAAAGGTTCAGATGCTGACGCGTCGGTTCGTTCTCTCGGAACTCTTTATTTAAACCCTAACCCACTGTTCCCTATTTTCCATCTCATCGACGGCAAGCTCTCTCCCAACATCTCCCCTTGCCTCCAACTATATCCAAAGCCCCGATTCCACAGCGCAATCAACCCCAAATCCTAGGTAAAGACTTTGATTCATAACTTCATTCAGTTTCTAGGGTTCCTAGGGGTTGTACAATGCTTTAATTCGACTTTCAATGGTTTATATGTATGATTAGATGAAAGTCGCCTATCTATGTGCATGTGTAGTGGTAGGGACAGTGATTCCTCAAGGAAATTTTGTATATGCAGGCGCGTTGAGCCGCGGCCATGCCATGTGAGTTCCCCAGCGCTAGCTCACATGAGCGCGCCAGACGAGTACATGCACCCGTCTGACAGGGAAATTTTTGGGCCTGAAGAGGAAATTCAGAATTTAGATCTGACTTCCATTTCCTTTTGTTTTCTCTCAATCTAGGCATGCCGCGAAGCAAGAACGTCAGTAGCAAGGGCAGCATTGCAAGCGGGGCAAGGGATGTCCTCCTCATCCCCACATTTCCTTCAGAGCCGGTTCAGACGGTGTTACGACATCCTCGTCACAAAGCCGTTCTTCTCTACCCGATTCATCAATTGGACGGTGCTTCAAGAACTGGGCATTGAGGCTGAGGTGTGAGAGTTGATCTCATTTGGAAGGTTGGACCGTGTTTTTCCCAACTGAGAGCCGGTCTGCAGAGATTTTGTGTTGGAGGTTCTGAGTAGTTTTGAGGTTTACCGGAGTCATTTTACTACTGGGAGCTTGGAGGCCATTACATTTCAATTGCGCGGTGAGATGAGGCAGATGGTATCATGCGATTCTTGGTGTTCATGGGCCTCTACGTTCGGGAGGACACACTGATTGAGGAGTACCGAGACCTGGCCGTTGACTTCTCCGAGGACATGCCCTTCGAGAGATATTGGCCACAGATCACCCATAGAGGGAGTGTTGAATCTCTGAAGGTATCTTACATCAGCAACTCGGTCCATCGCTACATGCAGGTCATTATTAGTCACTCGATTTCTGGTCAAGACGACAACACTGGGTTATCACACAAGCCGACTTGTTGTACATGTACAACATGATCGAGTGTTACCCCGTGGACCTTGGCTGTATCCTCTCCGATTTCTTTGTGCATCAAGGCCAATACACGCGGTTATGAGCGATTTCGACAAGACCCTACGTCACTAGGTTGCTCATAAGGCATGGACCGACTTGGTGACGTACAGGACTTAGAGCGAATATGTACCATGGAGCCCCTTGGGTTGAGCACGCTTCGGTTGATGGGGATGATAAAGCATAACCCACTACGATATGTTCTTATTCGGCGCTCCAGCAGGGAGAACCAAGGCCGCGATGAGGAGGAAACCCAACCGCACCACCATAGAGGCTTGAGATTGCTCCATCGATATTTCTACCCCCTCCTGTCGGCGACCATCCGCAGATTCTGCAGTTTCTCAAGAAGGTCAGGGCCGGGTAGCAGATCATCCTCGAGGAGCAGAGATCGCTTTGTATCGAGCAGCACATCATTATTGAGGCCCAGCACCACCGTGATAAGGAGCACAGACAGATTCGGGCAGCGCAGGAGTAGACACGGTGCGACATCCTTCAGATCCTAGCCCTACTCCGTGCTCGGTCCATCTCCCAAGCACAACACGCGTCATCATCGTCATCATTAGCACCCTTCTCACCTCTTGGCCCCCGCGTACCTACACCACCATCGTCCGCAGCACCTATCCCACCACCCATGACCACAAAAACACCCGTGGCCCCTGATGAGAAGTAGATTGTCATTGCGGATCAAGAGTTGTACCGTTATTTTGTGCATGACTTAGCAAGGGATTATCCCTCCTACACTTGGTTCCTTATCATTTTCATTTTGCACTTCTAGTAGAGTATTTTTACTTTCTTGTTCTTTTTATTATGCGAGATTCATTCTTTTGATCTTACCCCTCCTTCACAAGAATAATGACCAAATTATTGCAATTGCCTTGGAAATTCACCCGGACCACAATGTAAATCGAACTCATCATTTTAAACAAGGGAAGTCTCAATTTACTCTCTGCCCTATTTCATTTTTATGCTTTACTGTTGCATTTAGGTCCATGCAAATTTTTAAGTCTGGAGATGGGTAGCTGAATAGTTAAACAATTCATTGTACATCTTTAATTATATTTATTGCAAATTTCTAAATGTGGAGATGGGTAGGTGTAGCCATGAAATTCATTGCAAATCTTTACAATGAGATCCATGTTTAGTGTACACCAATGACAGCTTAATTAAAATTTTTAGTGTCGCTTCACTCCTACTTTTCACCATTCAAGCAAATTTTTTTCGATTTTTCCTATGAAACAACATGTACACTTAGAGAAAATCCATGTGACAACCATATTCTTTAGTGACATTAGATAATACATTGCCAGTACTATCTTCAACCGCTCCAAGAAGTTTCGTGATACTAGTTCAGGCTGCTAACCCTCATAAAATTTAAGTAGTAGTGGACAAATAAAGAGAGATGAGACAGTAGTATACATAGGAGTAGTAAATAATGACTATGACAGTGTTCCTCTACTCATTGTTGATGAAGTAAGCTTGGGGTTTTGGTTCCTAATCAAAGTGTCACTCAAGCCAAAAAATCTCTTATGAGCAAGAGCGCGTACATGTAGAGCTGTAATCCTCCAAGAAGTTGGGTGTCCCAGTGCCTAATCAACATGTGCATCTCTCAGAATGGAGGACCTACGCTCTATGTTAGTTAAAACAAATACAAAAAAATAGAAAAAAGAAAGAACATAAAAGAAAAATGAAATGAAATAAAATTGTGGATATCTCAAACTTGTCCTCCATGTTCTCATTAGGGGTTGGTGGTTCTATACGTAGAGTCCCAAGGACCCTCTAAAGTTCACTGAGGGTATGCTTGTCTTGTTAAGACTCAAGAACATGACATTTGAAGTGAACTAGCTTGATCTAGAGCTATATTGACAAATATCATAGGATTGATCTAAGTCCTGGAGTTGAAATAGAAGAATGCACTTATCAATGGTGAAGCTTTAAGTAGAGTAGAACTACACTTATCCTATAGATGGAGTTTGAACACTTATCAATTTTTTAAATTTTCTTTTTGTTTGCTTGAGTACAAGCAAACACTTATGTAACACCCATCTAGCTAATAAGACAGATGTCACACCAGCTGGGTCGGGAGTGTACCCAGCCCATAAGCTGTGCAAAATAAGCCTGAGATCAAGAAGCATGTACTCCGAATAAGGTTCATATGACATAGCATATCCGGTTACACACCGGGAGTCATATACAAATAAAATTCATAGTAGAGGACATCACACAGAGTTATGGGCAACCACGGCACCAAATACAGCGACATAACTAAAGTTTCATACAACCCAATGAAATTAGACATAGAAGTAGGTACGCCAGAGCCAGCTAGACCTCGATCCCTGCTCGAGACATGAGCTACTATCCCGATCCTAGTCTAGATCCTGTAACAGAAAAATAGTATAGAAAGGGGCTGAGCTATACAAGCTCAGTGAGTAAAGACTACTCCGCCAGGTATTACACATACCTGTCATCTGTACTGAAATACTAGAACATAAGCAATGCAAGTCTAATTCATGAAGGCCAACATATTTATCTTTAATCTTGATAAGCATGCTAATACGATCAGAAATCCGAGGATAAACACATAAGCAGTCTCATGCCATATCAAGCATATCATAAGTAAGTATATGCATTGGCCTAATATCATACAATCGTGCACCCCTATTTAAAATGTCTCCGTAAGGACTCTAGCAATCACCAGGAACAGAGGCATACATCTACATGATCCTGATGCCGGGAATAAAGGCATACAACTACATGAACCCGACGCCTAACGAGCAGAGGCATACATCTACATGTGTACGTCAAGCGAGCATCTCGTATCCGGATACGGGCTCTCTCAAGAGACAGGAAGGGGGTTTTTATAAAAGAATGACTTTCGTAAACATATTTATTTTTAAGAAAACTATTGAAAACAAATCCCTTCCTTAGCACAGTCTCATCTACTCAAATATCTTGGCTCTATCCTGAGCCCTCCCGCTGGGTCCCCCATACATAACTAACTAAGGTGCAACTTATAATACATGAATTAATCTTTAACTACCCCTTAGGGTTTCCTTAATCATTTCTCATGCTCTTTAAAATTAAACCAATTATACAAGCATGAAAATACTACGTAAGTATAACCATAAATCAATCGGCACCCACAAACCGAAATAAAACTCATAGGAATACGATAAAGCCAAAATCCCGATAAACACATGAAATAACTCTAGATCTACTGTGAAGTCCCCTTACCTTAAATCCTTCGCAGGTCCTTCGCAAATTCCTAGGAATCGCTCAGTCCTTCAGCAACTCCCGTTGGACCCTTTCCCTTTCCTAGAATCAATAATAACACTATGTAAATACGAAATTCGTATTTTACCTAACTTAGCTCCATTCCGTCATAATACAAAGATTTAAGAATACGGAAATCGTATTCTTAAAGTATACTCTAATCTAAACTCATTTAGAGTACAATGAATTCATTAAGATAACTAGAGCATATTCTTTATTAGCGAGTATTGTCATCTTTTTTTTCCAAAGAGTACAGAAGATACGATATTTCTCAAATAGAGGAATTAACTCTAATTATCCTAGCACCATTAACTCTAATTGAGTACCAATGGGCTATACTTAATCATGGAGTATTACATAAAATTAAATATATTTAGCAAAGAAAAATTCGGCAGAGTCTCCTCTGTTTATAGGGCTTCGAAATCTTAGACAAACATTCACATAAACATGATTTACACTTCTATATTATAGCTTGAAGTTATAAGACTCATGGCCTCAAAACCCCTACTTAATTCACTCAATTCCCTCCCTTAGTCCACACATTTACTTTAAGAAAATTTCATGCTCCCGATCATGCATTCCATCCAAAGTTTCCTCCAATTAGGGTTCATAGAAAATTTACTAGAAGTTTTGGAGCTCTTGTGCAAGCTCGTCGGTGACCAACTCTGGCCAATACTCGCACAAAGGAGGAGTGGAGGTGGCGTCGGGGCTGCTCGCCGGAGCTGGGCGACCGGGAGGTGGAGTGGAGCCGCCGCCGCCGGGCGGCCGAAGCGGTGGTCGCCGGGCGTTGCTCCCTACCGGGCGCTGGCGCGTGTCGCCAAGTGGCAAGCGGCTCCCTAGCGACGCTGGTCTCCTGCAGGTCAAGCCGCTGGCTAGCCGAAGCTATCACCGGTGGGGTTCGCCGGCGCGGTCTCGAGTGGGAGTGGTACCCTAGATCGAGGTTGAGAGGGAGGAGAGGAAAGAAGCACGATTGATTTCAGCTCAAGAGAGAGAGAATGAAGTTCTCTCTTCTCTTATAACAAGTAACATATACTATACTCTAATATAATTATATTATCATGAAGTTTATTGTCACATGGGTTTAATCAACCCTATACTCTCGATTATTTCTCCCTTTAATTATTTAAACTTATCATCTAATTATTTCCCCCACTAAACTCCAAATAATTTATTTAATATTATCTTTCTACTTTATGTCCCATCACCCATTTAATTAATACTACCTTTTAATAATTCATCAACCTAGATCTGAGAATCCCGGGTCAATGATTTTAGTCATCACGGGCATACTGTAGCCTCACGAGGTCTGTCTCTCGTCAAACCAAATTCGCGAATACCGATTTTTGACCCGCCCGATTAACTTTATCGGAATTCTAACATTTGTCCGACTCTCCTACTTAATTAATCTGGATTAATTAACAATTACAAATTCTCCCGATTAAATATTCGAGGTTATCTTTACCATCCACCTCCAACTATTCCGAGTGTAAACGGCCTGGCCCAATAAGGCCTTCCCTAGGCTCATTAGTTGCGAGGCTGGATTTAAATTTAATATTCCTCGATTTTTCCTTTAATTTGGATTTAAAATAATTTATTTATTTTTTATGTTAATTAATCTCATTAAATATCGAATAAATTTTTGATTTATTCACTTAGAAAATTCGGTGCGTTACAACTTAAGTGTGGAGATAGTTTGATAAGCGTTCAATTGGTCATATTGTTCATACTGTATTCATATACACTTTACATGCAATCTAGAGCAAATAGCCCATTGGTACTCAATTTGTGTTAATTTCCATGTACAAGGTATTGGAATACCTCAGGAGCAAAAAGGAAGCAATTCGACAGTAATTGAGGCAGAAACAAGCCAAAGACAATTTATATGGGCATATAGACAGGAGCGGGTGCCCATCTGATATCAGAAGATGAGTTCCCAGATTACATGGGTTGATGCACGCCTGTAAATCACCTTGTCAAGCTTTCCCGAGAAGTACATGGGTGCGGGGTGAATCGCCTGGCTTTCCCGACAAGTACACGTGCGCTCAGGCACCCGTGGTGTTGCTCGTCTGGCTTCTCCGATGAGTACGTGGGCGCTTAGGCGCCCCATGTGAGGAATCGTACAGAGCTACCAAGGAGTACACAGGCGCTCATGCACCTGTGGGGACACCCATGTGGGTTGAGATTTGGGCCTAGCCAGACTTGATTTTTCTGCAAATCTTATTCTTACAGGACCCAATTCGAACTAGATTCTCTTAAACACATGGGAGACTATAAATACCAAGGGATAAGGTTTTGAAAGGGATTTGGAATTCCATTAGCCACCCTTGGAAGCTTCCTATCATCCACCAACACTCATCCCATCTTCTAGGGCATCAAGTTTTCGAAGGAGTGTCGCTCGACAGCGGAGGTTCGAGGAGAGCTTTGGCAATGGTCCTCTCCAATTGTGGAGGGACCAAGGTATAAGTTTAATATATGTTTCCTTTCTTTCATTGTTGATTTGGATTGTTGTTCCCCTTTGATGGGGAACTAATTTTGTTGGCATTTGGGCATTGATAAACCCTTGGGTCATGTATTAACTTTGATTCTGAATGCTAATAGTTATGTAGTTGTCTATTATATGATTTTGATCTATTGAGTTTCATTCGTTGAATATGGATAGTCTACGTTGCAACAACCCAGATTATCCAATCCAACACACCGGAGGAAGAAGTGAACACCTCCCTGTATGCGGGCATACCTCAATAGAGAGGATTACAAATACACCGAGAAATTGGTCACTAAGGAGTGCTACTCCTTCATATGTCTTATTCTCGGAGTCCTTCCAAGTGTTTAATTCCCTAGAACATCATCAGTTAGGGTACTAGGTTAGTAACTCGTCTCAAGAGAGGGAGTGAAGACACATTAGGAATCCTTGGTCCAATCTATTACAATAAGTAACCTTAGTGTTCATTATCTATCTTTATGAGAACCTGAGGAGGATTCATTGCTCGGATGCCCTCCTTTTATGACTGATTATCCCGATGATCCCATCGCATCTTCATTTGCTTTTTACTCCTTGTTTAGATTTAGTAATTAGTTTAATTCAACCATTACCCCACTCATAGGCTAGACTAAATAGTAAATGAGCAGGTAGTACTAGTATTTTTAAGTCCCTGAGGTTTGATATTCGACTTCCTAGAGTCCATTGTATTACTTGTCCGACCTGTGCACTTGTAGAGCACGCATTAGGTATATCAGTTTACACTTGTGCTTTCAATGGAAAGGGAGAGTCAACCAAAAATATTTAACTTGAGCTATTGTTTTGTATGTTTGATTGTTTATTGCTTGAGGGGAAACAATATTTTAAGTTTTGTGGTATGTTAGCTCTCAGAAGAAAGCATATTACAGGACATGTATGTTTATATCAAAAAAAATAAATAATTAAATAAATAAATAAATAATTACAAATCTCGAGATGCCCAAAAAAAATGTCCCGAGGCAAATCCAAAAAAAATAATTAATTAATTAATTAATTAATAATAATAATAATAATAATAATAATAATAAATTTCAAATTAAATGTTAATCTTATCCTCCCAACCCGATCTATCTCTATCATGTTAATTATTTAAATTTTAAATAAAAAAAGCGAGGCATTATCAGGTCTTCGCTCGTGAACCAGTCTATGCGCATAGTCCTCCCACGATCGCGAAGGTGATCCTCTGTCTATAAAGAAAGGAGACCCGATGGAAAGAAAGGGGGAAGCAGAAGAAATGAGAGAGGAAAAGACAGCGGAGCGGAAGGAGATAGGAAGACGACGGCCAAGAAAAAATATGAAGGATATGAAGTTCTCCTCTCCAAATCTGTCTCTAATGGCTTTGCCGAAGGAGACAGACTTGGGTCTGTAGAGAAATTTTTATACCGCAAAAGATCAACCCCATCATCGCTGTTGCCGCTGTCGAAGGAGGAGCACCCCAAAAGCTTGGAGGTACCTTTGAAGCTGCTATCGCCGCGCCACCGCAGGATTACTTCCACACGGGATATTATATAAAATATATATCATATATATATATACAGGAAGGTGGAAATTTCTTGCACCTCTCAAGGCCATCCAAATCCCAACTCCCCGCCCATATCTCACACCGGCCAAGGCTTAACTCCTTCACGCTGGCCCATACCGACGGGCCCGAAGTTTCCTCGCCACACGGCCGTGTTTCAACCATAGCTCGCCTACCACCAAAGATGCCGCTGATCCGCCCAAGCACTGTCAGCCCGAGTCCCGCTCGCCATGGCCAGCATGACGCCGCCTGCACCAGCACGACGCCGCCTGCCCTAGCACGTCAGCATACCCCGGCCGCAGTCTCGCCACCTGAGACAGCTCTCTCCTCCGCGCTTGCAGCCTCCCGGCGCCATCACAAGCCCGTGCACTAGCTCCGCCTGCCGCCTGCGTCAGCCCCACGCACCTCTGTTCTGGCCTGCTCGTGTCACCGACCAAATCTATTTGCGGCCGCGATCTGAAGCCCTTTGAAGCGTTCCTGACGCTGCCAGCCCCAAGCACCATTGATGTAGCTGCTGTCGCGCTGTTGCTGAAGAAAGAAAATCGTTGCTGTGCTGTGATGCTGATGATGTTGTTGTCGTGCTGACGCCGTGTTGCTGTACTGCTGCCTAATATACCAGGGTAATGTCAACGCTGTTGCAAAGCGAGCCATACATTAAGCTACTTCCAATATTCCAATGTCCAAGAAAGGAGATTGTTGCCGCTGCATTGCTACTGTGCTACCACAAAGGAGATTGCTGGGACTGTTACTACTATGCTGTTGTTGCTGCTGCCAAACAAAACAAGAAGGAAGAAGATGATGCTGTCATGTTGGCCAAATCTATATAGATTGTCTGCTGTACAAAGAAATCAACATCAAATAAAAGTCAATTTCAAGCATTACATAAATGATGTGAAATGTAATTCATTTTACAATACAAATTGGATGTTATAGAGAGAAATTGGGATTTCATGATGATGTATCTTTGTAAAAAGAAAGAGTTTTCAACAATGAGAGCTGTTCAGTAAAAAAAATCAATATACACACCACATGTTTGATGGAATGCTCCAAAGAGAATTATAAGTATGAGGAAGAAGCTTCTATATAATCTCTCTGACTGAATGTAGAAGGCCCAAAGACAATGCATTAATAATAATCTCCTGGCCTGGAGAGCACACCCTCATGGCAAAGAAAGGATCAAACACATGAATGAGCTAAAAACATCATCAAGTACTCTTAATGTATAGACATTGCTTGGAGCTATTCTTATTTCTCAGAAAGAATTGTTCATTAGTGGTGGATGGTTAGTTGTCACAAAGTCATGTACTTGCATCAGACTATCAAGGAGAAATTAAGTAATGTTGATGCCAAAAACTGGTCCACCTCACTCTTTGGCTACTGTGGCCTCGTGATCTGGTCTCAGCCTTTGACAAACGGTTAATATTTATAGTTGGTGTGGACGCTTACTTCTGCTTGCGAACAGGGAGACGCGGAGGGCACTCAGCAATTTCGTCCGGAATTATCCACTGATAGACCTGTGAAGAGGAGGAGAAGTGATCGGAATTGGGCCTTTCTGCCCGGATTTAACTCCGATGCTTAAGTCAGAAATCAGGGTAAGAAGTCCTAGGCAACGCTTTGTGTGATGTGTAGTGAGTGTTTCTTTTTTCCGGATCCTTTCCTTTTTGTCCTTCCTCTCCTTTTATAGCAAGTGAGAGGCGGTTTAAGCAAATATCTTGCAAGGCGGTGGGGTAAGGCGGTGGGCTAGGTGAATATCTTCTAAGGCGGCAGGAAAATATCTGCCTAGCGTGTAGGTGCTCTGTAGGCAAGTAGAGTAAATATCTGCCCACTGTAGTAAGTGGATAAGGCCTACTTACTGTAGAGGCGTTAGATATTTACTTCTCTTCTTCCACCTCACGCCTTGTATAAGAGGGCTGTTATAATTCCGATGGACTTATTCGCAGGATTTATTCCTCACGTTATTGCCGAACGGAATTGTGCAAGGTTATTTGGTGATATTGCTACGTGGCCAAAGATGCTACGTGGCTGAGAAAACACAGTCCTGTGTGTGACAGGTGGTCCCTAGGTCAATGACATCTGTCTTACCAAATATATCCGTAACACTAGTCCCCCCTAAAATGTACTTGTCCGAAGAATCTGAGCGAGAGGTGAGCTAATCGTACGTTTCGCTTGGTTCGAGAACAAGTATTCTTCTTAGTTGGCACGTCTATGTAGGAGTGGGCTTCGTCTATGGCTATGGTATACGTGTTTTTAATAGGTGACCGACAAGCTATCGTGTTCTCTTTGCCCCAAGTTATCAAGTAGATTTTTCTCCGAAATTTTCGCCTATTTTTCTACTTAAGGGCTTGTATGGGTAACGTTCATAGTTAGAAATCTTTTGTATCATGGCTCAATGTTTGTCTTTTTATAAATTCTTCACTTTTAGCCAATGCTCTCGCCACTTGCGAATTCCTAGCTCCTTTCACGAACATCTGTCGGAATTAAGGACTGGGTTTATCCACCTAGTAAGTCCGAACGGCTGTGTGTGGCCGGGCGTTCTATTGGTTAACGGGGACCCAGGTGAGATATGTATCGATGCAGGGTGGGAGGCTTTTCATGTTGATCACGGCATGGAGGCGGGGGACCTTTTAGTTGTCACTTATGCAGGGGTATGTTTCGAATTTGAGATGTTTGGAGACGACTCACATGCGTAGAAGTGGGTCTACCTTCGCCCCGCGTCTAATCCGTGTTCTCCTAGTGGGAACGAGGATAGTGACGGCTATGGAGTCCGTGCATCTCCTCCGAAGTCTCATTCGAGCGTGGTTTGGACCGAATCCGCGGATATTTAACTTTAGTCCGTTTGATAACATGTTTTTGTTATTTTTGCTTTGTTTGCGTTCATCATGTAACCTCAATAAATGATGTTTGTCGCTTTGTTTGTAAATCCTTTGGCATTTTTATGGCCTTCACCGGGCGATCCTATGTTGGAATGTGTGTTTTGTCTGTCATGGTGTTGGTCCTATGGTATTGTGCTCATTATTTCTTTGAGGGACACGTGTCGCAATCGCCATATTAAAGGGGGATATGGCGTGATATGCGCGTGCGCTTTGTCAACAAAGATGATGGGCGCGATTACCAATATGTGTCAGGCGGCGTTTGGTATGCTGACGTGGACGGATTTCTTGGAGGAGTAATAATGGCTTATTTGAACGTTCAGGATTTGGGGCCTCTGGTTCAACGGTTTTGATCGAAATGTAACACTGAGATCTAACGGCCAGGGATTCGTTGCTTTTCATATATATGCGAAATCGCATGTGCCGAAAAAGGTTTATTTCAAAGTTGAATCGCGGTCTTCTTCCTAAGATTTCTTCTTCTTCTCCCTGAGCCTCGGGTTTCGAAGTTTTCTCGTGTTTGTGTTATCTTTTTCTTTCCTAAGGTAATGGCTAGCGCCCTAGCGCTACTTCTTCCTCCTCTAGTTCTTCTCATGAGCCCCTGGCCCCTTCTCCGGCCCAACCCTCAAGCGGTTTTTGTTATGCGATCCCTACGATTCCGTGAACTTGGAGGCGTCCCTGCCTCGTGGTTCAAGTGGGTTCATCCCGCTTCTAGGGCAATGGGTAGGGTCGGACACATTCATAAGTCTTCTTGGACAAAAGGAAGTAGATAGCCCGTAGCGAGGTATGAGATAAATCTGTCCTCGCTTGAGGTTAGGGTTCCCTGCTCGGGAGAGGGCAAGTTCTCCTAGGGAAGGGGAGATAGCCATCTATCAAGATGCGCTATTGGGTGGCCTTAGGCTTCCTTTTTCTCGATTTCACTAAGGCAATACTAGAAGAGTATCATTTGTGTCCCTCACAGTTGGCCCCAAATTCTTGGAGACTTTTGAATGGCTTTGTTATTGTTTTCAAGCATTACGGAATAAGTCCGACCGTCCGTTGGTTCCGTATGCTTTTTAGCCTATGCCTAGAGTCTAACGCCGATTGGTATTACTTTTTGGCTCGTTCTGGGAGGAAATTTTTAGGGAAAGTTCCTTCTTCCATTAAGCGATGGAAGAGTAAATTCTTCTTTGTCAAAAGTAAGTCCGAGTGGGATGTCCGAACAAAGTGGGAGGTTCCCCGAACGGACACGCTTGTGAGGAAATGACGGGAGAAGAGGAGGTTCTTTTTAAGTCAATGACTGGGCTATCCAAAGTGTACATGGATGAGTTCTTGACAAAGGAAAACTTTGTTAAATGTCGTTTAATAGTGTCCGCCGGTAGGCATTATTCATGTATCTTGCTAGTCTGATTTTTAACTACGATGACTGATTGTCATTTTGGCCCTTGTTTTGTAGGAAATCCGATGGAGGATGAGGACCTAAGCTATGTTAAGGGTCTTTTGGCCTCTTTCGAGGGCGAAGTTCACCCGTCCTTGCCTCGCGGGCGGAAGAAGAAGGAAGTGGTACTTGGCCATAATGATACCTCCAAGGAGGAAAGAAAGAAGAGGAAGAGAAAGGAGACGGATTCTTCCAAGAAGGGTGCATGGTCCTCACGGGAGAGGAGGACCAAGAGAAAGAATTCCGAGGGACGTGACAGTCCCTAATTGCGTAAGAACAGTGGGGGTGCCTCAGGAAGAGGTTCGTGCCGAAGAGGTCCGCCCGGCATTGTCCCCAATTTCCGAGGATCCTTCTTCTAGCCGGCCGGAGGACATCCTTCTCATAGAGGTGAGAATTTCTATATATATTTTCCCTACGGGTATGTTTCACTTAGAACTTTTAACTTAGGTTCTATTTTATAGGCGGAGGCGGGAGAAGCGGCCCTCTTAGACAAGTTAAAAGTGGCAGATTCGGTTTTAAAGGGATCTGCCACTAATCAAAAGGAGTTATCTTCTGAGGATACTCCTTTTCGCGTATTTGGGTCCGTAAGGACGCGTTTTGATGGCCATGAGACCCGGCGACTCTCCACGAAACTCCTGAGGGTCGGAGGGAAGAGGCCACTTATCAACTATTCATTTCGGCCGTACTAGTAAGGGTTGTTCTCACATTTCCTTTTACTTCTAAACTTGGCGTGTTTTTACGAAGCGCCTTGTTATTCTCAGTAGATCGCATTAATCGGGCGGACTGAAAGTCGGCAATCTTTGCCAAGAAGATTTGGCAAAGATGGAAATGAATAGGGCAGACATCGCCCAGTTAAGCTCTAGGGTGGCGGCCTTGGAAGAGAAGGAGAAAGAACAGCTTGATGCTATCCGGGCCCTTGAGCGAGATAAATCCGAGCGGCTGCGGCAGCTGGCCGCTATGGAAAAGGAGAAGGCCGATTTAGCGACCCAATTATCTGTTTCTAAAGGTTCTCTTCTTACTGCTGAGGAGGCTATCAAAGGGTTACAAAATGAATCCGGTAGCTTGAAGAAGGAACTTCAATCGACTCGTGATGAGCGAACGGCACCGATGGGACCTAAAGATGAAGGTCTGAGCTTACCGCCGTGCCGAAGTTGGCGTAAATAAAGGGGGAGCGTGATATACGGAAAGAAGATTTGGCTTCCCGCTTGAAGGCTCCTAAATCCGACTCGCAAGAAATCAAGGATTGAATAGAGCAGGCGGACAAATTAGAGAAGGAGGTTGCCCGGCTTAGGGCGAAAGTTAAAGATGGAGCCACTCGTATATATTCCGTGGTGCAACAAGTGGGCCATCACGTTCCTCCTACGGAAGTTTTGTCTATGGGGCTGGCTGGAGTTTTGAAGAAGTTCACGGAGCTGAAAGAGCAACAAGTTCCTTGGAGCCTTCTACCCAAGTTCCAGAGGCTCCTGTCCCCGCTACCTTGGAGCCTTCTACCCAAGTTCCTTCAGAAGCAGGCGGCTGCCCTGGGGGCCCTAGCTCTTAGGATGTTTTCTTTTATGAACGTTTTTGTAAATTCTCAATCACTTGGAAATGTAATTTCTATTCATATGAATGAAACGCAAACCTTTATTTTGGTGAAGGTTTATTTCCGAGTGATGGTTGTTTTTGAACCATGTAAGAAATTTGCGAACTTCTTTATTCTTCCTTTGGCTTTTAAGCTTCGTAACGAGTCCTTAGTCCAATCCTGGGACTTTGTTGAGTGAGGTACTCGCCTTCATGAATGAGATTGTTGCCTCATATTTCGATCGGGATTTTTGTCTTTTGAGAGTTGTTCCGACTCGTCTTTTAGGAATGGGAATTTCACCACATTTTAGTAGAATGGGAATTTCATCGCATTTTAGTAGAATGAGAATTTCACCGCATTTTAGTAGAATGAGAATTTCACCGCATTTTAGTAGAGAATGGAAAAGACTTGAACTTTACTCCATGAAATTTAAGAGACAGCTACAGAACTCATTGATAGTAGCGTCGTAAGTGTTCAGCATGGAATGGACGCTTGAGCGTTTTTCCGTCCATATTTACTAGATAATAGATGTCACTCGGACGATTCTTTTACTTACGGCGTAAGGGCCTTCCAGCTTAGGAGTTAGCTTCCCGTTAAAGCTTTTATTTCCTTGGAATTCATTTTCTCTTAGGACCAGATCGCCGATTTGTAAGAAGACTCTTTTTACCCTTGTGTCGTAGAAACTTTTGATTCTTTAGCGATAGACAACGGCCTTTATTTCTGCCATTTCTCTTCGTTCTTCAAGTAGGTCTAGTTCCGCTCGGAGATTTTTCTCATTTTCTTCTGACGAGAACTTCTGCTGTGTCCGCAAAGTAGGCATTCCTATTTCTGCGGGAATGACGGCTTCGGCCCCGTAAGTAAGAGAAAACAGACTTTCCCCTGTGGGAGTTCTGGTAGTTGTCCTGTAGGCCCAAAGAGCGCTCGGAATTTCTTCCACCCAATTGGTTCTATTTTTGGATACCCGGGTTTTTAGAGTCTGGAGTAAGGTACGGTTTGTCACTTCTACCTGGCCGTTGGCTTGGGGATGTGTCACAGAAGTCAATCCGGATTCAATTCCGAGTTCAGAACAGAAACCCCTGAAAGCCTGGTTATCAAACTGTCGCCCATTATCGGAGATGAAGGCTACTGGAATTCCGAATCGGCAGATGACCGTTCGCCATAAGAATCCCTGGCAAGCTTTCTCCGTGATCTTGGCTAAGGGCTCAACTTCCACCCATTTGGTGAAGTAGTCGATAGCGACTATTAGGAACTTCGGGCCACGGATCGAGGTAGGGAATGGCCCTAAAAGATCAACCCCCCAGATAGCAAACGGTCGCGGACTGATAATTGGCGTAAGTGGTGCCGGTGGTCGTCTCTGATTTTAGAATGCCGCTGGCAGGCATCACACATCCGAGGCGAACGCTATTGCATCTTGAGTTAGCGTTGGCCAGTAATAACCTTGCCGCAAGACTTTGTAACTCAAGGCTTTGCCTCCTATGTGACCACCGCCGATGCCCTCATGAATTTCTTGAAGGATATAGCTAGCTTCTGTAGGATGTAAGCATCGCAAGAAAGGTTGTGTGTAGGACCCTTTGTACAGGCTTTCGTTGATGATGGTGTATTGAGCGGATTTGTAAGCGATCCGTCGGGCCTCCACTTTGTTGGGTGGTGCAGGCCCACCTTGTAGGAAACTTTTTATGGGATCCATCCAACTTGGCTCTTCGGCCACACTTTGTACCTCTCCTTCCAGTCTATAGATAGTCTTTGTGGGAAGGTACTGCAGGTTAAAAAGGGATTCTGCATCTCCGTTTGGCATTGTGGCCTTTTTGGATAAGGCGTCCGCTTCTTCGTTTTGCGCTCGGCAAATTTTCTCAATCTGGAAATAGGCGAAGCATGGTACTATTTTCCTCACTATGGCTTGGTATTTGATCATGTTCTTTTCTTTTGCTTCAAAGCTGCCTAGGGTGTGGCTCACGACTAGCTGCGAATCGGAATACACATGCGCAGACGCCGAATTAGAGCCCCGCCAGTGTAATCCGGCAAGGAGTGCTTCATATTCGGCCTTATTGTTAGTCGCCGGAATTGGAACTTGAGCACCGCCGCCATTTTCCATTTAGAAGGAGAATAAAGGACAAAACCTCGCTCCCGACCTTTCTTCAGCCACACCCATCAACGTATAAAGACCACGGGATGCTAAGGCACTCTTTCCGATTCCGTGGAAGGGAGTTCGCCTCATTCGCAGGAAAAGTTAATTCTGGCGAAATCGGGCCAAGATTCTGGGCCTTGATTGTCGCTCGGGTTTGTAGGTTAGATCAAACTCGCCTAATTCTATTACCCACTTTACAGGCGAATTTTCCGGCTTATGAAGAACTTGCTTTAGTGGCCGACGTCAATATCGCGGATCCTATGGGCTTGAAAATATGGTCTCAATCTTCGCGCAGATGTAATAAGAGCAAAGGCCAATTTTTCAAGTGGCAGATATCTTGATTCCGCATCGTTAAGGATCTTACTTGTGTAGTAGACTGGCTTTTGAACTCCGTTATCCTCTCTCAAAAGGACCGCACTCAGTGCTCGTGGGGCAACGGCCAAGTAGATGTATAGTTCTTCTCCCACTTGCGGTTTAGCTAATAGCTGAGGCGATCGGAGATAATTTTTAAGCCCCTGAAAGGCTTTTTCGCATGCCTCCGTCCAATCCATTTTTGGCGCTTTTCACAGGGCTTGAAAGAGCGGGAGATTTTTCTCTCCGGCTTTGGAGATGAATCTGCCAAGTGCCGCAAGGCGCCCATTAAGCCGTTGAATTTCTTGAAGACTTTTGGGCGATCCCATGTCAAGAATTGCTTTGATCTTTTCTGGATTTGCCTCTATTCCTCTTTGTGTCAAGATAAATCCCAAGAACTTCCCTGATCGAACACCGAAGGAACATTTATTCGTGTTTAACCGCATAGTGTAACTCCGGAGTGACTGAAAAGCCTCTTGTAAATCTGATAGATGTTCATCGGCTTTTCGGCTTTTCACCAGGATATCATCTACATACGCCTCAACATTTCTACCAATCTGCTCTTTGAAGACTGTATTTATGAGCCTTTGGAAGGTGGCTCCAAAGATTTTTCAGCCGAGCGGCATCACCGCGGTAGCGATAAGTTCCAAAGGCTTGTAATGAAGGATGTTTTTTCTTCGTCGCCTTTGGCCATTCGGATTTGGTTGTAGCCTGAAAAGGCGTCTAAGAAACTCAGCATCTCATGCCCTGTTGTAGAGTCAACCAAACCATCAATTGATGGCAAAGGAAACGAATCTTTTGGACAAGCCTTGTTCAAGTCTGTGAAATCAACGCACATTCTCCATTTTCCGGACGGCTTTTTTACTAGAACAACATTGGCCAACCAATCTGGGTAATACACCTCTCGGATGAACTTAGCCTTTAGGAGGTTCGATACTTCTTCCTCTGCGGCCTTTTGCCTTTCTGGAGCGGAATTTCTTCTTTTCTGTTTCATAGGCCTAAATGACTGATCTACATTAAGGTGGTGTTCTATAATCTTGCATTTTACACCTGGCATATCCTTTGATGACCAAGCGAAGAGATCAGAATTTTCCCTTAATACTCTCATGAGGTCTTCTTGCTGTGCGGTTGCCAAGTTTGCCCCAATCCGTGCACTGCAATGCGGTCGCTTTCCGTTGCGTCTAGGGGAATCATAGTAATTCTTCAACTGGTGCAGGTCGAAGTCCTTCATCTTCCCGTTCGGCTATTCTGCTAACAAGCATGGCTTCTGAAACCTTTGTTTTCCTTTTATTTAGGACTTTCCCTTTGAGGGTCGAGACGTAACATTGCCGAGCTAAGGGTTGGTCTCCTCTTACCTCTCCACTACCACTCTCAGTTGGGAATTTGAGGAGAAGATGGTAAGTAGAGATGATGGCTTTCAAGGCGTTGAGGGTTGGCCTGCCAAGGATCACGTTATAACTTGAAGCACAGCGTACAACCAAGAATTTCGTTGTCACGGTTGATAATCGTGGTAAGTTTCCTACTGTAACTGGTAGAGAGATCATCCCCTCTGGTTGTATCACCCCTCCGGAGAACCCTACTAAGGATGATTTTATAGGAAGTAAATCATCCGCGTCATACCTCATTCTTTCGAAAGAACTCCAGAAGAGAATGTCAACTGAACTTCCACTGTCTATCAGAACTCTCTTCATTTGGAAACTGGAGACCTTGATGGCAATAACCAGCGCGTCATCATGGGGGTGACGAACTTTACTAACATCGTTATCATAAAAAATGATGGGAGTCGTGGGTCGAGACCTTCTTCATGGTGTTTCTGTCTCTTGTGTCATTCCCACCATTCGGGCATAACTTTTTCGAGAGGCGGAACTTTCCCCTCCACAACCAGGGCCACCACTAATAAACCCCACCATCTCCCCTTTTTCTTCTTCAAGCTGTGAAGCTTCAGGTTCCTCCTGAATCTCAAGGTTGATATATTGCTCCAACTGTCCTCTTCGAACGACATCCTCTATCGCATTCATCAAGTGGGTACACTTTTCCGTGTCGTGTCCTTTAGATTGATGAAACTGGCAATATCTCTTGCTATTCTTTTGTCGTTCGGTATTTCTCGCAGGCTCTGGCCATGTCATAAGCTTTTGCTCTTTGATTTGCATGAGGATATGGTTTCTGGTTTGATTTAGTGGGGTATGATGATCATATTTAACAATCTTTCCTTCCTTTGTAGGTTCTCTGGCCGCAAAGATATGTCGTTGAGGGCGTGTTGAGGTTTCCAGATTTTTGTTTGTGCCCTTGTCGTCCCTATATGATCTTCTTTCCTTCCGTATATCCGGGGGCCTTCTGTTGACACTTTGGTAGGTTTTTCCTTTTAGGGTGTCTACAGGCCCACGTCGAGTCTCTTCTTCCCAACCCGTATAAATTTCATCGGAATTGATATATTTTTGGGCATGGCTCATAAGGGCGGGAATTGTCTTTGGTGGATCCAAAGTGAGGGAGAAACGAAAGGGGGAGTCTAACAGTCCCTCCATTAAGAAGGTTACGGCCATTCGCGGAAGAAGGTCCGCAACATTTGTTGTTTCGTCTATATAACGATTTAAATAGGCTTGGAGTGTTTCTCCCTTTCGTTGTTTAACGTGCAAAAGGGTAGACGGAGTTTTCTTTTGCTTTGAGTAATTAGCAAAGTAGGCTAAAAAACGATATGCTAAAATCTGAAAAGAAGTAATTGTGCTAGATAGAATATCGACAAACTAGTCTTGCGCTTTTCCCTCTAAGGTGGCGGGAAAAGCTCGGCACATACGAGCGTCGGTAATTCCAGTGAGGAGCATCTTTGATCGAAAAGACTTCAAAGCGACGGATCGGTTCTGCCTTCATATGCGGTCATAATAGGTGGCCTGAAGCTGTCAGGAACTCGTTCTTCCAATATCTCCTTGACAAAGGGTGAACACATATTGAGAATATGCCGTTCGGATTTCTTGTTTTCTTGGGAAAAGTTCTGCCGCTAGGTCCTTCTATCCACAGTTTGTATGGATGGGCTATTTTGTTCCGCTCTTGTTCATTCGGTTCTTGTAGCAGCTTGCTCCCTACGTCGAACGGAGGGGGGTTCTGAGCTAGCGGAAAAGGCGGTTCTTTCTCTTTTCTCCTTATGGGTGCGGGTTCTTGTCCTCCCTCTACTTTCAGAATTAGCTAACGGGACCGTTGATACGTTTGGTGTTGGGGCTTGTGTGGGAAGAGGTGGAGGATGGGTCAAAGTGTGGATAAATTTTGAGCCAATTGTTCCAGTTGTTGCTGCATGTTAAGGTAAAACTCCGGAATGGACCCTTGGGGTTGGACGGACAGATTTTCTGATGGGGGTAAAATGGGTGGATTGTCCGACCGGATTTCTTCCTGTCTTTGGACTTCGCCAAGTTCGACAGGTCCTTCAGGGCTAGTAGGTGCTCCTTGTCCTTGGATTCGTTTTGATCTTCTGGTAGTGGTCATTTGGCTTTTCGTAAGGGTCCCCACGGACGGCGCCAAACTGTTGATGCCAAAAACTGGTCCACCTCACTCTTTGGCTATTGTGGCCTCGTGATCTGGTCTCAGCCTTTGACAAACGGTTAATATTTATAGTTGGTGTGGACGCTTACTCGCTACTTAAGCGTGGAGACGCTGAGGGCACTCGGCAATTCCGTCCGGAATTATCCACCGATAGACCCGCCAAGAGGAGGAGAAGTGATCGAATTGGGCCTTCTCGCCTGATTTAACTCCGATGCTTAAGTCAGAAATCATTGTAAGAAGTCCTAGGCAACGCTTTGTGTGATGTGTAGTGAGTGTTTCTTTTTTCCGGATCCTTTCCTTTTTGTCCTTCCTCTCCTTTTATAGCAAGTGAGAGGCGGTTTAAGCAAATATCTTGCAAGGCGGTGGGGTAAGGCGGTGGGCTAGGTGAATATCTTCTAAGGCGGCAGGAAAATATCTGCCTAGCGTGTAGGTGCTCTGTAGGCAAGTAGAGTAAATATCTGCCCACTGTAGTAAGTGGATAAGGCCTACTTACTGTAGAGGCGTTAGATATTTACTTCTCTTCTTCCACCTCACGCCTTGTATAAGAGGGCTGTTATAATTCCGATGGACTTATTCGCAGGATTTATTCCTCACGTTATTGCCGAACGGAATTGTGCAAGGTTATTTGGTGATATTGCCACGTGGCCAAAGATGCTACGTGGCTGAGAAAACACGGTCCTGTGTGTGACAGGTGGTCCCTAGGTCAATGACATCTGTCTTACCAAATATATCCGTAACAAGTAACTTGAAGTTACAACAAACTCCAACAGCCTTAATCCTTGATTGCCTACATTTGTTCCAAGCATAGCATTTCAAGTTTTCTTGCAAATGGAGATGCCACCCATGGAGTTAATATGGAGATGTTAGAGCTGCTTGTCAAGATTGCTAGGATTCCTGGACCTTCCGTTGAACCATAGGCTTCTGAAAAGCTTCAGTCCAAGTTCAATTTTCTAAAGATGCCTAAGGTTATGTCCAAATCTCTGAAGATGCTTGAAGCCATAATACTGAAGATGGTGTAGCTGTGTCACTGTTGTGTTGCTGCAAAAGCAAAAGCCAAGAAGGAAATAATGATGAGGCAATTTTCATTGAATATCCAATTACAATACATAAGCTAAAGTGAGGCTATTATGATAGGAGTTGGGGTTAATAAATTTAAAATAAATATTCAATTGATTAATTATGCTCCATATGGTACTTGAGGAGAGTTGCTCCAGCTACTACTATAAAAGTCACTTTGGTGGTCAAAGTTGGTCAACCTAATAGGCCTCTTATTTCCCAAACTTGATGACACTATGGTAAAATTAAAAAGTCATACATTCCAATCCGGATCCATCACTAAGGTGCAAATGGTATCATGGAAGTCAAAGGCTCAAAAATTGGTGAGAAATTGGTGAAAAATTGGTGAAGTTATGGACATGGAGAGTAAAGAGAGTTGGACACCAATTTATTTATATAAAAAAAAAGATGAAAATTATTGTCAATAAAATAAAAAAAGGGGATTAAGAAAAAAGGAAAAAAAAAAGAAGTGAAAGATTGTTAGTGAACAGTTGTAGTTGTAATGTTTTGATCGGAGAAACTAAAAAAAAAAAAGCAATTGTGTGTGGCTTTGGGCATAATGGATATACTCATGTAGCTCAATGCCTTTGGTTGATGACGTCAAGGGATAAATAAAATAAAACAAAAATGTTGTCTGCTTTGCATTCATTGTAATAATAATTGTTATTATAAAAAAAATGGATGCTTAGTGCTGATGGACCAAAAGCACAAGTCTTCAACCCAAGCTATTTGGGCTAAATGGGCCAAATCTAATTTTGGGATTTAATTTAATTGTTATGGTTCACCTTGACCAAGTCACCATTATATGGGAACTTGACTCCAATATTCATGAGAAATTTTCAAATCTTCAAATCTCAAAACCATTGAGTACGTATTTCGAGGTAGCAAATGGAACACACACCTTGGAACAGTGGATGATGAAATACAAAGTTCTAAGCAGCATATACCTCGGGGTAACAGTGGAACACTTACCTCGAGCCGACCGATAAAAATCCAAGTAGCACGTATCTCAACGCGAAGAAGGAACGTGCATCCTGAGACGGCTGATAAAATCCAAATCTCAAAGCAACACAAATCCTGAAGTGGTATGAGTCTCAAGGTGGCAGTAGAACGCTCACCTTGAGGCAGCTGATAAAATTCAAATCCTAAGGCGGCAAATCTTGAGCATCTCGAGGCAGCTGATGGAAATGATACAACTATAAAGGCAGTCATCAAAATTATAAATCTCAAAATCCCAAGGCGGTGGCAAAGTCGACATCTTGAGGCAACCAAAGGCAGCACGAATCCTGCAGTGGCGAAAGCACGTCCCCCAAGGCGAAAGGCGGGACCATTTAAATAAAATGAATAAATGAATAAATAAATAAATAAATAAATATGTGTATACATCTATGTAGTGACATATATGCGTAATAAATTATTTTTTTCCGCGATAAATTCTTTTCTCCAGTGCCTTTACTTGTACTCTTTTGCCCTTAATCGAAGGTTCCTAAGACTCTATCTGGGGTAATTAATAATAGGGGCTTGCCTCTATTAGGAATGGAAGAACCCACACAATAAAAAAAAATGATATTTGTGATTCGATATGTCGTCTGGTCTTTCTTCACAGACACGATGCCAGGCGGGTATTTTCGATCCCACAATGTATTGCATATTTTAGAGACAAAATATGGTTTTAATGTGAATTTGTATTTGGTTGGTTTTAATATTCATTTATTGTCCTTCTTGGTTTGTCCAACTTGTTTTGTGCATTTTCTTTATGAATTTCACATTTCTAGGCACTACATCAAGTATATTTTACATACATCAGGTGAGAAACAAGTATGGAGTGAAGCTCAGAGCGGAAAAAAGTCAAAATCACCACAGCAGGGGAATCGAGATCTGGGCATCACGACATTTCGATTTTGAAATTACGACATTCTAGCGTCGCGATGCTTAGATCTCACGTCATGAAACTTAGATCTGAACATCGCAACATTGGGACGGGGTCTATATAAATGAGGGTGTTCTTCTAGGGTTTCTTATCAAAGCTGGAGGTGAGAGTCTTGTCCTTAGCGGTAATCCAGAGGCTCTTAGGGCATCCAAAGGCAGGGGAGACATAAAGAAAAGGCATACGGCTATTTTGAGTATTTGGTTATTCGATTTATTCATTTTGTTATTTCCTATTCATAGATGTTATTGTTGAATATTGCAACACTTTGATGTTAAACTCCATGGTTTGTGGCTAGAACTCCTTGATTGTATGAACTTGTTGGCATGATTATCAATAGTATTCTATGATTTGTATGGCTTGCTTTCTATTTGGATGTGCTTTTGACATGAACCTTATTTAATAATGCGTCAAGAGGCGATGAATCAGTCATACGCAATTGCCACAAACATCTACAAAACTTAGCCCTTTCAACGAACTGAGGGTGACTGGCAATGTCTGCATGACTCCACCATCCTCGAGCTCGGCTTTGTGCCTTTGCTTGGGAATGTTCTTCGGCGTCTTTTGTAATAGACCTCAATCCATCTCTCTGTTTGTTCAAATTCAAACCTAAAGGAGAATAAAGAGTCACTGTTTCATTCTTTTTGGAGTTATTAGATTTTTGGAGTTATTGGAAATTCATGGGACACTATGTTTTTTTCTTTTCATAACTATGGCATTATATAAGATGGGAAATGAAAAGTTGTCACCATTGCATGCATTAAAATAGAAGATGAAAACGTTTTATGTTTTGTTTCTTGTAGCCTATAAATGGCCCATTATACTTCTCATTTTTAAGTCAAGTTGAATAAAAAGTTCAATAGTTTACCTTGGCTCCACTCCTTTTTCTCATTTTTCTTCCACTCTAAAATATTAGAAGGATATTAGTCTGAAGACTTAATCTCCATCACTGGTATCAGAAGCCATAATGAGCTCCAACATAGTCCAGCAACAAATTCCTAGGTTATCAAAGGATAACTATGGTTCATGGTCGATCCAAATGAGATCCTTGTTTGGTTCTCAAGATCTGTGGGAAACCGTCACCAATGGCTATTCGGAACCCACTTTTGACGAAGCGGCTGAATACACAGAAGATAGGAGGATGGCACTTCTGGAGCAGAGGAAGAAGGATACAAAAGGCTTTGTTCCTTCTCTATTAAGGGTTGGACAATGCTACCTTTGAGAAAGTTGCCTAAGTAACAACAAGCAAACAAGCATGGGAGATTCTAGTTTCCATCTTCAAAGGAGATGATCGGGTGAAGCGGGTCCATCTCCAAGCACTACGAGGCGAGTACGAGGCACTTCACATGAAGGATGGAGAATCTCTGTCTGACTATTTCTCACAATTGTTGGTTATCGTGAATGGTTTAAAGAGGAACAATGAGATAGTAGATGACCTTCGTGTCATCGAAAAGGTACTCCAATCCCTTACCCCTAAATTTGAGCATATAGTTGCTAAGGACTTGGAGAAACTTACATTGGAATAATTATTGAGTTCACTTCAAGTACATGAGCAAAGGATGCAGAAGAATGCTAACCCTGTTGCCTTAGAACAAGCATTAGAGTAAAAAATGACTCTAAATGTTCAAAGAAAATTGAGCTCCAACCGTGGTCGTGGTAGAGGGTGAGGGCGTGGTAGTTTTCAAAGACCTACCCATAGTTAGCAGGAGAATCAAAGCTTCAGAGGTCGGGGATGAGGAGGCAACCGAGGTAGATCCTATGGACATGGAGCTACAAGAAATATCCAGTGCTATAACTACAAGAACTTTGGACATTACGCTTCTGATTGCTGGTACAAAAATGATGAACAAGCCAATGTTGTAGAAGCAACAAATGAAGTAGGTAATAATTCTATCCCACTTCTTGCTCATGAAGATTCAGATACTTAATATGAAAGGTAGTACCTCGACTCTGGTGCAAGCAATCACATGTGTGGCAAGAAAGAATGGTTTGTAGAACTCACGAAAGTAGCTCACAGACATGTGAATTTGGGAGACTCCACTAAGCTCTCAGTTGGAGGAAAAGGGATAGTGCAAATATCTCAAAAGGATGGTAAGAAAGGGTACATTTCTGATGTTTATTATGTGCCTAACATGAAAGCAATATTCTCAGTATTGGGAAGCTTCTTGAGAAGGGATACAACATACATATGGAAGAGTTTCTCTTATTTTGAGAGATACATGTGGAAGAATTATAGCTCATGTCCCGATGACCAGTAATCGCATGTTCCCGTTACATCTTAGCATGAAGTCAGAGAAGTGCTTCTATGGCCTTAAAGAAGGGGTGTCATGGAAGTGGCATCTTCATTTTGGGCATCTTCATTTTAGTGGCTTAAAGCTGCTATCTTCATCAAGCATGGTGCATGGGTTGCCAATGATCGAGGCACATAGCGGCACTTGGAAAGCAACATCACTACTGCAACTCGTTCATACTGACATTTGTGGACCAATAGAGCCCATGTCATTAGGAGGTAATAAATACTTTATTACTTTCATTGACGACTTTAGCAGAAAACTTGGGTTTATTTTCTTAAAGAAAAATCAGTTGCCTCTATTGTATTTAAGAACTTTAAAGCACTTTTGAAAATCAAAGTGGTTACAAGCTTGTAACACTTCGCTCTGACCGAGGTGGAGAATGCACCTCAAAAGTCTTTGAAGAGTATTGCAAGGAACATGGCATAAAGCATCAGTTTACTACTGCATACACCCCACAGAAAAATGGGATTGCAGAAAGAAAGAATCGTACCATTCTTAATATGACAAGAACCATGCTCAAGGAGAAAGGATTGTCGAAGCAATTCTGGGCGGAAGCTGTGGCCTGCACAACTTATGTACTCAACCGCTGTCCTACCAAAAGTGTCAAGAACATGACACCTCAAGAGGCATAGAGCAGCTACAAGCTAAATGTTTCATACTTAAGAATCTTCGGGTGTGTTGCATATTCACATATCCCCAAGTCCAACAGGAAGAAGCTTGATAAGGGAGGTGAGAAATGTATTTTTCTTGGGTATAGTGAAGAGTCGAAGGCGTACAAGCTCTACAATCCACTAACAAAGAATATAGTGGTTAGTCGAGATATTATCTTTGATGAAGACAGAGTATGGAACTGGAGTGATGAAAAGAAAGCCAAAGAGCAACAACAGGTACCTGAAGAGTCCGAAGAGCCTTCAACAGAAGATCCACTAGCTACACCACCATCTCCTCAACATGCCACACCCTCTCTTGCAAGAGGCTCTCCATCTTATTGGGAAGGTAGTAGCAGTAGACCATTCATGCACTAGGGTCCCAACAAAATGAGAAGCCTCATGGAGATTTATGAGTAGACAGAAGAAGACAGAAAGACCAATCTCTACTGTTTGTAAGCTGACCATGAGCCTCTCACCTTCCAAGAAGCTATAGAAGAAGATTGTTGGCGTTCGGCAATGGAGGAGGAGATACAAGCTATTCAGAAGAATAATACACTAGAGTTGACAACACTTCTAACAAAGCACAGGGTTATTGGTGTCAAGTTGGTGTACAAGATCAATCATAATGTAGAAGATGAAGTCTCTTGATACAAGGTGAGGCTAGTAGCAAAAGGCTACAAACAGAAATACGACATTGATTATGAAGAGGTCTTTGCACCAGTTGCAAGACTTGACACTATAAGATTGTTGATAGCACTTGCCGCTCATCACAATTGGAAGATATACTAGCTTGATGTCAAGTCGGCTTTTCTCAATGGCATCTTTGAAGAAGAAGTGTATGTTTAGCAACCGGAGGACTTTATAATAGAAGGAGAAGAAAGCAGGGTATACCGCCTGAAAAAGGCATTATATGGCTTAAAGCAGGCGCCAAGAGCTTGGAATGCGTTCATTGATAGTTATCTTCATCAAAATGGGTTCACCAAATGTCCATATGACCATGTTGTCTACATGAAGAAAAATAATCATGGTGATCTTTTAATAAATTTATGTTGATAACCTACTGTATAGGAACTAGTAGTGAAATGCTCATGGAATTCAAGCTATCAATATTCAAGGAGTTTGAGATGACGGATAACGGATTAATGTCCTACTTCCTTGAAGTGAAACAACAACAAGATGGCATATTTATAAACCAAAAGAAGTATATGAAGGAGATTTTGAAGAAATTCAAGATGAGTAGCTGCAACGCCATGAATGTCCCAGTAGCCACAAGAATGAAGCTATCAAGAGAAAGAGATGCAGGTTCCGTGGACTCAACTCTTTTTAAGAGTCTAGTCGGTAGCCTAAGGTACCTGACAAACACAAGGCATGATATTATGTATGGAGTTGGACTTGTGAGTCGCAACATGGAGATACCGAAGAAGTCACATTGGCTAGTTGTGAAGAGGATTCTAAGGTACATTAAAGGCACATTCAACCTTAGTCTCTTCTATGGTTATAGTGAAAATGCAGAGTTAGTAGGCTATTCAGATAGCGACTGGGGAGGTGAACAAAATGAGAGGAGAAACATGACAGGCTATGTATTCTATCTTGGGTCAACTGCATTTTCTTGGACATCCAAGAAGCAAGGAATTGTGGAGGTGAACAAAATGAGAGGAGAAACACGACAGGCTATGTATTCTATCTTGGGTCAACTGCATTTTCTTGGACATCCAAGAAGCAAGGAATTGTGAGTGAAGCGGAGTATGTCGTTGTTGCATCTACAATTTGTGAAGCTATTTGGTTACGAAATATTTTGAAGAAGCTAGATCATCTACATGAAGAGCCGACTGTGATATTTGTAGATAAAGAATCTGCAATCGAACTTGCAAAGAATCTAGTGCATCATGGGAGAAGCAAGCACATCGATACTCGGTTCCATTTTCTTTGAGATCATGTGAAGCAGAGGACTATAGAGCTCCAGTATTACCGCACTACTGAACAAGTAACAGATATATTCACTAAGCAATTATCAGGTAAAACCTTCATGAGGCTAAGAGACATGCTCGGGATGAAGTCGACTTGATTTGAGGGGGCAATGCTGGTTCAAATTCAAACCTAAAGGAGAATGAAGAGTTACTGTTTCATTCTTTTTAGAGTTATTAGATTTTTGGAGTTATTGGAAGTTTATGGGACACATGTTTTTTTCTTTTCATAATTATGGCATTAAGATGGGAAATGAAAAATTGTAACCATTGCGTGCATTAAAATAAAATATGAAAATGTTTTATGTTTTGTTTCTTGTACCCTATAAAAAACCGTTTGTACCTCTCATTTTTAAATCAAGTTGAATAAAAAGTTGATTAGTTTAACGAGTATCTCCTCCTCTCCTGTGCCCTCAACAATGTTGAGAACTTTGATAGAAACTTTTAAACCAATTTTTGACACATAACAAACTTCCTATCCAATTATCATTCTTGAAGAAGAAGATCAATAATGTACATGATGGCTTCAGCCCCATGATATTTATTAAATGGATCGTGCACAACCCCAAACTTCTGAAGTATTATTTTAAATAGATTGGTTGAAATGGAAAGAAATCAGTTCCCCGATATACTTGTTAATGAGCCGTTCTTTTATCTCACGCAAAACCTATCTATCCACATCGGGACCTAAAATTAGGCCTGCCACAACATTGAGTTGCGTCATCGTATATATCACCTGGCTCCATAAAATTCAAGTACCTGGAAGTGCCCTAAAATAGACATGTTGGTTGTCACCAGGGCACGAGGAGTGGATGTCAACATGATGAGGTCATCATAACAAGCCCAAATCTTTTCCAACCATCAGCATCCAGATCACAAATTGAAATAAAACCAATCAAATGTAATTCCTTTTTTTCCATAAGATTTACACCAAGTTTAGTCGCTAGGGGGCAAAAAAAACAGGGTGTAAGGAGGGTGAGCCAGTGCTGCCATTGAGAAAATACACTCTCATGGTCATGGTTGGAAGCTCGTCCTGTTTGGGAGCTCTATACACAAGAGCACAAGTCATTACAGCTCATAAATTGTCATCAGCCCTGAGTTCCATCACTCCTCCTACCTCTGTGTCTTCATCTGATTTTGTCTGGTGTGTTAATGCCCCCCCAAAAAAACAATGAGACTCCCCATCTGCATTCTCCGTTAGTGTACACAAATTTTGTGAGGATCCCACAAACAATTCTCTAATGCTGCGTCTTTTTGGCAATTGGAGCTGTTTTGTTTGTTAGTCATGAAGAGAACACTGAGGAGTATGGAAGGGCAGAAGTTTGGAAAATCCCTTGGCCAGTTCCAAGAATGAACTTGGGATCGAACTTGGCCTTTCGCCGGAGAAACCGGTCCCATTTATGACCGAAGTGCTTTTGCCAGTCACTCTGAGTCTCATGGTGGGGGAGATACTGTCTGGTTTCAATGCCTGCTTCTCGGCAAAACTGCAGTATCTGCTGGTTATCACGGCTGAGATGCTCCAAGGTCTTGCTCGGCTCCCCGGCATCATCTAAAGCCGAACGGAGGAACGCAACCAGGTAGAACACATCCTCCTCCGGCGTAACAGCTGAACTCCTATCATCCCACCTGAAGATAGATGCACATTAAAGCTCAGTACTTGAGATGATCATCAGCTAAATAATATTGTCCTTAATTTTTCAGTTTTTGCTAAAAACATTAGCCTTGTATTTTTTATATTTTTTAAAAGTTATGGTGGATAAGAGAGATGGCCAAATGCCGGCCAAATTAGAGTTCATATAGCACTAATGGGTAGCGTGGGTGAATATTACAAGCAAGTTTGGTTTGGTAAAGGCAAGCGCCGGAAAAAGAAAAGCAGTTTGGTCTGAAAGGATCTTTGAGTGGTAATCTAATGCGTGGAAGCATAAAATGAAATCGATCTCCCTGATATATTTTAAAAGGATTGGTCGGCATGAATGCGAACCACTAATAATGATGTTCAATGTCCGTGGGAAGAGTAGGTAATCCATTGAGGCTGATCAAATCACTGCCTCAACTTTATTTATTTATTTATTTATTATTATTATTTTTTGTTCATAATAAAGATGGACAATCCACATGTGTAGTTGAACCCGCAATCTGATCCTTTGCGGGGAGGAAAGGCCAGGGTTAACCAATCCCTGGGAAAGTTGGTATGTTCTACACCGTTTAAATTAAGGCACCATTAATATAATAAAAGCCACTGTATGTGTGTGTGTGTGTGTGTTTTTTCCCTTTATTTTTTTTTAAAGAATAATATTGCATGCATGCAATCAAACAAGAGAAGCATGTGAGAGCTCAATGAATTCCGTACTTGTGCTTGCAATCAAACAAGAGAAGCATGTGAGCACAATGAATTACGTACTTGTGCTTGTTCATGGGGTAGATGAGGATGGGACCGCTGGTCTTGTTCCCCAGGATGCCGCGGAAGACGCCACGGTCCAAATCCGCAATGCTCGACGCCGGGACAAAGAGGTTGAGCCAGGGGTGCGGCACGTCCCACAAGCCCTTTGCCCGGAGCTTAAGCTCGGCCTTGTGAACTCTATCGAGGAAATCGACGTACGGGAGATCCGTCGTGAAAACAGACGCCGGAATGAAGTCCAGCATCTTCAACAATGCCTCCACATCCTATACATTTATTTATTTATTTATTTATTTATTTATGTTAGGTTGTAATTAAAGTTTGCATTTTAAAGTAGTGATAGGTGATGGAATAAGATCTACATGGAGATCTCATTCCATGTTCCCATGTGGTGTTGCCATGAGGATAAGCATTTTAAGTTAAGGCCCCAACCTGGTCGATGGAGTGGGCAGTGGTGTCGTCGTAGTTCTTGGTCATCTCAAGGCAGTAGAGGACTCCACCGTTGGCTCCACCGAAGGAGCTGATCTTCACCGGGTTGCTGGGGGAGAAAAAGGAAGACCTCCAGTTGTTGATGAGGCCTTCGTCCACAATGACGAAGCCCTCAACGTAGTCAAACCTCTGCCTCTCCGGAGCTGAGTGGAGGGATATGAGATGCTCTTGATCCTTGGTAAAAGCAGTGAAGTTGGAGTAGAGGACTCTAATCCACCTCACCTGCATCATATGCATGGACCACCAAGAAAGCAAAACTCAATCAATCAGGATTGCACGTGCCAAGCATGTGAATCAACTGGCAAGCTCCTTGCTCCCTCTCGAAGCAAGGAAGAAGGAAACAAAAATAAATAAATAAATAAATAAATAAATGAAGGCATGAAGGTAGTCAGTCGTACGTCAGTCCCGGCCCCTAGCTAGTCTCTTTTTCATTTTATCAGTTCCCACCAGAACATCCTATGAATGATTCTAAAGAAATTAAGTTGGAGCTATTGATATTTACCCTCTGGGGAGCAGGCTCCAAAGCAATCCTAGCCCTGGTTATGATTCCAAACTGCCCTAAACCACCAAGAACTCCATGAAAAAGCTCAGTGTTGTGCTCCTCGGAGCAAGTCACCAGTTCACCCTTGCCTGCATGAATAGGAACACAAGGCACATTAATTAATATAGAACGCTAATTAAGCATATAAGGGGGCTGCGAGAACGTGTTGTGTTGTTAGCTAACCGGTGACGACATCGAGTTCGTGGACATTGCTGATCTGAGGGCCATGGTTGAAGGCCTGCCCGCTGATGCCGGCGTTGGATAAAGTCCCGCCGACGGAGAGGTAGAGGTAGTCGGTCCAAGACTTGGGGGCGAGCCCGCCGTTGGCCAGCGTCCACTTGAGCACGTTGATCCATAGCTCGCCGCCCCAGACATCAACGTAATACTCATCGCGGGAAGAAGAGTATTCGGGTCGCGCCCGAGCGCGGTTCACACCAGCAAGAACAACATCTTGGCTCATCTCTATGACAACGCCGTGCTGAGCCCCTGCCTGGCCGTTAATAGAGTGGCCGTGGCCGCGGGCGGAGATGGGGAAAGGTCGGGGGGAGAGGTAGGAGGCACGAACAAGCGTGGCGACGTCGCCGGCAGAGGCGGGGTGGAGGACGGCTAGGGGCTCGGCGCGCGTCGTGCCGCCGAAGTCGGTGGAGGCAGGGGCGATGTCAGAAGGGTCGAGACGGAGTTGGCCCTGGACGTCCAAGCGGAGCAGCTCGGCAGGCTGGAGAGTGAGGCCGACGGTGGGTATGAGCCTGCAGATGACGAATACCAAGAAGACCCGGTGCGCCATGAGAGGGCAGCGTGCGAGCCAGAGGGATTGGTGGTGCTTTATATTAAGTATTTAGAATTAAGTATTAAGTATTTAGTATTAAGTATTAAGCCTCTCCTAATCTCTGAGAAAAGACCTCAGTCAAAATCAAAATCGAGGAGGATTGTATGGTGAGTGGATTCTCCGGGGCAGCAGACGGAATGGGAACAAAATCTTGTTGGCAGGCCTGGGGACTCGAGCAGAACGTAAGCGCGCGAGATGATGATGGGCTGCAGGCTTTGCGAGATCTCTCACCCCCACGCAACATGCAAAGATACGCCTACTGCCCACCGCCGGATCGATTATTGTGTTCTGCCTCTCTCTCGCCCTCCTCCCCTTTAAACCCACGCCCCCTTTTATTTTTTTTTTAATGTATATATAATTCCTTCCTCGTTGATCGTTCTATTTCTAAATTTTGATGAAAGTTTTATATATTATTTTTACTTTTTCTTTAAATAATCATTTTCGTCATTCCAATTAATTACTGGGCACATTCCTCCACTCGACAAGGTTACAAATCAAACCCCACCCAGCAATAAAGACTTAACGCGCGGTTCAATCTTATTGCCAATAACACTTGATCTATGAACTATAGACATTGTTAAACGGATTTATTCAAAATGTAAACAAATAGATTTTTTTTTATTTTATGAAACTACTAGTGGTGATTGTTAAAAGCTATCTTTAGCATGATTCACATTTTGATATATTATCACATAAAAACTGTACATATATTTAAACATACTATTATCTCCCATACTCTCATGTTTGTTGTGGTGCCCTCTGCCACGTGTCGCACTGGCACGTGGGGGTGTTTTGTTTGATGCCAAGTGAGCCAAGAGTTGCCCAACCAATGAAGAGATGGAAAATCCGTGGCACAAGGAAAAGTATTGGTGGGTGGAACTAACTCCATTCTTTTCTGCATAAATTACATACTTGCTTCTTATTATGCTCTTCTATCAATAACAACAATATATACTTGCTTTGTTTTTACTACTTGTCCAGCACACAGGGTTTTGGAAAATTGCCTTGTATTCTCTTTTGTAAGGTTCTCAACAAAACAGATTATGCTGACTTTTTCATGATCCTCACACATTTTGTACTCCCTCGTTCAACAAATGTTTGACTAATGTCACAATAAATTATGTTACATAGATATTTGATAAAACACGTGTCACCTACCTAAATGGCCACTTGTCTCACGCACAGGACCACATCCCTCTGGCCACATGGCAATATCACCAAATATTCTAGAGAAATTTCGTTCGGCAAATAAGAATGAGGGTTCAACCTACCAACAAATCCGTCGGAATTATAGCAACCTATCTAGAAACTGTCTCATAAGGGGCTCATAGCCACCTAGGGAAGAAAATATCTAACGCCTCTACAGTAAGTAGATCTTATCCACTTGCCTCTACAGTGGGCAGATATTTTCTACTTACCTACATAGTACCTACACAGTAGGTACACAGGGCAGATATTTTCTTACCGCCTCATGAGATATTTATTTACCACTTTATTCACCGCCTTTCCCACCGCCTTTCAGGATATTTTCCTAAACCGCCTTTAATTTGCTATAAAAGAAGAACAATGATAAAAGAAAGGGATCCGAAAAATTATTACAAAAAGAACTAACTTATGTCTAAGACTTCTTTCTCACAGAGTTGTCTGACTTAAGCATCAGAGTTAAATCCGGGCAGAAAGGCCCAATTCCGATCACTTCCCTCTCCCTTTTACAGATTAATCCCAAAGTAAAGAGCAGACAATTCCGATCGGCATTCCAAAGCATCTCCTGTTCAGAATCTGAAGTAAGTGTCCACCTCAACTATAAATTTCAACCGTTTGTCAAAGGCTGAGACCAGATCACGAGGCAACAGTAACCGAAGCGTGAGGTGGACCAGTTTTTGGCATCAACAGTTTGGCGCCGTCCGTGGGGACTCTTACAAAAAGCTAAATGATTGCTACCCGAAGATCTAAACGAATTCAAGAGCAAGAAGCGCCTAGTAATACCGAAATACCTGGTGAAATCTGGAGAGAGGGGGAGAATCCGTCGGAAAATCCACCTATCTTACCTCCATCGGAAAATCTAGCCATTTTATCTCAAGAACCCATCTTTATCTCAACATGCAGCAACAATTAGAGCGGTTAACTCAGGTTGTTCACACCTTGGCTCATCCACCGCTTCCGCCCACACCAATTCCACCAACTGTGCCGACAGCCCCATTAGCCAATTCCGAAAGTAGAGGGAGGACAAAGACCCGTACTCAGGGGGAAAGAAGAGAGCAGACCGCCTTTTCTGCCAGTTCAGAACCTCCCCCCATTCGACATCGAGAGCAGGCTACTACAAGAACAGAGCGGAATAGTCTGTCAGTCCCAACTGTCGACAGAAGAACACAACAACAGGGTCCCTCTCGGGGAAACCAGAAGTCCGAACGACGTGTTCTCACTACACGCTCTCCTTTTATCAAAGAAATATTGGATGAACACGTCCCAGACAGTTTCCGACCGCCTACAATGATCGCATATGAAGGCAAAACCGATCCGTCCTGTCACTTGAAGTCTTTCGGATCAAAGATGCTACTCTCTGGAATTACGGATGCTCACATGTACCGAGCTTTTCCCGCCACCTTAGAGGGAAAAGCGCAAGACTCGTTTGTTGATCTTCCGTCTAGCACAATTTCTTCTTTCCAAGTTTTAGCAGATCGCTTTCTAGCTTATTTTGCTAATTATTCAAAGCAAAAGAAAACCCCATCTACCCTTCTGCGTGTTAAACAACGAGGGGGTGAAACACTTCAAGCCTACCTCAACCGTTACATAGATGAAGCGGCAAATGTTGCAGACCTTATTCCACGGATGGCTGTAACCTTTTTGATGGAGGGTTTACTAGACTCTCCTTTCCGTTTTTCCCTCACTTTGGACCCACCAAAAACCATCCCCGCCCTTATGATCGACGCCCAAAAGTACATCAATTCTGACGAAATTTATACGGGTTGGGATGAAGAGGCTCGCCGTATCCCTACGGAAATCCATAAAGACAGAAAACATCAAAGTTTTAACAGGATGTCTACAGAAATCCGAAGGGAAGGAGGATCACGTAGAGACAATAGAAGTGAAGGTAAAGGTCTGGAGTCTTTGACACGTCCTCAACGACATATGTTACAGCCTAGAGAACCCCCAAAAGAAGGGAAAATAATCAGATATGATCATCACACCCCACTAAATCAAACCCGAAGCCATATCCTTATGCAAATCTAGGATCAAAAAATTTTGACGTGGCCAGAGCCTGCAAGAAACCCCGAAAGACAAAAAAATAGCAAGCGATACTGCAAGTTTCATCAAGCTAGAGGACATGACACAGAAAAGTGTACTCATTTGATGAATGCTATAGAAGATGTCGTTAGAAGGGGACAACTGGAGCAGTATATCAACATTGATATTCAAGAGGAACCTGAGACTTCACAGCTTGAAGAAGCAAAAGGAGAGATGGTCAGATTTATTAGTGGCGGTCCTGGTTGTGGTGGTGAAAGTTTCGCCTCTCGGAAAAGCTATGCTCGAATGGTGGGAGTGGCACAGGAGATGGAAGTGCTACAAAGAAGGTCTCGGCCTATGATTCCCATCATTTTTTATGATAATGATGTCAGCAGGGTTCGCCACCCTCATGACGACGCCTTAGTCATTGCCATCATGGTCTCTAGCTTCCAAATGAAACGAGTCCTGATAGACAGTGGAAGTTCAGTAGATATTCTCTTTTGGAGCGCCTTTGAAAGACTGAGGTATGATGCGGACAACTTACTTCCCGTAAAATCATCCTTGGTAGGATTTTCCGGAGGAGTGATACAACCGGAAGGAATGATCACATTACCAGTTACGTAGGAAATTCGCCAAGATCATCAACAGTGACGACAAATTTTCTGGTTGTGCGCTGTGCATCAAGTTACAACGTGATTCTTGGTAGGCCAACCCTCAACGCCTTAAAAGCAATAATTTCTACTTATCCTCTTCTCCTCAAATTTCCCACCGAGAGTGGTAGTGGAGAAGTAAGAGGGGATCAACCCTTGGCACGACAATGTTATGCCTCAACTCTCAAAGGAACAACTCAAAATAAAGGCAAAACGAGAGCTTCAGAGGCCATGTTGATCAACAGAATAGCAGAACGGGAAGATGAAGAACTCCGACCCACACCAGTTGAAGAATTGCTTATAGTTCCTCTAGACACAACTAGATTGGAGCGTGTTGTGCGGATTGGAGCGGATTTGACAACAGCCCAGCAAGAAAATCTCATGGTGGTACTAAAGACAAATTCTGACCTCTTCGCCTGGTCATCAGAAGACAAGCCAGGCGTAAAACATGATGTCATTGAACACCGCCTCAGCATAGATCAGTCGTTCAAACCTGTCAAACAGAAAAGGAGAAATTCCGCCCCAGAAAGGCAGAAGGCTGCAGAAGAAGAAGTATCAACCCTTTTGAAGGCAAGATTTATCCGAGAGGTGAACTATCCAGAATGGTTGGCTAATGTGGTTCTGGTAAAAAAGCCGTCCGAAAAATGGAGAATGTGCGTGGATTTTACGGACCTGAATAAAGCTTGTCCAAAAGATTCCTTCCCCCTACCTTCAATTGATGGTTTGGTTGACTCTACGGCAGGACATGAGATGCTGAGTTTCTTAGATGCCTTCTCAGGCTACAATCAAATCCGAATGGCCAAAGACGATGAAGAAAAAACATCCTTCATTACTAGCAAAGGAACTTATTGTTATAAGGTGATGCCGTTCGGTCTAAAGAATGCCGGAGCCACCTTCCAGAGACTCATAAGTACAGTCTTCAAAGAACAAATTGGCAGAAATGTCGAAGCCTATGTGGATGACATCTTGGTGAAGAGCCGAAAAACGGATGAGCATTTGTCGGATTTACAAGAGGCCTTTCAGTCACTTCGGACTTACAATATGCGCCTAAATCCGAACAAGTGTGCCTTTGGTGTCCGATCAGGGAAATTTCTAGGATTTATATTGACTCAAAGAGGAATAGAAGCAAATCCAGAAAAGATCAAAGCCATTCTTGACATGGGATCACCCAAAAGTCTCCAAGAAGTACAACGGCTTAATGGACGCCTAGCAGCTCTTGGAAGATTTATCTCTAAAGTCGGAGAGAAAAATCTCCCACTCTTCCAAGCCTTACGTAAAGCACCAAAAATGGAGTCGACAGAGGAATGCGAAAAAGCCTTTCAGGGGCTCAAAGATTATCTCCGATCGCCTCAGTTGCTAGCCAAGCCCCAAGAAGGAGAAGAACTCTATATCTATTTGACCGTTGCTCCTCGAGCAATCAGTGCAGTTCTATTAAGAGAAGATAAGGGAGTTCAGAAGCCTGTCTACTATACAAGCAAGATCCTTAACGACGCGGAGTCAAGGTATCTACCAGTCGAAAAGTTAGCCTTCGTCCTTATCACATCCGCACGGAGATTGAGACCTTATTTTCAAGCTCACAAAGTTACTGTGTTGACTGACCAGCCCTTAAAGCAAGTTCTCCATAAGCCTGAAAATTTCGGACGTCTAGTCAAGTGGGTAATAGAATTGGGTGAGTTTGATCTCACTTATAAGCCCCGAACGGCAATCAAGGCTCAAGTGCTAGCAGATTTTATCGCGGAATTAACCATTCCCACAGAAATCCCATCACAAGATCCAGAAGAAAACCCTGCCATCCCATGGTCTTTATATGTCGACGGATCAGCAACTGAAGAAAGGTCGGGGGCAGGCTTCGTCCTTTATTCTCCTTCTAAATTGAAAATTGCAACAGTTCTTAAATTCCAATTCCGAGCGACCAATGACGAGGTCGAATATGAAGCCCTCATCGCAGGATTGCATTTAGCCCGGGGGCTCGGAATTCAACATTTACATGTATATTCTGACTCACAGCTAGTCGTTGGCCATACATTGGGCAGTTTTGAAGCAAAGGAGGAGAACATGATCAAGTACCAGGCAGTGGTGAAGAAAATAGTTCCATGCTTCGCTCACTTCCAGATTGAAAAAATCTGTCGAACACAGAATGAAGAGGCAGACGCTTTATCTAAGAAAGCAACTGCACCTAATGGGGATACAGAACCCTCTTTCAACCTACAGTACCTCCCAGCAAAAACTATTGAAGGGCTAGTAGGCGAGGTACAAAGTACAGAAGAAGAGCCATGTTGGATTGATCCCATCAGAAACTACCTACAAGGTGGACCGGTACCATCCAACAAGACAGAAGCCAGATGGATTTCTTACAAAGCCACCCAGTACAGTATGATTGGCGAACACCTATATAAGCGGTCCTACACGCAACCCTTCTTAAGATGCTTAAATCCAACAGAAGCCAACTACGTCCTTCAAGAAATTCATGAAGGCATCGGAGGAGGTCATATAGGAGGCAAGGCCTTGAGTTACAAAGTCTTGCGATAAGGCTACTATTGGCCAACATTAACTCAAGATGCGATGGCGTTCGCTCGAAAATGTGACGCCTGCCAACGGCATTCCATGATCCAAAGACGACCACCAACAATGCTCACGCCAATTATCAGTCCTCGACCATTTGCAGTTTGGGGAATTGATCTTATGGGACCATTTCCAACCTCGACTCGACAAATGAAATTTCTGATAGTTACTATCGACTATTTCACCAAATGGGTAGAAGTTGAGCCCTTGGCCAAGATCACGGAAAAGGCTTGTCAAGGATTTTTATGGCGAACGGTTATTTGTCGGTTCGAAATTCCGGTCGCCTTCATCTCTGATAATGGGCGACAGTTTGATAACAAGACTTTCAAAAGCTTTTGTTCCGAGCTCGGAATCGAATCTAGATTAACTTCAGTAACACATCTTCAAGCCAACGGCCAAGTTGAAGTGACAAATCGCACCCTACTCCAGACTCTTAAAACCCGAGTGTCTAAAAATGGAACTAATTGGGTTGAGAAAATTCCGAGCGCTCTCTGGGCTTACTGAACAACCACAAGAACCCCCACAGGAGAAACTCTATTCTCTCTTACTTATGGGGCAGAAGCAGTCATCCCTGCGGAAATAGGAATGCCTACCTTACGGACACAACAAACCTTCTCATCAGAAGAAAATGAGAAGAATCTTCGAGCGGAACTTGATCTACTTGAAGAACGAAGAGAAGTTGCAGAAACAAGGGCAGCGATCTATCGCCAAAGAGTAAAAAGGTTCTACGACACAAGGGTAAAACGAGTCTTCTTCCAAATCGGTGATCTGGTCTTAAGAGAAAATGAATTCCAGGGAAATAAAAGCCGAACGGGAAAGCTAACCCCTAACTGGGAAGGCCCTTACGTCATACAGAAGATTGTCCGCATGGGTACTTATTATCTGGTCAATATGGAAGGGAAGGCGCTCAAACGCCCATTTCATGCTGAACACTTGCGACGCTACTATCAATGAATGTTGTAGCAGTCTCCTAAATGTTTCGTGAAATAAACTTCAAGTTCTATTTAGAAATTCTCGATAAAGATGAGGTGAAAATCCCATCCCACAAAGATGAGGTGAAAATCCCATCCCTAAAAGATGAGGCGAAAAAATTATCGTACAAGGATAAGAAACAACTCTCATCCAGCAACAAGGGGCAAAAATCCCGATCGAAATATGAGGCAATAATCTCATTTACAAAGGCAAGGATCTTACGCAACAAAATCAAAGTCCCACGATTGGACTAAGAAGCGAAGAACTTGCTATGAAGCTTAACTTACAAGCCAAATGAAGAACGAAAGACTTTGCAAAGAACTTCTTCAATGGTCAAAGGTAACCATGACTCGGAAATAAATCTTCACCAGAATAAAGGTTTGTGTTTCATTCATTTGAGTGAAAGTTACATTCAAAATGTTGAAATCTTTATAAAAACATTTCATAAAAAAAAATCCCTAAGAGTTAGGGCCCTCTTGGCATGGAGCTGCTTCTAAGGAAGGTTGATCGGAAATTCAGCTGAGACTGGAGCAGGGGTAGGGGTAGGGACCTCTGAAATCTTTATAATCTACTGCTCCTTCAATTCCGTAAACCTCTTTAAGACTCCAGCAAGCCCCATCGCTAACACTTCTGCAAGAGGAACATGATGGCCCACCTGTTGTATTACTGAATATATACGGGTGGCCCCCTCTTTCGCTTTCGCCCTAAGCCGAGCGACCTCCTTCTCTAACTTATCCGCTCGTTCTATTAAATCTTTAGTTTCTTGCGAGTCGGATCTAGGAGCTTTTTTTCTGGAAGCTAAGCCTTCCTTGAGTGTGTCACGCTCCCCTTTGATTTCCTCCAACTCAGCTTGAACGGCGGCAAGTTCAGCAACCTTCAACTTTAAATCTCATCGGGCTTCAGCTCGCTCATCTTGAGCGGATTTAAGTTCCTCTTTCAAGCTGCTAGAGTCATCCTGTAATTTTTTGATATTTTCCTCAACAGTATGAAGAGAGCCCTCGGAAATAACCAGCTTGGCCGCTAGATCATTTTTCTCTTTTTCCATAGCAGCCAGCTGTTGAAGCCGCTCGGTTTTATCTCGCTCAAGAGCATGGATGGCAGCGAGCTGTTCCTTCTCCTTTCCCTCTAAAGCCGCCACCCTAAAACTTAATTGGGCAATTTCTGCCTCACTCGCTTCCATCTTTGCCAAGTCTTCTTGACAAAGACTGCTGACTCGATCCGCCCATTGAGAAGTCTACAGAATAATAAATGAGTTATGGGCGATAATACCAAACTAGGAAGTAAAAGAATTACAAGAATAGTTTTTACCAGCATGGCCGAGCGGAAAAGTTGGCAAGTGGCCTCTTCCCTTCCAGCCCTTCGAAGTTTAGTGGAGAGCTGTTCGGGCCTCATAGCCATCAAAACATTTTTCACGTATTACCGCGGCGTCTCAAAAGGAATATCCCCGGAAGCGGAAGATAATTCCTTCTATCGAGTGGTCGGTCCTTTCGTAACCGAAATCACGCCACCCTTAGTTTGTCCAGGAAAGCCGCTTCTCTTGCTTCCACCTATAAAATAAACCTAAATAAAAAATTCTTAGTGAAACCATAGATAACCCTAAGAAGTTGACCCGCACCTCCTTAAGAAGGATATCTTCTGGTCGACTAGAAGAAGGGCCCTCTGAAATTGGCGATAAAACCGGGCGAACCTCTTGCTGAGGTGAATTCGCCTGTTCTCCCGTAATTCCGGGACCTGATGCGTCCTCGGAATTCTTCCTCTTCGTCCTCCTCTCCCGTGAGGACCCTGCAGCGGGGTCGCCTTTAACCTTCTTCTTGGAAGAGTCATCATCTTTCCTCTTCCTTTTCTTTCTTTCCTCTTTGGAAGTATCAACGCCCTTACTGGATGATACCTCCTTCTTCTTTCGCCCACGAGGTAAGGGCGGATGAACTTCACCTTCGAAGGAGGCCAGGATACCCTTAACGTAACTTAAATCTTTGTCCTCCATCGGATGTCCTGCAAGAATAAATTCCGAATTGAGTTAGACATCACGATTCAAGATTAAACTAAGTCAGACGCACAAACAAATCCTATAAGTAGCTCCTAGTAAACGACACCCAAGGAGATTTTCCTTAGTTAAGAAAGCATCCATGTAAACCTTGGACATCCCCGTTTTGACTTAAGAAGAACCTCCTCTTCTTTTATCATCTCCTCACAAACAATATCCGTTCGGGGAACCTCCCACTTGGTTCGGACATCCCACCCGGACTTACTTTTGACAAAGAAAAATTTACTCTTCCATCGCTTAATGGAAGAAGGGACTTTCCCTAGAAACTTTCTCCTGGGACGAGCCGAGAAATAGTACCAATCGGCATTAGACTCTAAACACAGACTAAATAACATGCGAAACCAACGGACAGTCGCATTTACCCCATAGTTCTTAAAAACGATAACAAAACCGTTGAGCAGCCTCCAAGAGTTCGGAGTTAACTGTGAAGGACACAAGCGACATTCTTCCAGAATCGCCTTTGCAAAAACTAGAAAAAGGAATCCTAAGGCTACCCAACAACGCATCCTGATAGATGGAAATCTCCCCCTCCCTAGGAGAACTTGCCCTTTCCCCAGAACATGGAGCCCTAACCTCAAACAAGGACAAATCTATCTCATACTTCCCTACCAAGTCATCGACATCCTTCTGCCCAAGGAGGCTTATGAAGGTGTCAGACCCCCTACCCATCGCCCTAGCGGCGGGATGAATCCGCAAACCCTGGACCGAAACATCCTTAGACCCAACTAGGGGTTCGGATGGAGAAATCGAAAGGGGTTGAGAAGCATCAGGTTTATAAGACTCATGAGAAGAACCAGAAGAAGAGGACGCACTAGAGTCACTAGCCATACCTTAGAAGAAAAAGAGGTGAAAGAACGCAAGAACTTTAGGACAAAGCTCGCCGAAGAAGAAGACACTATTGCGATTTTCACAATAAAGCCTTCTCTGCCTTTAAGATTTGTTATATGAATGGGAGACAAATTCCTGGCCGTTAGATCCCAACACTACACCCCGATTGGACCGTTGAACCAAAGGTCCCCAAATCCAGACCGTTCAGATAGCCATCATCACTTCTCCTTAAACGATTCAAAATTTCATCCACGTCAACATACCAAACGCCGCCTGACACACATGGGTAACCGCGCCCATCATGATGTTGACAAATGCGCACGCCACACACGTCGCGCCGCCATCTCCCTTTAATGCTAAACAGTAGGAGAGACACGTGTCTTCTCAGGGAATAACAGGCACTGTACCAAAAAGTAGAGCCCATACCATAGAAGACAAAACACACGCCCCAACATAGGATCACCAGTGATTATTTCAGGAAGGTACCAAAGAATTTATAAGCTAAACGACAACCTTTATTTATTCATGTTACAAAGATAGTTACAAACAACACAAAAAAAAAAAGACAAACAACGCGACAAGTCCTAGCAAACATTATTCTCCGTCGGAATTCCCTAGTTAACAGTCCACGGATCCATCCGAGGACTCGCTCGGATAAGACTCGGAGAAGATGCACGGACTTCCGCAACTGTCGCTGTCCTCGTCGTCACTAGGAAACCCCGGCAAAGCACGTGGGCGAAGATTGGGGTCCACTTCTTTGCGGCATGAATCGCTTCCGAATATTTCAACTTCGAAGCGCATGCCCCCTGCATAAGTAAAAATTAAAAGATCCCCCGCCTCAACATCATGATCAACATGAAAAATTTCCCACCCTTCCTCAAAATAGATTTTACCTAAATCCGTGTCCACAACCAAAAGAGACTGCCATACGCAGCAGTTCGGACTTATCAAATGAACGACTCCGGTCCTCAAGCCCTCTAAATGTTCATAAAAAGAGGTTGGAATTCGCAAATGACGGGAGGATTGGGTGAAAGTGAAAAATTTGAAGAAAGACAAGCGCTGCGCCATTATATAAAGCTACAAAGATAACAACAGAATGAATAAAAGCGCTACCCATACAAGCTCCTTAAATAGAAGAACCTATTGACACTATAGGCGGAAATTCCGGAGAAAAATCTACCTCGATTCAAACAACGAAAAGACAACACAGCAAGTGTCAGTCGCCTATTAATAGCACATGTGCCTTATCATCCTAGAGACAAAATCTACACCCACATAGACATGCCAACTAAGGAAGATACTTGTTCTCGAACCAAGCGAAAAGTGCGATTAGCTCACTCCTCGCTCAGATTTTTCGAACAAGTACACTTTGGGGGGGACTAGTGTTACGGAGATATTTGGTAAAACACATGTCACCTACCTAAATGGCCACTTGTCTCACGCACAGGGCCACATCCCTCTGGCCACATGGCAATATCACCAAATATTCTAGAGAAATTCCGTTCGGCAAATAAGAATGAGGGTTCAACCTACCAACAAATCTGTCGGAATATATTATAGCAACCTATCCAGAAACTGTCTCATAAGGGGCTCATAGCCACCTAGGGAAGAAAATATCTAACGACTCTACAGTAAGTAGATCTTATCCACTTGCCTCTACAGTGGGCAGATATATTCTACTTACCTACACAGTAGGTACACAGGGCAGATATTTTCTTACCGCCTCATGAGATATTTATTCGCCGCCTTACTCACCGCCTTTCCCACCGCCTTTCCCACCGCCTTTCAGGATATTTTCCTAAACCGCCTTTAATTTGCTATGTAAAATCCATGAATTTTATTAAATAAATATTTGAAATTCTCCTTAAATAATTTCTTCCTTGATTATTTGGGATGTAAGATAAAAGGGGGTTAAAAGAAATTAATTTAGTTTAAAATAGAAATTAAATTAATATGGGGTCTGTAGGGACCTAATAGAAAATTTTAAAGGATTGAGGACCTTAAAGAGGTTTTCTCCTCTCACAGAAAAAGGACTTAGTTGGAAATAAAGTAAGTAGAGGGACTTCAGGATAATTTTTCTATAAGGTGTTGCTTGGACGGCTGAGATCATCTGATCTCTGCGAGAGCTGATCACAAGAAGAGATGGAGAGCAACGGTGGAGCCACGTGGCTTGAGGAGATTTAATCTATCAGATCTTGTGCTGGATTCGAGGCCCCAAAACAGGAGATGGTGAGGGTGACCGCACAGTGAGGGAAATTAAGAACCGCTTATCCAATCGAGTGCAGGGTACGATGCATCAAGGAAAAGATCTGTCCGTTGAAATGGAAGTGAATTAGGGCCGTTGATCAAGTGACTGTTCGATACGATGCCTATGATAGAATCCCCACCGTCTATCACAGAACACCGATCCCGAGGTAACATCAGCCGTTTCCTCCGCCAACTCGAACCGCCGTCCCCTGTAACGGCTGCGCGCCAGCCGGAAAACGGCCGCACTGCCGCCGCTTGACTGGCCGCCTCTTCCGGGCGTTATGGGTGATGAATAGACGCCCGTTGAGCTCCCTCGAGCTCTATAAAAGCAGCTCGTGGCTGCAAGCAGAGGGGAGGGAAGCTGCAGTGAGATGAGAAGTTCGCCAGAGAGGTTGATCGGAGAAAGGGGATATCGCGCCGGAGGGACTACTGCCGCCGTTGACACCATCGGGAGGTCGGGATCGAGGTAAGGAATCATCCTCTGCTTTTAATTCCAAATTTGACGAATGGTGAGGCTTCGAGCTCGCCGGAGAGGAAGATGGAAACCGGAAGTGGGGAAGCTCCGGGAAGGGATCTGGGAGGTTGTCGAGGGGTGCAACGCAAAGCTCTGGTCCATGCGAAGCTCCCCGCAAATACTCCCGGCGCTGAGGACCACGAACGGCGAGAATCATTTTTCCGGCAAGCGGCTCCGGCGAGTCACGAGAGAGAGAAGAAGAGGGAAAATAAAAATAAAAATAAATTAAGATTTATTTATTTAAATTAAAAGTAATGAATATAAATCAGTTTATTATTATTCATTTTAACTTAGAGTGAATAGTAACAATTAATCCGGTTATGATTTAATCAGGGGTATAGTTTTGTATATTAGAGTGTGACAATTAATCAACTAATGATTAATTATGTGGTATAGCTTGATAGGGTTAAATTGTTACATTAATATTTAATTTGGCCAACCAAGTTATTTACCTTAGTATTGATTAGATGAATAATCAAGTTAGATACTTTGGTTAATATAAGTTAATTAACTAGTTATTGGTTAATTAATAAAAAAGAGAAATAGATTATTTCTTTTAATCTATTAAAGAGTGAGAATGGGTTTGGACAAAGTTGATTAGTTCGATTAAACTAGAGGGCTAAGTCATGGATTAATCAAACCGGTTTTAGTTAATTGAATATTAGAATTTGGTCTAGTTTATTTGAGTGAGCTAGAATACATGGAAATAAAAGGTGCAAGAGGTGGGGACCGAACCCATGACCACCACTTGGGTACTAATAGGTCTTAACCGCTTGGGACATGGCTAACCACGTGATAGAGGACAGTGGTCTTAGCTACAAATTGAAGTGAACCGGTTTTGGGACTAATGGACCGATAGATGCTTCTAAAAGGGAATTTAAATATTTATTAAATATTTAAATAAAGTATATTATTGATATAGACACTAATAGTAGTTTCACTACCAGATATTGACGTGACGAACTAGTGACACGTTCCGAAGAAGTTATAGAGCCTTACAAACTTCCGGATAAGGTAAGATACCTTGCCTAGTTTTACACCCTTTATTTGGGTTTCCTTGTTTAGAGCATTATTTACTGAACATGCCTTGTTTTCGTATTGATGCATACACATGATTGCTAGTTGTTGCTTTCCTCTCTTTATGTGTATGTTGTTGCTAGATAGAGATAGTGTTGCCACTATCTGTTGTTGGTTTGCTCTTTGGACTTACCCACCCGTGGGCCGACACTTGATCATGGGCACATGGTCTTGTGTGCTGGCCGGGAGGTATGTGCCATATGAGTTTCTTTTGTCTGCCCGGTTCAGTGGAGTGTGAGGACTCCTTTAGCAAAACGATCAGAGCCGAGGACACCCTATCGTTTTGGCATTCCATGCCAGAGGGGTAGTAATACTCTGGTTGTCCTGCCTGCCAGTGGGATTGATTCGCTGGTCGTGTTGACACGTGGAGAGGTGGCGCTACCGATGCACGACCGGAGGGTTGTTTCCAGCTATAGATGTTGGAGCTGTCCGGGAGATACTTTGCTTGAGCTTTGTTTCATGACTTTTGATATTATCCTGTCTTTATCTTATTGTCATGATTATTACTATGTTATGTTATAACAGTTTGTTTCCCTGCGGGGTACTTACTGGGCTTTCCTTTCGAAAGCTCACCCACATGATTTTGTTTCAGATCCTGCGGAGTAGACTCGATGCGTGTGCAGTTCGAGAGTCATAGCTACTGAGGTTCGGGAACCTAGTTTTATGTTTTATGAGTGGGACAGGTTTTGTTTGTGTAGGACCCTTGTAGGGCCTTAACACTATGCTACTTTATGTTATGCAACTCTGATTTATGCTTTATACATATTTGTGGCTATCTGTGCTATCCCTTTAGGCCTTGTGCCCTTGTGGGGGTGCGCCCTTACTTGGGTACGGTCGGTCTGATGACGTTTCCGGGGTCCCTGGATCCGAGTCGGGGCGTCACAGATTAAAGTGGTATCAGAGCCAGGTTCTCTAGATAGAGCAGATAGCAGAACCCTAGATGCCCTTAGCCAGTTGCATAGACTGAGTGTGGGTCTGGGGTAGTATTGTTAGTTGTACGTTAGTTTTGATGCCCGACTTTACCTGCAGGATGTCAGGACCTTCGTACCGTGAGGACTCATCCGACGATGAGGTGGAGTCCGTTCGAGAGAACACTCCACCACCCCGTGCGGACTCGTCTGAGCCTGCAGAGGTCCTCGCGGAGATGAGGAGGACGGTCGAAGTCACCAACCGAAAGATCGACATGCTTCAGACCACGGTTACTATGCTAGTTCACATACTTAGAGACCAGGTAGCTATGAAGAGGCCAGTGGACGTGGGTCCGAGGGTTCCACTGGTACAGGAGATAGTGAACTCGAGTATCCCTCCACGGCGTGTTTGTCGAGCATGTGACTACCGCCGGAGCTTGGGAGTTCAGCTTAGGGATAGAGCTGTGGGTCCGTCTCCTACCGTTCTCAGGGTCGCCTGGTGCCGACGGTGTGGAAGATATGGACACCGCATGTCGGAGTGTAGGCGCCCTGCTCTTTGGTGCCGTAGCTGTGGCAGTCAGGAGCACCTCGCCTTCTACTGTCCGGTGGGTGCGCCGGGTCCTAGTAGGGGACCACAGGGGTCCGGAGGACATTGGCCCTGTGTTGACTACACTCCGCTGTCTCCTGACGAGCATCACCTTGACTGAGTTTAGGTCCTGTTGTTAGAATAATTGTAGTCTTACAAACATTTATGTTGTATGAACTACCAATGTTATATCTTTCAGCATGTTTTGATCCCAGCATGTTGTCTCTAGTTGTGGCTTTTCATTTTAATAAAGGACCTATTTTATTATCATGTGTCTAACTGGAAAACCAAAGTAACTTTGAAATCTTTAACAGCAGAATCATGAATCAAACTCATGGAGGTCGAGGTGGTAGAGGTAGAGGTAAGCGAGGGCGACCTCGCCGAGCTGATGTGCTACAGCCGCCTGTGGAAGAGGTACCCCAACCACAGGGTGGTGATATACCCCCACCATTGGATGAAATGGAAGTTGAGCAGGAGGTGCCTGCTCAGTCTAATGCCCATGTGCCTCAGGCAGAGGGCCAAGGACCAAGGGGGGAGGTACCCCCTATTACCATGATTGAACTTATGAGGGAAATGCTGAACCTCATACAGGAGCAGAGGCAACAGCCTCAACCACAGCCACCACCTGCAGCGCCAGCTGGTAGAGGAGTAATGGGAGAGATCAGGAGACCTGCTCCTCGATCTTTTGATGGAACTGCCGACCCTATGGGGGCAGAACTATGGATTCGAGAGCTTGAGAAAGCTTTCGAAGTGCATCAGGCTAGCGATGAGGAGAGAGTTCGAACAGCTGCATACTTGCTTTTGGGAGCTGCTGAAGACTGGTACCTATCTGAGGTACGTCTCAGGGGTGGAATCCCATTCCAAACCTGGGATGAGTTCAAGAAGGCGTTTTTCGCCAAATACTTTTCTAGAGGAAGACTTCTACAGATGGAGCAGCAGTTTATCCATCTTGTCCAGGGAGGACTTACTGTTGAACAATACGAAGCCGAGTTTGATCGTCTGGCTCGTTTTGTTCCCGATCTGGTACCTACTCAGGAGAGCAGGGTACGTCGTTTTGAGGCCGGACTGCGGCCGTCTCTGAAGAAGATTGTTTCTAGCCACATGTGCACCACTTATGCAGAAGTTGTGGCAAGGGCCAAGTATATTGATGCATCGAGTCAGGGTGACCCCCAGGGGGCGCCCCAGAAAGAAAAGAAGGGCAAGAGCCAAGACAGTCAAGGACAGTCTTCGGGAAAGAGTTCTGGACGCCAAAAGTCCAAATACAGATCTGGGCCTTATAATAGGCCAGCTGGTTCAACTACTATTTCTGAGGGCCGTGGTTCGTCTGCTAGTGTCACACAGCCTATGAGGTGTTATGAGTGTGGGGGACCACACAAGAAAGCTCAATGCCCGAAAATCACTGGGGGTTGCTTTACATGCGGCAGTTTGGAGCACAGATATGCCAAGTGCCCTCAGAAGAAAGGTGGAAACCCAGGAGGTGGAACTTAGAGTTTATAGCAGTCGGCTGGAGGCTCTAGACAGTCTGCTGCACCCGTTCCTAGGCCACCAGGAGGGGACAAGAAAGGGAAGGCAACAACATCTGGTCAGCCTTCTTCTTCCAGCCAGCCACCACAGTAGCAGAGGCCCATGACACATGGGCGGGTATATCATTTGACTACCGAGGAGGCTCAGGCATCAGCCGATGTCGTAGCAGGTACCGTTACTGTTAGTTCATTTTATGCATGCACATTATTTGATCCAGGTGCTACGCATTCTTTTATATCCACTTTATTTGTACGAAGACATTCACTACCAGTAGTAAAGTTAGCATATGACATGAGTGTGAATACCCCGGTTGGAGCTACCAGTTTGGTGAGCAAGATGGTGCCGGCATGTCCAATCACCATAGAGGGGAGAGAAATGCTAGCTGACTTGCATGTTATGCCCCTGAGGGACTATGATATGATCCTTGGAATGGACTGGCTCTCTTCCGAATATGCGGTAGTAGATTGCCGTGGGAAGAGTGTACATTTCAAAAAGCCCGGCAGTGCGGAGTTCACTTTCCGTGGTAGCCAGGACTGTTCCTTGGTATGAGAAGTTTCAGCTCTCCAAGCTCGAAGATTACTTGACGGAGGATGCATTGGATATCTGGCTTCAATTTCGATGAACAAGCAAAATGCAGGATCGACAATAACTGAAGTTTCAGTTCTGAACAAGCAAAATGCCTTGTTTTCGTATTGATGCATACACATGATTGCTAGTTGTTGCTTTCCTCTCTTTATGTGTATGTTGTTGCTATATAGAGATAGTGTTGCCACTATCTGTTGTTGGTTTGCTCTTTGGACTTACCCACCCGTGGGCCGACACTTGATCATGGGCACATGGTCTTGTGTGCTGGCCGGGAGGTATGTGCCATATGAGTTTCTTTTGTCTGCCCGGTTCAGTGGAGTGTGAGGACTCCTTTAGCAAAACGATCAGAGCCGAGGACACCCTATCGTTTTGGCATTCCATGCCAGAGGGGTAGTAATACTCTGGTTGTCCTGCCTGCCAGTGGGATTGATTCGCTGGTCGTGTTGACACGTGGAGAGGTGGCGCTACCGATGCACGACCGGAGGGTTGTTTCCAGCTATAGATGTTGGAGCTGTCCGGGAGATACTTTGCTTGAGCTTTGTTTCATGACTTTTGATATTATCCTGTCTTTATCTTATTGTCATGATTATTACTATGTTATGTTATAACAGTTTGTTTCCCTGCGGGGTACTTACTGGGCTTTCCTTTCGAAAGCTCACCCACATGATTTTGTTTCAGATCCTGCGGAGTAGACTCGACGCGTGTGCAGTTCGAGAGTCATAGCTGCTGAGGTTCGGGAACCTAGTTTTATGTTTTATGAGTGGGACAGGATTTTGTTTTTGTAGGACCCTTGTAAGGCCTTAACACTATGCTACTTTATGTTATGCAACTCTGATTTATGCTTTATACATATTTGTGGCTATCTGTGCTATCCCTTTAGGCCTTGTGCCCTTGTGAGGGTGCGCCCTTACTTGGGTACGGTCGGTCTGATGACATTTCCGGGGTCCCTGGATCCGGGTCGGGGCGTCACATGCTATAAAAGAAGAACAATGATAGAAGAAAGGATCCGAAAAATTATTATAAAAAGAACTAACTTATGTCTAAGACTTCTTTCTCACAGAGTTGTCTGACATAAGCATAAGAGTTAAATCCGGGCAGAAAGGCCCAATTCCGATCACTTCCCTCTCCCTTTTACAGATTAATCCCAAAGTAAAGAACATACAATTCCAATCGGCATTCCAAAGCATCTCCTGTTCAGAATCTGAAGTAAGTGTCCACCTCAACTATAAATTTCAACCGTTTGTCAAAGGCTGAGACCAGATCACGAGGCAACAGTAACTGAAGCGTGAGGTGGACCAGTTTTTGGCATCAACAAATTATATATAAAATTTACAGTCAAGACATTTTGTTGTCCTATAAAATCAATACATGATTAACACCTTATTCATCTTTGTATCAATTACTAATTTATTTGTCATTTCATATCTGAATATTATATGATAAATTCAAAGTTTTAAAACGTTGAGTTCGTGTTTGGTTGAAAATCTCTCCGAACACACGATGGTTGGAAAATTTTGGCCGACTAGTTTCAACTCTTTTAAAAAATTTAATTAATTAAGTATATATTATGGGAGAAATTTTACTGGACTCATGGCGCGATCCAAACAACATGCATGCGGCTCAATCCGAACAGCCCAATTTATGGATACACGTGGCGGAACCTCAATGATCCAACGGGGAACACCCATGCGAGCCCTCTCCAACGGGATGTCAAAAAAAAACCTAACTTCAAAGGATGCGACAGAAGTACTACCAGAGGACGTCCAAAGCTCTAGAAGGCTCCATCTGAGCCGGCATCCAACTGGGCTTACTTGGCGACCAAGCAAGAAGTTGCTTGGGTCGCAAGCCATCGGCGCCTGAGGGTGGATAAGAAAAGTATAAAAGGGGAGGAAAAGAAAGAAAAAGGGGACCCTCTCCTAATCTCTGAGAAAAGACCTTAGTCTCTCTCCACTCCCTTACTCCCACTCTCTTTCGTTCCTTGGTTCTCTCATTCCTTCCACCATGAAAGTTCTCTCGACTTGCCTCGCGCTTCCCCATATTAATCCGATTGACTAACTTGAACGTTGGATTGTCTAGGGAGAGATCTCTGGACTTCCCTCTGCGTAGGTTATCGCCGAAGATAAGGTCGCAAGCCCGAAAGAGAAAAATTGTGGGTTATGACGCCTTTATTGACGACCATTTTTCTCACAATTGTCATAACCAAGAGTCTCCCAAACTACAAATTCTACTTGTTGGTCCTGATCGACCCTAATCACGAGGATGAGCCAATCGCCAGCATCAATAGTTTGTGTTGTCTGTGGGGATTCTGATCGAAAAGCCGTGTCAATCTCGATAATGGTAAGAGGCAAGAAGAATCTGATCCCTCCTTCAGTCGACAAGGGAGTTACCGGAGGGGGCGTAGAGGCCGGTAAGGAAACCACCCCTCTAGAGGGAGCAACAATCCTCGAAGAAGACCCACAAGATCTTTGAATCCAGATGCTCCAAAAACATTTGGAGGTGCTTACCAAAGGCATACATGTACAAGATAAGCGCCCCCCTCCCCCATGAGGACCCTTGGTCAACAAAAGTTTTCTGAAGTCCAGTCATCTGATAATAAGAGGTGATAAGTGTTCAAATGAGCATCGTTTATATATGGAATTCATGCATATTACTTTATGTTTTGGAGGAATGTTGGCCCGCCGGTGCTCAAAAAGGCTTTGTTTTTGTAAACAGGGCAGAAAACAACAATCTCAAGAGAAAGGAAGCGTTTTCAAGAGAATGCGGGCCAAAGTAAGCGAAACTGAGCTGAAAGACAGTCCATACAAAGTCCCATACGGACCCGTATGGACCTGGAGATTTATACGGACACATGAACGGACGAACAGAACACCGTACACGAGGACCTGAGAAGTATACGACCCAGTATGATAGTCCGTATGGGAGTACATATACGGGCCATACGGGGTCGTATGGAACACATACTGGGTCGTATATCGTAAAACTGCAACTGCGATTTCGGCCGAATCGAGGGTAAAGTCGGGAAATACACCTAAAACCCTAGAGGGGGGGGTATAAATAGAAATGTTAATAAGGGTTTTGGGGCATCTTGGAGGAGGTTGAAGCTAAAACTTCAAGAGGGGAGGAAGCTATCATCATCTTCTCCATCACCAAGGAGGAGAGGGCTTGAGGAGTTTCCCCATCAAGAGGGCTCAAGAAGAAGAAGAAGGGGCTAGAGAGAAGCAAGAGATCCACCAACGGTCATCATCAAGGGGTTTTTATCTCATGAACTCTATGTTTGATGTTACGGAAATACTTGGTAAAACACGCGTCGCCTTCCTAAAGGGCCACCTGTCGTACACAGGGCTACGTTTCGCTCGGCAACAGGACGGTCAGTCACCACCAGGTTCGTTAGTATCAATTCCGTACGGCAAATAAAGAGGGCTCACCTCTACAAAAAGTCCGTCGGAATTATACACGAAGCAAGAAGGTGATAACCATCTGGACAAGAGCATATCCAACGCCTCTACAGTAAGTAGATCTTATCCACTTACCCCTACAGTAGGTAGATATTTCCTACTTACACGCGAGGTACCTACACGGTAGGTAGATATTTTCTACCTACCTACGTAGCACCTACATAGTAGGCAGATATTTTCTTACCGCCTTAGAAGATATTTTCTCATTTACCGCCTTACTCCACCGTCTTTCCTAAACCACCTTTAAATGACTATAAAAGGAGAGCAATAATGAAGAGAGAGGGGGATCAGAAAAGTCACCACAAAAAGAGCTAACTCATGTCTAAAACCACCTTCTAACAAATTTTCTGACTTAGGCATCGGAGCTGAATCCGGGCAGAAAGGCCCAATTCCGACCACCGTTTTCTCCCTTTTATAGGTTCATCCTAATGGAAAGCTAAGTTAATTCCAAGCGGATTTTCATAGGATAATTCCGAACGGATTTCCAAAGCATTCGCCGTGTTCCTCATTTAGAAGCAGAAGTAATCGTCCACACCAACTATAAATTTCAACTGTTTGTTGAAGGCTGAGACCAAATCACGAGGCCACAGTAGCCAAGGCGTGAGGTGGACCAGTTTTTGGCATCAACAGTTTGGCGCCGTCTGTGGGGACCCTTACAAAAAGCCAAATGATTACTACCAGAAGGTCAAAACGGATCCAAGAACAAGGAGCACCAAGTAACCCTGAAGAACCTGGAGAAGTCCGGAGACATGAGGAGATTTTGTTGAATAATCCACCGATCTTACCTCCATCGGAAAATCCTCCCGCCCCACCCCAAGAACCCATTCCGGAGTTTTACCTCAACATGCAGCAGCAGTTGGAACAGTTAACTCAAGCTGTTCATGCTTTAACTCATCCACCAGTTCCTCCCACACAAATTCCACCAAGTGTGCCAACGATCCCACCAGCCAATTCCGAAAGCAGAGGGAGGACAAGGACTCGCACTCATGGAGACAGAAGAGAGAGAACCGCCTTCTCTGCTAGCTCGGAACCCCCCTCCGTTCGACGTCGAGAACAAGCTGCCACAAGAACTGAACAGCATACAAGAGCGGAGCGGACAAGGACCGAACGGAATAGCCCATCTATTCCAACGGTCGACAGAAGAACACAGTGACAGGATCCTTCGCGGGGAAACAAGAAAACCGAACGGCACGTTCTCAGCATGTGTTCACCTTTTATCAAGGAAATATTGGAAGAGCAAGTTCCTGATAATTTCAGACCCCCTGCTATGGTTGCATATGAAGGCAGAACCGATCCGTCTCGTCACCTGAAGTCTTTCCGATCGAAGATGCTTCTCACAGGAATTACCGACGCTCGTATGTGCCGAGCTTTTCCCGCCACCTTAGAGGGAAAAGCGCAAGACTGGTTTGTCGATCTTCCATCTAGCACAGTTCCTTCTTTTCAAATTCTAGCAGATCGGTTCCTAGCTTACTTTGCTAATTACTCAAAACAAAAGAAAACCCCATCTACCCTTTTGCGCGTTAAGCAGCGAGAGGGGGAAACGCTCCAGGCCTATTTAAATCGTTACATAGACGAGACAGCTAACGTTGCGGACCTCCTTCCGCGAATGGCTGTGACCTTTTTAATGGAAGGCTTGCTAGAATCCCCTTTTCATTTTTCCCTCACCCTAGATCCACCAAAGACCATCCCCGCCCTTATGATCCATGCCCAAAAATACATCAATTCCGATGAGATCTACACGGGTTGGGAGGAAGAAGCTCGACGCGAACCGGTGGAAATTCAAAGAGGAAAAACCTACCAAAATGTCAACAGAAGGCCTCCGGACATACGAAAGGAGGGAGAGTCACGCAGGTACAGTAAGGGTGGAAATAGAGGTCTGGAAACCCCAACACACCCTCAACGGCATGTACCACAGCCTAGAGAACCTTCAAAGGAAAATAAAATCGTCAGATATGACCACCATACCCCACTAAATCAAACTAGAAGCCATATCCTTATGCAAATCAAAGAGCAAAAGCTCCTGACATGGCCAGAGCCTGCAAGAAATCCCGAACGGCAAAAGAACAGTAAGAGATATTGTCAGTTTCATCGATCTAAGGGACACGATACGGAGAAATGTACCCATTTGATGAACGCTATAGAAGATGTCGTTCGAAGAGGGCAACTGGAGCAATACATCAACCTTGAGGTTCAAGAGGAACCTGACACTCCACAACCTGAAGAAGAAGAAGGAGAAATGGTGGGGTTCATTAGTGGTGGACCCGGTTGTGGTGGTGAAAGTTCCGCCTCTCGAAAAAGTTACGCCCGAATGATAGGAGTTGCGCAGGAAACAGAAACACCTCAAAGGAGGTCTCGACCTATGACTCCCATCATCTTTTATGATAATGATGTCAGCAGGGTTCGCCACCCCCATGATGATGCTCTAGTCATTGCCATCATGGTTTCCAGCGTCCAAATGAAGAGAGTTCTGATAGACAGTGGAAGTTCAGTTGACATTCTCTTTTGGAGTGCTTTCGAGAGAATGAGATATGATGCGGATAACTTGCTCCCCGTAAAATCATCCATAGTAGGATTTTTCGGAGGAGTTATACAGCCAGAAGGAATGATCTCCTTGCCGGTTATGGTAGGAAAATCGCCAAGATCATCAACAGTGACGACAAACTTTCTGGTTGTACTCTGTGCTTCAAGCTACAACGTTATTCTTGGTAGGCCAACCCTCAACGCCTTGAAGCCGTAATTTCTATCTTCCATCTTCTCCTAAAATTTCCAACTGAAAGTGGCAGCGGAGAAGTAAGAGGAGACCAACCTTTACCACGATAGTGCTATATTGCAACCCTTAAAGGAAAAGTCGTAAACGGGGGCAAAACAAAAATTTCGGAAGCCATGCTGGTCAATAGAATAGCCGAGCAGGAAGATGAGGAATTCCGACCAATACCAGTTGAAGAGTTGCTTACAGTTCCTCTAGATACAACCAGGATGGAACGTACGGTGCGAATTGGTGCGAATTTGACAAGAGTACAATAAGAAAATCTCATGGTGGTACTAAGGACAAATTCCGACCTTTTCTCCTGGTCACCAGAAGATATGCCAGGTGTGAAACGCAACGTCATCGAACACCGTCTCAACATAGATCAATCATTCAAGCCTATCAAACAGAAAAGGAGAAATTCGGCACCAGAAAGACAGAAGGCCGCAGAGGAAGAAGTATCACCCCTCTTGAAGGCTGGATTTATCCGAGAGGTGAACTATCCCGACTGGCTAGCTAATGTGGTTCTTGTAAAAAAGCCGTTCGAAAAATGGAGAATGTGCATAGATTTTACGGACCTAAACAAAGCTTGTCCAAAAGTTTCGTTCCCCCTGCCTTCCATCGATGGTTTAGTTGATTCTACGACGGGGCATGAGATGTTGAGTTTCTTAGACGCCTTCTCAGGCTACAATCAAATCCGAATGGCCAAAAAAGACGAGGAAAAAACATCCTTCATTACAAGCACTGGGACTTATTACTATAAAGTAATGCCGTTCGGATTAAAGAACGCAGGGGCCACCTTCCAGAGACTTATAAATACAGTCTTCAAAGAGCAAATCGGCAGAAATGTTGAAGCTTACGTGGATGATATTTTGGTAAAAAGCCAAAAAGCCGACGAACATCTACCAGATTTACAAGAGGCCTTTCTATCCCTTCGGACTTACAACATGCGCTTAAATCCGAATAAGTGTTCTTTCGGTGTCCGCTCAGGGAAATTTCTGGGTTTTGTATTGACACAAAGAGGAATAGAGGCAAATCCGGAAAAAATCAAAGCCATTCTTGATATGGGGTCACCCAAAACTCTTCAAGAAATACAGCGGCTTAACGGACGCCTAGCGGCTCTGGGAAGGTTCATTTCTAAAGCCGGCGAGAAGAACCTCCCACTTTTTCAAGCCTTACGAAAAGCGCCAAAAATGGAGTGGATAGAAGAATGTGAGAAAGCCTTTCAAGGACTTAAAGATTATCTCCGATCGCCTCAGCTGTTAGCTAAGCCGCAAGTAGGGGAAGAGCTCTACATATACACGGCCGTCACGCTCCTCGAAAGGTCACGCTCTTTTGAGAGAAGACAAGGGAGTTCAGAAACCAGTTTATTACACAAGTAAGATCCTTAACGACGCAGAGTCGAGGTATCTGCCACTTGAAAAGTTGGCTTTCGCCCTCATCACATCCGCACGAAGATTGAGGCCCTATTTCCAAGCTCACAGAGTCACTGTGCTAACTGATCAACCACTAAGGCAAGTTCTCCATAAACCTGAAAATTCCGGACGTCTAGCCAAGTGGGTAATAGAATTGGGTGAGTTCGATCTCACTTATAAATCCCGAACGGCCATCAAGGCTTAAGTGCTAGCGGACTTTATAGCAGAGCTAAACATGCCCACAAGTAGAGATGAGATCCCATCAGCAAATCCAGAAGAAAACCCTAGCATCCCATGGCTCCTATATGTCGATGGATCAGCGACGGAAGAAAAGTCAGGAGCCGGTTTCGTCCTTTATTCTCCCTCTAAGTGGAAGATTGCAACGGTACTCAAGTTCCAATTCCGAGCAACGAATAATGAGGTCAATAATCGCCCTAATCGCAGGATCAGACTTGGCCGTGGGACTCGAATTCAAAGATTCTGCATGTATATTCCGACTCACAGTTGGTCGTAAACCACACCTTGGGTAGTTTCGAAGTAAAAGAGGAAAACATGGTTAAATACCAAGCTGTGGTAAAGAAAATAGTTTCATACTTCGTTTACTTCCAGATTGAAAAAATCGGCCGAGCACAAAATGAAGAAGCAGACGCCTTGTCTAAAAGGGCAATGACATCCAACGGAAATACAGAATCCTCTTTTAACCTACAGTACCTTCCCACAAGGACTATTGAAAGGCTCGAAGAGGAAGTGCAAAATACGGCGGAAGAGATGAGTTGGATTGATCCCATTAGAAACTACCTGCAAGGTGGACCTCCACCATCCAACAAACCGGAAGCCAGACGGATTTCGTATAGATCTGCTCAATACACCATTATTGGCGAGAACCTATACAAAAGGTCCTATACACAACCCTTCTTACGATGCGTACGTCCCAAAGAAGGCAACTATATTCTGCAAAAGATTCACGAGGGCATCGGAGGAGGTCATATAGGAGGCAAAGCCTTGAGTTACAAAGTCCTGCGACAAGGCTATTATTGGCCAACATTAACTCAAGATGCAGTGGCATTCGCCCGTAAGTGTGACACCTGCCAACGGCATTCCAAGATCCAAAGACGACCGCCTACGCTGCTTACACCAATTATCAGCCCTCGGCCATTTGCTATCTGGGGGGTTGATCTTCTAGGGCCATTTCCTACTTCAACTCGACAGATGAAATTTCTAATAGTTGCTATAGACTACTTTACCAAATGGGTAGAGGTCGAGCCCTTGGCCAAGATCACGGAAAAAGGGTGTCAAGGATTCTTATGGCGAACGGTTATCTGTCGATTCGGAATTCCAGTTGCCTTCATTTCTGACAATGGGCGACAATTTGATAACAAGGCTTTCAAAAGCTTTTGTTCCGAACTCGGAATTGAATCCAGATTAACTTCTGTAACACATCCTCAAACCAACGGCCAGGTAGAGGTGACAAACCGTACCTTGCTCCAAACTCTGAAAACACGGGTGTCCAAAAACGGAACTAATTAGGTGGAAGAAATTCCGAGCACCCTTTGGGCCTACAGGACAACTGCAAGAACTCCCACAGGTGAAAGCCCATTTTCTCTTACTTACGGGGCCGAAGCCGTCATTCCCACAGAAATAGGAATGCCTACCTTGCGAACACAACAGACTTTCTCATTAGAAGAAAATGAGAAAAATCTCCGAGCGGAACTTGATCTACTCGAAGAACGAAGAATAACGGCGGAAACAAAGGCGGCAATCTATAGCCAAAGAGTGAAAAGGTTCTATGACACAAGGGTGAAAAGAGTCTTCTTCCAAATCGGTGATCTGGTCCTGAGAGAAAATGAATTCCAAGGAAATAAAAGCCGAACGGGGAAGCTAACTCCTAACTGGGAAGGCTCTTACGTCATTCAGAGAATTGTCCGAGCAGGCACTTACTATCTAGTAAATATGGAAGGAAAAACGCTCAAACGCCCATTTCATGCTGAACACCTACGACGCTACTATCAGTAAAAACTGTAGAAGTCTCTTAAATGTCTCATGGAATAAAGGGTCAAGTCTTTTCCATTCTACAAAAATGCGGTGAAATTCCCATTCTACAAAAATGCGGTGAAATTCCCATTCCTAAAGGATGAGTCGGAATTATCCTACAAGGATAAAACGACAACTCTCATCCAAAAACAAGGGGCAAAATCCCAATCGAAATATGAGGCAACAATCTCATTTATGAAGGCGAGTACCTTACTCAACAACTTAAAGTCCCATGATCAGACTAAGGAGAGAAGAACCCGCTACGAAGTTTATCTTACCAGCCAAATGAAGAAGGAAAGACTCTACGAAGAACTTCAACGAATCCCTTGCATGGTTAAAGATAACCGTCACTCGGAAATAAATCTTCACCAAAATATAGGTTTGCATTTCATTCATACGAATAGAAGTTACATTCGAAATGATTGAGAATTTACAAGAACATTTCACAAAAGTACTAAAACATCCTAAGAACTAGGACCCTCGAGGCAGCCAGCCGCTTCTGAAGGAACTTGGGTTGAAGGCTCCGAGGGGGCAGGGACAGAAGCCTCTGGGGTCTTAATAATTTGTTGCTCTTTTAGCTCCATATAAGTCTTTAAGACCCCAGCAAGCCCCATAGATAGAACTTCCGCAGGGGGAATATGGCGACCCACCTGCTGCACCACCGAATATATGCGGGTGGCCCCCTCTTTAGCCTTCGCCCTAAGTCGAGCGACCTCCTTCTCTAGTTTATCCGCTCGTTCTATCAAATCTTTAATTTCTTGCGAGTCGGATTTGGGAGTTTCTAATCGTGAAGCTAGGTCCGCCTTAAGGGTGTCGCGCTCCCCTTTTACTTCCTCCAGCTCTGCTTGAACAGCAGCAAGCTCGACACCTTTCAGCTTCAGCTCCCATCGGGCTTCAGCCTGCCCCTCTTGAGCAGATTTGAGTTCCTTCTCCAAACTGCTAGAGTTATCTTGTAACTTTTTAACATTCTCCTCAGCAGTAAGAAGGGAACCCTTAGAAAGGGACAGCCTGGCCGACAAATCCTCCTTCTCTCTTGCCATAACAGCCAGCTGCTGAAGCTGCTCAGCTTTATCCTTCTCATAAGTGTGGATAATAGCGGGTTGCTCTTTTTCTTTCCCCTCCAGGGCCGCCACCTTAGAGTTTAGTTGGGCGATTTCCGCCCTATACGCTTCTGTCTTTGCCGAATCCTCTTGACAAAGATTGCCGACTCGGTCCGCCCATTGCGCAGTCTATGAAATAACAAATAAGTTAGCAACATTAATACCGAGCAAAAAAGTAAAACTAATACGAGGATAATCCTTGCCAGCATGACCGAGCGAAATAGTTGAGAGATGGCCTCTTCCCTTCCAGCTCTATGAAGTTTGGAGGAGAGCTGTTCGGGTCTCATGGCCATCAAAACAGTTTTTGCAGTAGCGGCGTCTCGGAAAGGGATGTCCTCAGAGGGCAACTCCTTCCCTTGAGTTGCCGATCCCCTTAAAACCGAGTCTACTACCCTCAGTTTATCTAGGAGAGCCGCTTCTCCCGCTTCCGCCTATATGAAATGAAGTTAAGTGAAACATACTCTTAAAAAAGGATATTATAAATATGTTCTCACCTCTACGAGATGGATATCTTCCGGCCGGCTAGAAGAAGGACCTTATGAAATTGGCGACAAAGCCGGGTAGACTTCTTCTGGACGGGCTTCCTCCTGAGGCGACGCCGCCTGTTCCCCCACAATTTCAGGACCCGATGCGTCCTCGGAATTCTTTCGCTTTGTCCTCCTCTCCCGTGAGGATCCTGCACCGAGGTCGCTTTTAACCCCCTTTTTGGAAGAGTCAGTCTCTTTTCTCTTCCTTTTCTTTTTCTCCTCTTTGGAGGTATCAGCACCTTTGCTAGATGCCACTTCTTTCTTTTTCCGCCCGCGAGCTAAGGGCGGATGAACTTCACCTTCGAAGGAAGCCAGGAGACCATTAACGTAGCTCAAATCTTCGTCTTCCATCGGATTTTCTGTAAAATAAATTCCGAATAAGGTTAGACATCACAAGCCAAAATCAAACTAAATTGGGTACGCGAGCGAGTCCTACCAGTAGACACTATTAAATGACATTTAACGAGGTTTTCCTTGGTCAAAAACTTATCCATATAAACTTTGGATAGCCCCGTCATTGACTTAAGAAGATTTCCCTCTTCTTCGTCATCTCCTCACAAGTAATGTCCGCGCGGGGAACCTCCCACCTTGTTCGAATACCCCACTCGGATTTACATCTAACAAAGAAAAACTTACTCTTCCATCGCTTAATGGAAGAGGGAACTTTCCCTAGAAACTTTCTCCCAGAGCGAGCCGAGAAATAATACCAATCGGCATTAGACTCCAAACAAAGACTAAACAACAGGCGGAACCAACGGACAGTCGGATTTACCCCATAATTCTTAAAAACCATAACAAATCCGTTGAGCAGCCTCCAAGAGTTCGGAGTCAACTGCGAAGGACACAAGCGATACTCCTCTAGGATCGCCCTAGTAAAATCAGGAAAAGGAAGCCTAAGTCCGCCCAGCAACGCATCCTGATAAACAGCTATCTCCCCCTCCCTGGGAGCACTCGCTCTCTCCCCTGAACAAGGAACCCTAACCTCAAACAGAGAGAGATTTATCTCATATTTCTCCACCAGATCATCTACATCCTTCTGCCCTAAAAGACTTATAAACGTATCCGACCCTCTACCCATTGCCTTAGAGGCAGGGTGAACCCGCGAACTCTGAACCGGAACGTCCCCAAGTTCGCCCGGAATCGCGACAGAAACCGTAGGGGTGGACGGAGAAGGAATCAAGGACTCATGAGAAGAACTAGAGGAGGAAGATGCAGCACTAGCCATTACCTTAAGAAAAGAAAAAGATAAGAAAAACGCAGAAAGCTCAAAACCAGGGCTCGCCGGAGAAGAAGAAATCTGAAGAAGAAGACACGATTCGACTTTCGAAACAAACTTTTTCTGCCTGTACGATTTCGCTTATATACAAAGGCAACGAATCCCTGGCCGTTAGATCTCAGGGTCGCATTCCGATCAAAACCGTTGAACCAAAGGTCCACAAATCTGGACCGTTCAGATATCTGATTATCACTTTTCCTCAAACAAATCAAAATTCAGCCCACGTCAGCAATACCAAACGCCACCTACACATAGAGAACCGCGCCCATCATGATATTGACAAACGCCAAGACGGGCGCGCATATCGCATCACCACCCCTCTTTAATGCTAAATAGTAAAAGAAACACGCGTGGCGCCTCGTGGAATAACAAGCACAGTATAGCCCGCACCATAAGGGACAAAACGCACACATCCCAACATAGGATCACCAGTGATCATTTTCTCTTGAAGAAATCGAAAACTTTATGAGCAAATTAATAAACTTTATTCATTTACAACGGCGATGGTATTACAAAGCACACAACCAAGCAACGGAACAAACGAACATCTCCTCCGCCGGAATTCCCTAGTTAACAATCCTCGGATCCGTCTGAGGACCCACTCCGATAAGACTTGGATGAGACGCACGGACTTCCACACCCGTCGCTGTCCTCAGTATCACTAGGAAATCCCGGCAAAGCGCGCGGGGCGAAGATAAGGACCCACTTCTCTACGACAGGAGTCGCTCCCAAACATTTCAACTTCAAAGCGCACATCCCCTGCGTGAGTAATAGCTAGAGTGATAAATAGAAGATCCCCTGCCTCTATGTCATGATCAACATGGAAGGCTTCCCACCCTTCCTCAATGCTTACCTCACCCGTTCCTCACAATAACCAATCATGGATGGCCACACGTACCGCTCGGACTTACCAATTGGACAATCCCAAATCAAGAATTCCGATAAGTGTTCATGAAATGAGCTTGGCACTCGTAAGCGATGAGAACACTGGGTGAAAGTAAAAAACTTAAAAAAGGACAAACGCTGAGCCATTTTACCAAAACGTAAGGATGCTGGATGAAAACGTTATCCACGCTAGCCTCTTATATAGTAAAACTTGGTGACACTATAGGCGAAAATTCCGGAGAAAAATCTACCTCGATTCAAGACAACACAGTAAGCGTCGGTTACCTATTAAAACACATGTATCTAGAAAAAAAAAAAACCTACACCCACATAGACACGCTAGGCAAGGCAGATACTTGTTCTCGAACCAAGCGAAAAGTGCAAATTGATTCACTCCTCGCTCAGATTTTTCGAACAAGTACATTCTGGGAGGGGTCTAGTGTTACCGAAATACTTGGTAAAACACGCGTCGCCTTCCTAAAGGGCCACCTGTCGCATTACTGTGGCTACGCTTTGCTCACCACGTGATCGGCCACCACCACCGTGTTCAAGTAGTATCAATTCCGTACGGCAAATAAAGAGGGCTCACCCCTACAAAAAGTTCGTCGGAATTATACACGAAGTAAGAAGGTGATAACCATCTGGACAAGAGCGTATCCAACGCCTCTACAGTATGTAGATCTTATCAACTTACCCCTACAGTAGGTAGATATTTCCTACTTACACGCGAGGTACCTACACGGTAGGTAGATATTTTCTACCTACCTACGTGGCACCTACATAGTAGGCAGATATTTTCTTACCGCCTTAGAAGATATTTTCTCATTTACCGCCTTACTCCACCGCCTTTCCTAAACCGCCTTTAAATGACTATAAAAGGAGAGCAATAATAAAGAAAGAGGGGGATCGGAAAAGTCACCACAAAAAGAGCTAACTCATGTCTAAAACCGCCTTCTTACAAATTTTCTGACTTAGGCATCGGAGCTGAATCCGGGCAGAAAGGCCCAATTCCGACCACCGTTTTCTCCCTTTTATAGGTTCATCCTAAAGGAAAGCTAAGGCAATTCCGAGCGGATTTTCATAGGATAATTCCGAACGGATCTCCAAAGCATTCTCCGTGTTCCTCATTCAGAAGCGGAAGTAATCGTCCACACCAACTATAAATTTCAACTGTTTGTTGAAGGCTGAGACCAAATCACGAGGCCACAGTAGCCAAGGCGTGAGGTGGACCAGTTTTTGGCATCAACATTTGATTTCTCTCTTGGCATTGGTTGTTACTCTCCATTGATGGAGAGATAAATTCTTGATACTTGGGTGTTGATGAACCTTGGGATTATGGTCAATTGATATTGTCTCTTCTATGTTGATTACTTGGTTGAATGCATTGTAGTCTATTGAATGTATTGTATGGTGAAAGTATTAACCTCTCTACATTGCGAGAGCCCGGAGAGGTTTCTCTAGTCCATGTGGGAAAAGAAGCGAGCGCACTCCCCGCGTGTAGACAAACTTCAATAGAGAGGGCTAGGAGTACACCGGGAGCCCGGGTACTAAGGCGAGCAACTCCTTTAGATGTCCTATTCCCTTAGTCCTTCCAAGAGATAGGTTCCCTAGAACTTAACTAGTGAGGGTACTAGGTTGAGTAATCACCCTCGAGCGAGGGGATGAAATCATATTAGGAACCCTTGGCCAATGATTCACCAAGACTCAACATAGAGAGCATCATCCACATCTAAGGAAATCTAAAGGGGATTCAATCACCCAAGTATCCCCTTCATCAATTGAACATCTTCAAGATCAATTATACTTGTTAATTTGTATTGTTAGTTTTAGAATTAGGTTTTAGTATCATCAACCCAACCTGATTGACTAGATAATAGATAAATAGCTACTACTAGTACTTTCTTTCTCCCTGAGGAATCGATACCCGACTTTTCAATAGTCCACTCTACTACTTGCTCCGACCCGTGCACTTGCGGATTTAACGCATCAAGTTTTTGGCGCCGTTGCCGGGAGATTTAGGACTACTAGGAAAACTTGGAGTTTATTAATCTAGTCGTTTACTTTCAGTTTTTACTTTGTTTTAATAATAGTTTGGTTTCAAAGTGTCTCTTTGCATCTTAATTGTTATTTAAGTTTAATTGTCTCGTGATTACTAATCTCCCTCTATTCTTCATTGCGAGGTGTTGATTTATGACCCGAAAGAACTCTAAGGGTCTTGTTGAAGCCGATAGTGAAATTTATTGGACTTTCCATAGAAGGTTGAGAGAAGTGGAGGAGTTAAATCCCGACCCTCTTCGGGGGTCGGAGAACTTCATACCCACCGGAGGTAGTTTGGAAGTTAGAGAGATTCCTATCATGGCTGGGAGGCGACTTACATTATCCGAATATGAAAGATCTAACTATACGGGGGAGGAATTCAGTGTGCATCCTCCTAATGTAAACATGAATAACTTCGAGATCAAGCCAAGCACCATGACTATGATCCAGAATACAGCCCAGTTTGATGGAAGGCCGGATGAAGACCCTCACGCTCATATTGCCAAGTTTGTTCAGATTTGCAACATGTTCAAGATTAACGGGGCATCCAATGACGCCATTAGATTGAGATTGTTCCCCTTTAGCTTGAGAGAAGGAGCCTACAGGTGGTTAACTTCACTTCCATCGGGATCTATTCGCACATGGGCCGAGATGCTTGATAAGTTCTTTGGGCGGTACTTCCCACCTAGTAAAGCCGCAAAGCTCCGATTGGATATTTCCTCTTTCAAACAAGGACCCAGTGAATCGTTCTATGAAGCTTATGAGAGGCACAAGGATCTACTCCAGCGTTGCCCCCAACATGGGTTGGACGATTGTGCTAAAGTACGAACCTTCTACCATGGATTGGATGATGCAACACGACATTTGGTTGATGCGGCCGCCGGAGGCTCTCTTGGGAACAAATATCCCGATGACCCCGAGAAAATTTTTGAAGACATGGCTAGTAATGAAGCCCATTGGTCTACTCGGGGGAAGCAATTTAAATTGGTGAGCTCCTTAAATGAACCCAATACCATTGATGTAGCTCTCGCGGAGAAGTTGGATATCTTGACAAGGAAAATTGAGGCGTTGACCACCGGTAGCCCCTCGAGATCGTCTCCGGTGTCATCTTGCAACACTTGTAGTGGAGGGCATGACATAACAAGTTGCCCAATTATGAGCATGGAGAATCTCACCATGGAGCAGGTGCAATACTTGAACAACAACCAAGGGCAATCGGGGGGGCAATACAAAGCCTATGCACCCAAGTGGAACCACCCCGGGTTGGCATATGGGAATCCTAGTGGGGGGCAATACCCGCCGAGCTTCCAACACCCCTCGAAGCCACAAGAGAGAAAGCCAAGCTTAGAGGAGATGATGTTGAAGATTGTGCAAGATAATCAAACAACCATCCGAAGTCTACAAGTTACTGTGCAGAATTTGGAGAATCAAGTGGGTCAAATGGCCAAGACACTTTCGGACAATGTAAGGCAATTACTTTGAGGAGTGGTAAGGAGATCGACCTTCCGGTGGGAAAGCAACAAAGGAAGAGTTCAATTGAAAAGGATGTACCGGCACCCGTTGCCACTTCCAAAGAAGAGGAGAAGGGCAAAGAAGAAGCCACACTTATTCCTCCGTACCAACCAAAAGTCCCTTATCCAGCAAGATTGAGAAAGGATAAGGAGGATGCACAATTTGCAAGGTTCACAAGCATGATGAAGCAACTACAAATTAACTTGCCATTGGTGGATGTCCTAGCTCAAATGCCGAAGTATGCAAAATTTATGAAGGACCTCCTATCCAATAGGAAGAAGTTGGAGGAAGTGGGTGCCGTCACTCTCAATGCTCAATGCTCGGCTGTTCTATAGCACGATTTGCCCAAGAAACTCAAAGACCAGGGCAGTTTTGTTGTCCCATGTACTTTTGGCGAAGGGATCCCCAAGAAAGCATTGGCGGATTCAGGAGCAAGTATTAATGTGATGTCCTATAACTTATACATGAAACTTGGGCTTGATGACCCAAAGCCCACGGGGATGACAATACAACTAGCGGATCGGTCTGTAAAGAGGCCCAAGGATTTGGCCGAAGATGTCCTCGTCAAGATTAATGAGTTTGTATTCCCGGCCGATTTTGTTCTTTTTGATGTCGATGATAATGTGGATGTGCCCATCATCCTTGGGCGCCCATTCCTTGCTACCGCCCAAGCACTTGAAGATCATGCCCAAGGGAAGCTAGCATTGAGAGTGGGGGATCAAGAAGTAACCTTCCAAATACCCGAGGCAATGCGACACACCGTGGCCCAAGACGATACATCCTACAGTGTGGACGACATCGATCTAATTACCTCCGCTTGCATGGAAGATCTCTTGATGATAAACCATCTGCATGATGAGTTGAATGAAGTGGAAGACACCGCAGAAGAGGTCCAGGAAAATTCAGCTATACCAAGGAATGAAAACCGCCAAAGTCAGAAGACCAAGAAAAGAAGGAGGCCCATTCCGCCCTCAAGAAGTGTTGGAGGAAAGTGCAACAACAAAGGGTAATCGCCACATCCTTTTCCTCCACTTCCCCACCGAAAGCAAACGGTATGAAAGTAAAAGATTCTTCTATTTATGCACGTTTGGGAGAATGTTTGTTCGGGTCATGCTTCACGGGAAAGACTGATGGGAGCTTCAAGGTATTTGAGCCTCCATAAGGTAAATTGAAGGTACGTCAAGCTAGTGACGTTAAACAAGCGCTTCTTGGGAGGCAACCCAAGTTCTAGAACTTTCTTTCCTAGTTTTTGGCAATCTTTGCTTCTTTTGATTAGCTAGTGATGCTTGAAATAAGTTGAAGTGGTGTTTTTGTCCAATTCTTTCCATTCTTTTGCTGAATGTTGTTGATTAGAGGTAATGTCTTGCTTACTATCAGGCCGCGCAAAGAGAACAACATGAATGAACCCTGGGAGGGCTGTATAAGCCTCTGCCCAGGTGTATACGGGGTCTCATACAGACTGATAGCAGTCCATGTATGTAGACAGTGTTATATACGACCCCGTATGGACTCCGTATAGGAGTCCGTATAGGGTCTGTCGAGAGGCACGAGTAAGGGGCGCTTTAAAAAGCCCCCTTTCACCCTTTCCTCTTCACCATTTTCACCCTCTCGTGCCCTAGAGACCCCACACCCTCTCTTTGCGACGCGACGCCTATTCTTCCTCAAATTAAGGGCTTAATCACCCCTAGGTATGTGCTAATCACTCAAGATCTCAATTGTATACCTTGCCGACATGATTTAGAAACCTAGGGTTGTTTGAAATCGATTTTTTCGTGTGGATGACATGAATGAGTTATATTCTTGTGCCATTGTGTGATAGAACTTGCATTGAATGAATGTTGCATGTTTTAGAAGTGTTTTGGATGCGAGATGATGTAGAAATGGGGCCAAGATTCGTCGCTGCCGCCGGCAAGCTCGCGGCCGAGTCCATACGGACTCCCATACGGAGTCCCATACGGACTCGTATAGGGGGCTGTCCCCATATACGGACTTCGGTCAGTCCGTATGGAACCCTGTATAGGGGCAATTTAGGTCATTTATTTGAAAATTTTGGCGTACCCTTTTTGCTTCATCGGCACTGACGTTCCTTGTTTAGTTTCAGATATGCCGAGGAAGATCACAGCATCAAAGAAGCGCCGAACGGGGGCCGGGTCGTCATCCACCGAGACACACTTCACAGATGAGGTCCACAGCCTTCGACATGTCCGTCTCTCCTCTCGCCGCTTCGGTCGGACCCAAGTCATAGATTGGGACACCCTCATCCAGCTTAACATCGCCGACCGAATCCGAGAGATGATATCCTTCGGTGGCTGGGACAAGATCTTCTCCCTTAGCCATGAGGTATTCCGCCGCCCGACCTTGGAGGTGCCGGGCCTTCAAGCCTAAACCAAGATAGAAGAGGAGAGCCCTCGCTCGGATAATAACACCGGATCGACCCGATCCCGAACTCCCACTAAGGAGCCACCTTGTCTACGACATAAGCGCTCTCCTCAACCAATAAAGAGGTATGAGAGGTACAGTCCTTGAGCTATGTTCTCCCCATTTGTTCGAAGCATTCTCAAGGTACCTTAACCATCTGGGTTCCAAATGTCCTCAATAGAGACATACAATGGCAATTCAGATCCCGTAGATCATTTAGAAGCCTTTAAGACCGTAATGCTCCTTCACGGGCCCAAAGTGAAGTTATGTGCCAATCCTTCTTGGCCACTCTAAGGGGTCCAGCTTAGACTTGGTTCTCCACTCTTCAGCAATAGTTTATTTCATCTTTCGTCAGCTAGAGTAAGCTCTTCGTAAGCCGCTTCATGTGCAGTAAAAAGTAGAGAAAACTCCCACTATGCTCATAAGAATTAAGCAACAAGAATGTGAGAACTTCCATAGTTACATCCACCGATTTAATAGGGAGCTGCTTGAGATCCCTGCCGTAGATCAAACTTTCAAGATCGTGGCATTCACAGAAGGACTACAGAAGTCCTCGTTCAATTTTCTTTGCTAAAGAGATAGCCAAAAAACCTGGTAGACCTCCTCGCTAGAGCCGAGGAATATATTAATGGGGAAGAGGTCCAAGCTACAAAGCGAGAGGAAAGTTGATTGATAAAAGTTCAATTGATCATGTTTTGATATCAATTCATTGTGCATTATTCATGTGATTTCGAGTAATTCTTGCCCATTGATGCTTAATTTGTGTTAATTCTTATTTTTAAGGTATCTGAGAGCTTCGAGAGCGAAACATAAGAAATACAAATCAAATCGAAGCTATTAGCAGATTTACTGAAGCCATACGAGCAAGCTTACGACCGTAAGTAGGCCTGTATGATAAAGATACGGGCATGCTTACGGCCACGCATCTTCCCAACATATAGAGAGCTACACGGGCACGCATATGACCGTATCATTAACCGTGTAAACTGGGGATGAAGCTTAGGGGCAATCATACGGCCGTATGAGCACTCGTATGCCTCGCGCTCAGACGCGAGTTAACCTAAATTTATGATGATTTGAGTCCGAATATAATGGATTGGGTTACTAACCATGTGTATTAACCTGAACCCGATAAATAACCGAATTAGGGTTTAGAGAAGAGGCTTTTTGGATCTTGAAAATCATCATCCTCTTCGAGGCTCCCAACTTTCTCTCCATCTTGGAGATTAGGGCACATTGAAGATTTTGGAGCAAATGGAGAAAGGCGAGCATTGAATGGACACCGCCAACGGTCATCGCCAACGATGGAGGGAAGAGTGTTTCTTATCATGATTCTTATCTTTTCCTCTTTGATTGTATTGGATTTGTGTTCCCCTTTTATGGGGAACTAACTTGTTAGATACTTGGGCATGATGAACCTCCGAATTTATGCTTAATCTTGCTTGTATGGATTTCTATATTTGAATAAATACTTCAATGTTTGAGAACTTGTTGAATATTTTGTATAGTATTGATGCTTTACCTTGCGACATCTCTAAGTCTCCATCTAAATCTATAGAAGGTGTAGACAATAACGCTCCCTCTATATACCCTAGATCCACTTTAATAGGTGGGGGTTATGAACACGCAGAGAGATCTGGTTCTTAGGAGAGAGACTCTGTAAAATGGATTATTCCCATAACTCTTCCAAGATTATGTGTTCCCTATAACTACTCACGAGCGAAGATTAGTAACTCGCCTTGAAAGAGGGAGTGAAAGCGTTGTAGGAATTCTTGGTCCATTCCTCATATTCATCAATATGAAATCCATACTTTCCCCAATCTATAAATATCCGGAGGGGATTCAATGCCCGAGTATCTCCCTTCTCTGATTGTTTGCCATCACTATTTTCGCCAAGTTCTCTTAAGTCAATTTCCCTTATTGCAATTAGATTAGAAAACCATTAACCTTTGGATAGACTAGGTAGCAGATAATTAGATATGATTAGTGGTCAAGGTCCTTGTGGGTTCGACATCCAACTTTCATAATCCACTTTGTTACTTGATACGACCTGTGCACTTGCGGTCTAAGCATTAGTCACAGCGAACGCACGCATATCACGTTTTGGTGTCGTTGCCGGGGACCTTGAGATTACTAAGAATACTAAGAGTCTATTAGTTAGTCATAGTTTTAGGTTTTTATTATTTTTTTTAATTTTTTTTTTCATTCATTTCATCTTGCTTTCTCTCACCATTCGTACTACTGATTCTTGTCCTTTCTTATTTGTGCGAGGATTTGGTGCATGACCCGAGCGAATCCAGCCAGTTTAGTGGAAGACGATAGCGAGATCGAGCGCACTCTGCACCGAAGACTTTGAGGAGCATAAGGCGCACCTCTAGAGACAACTCCGGGACCTTCTTTAGAATCCGACAACCTATGCCCTACCGAAGTAAGTATCGAACCACAAGAAATTCCAATCATGGCAAAGAGAAGGAAGACTTTGTCCAAATATCAAAGATCGGAGTACACCGGAGAAGAGTTTAGCGTTCAACCACCTCAAGTTGCAAACAACTTTGAAATCAAGGCGAGCACCTTTCAAATGATTCAAAATCAAGCCCAATTTGACGAACGCCCTGACGAGGACCCTTATGCACATCTGGCGCACTTCATTCAAATTTGCAACATGTTTAGGATTAATGGAGTCTTCGATGACGCCATCCGCTTGAGGTTATTTCCACTTAACTTAAGAGAAGCAGCATACTGTTAGCTCACATCACTCTCCGCTGGGAGCATAAGAACTTGGAGGGATATGCTAGATAAATTCCTAGGTAGATATTTCACTCCAAGTAAGGCAACACGATAAGAGATTTCTGCGTTCAAGCAAGGTGAAAACGAGTCACTGTTCGACGCTTATGAACGATTCAAGGATTTAATCAGGCGATGCCCACATCACAGTATGAAACCGTGGGCGAAACACCACACTCTATATAATGGGTTGAACAATCGCACTAGAAAACTGGTGAATGTCGCAATTGGTGGTTCATTGGGAAATAAATACCCTGAGGACGCCGAGCAACTACTTGAAGATATGTCAAACACTGAATCAGCATGGGCACCAAGAGTAAGACAATCTATATATATTGGAGTCAACTCATTTAATCAAGATCCCGTCCTTGCAACACAAGTAGCTGAACTCTCCAAGAAGTTTGACTAACTTACATCAGGAGGATCTTCAATTTCAGTTGCAGCCATCTCGTGCGGCACTTGTGGAGGAGGGCATGATTCATCACAATGCCCCATTACAAATGTGGAAGTGGCCCCCATGGAGAAAGTTCAATATATGGGCAACCAAAGATCCCAAGGTATTCAATTTCGCCCTTATATGCCTAACTGGAGTCATCCAGGATTATCCTATGGCAATATCCAAGGATTAGCAACCCTTCTAGGATTCAACTCCTTAGCTCCAAGACCTCCACAACCCAAAAAAAAACCTTGAGGATGTTGTAGCTAAATTCATGATTACCACAAATTCAAAATTTAAGTTGGTAGAAACTACGATGCAAAACATCCAAGCAAGCATTCAAGGCCTGGCAAATCAAGTTGGGCAATTAGCTAGAAATTAATCGGAGAGTGTAACATCCCAAAATTTCCTAAGTAAAATTCAGTGAATTTTCAAAATTTTAACGAGGTTAATTAACTTAAAAAAGATTAATTAATATTAATCTCAAGTTAAAGAAAATTAGAATAAAATGGACCGAAATCCATTCTCGCAACTATAGGGCCGAGAGAGGCCGTAATGGGCCAGGCCAGAGTTATATAAAACTGTTGGAGATGGAAAGTCGGCCGAGTTAGATTAATTAAATCAGAGATTAATTAAATATTAATTAATCCAGATTAATTAAGTAGGAATATCGGACAAAAGTTAGAGTCCCGATAAAGTAGATCTGGCCGAGTCAAAAGCCGAGATTCGTGGATCTGGGTCGGGAGAAAAGGACGACCCGTGATGCTACAGTCAGCCCGTGTCACTGGGGTCGTCTGACAAGGGATTCCCGGATCTGGGTCGGAAGAATTATTGATAATTATTGATAAGATAATATTTTTAAGTAGTGATGTGACATAAAGTAGAAGATAATGTATTTATTAAATTCTTTTTAAAAGATAAAGTATTATAATACTTTAATTAATGAAATGATTATTAAATAAAAATAATTAAAAAAAAGAGAAAAGAATTCTTCTCTTTATAATCAGAGATGAGAGAAAGAGAGAGAGAAATCAATTCTCTCTCTCTCTCTAGTTCCCTCTCTCGTGCACACCAGCGGTCCGCCCCCACTTCGAGCTTCCACGCGAGCCGACGAACGCCGCCACCGCTACCGCTCACACGCCGCCCACCACGCAGCTCGCCACGGCCAGTCAGTCCTCCCCTCCTCAAGCAGCCTCCCCGAGTAGCTGGGCCAGCCCAGCCTTCACTTAACTCCAAATGAGCCCCCCACACCACACCCGCAGCCCACCACCACCACGCCACACACTCTGCGGTCATCCCTCGTCACTCCATTTCAGCTCAACAGTGAGTTTAGGCCTGCACACCCTATAGTGAGCCCTAAATTGGGACTTATCATACTTTAAGTAGTTAATTAAAGATCTAAGTTGAAGGAAACCGAAATAGAAGCATGATTAGGGAATAAGACTTGGAAGAGGGTATGAATCAATGTTTGTATGGTTGTAGGATGATATGTTGTTTTGATGCCATGTATAAATGTGAATGATTGTAGAATTTTGGAGCCCTACAATTAGAGGAGGTGCTGCCGAAATTTTTGGCGATTTCCTTAGATTAATCATGTTATTCTAGCAAGGCATTATCTCAAGGGAAGCATGTTAAGGGTCCTTAATCTCTATGAAATGCATGCTTAAGGTTACCAATTATGTTGGTGATGAAAATGAGAATAGCTAGATAGAAAAGTTAATTTAGTATTCTCATCGTATACTATTAGTTTATATTAGAGTACGAGTCAAGAATACGGACTCCGTATTTATAGAATTCTTATTTTAACTATCAGGTAAGGGCAAAGGCAAGTCCGTAGCCGCCGAAGGACCGAATCAGATCTAAACTCGACCCAGACTCAGGTGAGGGGAATCTACCTGTATAGTTCGTATGTTTTACCGTATTTTTATACGATTCAGATTTCAGTTTTGAAAGCATGAACTATGAGTTTTTATGAAAGTTTCTAGAGTTTTATAAACCCATTTTCATGCTTAGTATTCAGTAACAGAAAAGAGAAACAGTTACAGATACAGTTAGATTACATTCTATTGAAGTACATGTATAGACCAGCGGTGGCTCGTGTAGAGCCAGAGAGTACGACACTGAGTTAGGAGAGGGGTGATTTAAATTCTGTTTTAAGTCCGAACTATCTGTTTTAAAAACACTTCCATTTTATTAAAAATCAAAACCCCCTTTCCATCCCTTCGGATGCTTAGTGTACGTATATATAGTCGACCACTTGTATCAGATATACTTGTTGGTTGCTGGCCATACAGTACTGGAGTAGATGTGTAGTCAGAGAATAGTCTTGTGTATTAGATAATGCCGCGTTCCTCGCCTTCTAGAGATAGAGCTCATCTCAGAGAGAGAGAGGGCACAGGTACAGATTACCTAGGGGGAATGTCGGTATCAGATTTAATTCACAAGACAGAGAAACAGAAACCCAGTTATGCAATTTTTAAAAGAATACATTGATCAATGTTTACTTACTCAGTATTAGTACAGTTTTCAGTATTTTAATTCAGTATTTTCTATTCGTGTTTTACATGCCAGAATTCTTTACTGTTTCACTTATTCTACGGGTTCAGTTACTCCCGACGGTTTGTTCCCGCTCACTAAGCTCCAGTAGCTCAGCCCCTCTTCTTGATACTATTTTTGCAGGATGTTGGACAGGAGAACTTATAGCCGGTCGTCTGACTACGAGTTAGAGGAGATGTACTGTAGCTGGCTCTGACTCCGTGTCTAGAAATCCTGTATCTTATTATGAGTGTTGTGAGAATTTATGGTTGAGACAATATCTTATTTGGTGATGTATTAAACAATGTTTATCATTTGAGGATTATGTTATAATATGCTTGTTTAATTACCTTCCACATGTAGTTATTTCTTCAGTTAATTAGCTGATTACAGCCTTAGGTTTAGGGTTCATTCCCTAGATCTGGCTGGTGTGACACCTGGGTCCTGAAAAGGATAAGGGTGTTACAGAGAGAGCTCAAGGGAGTCAACCGAGCAATACCAAGGAAAACCCCCACGGGGATTTAAAGGCTATCTTGCTCAGAAATGGGAAGGAAGTAGAGATGTTAGTCAGAAAGCCTGACAAGGTAACCACCCAGGTAGAAATGGGTGAATCATCAGGAACCAAGGAGAGCGTTGTTGAAGAGCACCAAGCAAAGGATAAGGGAATAGAAACTGCACCTATTCCTGAGTACCAGCCTAAAGTTCCCTATCCAGAAAGATTGAAGAAAACAAAGGATGATGCATATTTTAAGAAATTCTTGGAGACAATTAAGCAACTGCATGTGGGCTTATCTCTTGTTAATGTACTTTCTCAAATGCCTAAATATGCCAAGTACATGAAGGAACTGTTGACCAACAAGAGGAAACTAGAAGAAGTCACAGCAGTAACCTTGAACTCTCAATGCTCAGCAATACTCCAAACAAACCTACCAAGAAAGTTAAAGGATCCAGGAAGCATGGTTATCCCCTGTGTTTTTGGAGATGGTGTGGAGGAGAGTGCTCTAGCAGATTCAGGCGCTAGCATCAATGTCGTGCCTTACAAGCTATTCATGAAGCTAGGCCTAGGAGAGCCCGAAGCCACAATAATGACCATTCAACTTGCCGATCGATCTGTAAAGAAACCACGAGGAATGGCATTATATGTGTTAGTCAGGGTGGATAAGCTTGTGTTTCCCCGATGACTTTGTATTGCTGGACATTGACGATGATGTTGAAGTACCCATCATCCTAGGAAGACCACTTTTAGCTACTAAAAAAGCCCTACATGATCACGCTGAAGGTAAGATGTCCTTAAGAGTGGGCAATAGCACACTTGAATTAAAGCTTCCTACAGCAATGCGATACACGCTTAATGATACAACCTACTTCATTGATCATCTCGAGCTTATCTCTAAGAGTTGCATACAAGAAGTGTTGCAAGCCGACCTACTCGAAGAATATTTAGGACAGCTGGATGATGAGAAAGACCACTTTGTGGAGATCAACCCCAATTTTTGAAGGGAGAGCAATCAAGGGCAAACAAAGAAGAAGGATAAGGGGTCAAGTAAATTATTTTTTCAACTATTATTTTGTAAGGAAAAAGACAAGAAGAAAAGTAACGAAGCTACCCCCTTCCATAGTAAGGAAAGAAATCCATCACTTGCTCGCATTGACGAGTCCCCCATATACTCCAGCTTAGGGTTCCCCTTGTATGGAAATTGTTTCAAGGGGAAAGTCCATGAGGGGATTCACGCATTTGATCGACAATTATGTATAGATGCATTCTAACATGCCTAGCTCACCATTTTCCCTTACTCTCTTGCAAATTTCCTAATTTTTGCCAACATACGACCATAGCCCTACTTGTAGGCTCCGCGCACTGCATACGGGCCAGCTTACGGCCGTAAGCGCCCGTATGACAGCCATACGGGCAAGCACACGCCCGTAAGCTTACCGATACGCTGTCCTACATCTAAATTTTTACAGTTATGGCACTGGTTTGACATTGATCCTACTTTTCAATTACAGGTATGGCCTGCACAAAGCAAGTAGGCGGTAAGGGTGTAAAGAGGAAAAGGACTGAGCAACCTTCTTCTTCTTCGAGCCCCCATTTCCTTAAGGAGCACTATTAGGCACGCTACGCCATCCTCTCCAAGAAGGAATTCGGTCCCACTCGATACATCGACTGGATGGTGCTACGTGAGCTCGGGATTGAGGAGGAGGTCCGGAGCCTAATCACGTTCAGCAGATGGGACCGAGCGTTCACCATTTTTGAGACAGCCTACCGTGAAATGGCACTAGAGGTCCTGAGTAGCTTCAAGGTTGACAGGAGCTATTTCACTGTCGGGACCCCGAATGCCATCCGCTTCCAAGTCCATGGTGTGGTGCGGCAGCTCAGCATCACCAACTTCTTTGTCTACCTCGGACTGTATGACAGAGATTACACAGGGACAGACGAGTACCAGGAGCTGGCCGTAGACTTCCCGGTACACACATCATTTGCCGCCTATTGGCGCCAGGTCTCCCGAGCAGCCACAATAGAGCCAAAGAAGGCGTCCTACCTCTTCGATCCGATCCATCAATACATTTAGGCTCTCACGAGCATATCGATCGCAAGGTGGGACGACAATACCGGTCACGTTACCGTTCCTGACCTTCTAGTGCTCTATAGTATGGTTGAGCGAGTCCCGATCCACCTTGGCCACTTCATCGCGGATTACATTGCCCACCGGGGGTCGCTGAGAAGCTGAAGCTGATTCATGCTGGACCCTATATCACTCATTTGTTGCGTGACATGAGTCTCCTTAGTCCCCATCCCCAACCTCACCGGATCCGCGTGATGTAACCGCTCAGCTTCTCGACCCTCCAGTCGATGGGGTTGATCACGCGCACACCACGGGGATATGCCTTTTGGGGACACGAGCGCCAGACAAACCTAGTTGCCGATGAGAAGGAGCCACCAACCCCAGCTCCATTTCCCTTAGAGGGACTAACTTCTTCTGCCCCTCCTCGACATACCATCCCAAGCCACCCCCAGCTTATCACTTTGCTCGAGGCGATTCAGGCCGGGCAACAGAGTATCCTCCAGGAGCTTGCACGCATCAGCGACTCCCAGCGCTGACTCGAGGAGGAGCAGAGCCGACTTCGCGCATCAGTTCAGTGTCTCTCTGATTCTAACCGATAAGCGTAGGAGCAGATTGAGCCACTCTGTTGGAAGGTCGGATAGATCCTTTACACATTGCGTGAGCAGAGGGGATCACCTGCGGCGGTAGCTTCTACACATACTTCCTCTATACCACTGCACGCGCACCACTCACCTTATTCTTCTTCTCGGGAGCCCCATGTTGTCGCGACACCACCAACAGCACTACCAGCAGCACTTGGGAGTCCAGCACATGCTACCACCCTTGTCTCTTCCTCTAGCTCGCATTGAGAGGGATTTTTGGGATCTACTTCACATTTTCTATTTTAGTTAACAAGGGTTTCACTCTGCTACACATTTTGTACTTTTTCCTCTACAGCCGATTGAGACTCCATTCTCTATGATATATATATTTTCTTTTTATGCGATTATTTCTTCTGATTCTCTTTGATGCTTGCAGAGTTGTCTTTCAAATTATGGATGCAGTCCCTTTTAAATCACTCAAGCAATTGGACACAATCCCCAAATGAATCGGGGAAGTTTTAGTTTGCCCATATTCTTTTATTATATCCCTATTGTTTGCATTGAGGACAATGCAATTTTTAAGTGTGGGGATGGATACATATAATAGTCATTGCAAATTTATAAGTGTAGGGATAGTGTCCTATGAACTTCATTGCATATCTTTATAAATTAATTCATTACAAATCATTACACATACATACATGTTTAGTGTACACCAATGATGGCACGTTGAAAAATTGTATTCAATTTTGTTTTACTCTTAGTTTACACTATTTGAGCAAAATTTTTAATTTTTCCTATGAAACATCGTGGACACTTAGAGAAAAATCTGCATGACTTTTATATATTCTCCAGTGACATTAGATAACCCAATATTGTGTCTCCTTGATTTAGATTGTTAAGTTTTACTTTCAATGGCTCGAAGATGTTTCGTGGCACTAGTTCAAACTCCTAGACCGTGCAAGTAGAGTTGTGCATAGTGAATAAATTCTGGTGTATAGAGACTACAAAAATATAGACCAAGATAGTGTTCCTCTACTCTTGTTGATGAAGTAGACTCGGGGTTCTGACTCCTAATCAGAGTGTCCCTCAAGCTAAAAAATCCTTTATGAGCATGAGCGCGTGTATGTTGAGTTTTAATCTTCTGAGTAGTTGGGTGTTCCGGTGCCTAACCAGCATATGCATCCTTCAAAAAGGGAGATCTACACTCTATGTTAATCTTGGATCCCCCGGAAAGTCAGATCTACTAGAGATGCCCTACCGGGACCTATGTGAAAAGAAAAGAGAAAATTGAAAATTTGAAGCGAAAAGAACAAAAAAACAAAAAAAAAAATTTCTTAAGGGCTTGTTGTTTTGTACTTAGATCCTCAAGGAACCTCTAGAGTCCATTAAAGGTATGCTTGCCACTCTAAAATTCAGGAACATGGTAAGTGGAGTGAAACTCTCATCGAGAGTGATTTGAAATCGTGTCTTGAGATTGATCTAAGTCTGAGGTGTTGAAATAGGAAAATGTAATTGTCAATGGTGAATCCTTTAAGTACAACAAAATGTAAATGCTTTAGCCTAAGTTTGAACACTTATCATTTTTTTAAATTTTTATTTCTTTGTTCGCTTGAGGACAAGCAAACACTTAAGTGAGGGGATATTTGTGATAAGCGTTTAATTGATCATGTTTTTATAACAATTCATTGTACATTATTCATGTAATTTCGCATAATTCCTGCCCATTGATGCTTAATTTGTGTTAATTCTTATTTTCAAGGCATCTGAGAGCTTCGAGAGCGAAGCAGAAGAAATACAAATCAAATCGAAGCTATTAGCAGATTTACTAAAGCCATACGAGCAAGCTTATGGCTGTAAGTATGCCCGTATGATAAAGATACAGGCATGCTTACGGCCGTAAGCACCCGTATAGGAACTCTGAGCACACATCTCCCCAACATATAGAGAGTTACACGGGCACACATATGACCGTATCATCAACCGTGTAAACTGGGGATGAAGCTTAGGGGCAATTATACGGCCGTATGAGAGCTCGTATGCCTCGCGCTCAGACGCGAGGTTGATTTGAGTCCGAATATGATGGATTGGGTTACTAACCATGTGTATTAACCTGAACCCGATAAATAACTGAATTAGGGTTTAGAGAAGAGGCTTTTTGGATCTTGAACATCAACATCCTCTTCGAGGCTCCCAACTTTCGCTCCATCTTGGAGATTAGGGCACATTGAAGATTTTGGAGCAAATGGAGAAAGGCGAGCATTGAATGGACACCGCAAACGGTCATCGCCAACGATGGAGGGAAGAGTGTTTCTTATCATGATTCTTATCTTTTCCTCTTTGATTGTATTGGATTTGTGTTCCCCTTTTATGGGGAACTAACTTGTTAGATACTTGGGCATGATGAACCTCCGAATTTATGCTTTACCTTGCTTGTATGGATTTCTATATTTGAATGAATACTTCAATGTTTGAGAACTTGTTGAATATTTTGTATAGTATTGATGCTTTACCTTGCGACATCTCTAAGTCTCCATCTAGATCTATAGAAGGTGTAGACAATAACGCTCCCTCTATATACCCTAGATCCACTTTAATAGGTGGGGGTTATGAACACGCTGAGAGATCTGGTTCTTAGGAGAGAGACTCTGTAAAATGGATTATTCCCATAACTCTTCCAAGATTATGTGTTCCCTATAACTACTCACGAGCGAAGATTAGTAACTCGCCTTGAAAGAGTGGGTGAAAGCGTTGTAGGAATTCTTGTTCCATTCCTCATATTCATCAATATGAAATCCATACTTGCCCCAATCTATAAATATCCGGAGGGGATTCAATGCCCGAGTATCTATCTTCTCTGATTGTTTACCATCACTATTTTCACCAAGTGCTCTTAAGCCAATTTCCTTCTTGCAATTGGATTTGAAAACCATCAACCTTTGGATAGACTAGGTAGCAGATAATTAGATAGGATTAGTGGTCAAGATCCTTGTGGGTTCATCATCCGACTTTCATAGTCCACTTTATTATTTGATACGGCCCGTGTACTTGCGGTAAGCATTAGTTACAACAAACGCACTTACATCATTGCCTAGAGGGGACCAAGAAGGAGAAAAACCTCCTTATGTAGGAGCCACATAAGGCTTCTAGTAAGCGGAGGTTCCACACTCGAGAAGATACTAACAAACTAGAAATAAGGTTCCTCAATTACGTGCCACTAAATACTAGTCAAGCCAAGATCTTCATGAATATAGAGAACTCAAAAGTGCTCAAATGGCTTGAGAAAATGAAGTACTCCGGAAAGAGGAAAATAACAAGTAATGTCATTTTCATTGAGACTGAGTGATAGTGCTGTTAGCCCGCAAGTGCACGGTGTCGCTCAAGTAGTAAAGTACCCTAAGGGTATGGTAGTCGAATCTACAACGACCGGAACTAGTACTCAATAGAACCCTATTACCTAGTTCAGAAAATATGGTTGGAGATGGATTTATCCTAATTAGAATCAAACTAGACTAAGTTGACAGTTGGTAATCTAGGGTTTATCAATCAGGTGAGTATGGCACCTCGGATCACTATCCCCTAAGAATCCTTCATGACTAATCCTCTAATACTAGTAACCTAATTTTATCTATTCTGGACCATGAAGAACTCTAAATTATTTTAGTCCCGATCTCTCGGTAACCAAACCCTAGTTGTACGGAGGCATCTTAACGTACAACTACATTGTTATTAGTGTTCTATGGTTCTTACTATTAGGTTTTACCCTAATTCGGAATGTGAGTTGTAGTTGCAAAGCAACCCAAGCGACTACCCGATCTCTCGGTGTGCGCCCCCCTATGTTCTGTACAAAGACCTAGCTTGACCACGATCTCTTGTCATACTTCAAGCAATTCAAATAGTATGGCCGGCGCTTTCGCACTAACAAACCATATGAATAAACAAACATAGACTAAATAAAAAGGGAAACTAATATTAAGAAGAATAAAGATTCACAAGTTCCTTTAAGAGTTCAAGGATCCGAGGCACCAGAAGGGGTTTAAGCTCTCATACTAATGACAAGCATTCCAATAAATAAGGAGGAAGACATAAGAAGACTCATCCGCCTTTGACTTCTCTTTAAAACCTAGCTGTCGATTTCTGGATACACCAAAAGTCCCCTGGAAAAGTTGAACGGACGGCCTTTCATAAGTTTCAGACTTTACGCCACATGCCCATATCATCTGTTACATGGTGTGTCATTTCTCACACGGCCGTGTCATCTGTCACACGACTGTGTCTTCAAGCTTGAGCGTGCTTCTTTGATTGATTTCAATTTGAATTCACATGCCTATGGACACGCCCGTGTGGGTGATCGTGTCGCGCTCTGTTTTTGCATTCTTGCTTCGAATTTCTCTAGAATTTTCTTCTTTTTTTCCAAAGTGCTGAATTATCTGCCAATTTACACAAAACACCCAACAACACACAAAAGTCGGAGAAACTACGCCAAAATGGATGCAAAGGGTATGGAAATATGATAAGAAAATATGTATAATTATGCAATCATCACAAATACCCCCAGACTTACACATTTTCTTGTCCTCAAGCAAAGAAAAATATAGAATATAAGCAAGATTATGAGTGCATGATCTCCAATCTTTAAAATTCTTGGGAGTACCTCTAAAGTCCAGGGAAACATAGTGTCAGATGTCATGACAGTTTTTATTTGGAAATAGGCCCTACCTTACACTCGGACTCCCTACGTTTGCGTGTAACCCTTCTTATGGTGCCGCTTACTAACTCAAGCTCGGCCCAGCTAGTCTGAACCTTATTCACTAAATTACTTTTCTCAACTCTTTTAGCTGGGGGTAGTATTTTCATACATACTATGAGGTAGCCTTTTCTCACGGTAGGTCATCAAGTGAACATTTGTGATTCTTAAGATCTGACTACTCAAGAGCCGCTTTCACGCTTCAAAGGTGATAGTTCTTTTTACCATCTTTTCTATACCAGTAAGGCATCCCTAATGGATCCGACTTTCCGCCTGGTAGGGCATCCTTGACGGATCCGACTTTTCAGTTATTCCAGCAATTCTAACATATTTTCTTTTCTTTCTTTTTCTTTTTCTCTCTTTTTTTTCTCTCATATTTTCAAAATAATCTGACAATATCAATGCTTCTCTAATGGTTAAACTAATGGGAGTCCAAACCTAAGCAGACAAGTGATAAAAAAGTCAGGGTTTGTGTTCAAAATTTTTGTGAGGTGTCAAGTAAAGACAAGACTATATATATATTTGAAAAAATTTGACACCTAACGCTAATGTCAACCTAGACCCAAAGAGGGCTCCCAGTCATTAACTATCATAGGTCATCTTAAATCAACACTCATCATAAGCAATAGAATCATAACACTTAATATGTACATTGTCCCCAATTTACGCAATATATGTATTGTTACGGATATATTTGGTAAGACATGTGTCATTGACCTAAAAGACCACCTGTCACACACAGGACTGTGTTTCTTTGGCCACATGGCAATATTTACACAATTCCGTTCGGCAAATAACGTGAGGATTCAATCTTACGAACAAGTCCGTCGGAATTATAGCAACCCTCTTATACAGGGCGTGAGGTGGAAAAAGATAAATAAATATCTAACGCCTCTACAGTGGGTAGGCCTTATCCACTCGCTACAGTAGGCAGATATTTACTCTATTTTACCCACGTGGCACCTACTCGTTAGGCAGCGGATATTTTCCTACCGCCTTAGGAGATATTTTAACTCGCCGCCTTACCTCACAGCTTCTCAAGATATTTTCTTGCCACCTTATATTTTCTCATTCCCCGCCTTACTCCACCGCCTTTCCAAAACCGCCTCTAAGGTGCTATAAAAGGAGAACAGTAGTGGAAGAAAGGGGGGGATCTCAAGATACAAAGAACTGTCTAATCTAAGACTTCTGACTCAAGTTTTCTGACTTAAGCATCGGAGTTAAATCCGGGCAGAAAGGCCCAATTCCGATCACTGCCCTCTCCTTTTTACAGGTTCGTCAATAGGTAGTTCCGATCGGAGTTCAAGGGTGTCCCCTGCGTTCCTTGTTCATAAGCAGAAGTAAGCGTCCACACCAACTATAAATTTTAACCGTTTGTCGAAGGCTGAGGCCAGATCACGAGGCGACAGTAGCCAAAGTGGGAGGTGGACAAGTTTTTGGCATCAACAGTTTGGCGCCGTCCGTGGGGACCCTTACAAAAAGCCAAATGATTACTACTAGAAGGTCAAAACGGATTCAAGAACAAGGAGCACCAAGTAACCCTGAAGAACCTGGAGAAGTCCGAAGACATGAGGAGATTCCGTTGAATAATCCACAGATCTTACCTCCATCGGAAAATCCTCCCGCCCCACCCCAAGAACCCATTCCGGAGTTTTACCTCAACGTGCAGCAGCAGTTGGAACAGTTAACTCAAGCTGTTCATGCTTTAACTCATCCGCCAGTTCCTCCCACACAAATGCCACCAAGTGTGTCAACAATCCCACCAGCCAATTCCGAAAGCAGAGGGAGGACAAGGACTCACATTCATGGAGACAGAAGAGAGAGAACCGCCTTCTCTGCTAGCTCGGAACCCCCCTCCGTTCGACGTCGAGAACAAGCTGCCACAAGAACTGAACAGCATACGAGAGCGGAGCGGACAAGGACCGAACGGAATAGCCCATCTATTCCAACGGTCGACAGAAGAACACAGCGACAAGATCCTTCGCGGGGAAACAAGAAGTCCGAACGGCACGTTATCAGCATGTGTTCACCTTTTATCAAGGAAATATTGGAAGAGCAAGTTCCTGATAATTTCAGACCCCCTGCTATGGTTGCATATGAAGGCAGAACCTATCCTTCTCGTCACCTGAAGTCTTTCCGATCGAAGATGCTTCTCACAGGAATTACCGACGCTCGTATGTGCCGAGCTTTTCCCGCCACCTTAGAGGGAAAAGCGCAAGACTGGTTTGTCGATCTTCCATCTAGCACAGTTCCTTCTTTTCAAATTCTAGCAGATCGCTTCCTAGCTTACTTTGCTAATTACTCAAAACAAAAGAAAACCCCATCTACCCTTCTGCGCGTTAAGCAGCAAGAGGGGGAAACGCTCCAAGCCTATTTAAATCGTTACATAGACGAGACATCTAACGTTGCGGACCTCCTTCTGCGAATGGCTGTGACCTTTTTAATGGAAGGACTGCTAGAATCCCCTTTTCGTTTTTCCCTCACCCTAGATCCACCAAAAACCATCCTCGCCCTTATGATCCATGCCAAAAAGTACATCAATTCCGATGAGATCTACACGGGTTGGGAGGAAGAAGCTCGACGCGAACCGGTGGAAATTCAAAGAGGAAAAACCCACCAAAATGTCAACAGAAGGCCTCCGGACATACGAAAGGAGGGAGAGTCATGCAGGTACAGTAATGGTGGAAATAGAGGTCTGGAAACCCCAACACGCCCTCAACGGCATGTACCACAGCCTAGAGAACCTTCAAAGGAAAAGAAAATCGTCAGATATGACCACCATACCCCACTAAATCAAACAAGAAGCCATATCCTTATGCAAATCAAAGAGCAAAAGCTCCTGACATGGCCAGAGCCTGCAAGAAATCCCGAACGACAAAAGAACAGTAAGAGATATTGTCAGTTTCATCAATCTAAAGGATACGATACGGAGAAATATACCCATTTGATGAACGCTATAGAAGATGTCGTTCGAAGAGGGCAACTGGAGCAATACATCAACCTTGAGATTCAAGGGGAACCTGACACTCCACAACCTGAAGAAGGAGAAATGGTGAGGTTCATTAGTGGTGGACCCGGTTGTGGTGGTGAAAGTTCCGCCTCTCGGAAAAGTTACGCCCGAATGATAGGAGTGGCACAGGAAACAGAAAGACCTCAAAGGAGGTCTCGACCTATGACTCCCATCATCTTTTATGATAACGATGTCAGCAGGGTTCGCCACCCCCATGATGATGCTCTCGTCATTGCCATCATGGTTTCCAGCTTCCAAATGAAGAGAGTTCTGATAGACAGTGGATGTTCAGTTGACATTCTCTTTTGGAGTGCTTTCGAGAGATTGAGATATGATGCGGATAACTTGCTCCCCGTAAAATCATCCTTAGTAGGATTTTCCGGAGGAGTTATACAGCCAGAAGGAATGATCTCCTTGCCGGTTATGGTAGGAAAATCGCCAAGATCATCAACAGTGATGACAAACTTTCTGGTTGTACGCTATGCTTCGAGCTACAACGTTATTCTTGGTAGGCCAACCCTCAACGCCTTGAAAGCCGTAATTTCTACCTACCATCTTCTCTTAAAATTTCCAACTGAAAGTGGCAGCGGAGAAGTAAGAGGAGACCAACCTTTAGCACGACGTGCTATATTGCAACCCTTAAAGGAAAAGTCGTAAACGGGGGCAAAACAAAAGTTTCGGAAGCCATGCTGGTCAAGAATAGCCGAGCAGGAAGAAGAGGAATTCCGACCAATACCAGTTGAAGAGTTGCTTACAGTTTCTCTAGATACAACTAGGATGGAATGTACGGTGCGAATTGGTGCGAATTTAACAAGAGTACAGCAAGAAAATCTCATGGTGGTACTAAGGACAAATTCTGACATTTTCGCCTGGTCACCAGAAGATATGCCAGGTGTGAAACGCAACGTCATCGAACACCGCCTCAACATAGATCAATCATTCAAGCCTATCAAACAGAAAAGGAGAAATTCGGCACCAGAAAGACAGAAGGCCGCAGAAGAAGAAGTGTCAACCCTCTTGAAGGCTGGATTTATCCGAGAGGTGAACTATCCCGACTGGCTAGCTAATGTGGTTCTTGTAAAAAAGCCGTCCGAAAAATGGAGAATGTGCGTAGATTTTACGGACCTAAACAAAGCTTGTCCATCGATGGTTTAGTTGACTCTACGACGGGGCATGAGATGTTAAGTTTTTTAGACGCCTTCTCAGGCTACAATCAAATCCGAATGGCCGAAAAAGATGAGGAAAAAACATCCTTCATTACAAGCACTGGGACTTATTGCTATAAAGTAATGCCGTTCGGATTAAAGAACGCAGGAGCCACCTTCTAGAGACTTATAAATACAGTCTTCAAAGAGCATATCGGCAGAAACGTTGAAGCTTACGTGGATGATATTTTGGTAAAAAGCCAAAAAGCCGACGAACATCTACCGGATTTACAAGAGGCCTTTCTATCCCTTCGGACTTACAACATGCGCTTAAATCCGAATAAGTGTTCTTTCGGTGTCCGCTTAGGGAAATTTCTGGGGTTTGTATTGACACAAAGAGGAATAGAGGCAAATCCAGAAAAAATCAAAGCCATTCTTGATATGGGGTCACCCAAAACTCTTCAAGAAATACAACGACTTCACGGACGCTTAGCGGCTCTGCGAAGGTTCATTTCTAAAGCCGGCGAGAAGAACCTCCCACTTTTTCAAGCCTTACGAAAAGCGCCAAAAATGGAGTGGACAAAAGAATGTGAGAAAGCCTTTCAAGGACTTAAAGATTATCTCCGATCGCCTCAGCTGTTAGCTAAGCCGCAAGTAGGGGAAGAGCTCTACATCTACCTGGCCGCTGCCCCTCGAGCGGTCAGCGCTGTTCTTTTGAGAGAAGACAAGGGAGTTCAGAAACCAGTTTATTACACCAGTAAGATCCTTAACGACGCAGAGTCAAGGTATCTGCCACTTGAAAAGTTGGCTTTCGCCCTCATCACATCCGCACGAAGATTGAGGCCCTATTTCCAAGCTCACAGAGTCACTGTGCTAACCGATCAACCACTAAGGCAAGTTCTCCATAAACCTGAAAATTCCGGACGTCTAGCCAAGTGGGTAATAGAATTGGGTGAGTTCGATCTCACTTATAAACCCCGAACGGCCATCAAGGCTCAAGTGCTAGCGGACTTTATAGCAGAGTTAACCATGCCCACAAGTGGAGATGAGATCCCATCAGCAAATCCAGAAGAAAACCCTAGCATCCCATGGCTCCTATATGTCGATGGATCAGCGACGGAAGAAAAGTCAGGAGCCGGTTTCGTCCTTTATTCTCCCTCTAAGTGGAAGATTGCAACGGTACTCAAGTTCCAATTCCGAGCAACGAATAATGAGGCTGAATACGAAGCCCTAATCGCAGGATTACACTTGGCCAGGGGACTCGGAATTCAGAATCTGCATGTATATTCCGACTCACAGTTGGTCGTAAACCACACCTTGGGTAGTTTCGAAGTAAAAGAGGAAAACATGGTTAAATACCAAGCTGTGGTAAAGAAGATAGTTTCATACTTCGTTTACTTCCAGATTGAAAAAATCGGCCGAGCACAAAATGAAGAAGCAGACGCCTTATCTAAAAGGGCCACGACATCCAACGGAAATACAGAATCCTCTTTTAACCTACAGTACCTTCCCACAAGGACTATTGAAAGGCTAGAAGAGGAAGTGCAAAATGCGGCGGAAGAGACGAGTTGGATTGATCCCATTAGAAACTACCTGCAAGGTGGACCTCTACCATCCAACAAAATGGAAGCCAGACGGATTTCGTATAGATCTGCTCAGTACACCATTATTGGCGAAAACCTATACAAAAGGTCCTATACACAACCCTTCTTACGATGCGTACGTCCAAAAGAAGCCAACTATATTCTGCAAGAGATTCACAAGGGCATCGGAGGAGGTCATATAGGAGGCAAAGCCTTTAGTTACAAAGTCCTGCGATAAGGCTATTATTGGCCAACATTAACTCAAGATGTAGTGGCATTCGCCCGTAAGTGTGACGCCTGCCAACGGCATTCCAAGATCCAAAGACGACCGTCTACGCTGCTTACACCAATTATCAGCCCTCGACCATTTGCTATCTGGGGGGTTGATCTTCTAGGGCCATTTCCTACTTCAACTCGACAGATGAAATTTCTAATAGTTGCTATAGACTACTTCACCAAATGGGTAGAGGTCGAGCCCTTGGCCAAGATCACGGAAAAAGCGTGTCAAGGATTCTTATGGCGAACGGTTATCTGTCGATTCGGAATTCCAGTTTCCTTCATTTCTGACAATGGGCGACAATTTGATACAAGGCTTTGAAAAGCTTTTGTTCTGAACTCGGAATTGAATCCAGATTAACTTCTGTAACACATCCTCAAACCAACGGCTAGGTAGAGGTGACAAACCGTACCTTGCTCCAAACTCTGAAAACCCGGGTGTCCAAAAACGGAACTAATTGGGTGGAAGAAATTTCGAGCGCCCTTTGGGCCTACAGGACAACTGCAAGAACTCCCACAGGGGAAAGCCCATTTTCTCTTACTTACGGGGCCGAAGCCGTCATTCCCGCAGAAATAGGAATGCCTACCTTGCGAACACAAATGCACTTTCTCGTTAGAAGAAAATGAGAAAAATCTCCGGCGGAACTTGATCTACTCAAGAACGAAGAATAACGCGGAAACAAAGGCGGCTATCTATCGCCAAAGAGTGAAAAGGTTCTATGACACAAGGGTGGAAAGAGTCTTCTTCCAAATCGGTGATCTGTTCCTGAGAGAAAATGAATTCCAAGTAAATAAAAGCCGAACGGGGAAGCTAACTCCTAACTGGGAAGGCCCTTATGTCATTCGTGAGAATCGTCCGAAAGGTGCACTTACTATCTAGTAAATATGGAAGGAAAAACACTCAAACACCCATTTCATGCTGAACACCTACGACGCTACTATCAGTAAAAACTGTAGAAGTCTCTTAAATGTCTCATGGAATAAAGGGTCAAGTCTTTTCCATTCTACAGAAATTCCCATTCTACAAAAATACGGTGAAATTCCCATTCCTAAAGGATGAGTCGGAATTATCCTACAAGGATAAAACGACAACTCTCATCCAAAAACAAGGGGCAAAATCCCGATCGAAATATGAGGCAACAATCTCATTTATGAAGATGAGGACCTTACTCAACAACTTAAAGTCCCATGATCGGACTAAGGAGAGAAGAACCCGTTACGAAGCTTATCTTACCAACCAAATGAAGAAGGAAAGACTCTACGAAGAACTTCAGCGAATCCCTTACATGGTTAAAGATAACCGTCACTCGGAAATAAATCTTCACCAAAATAAAGGTTTGCATTTCATTTATACGAATAGAAGTTACATTCCAAATAATTGAGAATTTACAAGAACAGTTCACAAAAGTACTAAAACATCCTAAGAACTAGGACCCTCGGGGCAGCCAGCTGCTTCTGAAGGAACTTGGGTTGAAGGCTCCGAGGGGGCGGGGACATAAGCGTCTGGGATCATAATAATTTGTTGCTCTTTTAGCTCAATATAAGTCTTTAAGACCCCAGCAAGCCCCATAGATAGCACTTCAGCCGGGGGAATATGGTGACCCACCTGCTGCACCACCGAATATATGCGGGTGGCCCCCTCTTTAGCCTTCGCCCTAAGCCGAGCGACCTCCTTCTCTAGTTTATCCGCTCGTTCTATCGAATCTTTAATTTCTTGCGAGTCGGATTTGGGAGTTTTTAATCGTGAAGATAGGTCCGCCTTAAGGGTGTCGCGCTCCCCTTTTACTTCCTCTAGCTCTGCTTGAACAACAGCATGCTCAGCACCCTTCAGCATCAGCTCCCATCGGGCTTCAGCTTGCCCCTCTTGAGCAGATTTGAGTTCCTTCTCCAAACTGCTAGAGTTATCTTGTAACGTTTTAACATTCTCCTCAGCAGCAAGAAGGGAACCCTTAGAAATGGACAGCCTGGCCGACAAATCCTCCTTCTCTTTTGCCATAACAGCCAGCTGCTGAAGCCGCTCAGCTTTATCCTTCTCATAAGTATGGATAATAGCGAGCTGCTCTTTTTCTTTCCCCTCAAGGGCCGCCACCTTAGAGTTTAATTGGGCGATTTCCGCCCTATATGCTTCTTTCTTTGCCGAGTCCTCTTGGCAAAGATTGCCAACTCGGTCCGCCCATTGCGCAGTCTACGAAATAACAAATAAGTTAGCAGCATTAATACCGAGCAAAAAAGTAAAACTAATACGAGGGTAATCCTTACCAGCATAACCGAGCGAAATAGTTGAGAGATGGCCTCTTCCCTTCCAGCTCTATGAAGTTTGAATGAGAGCTGTTCGGGTCTCATGGCCATCAAAACAGTCTTTACAGTCCGAAAATGGACATCTTCGGAGGGCACCTCCTTCCCTTGAGGTGCCGATCCCCTTAAAACCGAGTCCGCCACCCTCAATTTGTCCAGGACAGCCGCTTCTCCTGCCTCCGCCTGTAAAATAGAACCTAGGTTCAAGATTCTGAACGAAGCATACCCACAGAAAATGTATATATCGAGATTCTCACCTCCATAAGAAGGATATCCTCCGGCCGACTGGAAGAAGGACCTTCAGAAATTGGAGACAAGGCCGGGCGGACTTCTTCCGCACGAACTTCTTCTGGAGGCACCTCCGCTTGTTCTCCTACAATTCCATGACCCGATGCGTCCTCGGAATTCTTTCTCTTTGTCCTCTTCTCCCGTGAGGGCCCTGCATTAAGGTTGCTTTTGACCCCCTTCTTGGAAGAGTCAACTTCTTTTGTCTTCCTCTTCCTTTTTTCCTCCTTGGAGGTATCAGCGCCTGTGCTAGACACCGCCTCCTTCTTCTTCCACCCGCGAGGCAAAGGCGGATGGACTTCACCTTCGAAAGAGGCCAAAAGGCCCTTAACGTAGCTCAGGTCCTCGTCCTCCATCGGATTTTCTGCAAGGGGAATTCCAAAGCAAGTTAGCTATCATAGTTACAAGTTAAGCCAAATAAGAGACACGAATAAGTCCTACCGGCAGACACTATTAAATGACATTTAACGAGATTTTCTTTTGTCAAGAACTCATCCATATACACTTTGGATAGCCCCGTCATCGACTTAAGAAGAACCTTCTCTTCTTTCGTCATTTCCTCACAGGAAATATCCGTTCGGGGAACCTCCCACTTGGTTCGGACATCCCACTCGGATTTACTTTTAACAAAGAAAAATTTACTCTTCCATCGCTTAATGGAAGAGGGAACTTTCCCTAAAAACTTCCTCCCAGAACGAGCCGAAAATAATACCAGTCGGCATTGGAATCTAAGCATAGACTAAATAACATACGGAACCAACGGACAGTCGGATTTACTCCGTAATTCTTGAAAACAACAACAAAACCGTTCAGTAATCTCCAAGAATTCGGAGTCAACTGCGAAGGACACAAGTGATATTCCTCTAGGATCGCCTTGGCAAAGTTAGAAAAGGGAAGCCTAAGGCCACCCGATAGCGCATCTTGATAGATGGCAATCTCCCCATCCCTGGGAGAACTTGCCCTCTCCCTAAATAGGGAACCCTAACCTCAAACAGAGAGGGGTCTATCTCATATTTTTCCACCAGGCTATCTACATCCTTTTGCCCAAGGAGACTTATGAACGTACCCGACCCCCTACCCATTGCCCTAGACGCAGGATGAATTCGCAGACCCTGAACTAGAACATCCCTAGGTTTGCCTGGAGCCGCACCAGAAATCACGGGGTTGGACTGTGAAGGGATCAGAGGCCCATGAGAAGAACTAGAGGAAGAAGATATCGCACTAGCCATTACCTTAGAAGGAAAAAAAAGACAAGAAAAAGACACAGAAAGCTTAGACCAAGGTTCGCCGGAGAAGAAGAAGTCTTAGGAAGAAGAAGACGACACGCTTCTACTTTCGAGATAAAACCTTTTCTTTTCTTCCTGTACGATTCTGCTTATAAGCAAAGAAGATGGATCCTTCACCGTTGGATCTTAGAGCCACACCACTATCGAACCATCGAACCAAAGGTCCTCGAATCGGAACCGTCCAAATAACCATCATTACACCTCCTCAAACAGTTCAAAATTTCGTCCACGTCAGCACACCAGACGCTGCCTAACACACAGAAAACCACGCTCATCACCCATCATGATGTTGACAAACGCGCACGCCGCGCACGTCGCACCACTGTCTCCCTTTAAAGCTAAATAGTAGAAGGGACACGTGTCTTCTCAGGGAGCAATGAGCGTTATATGGGAAATGGAGCCTGTGCTGTAGAAGACAAAACACACACTCCAACATAGGATCACCAGTGATGGCCTCATAAAAACACCAAAGAATTTAGAAGCAAAACGACAAATGATCATTTATTCATGTTACAGGACGATCGAGGAAAAAAAAAAAAAAAAAAAAAAACAACAGCATAGCAAACCCTAAACATATTTTCCGACGGACTCACCTAGCTAAACATCTGCGGACCCATCCGAAGACACGCTCGGATAAGACTCAGAGGAGACACACGGACTTCCGCAACCATCATTGTCCTCATTATTATTGGGGGAACCTGGTTCGGCGCGGGGGCGAAGGTGGGGGCCCACCTCTCTACGGCAGGAGTCATCGCCAAACATCTCAACATCGAAATGCATACCCCCTGCACAAGTAAAAATTAAGAGGTCCCCCGCCTCCACGTCGTGATCAACATAGAAAGCTTCCCACCCTGCATCGATGCTTATCTCGCCTACACCCCTGTCAATCAACAGAATAGACGGCCATACACAGCCGTTCGGACTTACCAAATGGATCACTCTAGTCCTTAATTCCGATAGATGCTCGTAAAAAGAACTGAGAATTCGTAAGTGATGAGAACATTGAGAAAAAGTAAAAAATTTATAAAAAGACAAGCGTTGAGCCATTTTGCAAAGACAAAAGAGTAGAAAAGATTTCTGACAAAACACACTATCCATACAAGCCCTTAAATAGAAGAACCTATCGACACTATAGGCGAGAATTCCGGAACAAAAATCTACCTCGATAACAGAGAGAGGATAACATAGTAAACGTCGGTCGCCTATTAAAGCACATGTACTTAAGACGTCGTAGACATAAACAGAGCCTACGCCTACATAGACATGGTGAAAAATACTTGTTCTCGAACCAAGCGAAACGTGCGATTAGCTCAACCCTCGCTCAGATTTTTCGAAGAAGTACACTTTTGGGGGGACTATTGTTACGGATATATTTGGTAAGACATGTGTCATTGACCTAAAAGACCACCTGTCACACACAGGACCGTGTTTCTTTGGCCACATGGCAATATTTACACAATTCCGTTCGGCAAATAACGTGAGGATTCAATCTTACGAACAAGTCCGTCGGAATTATAGCAACCCTCTTATACAGGGCGTGAGGTGGAAAAAGAGAAATAAATATCTAACGCCTCTACAGTGGGTAGGCCTTATCCACTCGCTACAGTAGGCAGATATTTACTCTATTTTACCCATGTGGCACCTACTCGTTAGGTAGCGGATATTTTCCTACCGCCTTAGGAGATATTTTAACTCGTCGCCTTACCTCACCGCCTCTTAAGATATTTTCTTGCCACCTTATATTTTCTCATTCACCGCCTTACTCCACCGCCTTTCCAAAACCGCCTCTAAGGTGCTATAAAAGGAGAACGGTAGTGGAAGAAAGGGGGGGGATCTCAAGATACAAACAACTGTCTAATCTAAGACTTCTGACTCAAGTTTTCTAACTTAAGCATCGGAGTTAAATCCGGGCAGAAAGGCCCAATTCCGATCACTGCCCTCTCCTTTTTACAGGTTCGTCAATAGGTAATTTCGATCGGAGTTCCAGGGTGTCCCCTGTGTTCCCTGTTCATAAGCAGAAGTAAGCGTCCACACCAACTATAAATTTTAACCGTTTGTCGAAGGCTGAGGCCAGATCACGAGGCGACAGTAGCTAAAGTGGGAGGTGGACCAGTTTTTGGCATCAACATGTATAATGAAGATATGACATGCAAGATCAAAAAGGAAAAGTGTTCACTTTACTACTCTGTGGTGGTGGTGCTAGTGTGAAGATTCTGACAAGTTCTTGTATCGTGATTTCCAAAGTACCCTGTGATATAGAAAGCACAAAAGTGAGTCTCAAAATGTAATATATAGAGATAGCGAAATCGTGGTGCCTTGGTTTTCGAAAATAAAAGAAAAAAAATACAAAAGTGGTGATAAAAAGAAAAACTCCTGATGCTCAGTTATCATACTCCTCCTCGTCGTCATCATAGGTCTCAGAGTCGTTGTTGGCATCCACCTCCCCATCTCTCGTGGTGCGCATAGGAGCAACTGGTGGGGATGTGTACTGGTGACCACCCTGCTAGATCAGAAAGTAGACCGCCCCTATCAGCCAATCTAGTCCTGTATCGTGCTCGATTGTGGTCCGTCCTGGAGTTGGTACGGGTGCTGGTAGTGGTGATGGTGAGAGTGGTGGTGTAGTGCTCGGTCCTGTTACTGCCAAATCTGCTGGCTCCTACCGCAGAGTCGTGTCAGGTTCGATGACTCTGTAGGTGGTCCCCCTGTAGGTCTAGATTGGTCGGACTATCCTAAGTTCCCGTAGTGTCTCGAATGTGATCTCGAAGGTCCCTCCTACCATCGTTAATCTCATCGTGGTTCCTATTTAGAGTAGACCCATCCTCGGACAAGTCTGGCAATGTATGGGCCCGCGAAGATGCTCTGGGTCCTGGGGAAGGAGCCCTGATGGAGCAATGTGACGACCCAACCCAAGTGGATTGGGAATCCCTCCACCATGCTCGATAGGAAGAGGAAGTCTCTGGTGTCGACCATGCACCCCTGTGCTATCGCCTTTCTTTGTGAAAGAGTGTGTAAGGACGTAATAGATGTACCTGAGGCCTAGAGTCCTGAGTGTCCTAGCTTTCTACCGCACCGGGTCATACCTAGCCTATGTGCTGAGTGTGAGCCAATAATCGAGCTCCGACCTCTCGTGCGGTCTCACGGTGCTGAGGGCCTCGTACTCGGATGTCTGGGTGAACTCCTCATCGTAGAGTCCATTATGGAGAGCAAACTCGGTGTAGCTCATCATGTGCATCACGCTCCTCAATTGGAACTGTATTTGATCTAGCCTGTGCCATAATAGCAGGGCGTCTCCTCGGGTGATCGTGAAGATGGCCAGGACCTCCAACGTGAGATCTCAGTACGCTATCTCCTCGATAGTGAGCAACCTCCTCCAACCTCCTACTGTGAGGAGGCAGTTGACCTCGTCGGCGAGGCCCACATCCTCCAGGACCTTGAAGTCAATGACTCGGGTTTCCCTAAAGTTCTTATGGAGTAGGACGGCATACCTCCTCTTATAGATCTCTGACCCAAAGCTCAGTTCAGGTGGGTCCTGGGAGCTTCCTTCTCCTCCCTTCCTCTTTGGGGGTTGCCCGGGAATTTTCTTCTTAAAGCCCATCACTCCATGGTGTTGGTGGTAGACATGGGTATGTAGGAATCCGACATGGCAGTGTCGATGAACTGTGGTGGTGAATCGAGATGGTGGTCGAGCCTACGGCGCTGAGGTGTGACTGGATGGGTGTGTGGCTGGAGTGAGAAAAGAAGATGGGGGGTTCTCGTGAGGGAAGAGGAAGAAGAGGGGACCCCAATAGTGGTGGTGGCGCCCCTCTTTCCGTAATTAAAACCCTAGATTTTTTCAATCTCCATGCGGGACACGGCCGTGTCCTTGTCCACAGATGGTTGTGTGGGCCTCGGTCTCTCATCTGTTCTCTTGCGTTTCCTTCTTGAGCATGACACACCCATGTCACTAAGTGTGTGACTCTCAGTCTTCTGGCGCTCGTTCCTTCTTTCTATCCCGTGAACCGCAGGGTCTGGTACACGCCCGTGTGGAAGGGCGTGTACTACCTTGTAACCTCCTGCGTTTGTGGCTTTTTCCCTACTTTCACCTACACCAAAGTTTTATAGACTCCAAAGAAAGAAATTAGTTGGTAAAACACTTAAAAATAATATAATAATTGAGCATCATCAAAAAGATAGTCTCACCACTAATGTATGTCTAAAACTAAACCTAACATAATCCTACTCATGAAAACTAACTAGAAGACTACCTAAAATCACTAAGCTTGGGTTGCCTCCTAAGAAGCTCTTGTTTTACGTTGTTAGCTTGACGTACCTGTACACTCATAGGGGTTCGAATAAGTGATACCTTTCAGCTTCCTTGCTGGGTGGAAAATTCTCCAAGGCCTGCATGCTTAAATAGGAAATATATTCATACTCACAGGATTGGCTCCACGATGAGCCTGGTAGCGGGTTGACGTTTGAGAGTGAGTTGCACTTTTTTGCTTGCCCTCCGCTTCGTTTGCCCAGGATTATTGTCCTTCGTGAACAGACCTGGTTGTTTGTGTTTTTGATTATCCTCCTTTTCCTTTTCTCCCTAAGGAGATGTTTCATCCGAGAAAATATACTCCAATTGGTTCTTTAGTAGCTCGTCCTGCACATAATCAGAAATGAGATCGTCAATAAGGTCAATAAAGTAGCAAGAATCGTCAAACTCCATCGGGTGTCACATGGCAGATTGAAGATTGAACATGACTTTCTCATCTCCAACTCTTAGCGTCATCCATCCATCCTTGACGTCAAATAAAGCTTTTACTATCTTCAGGAATGGTCTCTGGAGGATGAGGGGTACTTCCACTTGGTCGTCCAGGTCTAGTATGATGAAGTCCACCGGAAAGATGAACTTATCTACTTTGACTAATATGTCCTCAATGACTCTGATTGAGCCTAATGCTTATGCTTATACCGCAAGTACACGTACCAAGTAGTAAAGTGGACTATGGAAGTCGGATGTCTAATCCACAAGGACCTATATCACTAATCCTATCCATTTGTCTATTACCTAGCCTATCCAAAGGTTGGTTTGAAATTCTACTCTAATTACTAAATTAAGAATGACTCAAAATCAACTTGGTGAGAATAGTAATGACAATCAATCATAAAGGGGAGATACTCGGGCAATAAATTCCCTCTTGATATTTGCAAGTAAAGGCAAGTATGGATTTCTACTTGAAGAATGTTAGTTTATGGACCAAGAGTTCCTACAAGGCTTTCACACCCTCTGTCGAGGCGAGTTACTAACCTAATACCCTCATTGGATTAACATTCTAGGGAGCCTATATCTTGGAAGAGTTGTAGGAATAATACATCTAAAGGAGCCTCTCACCTAAATACCAGATGTCTCGACGTATTCACAACCCCCACTTATTGAAGTAGATCTATATATACAGGGAGGTGTTCACTAGCTATGCCTATATAAATCCTATTGACACTTATAGTTGTTTTCTGAAAACATTAAGACATTCATTCAAATATAGAAATCTATACAAGAAAAGTTAAGTACTAATCTGGAGGTTCATCATACCCAAGTATCAAACAATTTAGTTCCCCATCAATAGGGAACACGAATCCAATACAAAGTTTAAGAGAACGAAATTAAACATGATATGAGATACCCTTCTCTCCACCATTGGTGAGGACTATTGGTGGGATGTGTAGATTTGCAATAAAGATGCCCCTTCGACGTTTGCCGTCACCTTCTTGCTCCAAGGACTTCAATGAAACCCTATTCTCCAAGATAGAGAAGGGATAGGAGCCCCAAGATAGATGATGAGCCATTATTCTCAATAACAAGAACTCCCTCTCAAACCCTAAAATCTCCTCATTATAGGGCCCAGGTGAATTTACATAAAAGGTGCCCAAATCGGGTTAGCCCGGATTCAAATCTGCAACAAAATCAGGTTAGGTTGCGTCTTAATCGCAAGACATGCGGGCGGTCATGCGGGTGCACAGTTGGCCGCACACTATATCACCGGGCGATGCGCTTTATGGTGCGGCGGCACACTCGGTCTCACGACTCTCTCTAAGAATCTTGGAGGTATGCACTTTGAGCACTCATGCGGGCACGTACGGGCGCACGCTCAACCACACGACTCTCTGTAAAATCCATCTATATGCTTCTGCTGTGTTGTGCGGTCGAGAGGTGCGTGTGTGTGCTGGTGTTTCCTTCTTCGTATGAGTGCGTGCGAGTGCGCGCTCAACCACACGGCTTCAGTAAACTTGGTGTTCAACCCCAAATTGTGCCAAATTTCTTCCATTTTGCTCTCGAGGCTCTCTAAGGCCCTATAAATAAGAATTAACGTAAATTAAGTACCAGTGGGCTAAAAGTACTCTGAATCACATACATAGTGTACATGAAAATGATATTAAAATATGATCAATTGAACGCTTATCAAATATCCCCACACATAAGTGTTTTCTTGTCCTCAAGCAAACAAACAAATAAATATTCAAGACATGAGAATCGTTCATCCTCAGGCTATAAAGAACTTGCATTTTATTTTACTCAAAGGATTCACCATTGACACGTGCATTTTCCTATTTCAATACCTTAGACTTAGGTTAATCTCACAGCACATTTTAATATAGCTCTAGATGAGCGTTTCACTCCACTTACCATGTCCCGAGTCTTAGAGTGGCAAGCATACCCTCAGTGGACTCTAGAGGTTCCTTGGGGCTATAAGTGCAAATCATCTAGCCCTTTAAGAAAAATAAACTTTTTTTTTGTTCTTTTCTTTTCAATTTTTTGACTTTCTAGGGGACTCAAGATTAACATAGAGTGTGGATCTCCTTTTTTGAGGGATGCCCATGCTGGTTAAGCACCAGAACACCCAGAGGATTACAGCTCTACATGCTCACGCTCATGCTCACAAGTTACTTTTTAGCTTGAGAGATACTCTGATTAGGAGCCAAAAACCCGAGCTTACTTCGTCACCAAGAGTAGAGGAGCACTATATTGGTTCTTATTTTCATAGTCTCCATGCACAAAACTTTTTCACTATTTACAATTCTACTTGCAAGGGCTAGAAGTTTGACTAGTGCCACTAAAACTCTTGAAGCCATTGAAGATAGTACTTGACAATCTAAATCAAGGAAACATGGTCATGGGTTATCTAAAGTCACTAGAGAATATATAATAGGCATGAGGATTTTCTCTAAGTGTCCAAGGTGTTTTATAGGAAAAATTTAAAAATTTCGCTCAAATGGTGCAAACTAAGAGTAGAACAAAATTGTGTATAATGCAGTCATTGTTGTATACTAAGTATGTATTTACAAAGATATGCAATGAATTAATTGGATACTATCCCTTCACTTAAAGATTTGCAATGAATTAATTTATAAAGATATTTAATGAATTTCAAAAACTACATATGTGTACCCATCCCCACACTCAAAATTTTGCATTATCCTCAATACAAACAATCAAGCATAGAATTTATAATAGATGCTATGAAAGAATTGAAGAGGGTAAACTGAAACTTCCCCTATTATTTGATGATATTTTCCATGATGAGAGTGAAACCAAGGTGAAGTTGCAGTGTTGTTCATCATACAACATTCTTTTAATAATCCTGTAAGCATGAAGGGAGATCAAAAGACACAACCGCATAATAAAACAAAGTAGTATAAAAGAAGATGTCTCTACTGAAGCTAAGAAAAGAAGATAACAAAAGTGTAGCAAGTATAGACCCTTGTTAACTATAACATCTGTGATACAAATCCTGATTGATTAACTCCGGGTGGGGTCTTTATTGAAATCTCAAGGGTGGCGAGTGGGGTGCCCCTGGGTGGTGCTGGTGGTGCCTCTAGCGGTGTGGGTAGTGGAACTGGTGGTACGTGAGGAGGAACTGGATCTCGAGTAGAGGAGAAAGGTATTGGGTGCGCTCGTAGGGATGATGACTAAGGAGCGAGCGGGGTTGGGGACGTGGAACGCTCATGGAGCAGATATAAGATATGGTCGATGTCCCATCATATCTGCTCCTGCTTGGATAGAAGCCGTTGATTCGCCTCAAACAAACACCGATGATATGCCCTGAGCTGAGCCTGCTCCTCTATAATTGTTTGTAATGTCATCGTAACGCGGCTTAGCCCATGGGTAAGTGTCTGCTGCCCTGCTCTAAGATCCTCTAGATGCTGGAGAATTTTCTCATGTCTCTACTTACTGCTACTAGCAGCTGGTGGTGCGGTAGCTGAGGTGCCCTCTAGTAGGAATGGTGCTAGGTCTGGTGGCTGCTCCTCCTCATCCTCAATGCACTCCTCTTTTCTTGCTCTCTCTACTATAACGTATCCCTGCGGTGTATGCTCTATCAGCCCCATCGACTTAAGAGTCGAGAAGCCAAGGGGCTGCATGATGCGGATCCTATATGGTCTAGGTAGTGGTCCAAGTAGACGCATACCACTCAGGAGCGTAGTAATGTAGGGGCCTGCTGAGATCATCATAAGCTTTGCGTAGGTCTCTTGGCGAGCAATGTAATTTGCAATGATGTGATCAAGGTGGATGGGGACTCGCTCGACATACTATAGATCACCAACAGGTTAATGTGGGTGACATGACCGGTACTGTCATCTCTCCCTGCTATGGATCTGCTCGTGAGGGCTTGGATGTAGCGGTGAACTGGATCGGATAGGCTTGATGCCTTCCTCGGGTCTATAGTCACCGCACGGGATACCTGCCTCCAGTATGCGTTGAAGGAAGTGTGGATAGGGAAATAAATATCTAAATCTATGTACTCCATTGTCTCAGTAAATGCTCGATCAAAGAGGGCTATATAAATAGAGAAACTGGTGATGGTGAGCCCTGCATCTTGCCGTACACCTGAAATCGGATGGCGCTGGGGTTCCCAACAGTGAAATGGCTCCGGTCGACCTCAAAGCTACATAACACCTCCAACATCATGTCCCTGTAAATGACCCCAGAAATATCAAACGCTCACCCTCTGAAGGAAATCATGCTCCTAACTGTTGCGTCAATCCCAAGCTCGCGGAGCACGGCCCAGTCTATATATCCAATGGTACCAAACTCCTTCATGGCTAGAAAATCATAACTCTCTCTGTAGTGATCCTGAAGGAGTCGGGGACCCGAGGAGGATGGGATCTCGCTCCTCTTATTCTTAACGCCCTTCCCCGTGACTTGCTTGGTGCGCACCATCCTACAATTGATAAAAGGAGAGTGGGAGAGTTAATTGAAGGCTTATTCCTTGGTTTCTAGAAAAACTCAGGGCAGCGTGCAGCCTCGTTCGGCCAAACGGACGCCCGTATACTATGCATAGACTGTCCGCGCTTAAGGATATGATGGTGCGGGTCACAAACAACGCCATTTTTCATTTAAGCGAGTGGGAAACTCCCTTTCTTTGTTCTCAACAACTAATAAAGCATGAAATCATTGAATTGTACTCTCGATTTTTCCAATTAAACGAGGGATTCGGAGTTGAAGCTTAGAACCCTAGATTTGCAAAATCAAAGCTCGATGAGATGGTTACTTGGGGTTTTGCTTCGATTGGTTGTTGAATCTAACGAAGAGGAGAAAAGGAGAGGGGATTGGAGATGTCTAGAGCGCCGGGGGAAATACATACCAATGTTGTTTGGCTAAGGTTAATTAATTAAAGGGAGGAAGAAGATGAACAGTTGCGCCTGCACTCCAACCCATTTCACTCATTGTGCCGGTTGGTGCGGGCATAAGGTCATCCGCACAAGGTGTACTTTCGGGCTTGTGCGTCCGTATGAAATGGGTGTGCAGGTCAGTATATCCATATGACTTTTTCATTATGCGGGCTGGTGAGCCCGTATGGTCGCCCGTATGAATTGCGTGTGCCGGTTTGTGCACTTGCATACTGGTCCGCATGAATCCTATATATAGCATGATTAATATATCTCCTCCATAACTTCATCCAAACATCTTTCTATATCCTTAACTCATTCTTTTAAGTGCTAAAGCTCACCCTGTTAATCCAAGATTGAGGTTCCTTTCAATTCCTTAGGGGATAAGGAATTTGTATCACTTTATTTTAAAAGGACAACTAAGTTACTCTTATTCTATTCCTATAGAAAAGCTAACACTCTTACTAGAAACTTGGCTTGCTGATAGAGCCTAATGCTTATGCTTGTACTGCAAGTGCATGAATCGTACAAGTAATAGAGTGGACTTTGAAGAGTCGAGTATCGATCCGATAGAGAAAGAGAAATACTAGTACTAATTAGTTATCTATTTTCTAGTCTAAAGAAGATTGGTGGAGGTATGAACTAATCTAAAAGATAAGACTAAGAAGTACGGTGAAATTGGGTAGACGCGGTAAAGTCATGAGGGCAATCAATCAAGAGAGAGGTATCCGGGCAATGAATCCCCTTGGGTTATCAATAAAGATAGATAAAGAATGTTGGGGTTAATGATTGCAATAGATTAGACCAAGGATCCCTAAATTACTTTCACACCCTCTCTCAAGGCAAGTTACTAAACTCAGTACCCTCACTGCACGATGCCTTGGGGAACCTATGACTTAGAAGGACTGTGTGAAAGAATACTAGAGATTCCAGTTCCTATATGCCCGATCTCTTAACGCATACACAACTCTTTCTATTGGGGCATGCCCACACACGAGGAGGCGTTAGCATCTTCCCCCGGTGCATCAGATTGGGTAATCCGATCGCAACATAGATTACCAAATTCAATGAATCACCCAATAGATCACAATGATAGAAAGCAAATAAAATACCATTAATATTCAATATCAAAGTTAAACATCATCCTAAAGGTTCATCAATACCTGAATACTACAAAATTAGTTCCCCGTTAAAGGTAACATAAATCCAATAGGAAACAAAAAAGGAGAGGAATAAGCATAAAGAGATATGCTACTTTCTCTAATGTTGGGGCTGATAATAGGACTGTTGATATGACCCCCTCCAAGCCTCTCCGTCGGAGAAGAGGATGCTGGTGCTCGGTGCCCTCGCTTCCAAGCTATGCTCTCTAATTGATGCTTAATGATGGTGGATGATGGTGGTGGATGATAGTAGATGATAGCCTCCTCCCAACCCTAGCTTCCAAGGATCTCCAAGTTGGCCAAAAAGGATGGCCCAAGGCCAAGAGATATCTTCCAAAACCCTCAATCTCGATATTTATAAGCCCTAATAATTCTGAAGAGAGTTGGAGTCATCTGGGCTAAGTCAGTAATGTAAACTTGGGTTCGAGCTCGTGACAAACGGGTCCGCCTGGTCTGTAGATGGTTCTGCCTGGTTGCTTTTGGTGATTCTCTCCCTCTAGGCAGTTCCACATGTGGTGCATGCGGTTCCGCTTGCAGGATCTCTCACACTTTTCTTGAATGCAGACGGTCCCGCGTGTCTACCAGATCGAACCGTCTAGTAGACCAAAATCTGATGACCTTGAGTTTGCGGGAACTCAGGCGGCCGTCTCCTCCTCCGTCTGGTCTTCTGGCGATTTGAGGACATACGTTCGGATTTTTTCTCTTATCAGGCGGTTCTACGTGAAATTCAGGTGGGACCACCTAGTAGTGCGATTTCACATGTTTTTCCTCGAACTTGCTCGAAATTGCTTTCTATTTTGCAAATGCCCTCATTCTCTCTAATATGTCCTAATGAGTAAAATAAACATGAATTAAGTAACAAAAAGCTGTAATACATTAATTTCTCATGCTAAATGTGTACAAATATGATATGAAAATATAGTAAAGTGAACACTTATCAGTTGCTTCCCAAGAAGCGCTTGTTTAATGTCGCTAGCTTGACAATGATGTTCTAGACTCATGGTGGTTCGAAGGCATGGAGGCCTCCCAAAATCTGCCCCTTGAAGCAATTTCTAAATAATGAAAACCATAAGCTTGAATATATGGGGGCCTCATTATAGTCGGCATGTGTTAAGTGCCTTACCTCAGGTTGGAATACGGTTTCCTCATTGTTCTTCTCCTTTCCTTTTTTCCTTCCAAAATTTTAATTGAACAAGTAGTTTCGTTGCCTTGTTCCCCTTGACATCTAATTGGGTCTTTTCATCCTTGACTTCAAAATTGCTACTGTCTACTCTCTATGTCTCGTCATCCAGCTCCCCCATGTAGTCCTTGAGTGGATCGATGGAAAATGCCTCGTGTATGCAGTAATATAAAATAAGATCAAGATCATCAATGCAATAGGACATGTCATCATGATCAAATGTGTGTCGTATCGCTTCTGGAAGTCTTAACATGACTTCATTGTCCCCTATTCTCAGCTACATCTTGCCTTTTTCATGATCCTGGAGGGCTTTTGCAATGGCTAGAAATGGTCATCCTAGGATGATTGGTACTTCAACATCATCATCGATGTCTAAAAGCACAAAATCAGTAGGAAAATACGAGCTTGTCTACCCTTACTAGCACATCCTCTGCAATACCTCATAGCCGCTTGTTTGAACGATCAGCAAGTTGAAGGGTCATCCTTCTGGTCTTGGGTTCTCCTAACCCTAGCTTCATAGATAACCTATAAGGCATGACATTGATGCTAGCGCTTGAATCAACTAATATACTCTCCTCCACACCATCCCCAATGATGCAAGCAATTACCATACTACCCAGATCTCTTAACTTCTTTTGGTAGATTGCAATATCGCTGAGCATTGAGCATTCAATGTTATTGTTGTGAGTTCTTCTAACTTCCTCATGTTGGTTAATAGCTCTTTCATGTACTTGGTATATTTGGGCATTTGAGAAAGCACATCAACCAAAGGTAAACTTACATGTAACTCCTTTATTATTTTCAAGAATTTCATGATATGAGTATCATCCTTTTCTTTTTTCAATCTATCAGGGTAGGGAATTTTAGGCTGATACTCAGGGATCAGGGGTTGTTCCACCTCCTTATCTTTTTCTTGATTCTCTTCAAAAACTCTCCCCTTAATTCCTAATGATTCAACAGTTTCCACCTGGGTGTCTATCTTCTCAGGTTTCTTGATCAATAGTTCCACTTCCTTGCCACTTCGAAGGGTGACGGCTTTTAATTGCTCACGAGTGTTTTCTTCGGTATTGCTAGGTAAGCTTCCTTGAGGTCTTTCCGGTTCTTAGCTAATTGACAAACTTGATGTGCTAATCTTTGGATACTCACTTGCATATTTCTCATCCCGGTGTCTATTGCCTCAAACTTTTCGTTTGTGGTCATCATGAATCTAGATACAACATCCTCTAAAGTTTGTTTGGGAGGTTGAGGCTTGAAAGGTAGGGAATTGAATCCCGGAGGGGTGGCTGATCCTTGAAGATTTATGAGGGATAATATTGGATAGTTCCAGTAGGGCGTATTCGGTCTAAATTAGGTACCTTGGGGTCTTGGGTTGCCCATGTATTGAACTTCCTCCATTGTGGTTAACTGTACACTTGCAATGGGGCATTGCAATGAATGGTGTCCCCTCCACAGTTATCGCATGAAATAGATGTAACTAAGCTTGATGACCCTCCTGATATAAACTGATCGAACTTCTTGCTTAGCTCAGCCACTTGTGCCGCAAGAACAGGGTTCGTGTTGATTGGACTGATAAGTGTTCAATTGATCATGTTTTTATATCAATTCTTTGTACATTATTCCTGTAATTTAAAGTAATTTTAGCCCATTGATACTTAATTTGTATTAATTCTCATTTACAGGGCATTAGAGAGCCTCAAGCATCAAAAGGAAGAAATTCGACATCATTTTAGGCGAAATAGGAATCAACTGCAGAAATCCTGAAAAAGCTGCAAAGATCAGAATTTTATTACAAGAGCTACAGGGATTTACATCAAATCGCCACGGGTCATATTGAAGATCAACAAGTCAAGAATACTTAATTAAAATTTCAGGTAAATCCGACGTGATTTGGTCATCCGATCCAGGACTTGATGAAGATTGCGAAGACTTGGAGCTAAAGTAAAATCAGGATTTACTGTTCATACGGGCAAGGTTACACCCATAAGACAGCCCGTAAGTTGTGCTCAGAACCTTCCCGAGAGCCTTACGGGCACTGTTACGCCCGTAAGATAGCCCATAAGGGGTGTATTTGGGCCTGATATTCACTATATCTCAGCCCAAACTTGACCAATACGAACCTAACACGTGGCATACACTTCTCTATCATTGTTAACCCTATCAATATATGATAAATTAGGGTTTTGGGGTATCTTTGGACCACCCCCTTGGGGGTTATTCCTTGGGTCATCATCATCACCATCTCTCCTACACCATCAGCTAGGGCATCAAGCTTCATCGTTAAGGCTTCTCGGCGACAAGGTTTGGAGGAGGATTTGCGGCACCAATAGTAGAGGAAACATTGGAGGGAAGTTTATTTGTTCATTATATCAATATTTTCTCCTTTATTTGCATTGGATTTGTATTCCTCTTTTATGGGGAACTAATCGTTTAGGTATTTGGGCATTGTGGAACCCTTGGGTCTTTGTGTGAACTTTTATTTACTTGTTATGAATTTCTATGTTTAAATGAATGTTTCAATGTTTTGAGAACCTATTGAATGTAATGTATGGTATTGATGCTTTACGTTGCGACAGCTCTAAGTGTCAATCTATATCTATAAAAGGTGTAGACGATACGCTCCCTCTATATACTTTAGATCTACTTCAATAGGTGGGAGTTATGAACATGTCGAGAGATCGGGTGTTTAGGAGAGAGACTCTGTAAAATGGATTATTCCCGTAACAATTCCAAGATTATGTGTTCCCTAGAACTACTCACGAGCGTAGATTAGTAACTCGCCTTGAAAGAGCATAAACTAACGTTCATTAATTAGAAGTCCATACATATCATTATCCTCAAGAACCCGAGGGGGATACCTTGCCCGGATACCTCTTCTCCTAATTGATTGCCCTCATGACTTCATTACATCCCATTCTATCTTGTTTTCTAGAATTAGAATTTAGATTAGATTACACCACCACCAACCTTTATCTTAGACTAGATAATAAAGGAAGAGTTAGTACTAGTTTCTCGGTCCTTGTGGGTTCGAGATCCAACTTTTATAGTCCACTTTGTTACTTGATACGACTCTCGATTTGATATTCACTTGTGTAGGAAGGATGTTGTCGGACTCTGAAGAAGACCCCGGAGTTATCTCTTGTGGTATACCCTGTGCTTCTCTAATTCTACGGTGTAGAATGTGCTCGATTTTACTATCTCCTTCCACGAAATCTGCTAGATTGGCTCGAGTCATGCACCAGTTCCTCTCACAAACAAGAAAGAACAACATTAGTGGTACCAATGAACACAAGTACGCAAAATAAATAGAATGTTGATGCCAAAAACTGGTCCACTTCACTCTTTGGCTACTATGGCCTCGTGATCTGGTCTCAGCCTTTGACAAACGGTTAATATTTATAGTTGGTGTGGACGCTTACTTCTGTTTGCGAGCAAGGAGACGCGGAGGGCACTCAGCAATTCCGTCCGGACTTATCCACTGATAGACCTGTGAAGAGGAGGAGAAATAATCGGAATTGGGCCTTTCTGCCCGGATTTAACTCCGATGCTTAAGTCAGAAATTAGGGTAAGAAGTTCTAGGAAATGCTTTGTGTAATGTGTAGTGAGTATTTTTTTCGGTCCCCTTCCTTATTGTCCTTCCTCTCCTTTTATAGCAAGTGAGAGGCGGTTTAAGCAAATATCTTGCAAGGCGGTGGGGTAAGGCGGTGGGCTAGGTGAATATCTTCTAAGGCGGTAGGAAAATATCTGCCTAGCGTGTAGGTGCTCTCTAGGCAAGTAGGGTAAATATTTGCCCACTGTAGTAAGTGGATGAGACCTACTTACTGTAGAGGCGTTAGATATTTTACTTCTCTCCTTCCACCCACGCCTTGTATAAGAAGGCTGTCATAATTATAATTCCGACGGACTTATTCGCAGGATATATTCCTCACGTTATTGCCGAACGGAATTGTGCAAGGTTATTTGGTGATATTGTCACGTGGCCAACGACGCTACGTGGTGAGAGCACGCGGTCCCTGTGTGTGACAGGTGGTCCCTAGGTCATTGACATCTGTCTTACCAAATATATCCGTAACACTAGTCCCCCCTAAAATGTACTTTGTTCGAAGAATCTGAGCGAGAGGTGAGCTAATCGTACGTTTCGCTTGGTTCGAGAACAAGTATTCTTCTTAGTTGGCATGTCTATGTAGGGGTGGGCTTCGTCCATGGCAGTAGGTGACCGACGGTTACTGTGTTCTCTTTGCGTTGTTATCGAAGTAGATTTTTCTCCGAAATTCTCGCCTATTTTTCTACTTAAGGGCTTGTATGGGTAACGTTCATAGTCAGAAATCTTTTGTATCATGGCTCAACGTTTGTCTTTTTATAAATTCTTCACTTTTAGCCAATGCTCTCGCCACTTGCGAATTCCAAGCTCCTTTTACGAACATCTGTCGGAATTAAGGTCTGGGTTTATCCACCTAGTAAGTCGAGCGGTACGTGTGTGGCCGGCGTTCTATTGGTTAACGGGGACCCGGGTGAGATATGCATCGATCACGGGGTGGGAGGCTTTTCATGTTGATCATGGCATGGAGGCGGGAGATCTTTTAGTTGTCACTTATGCAGGGGGTGTACGTTTAGAATTTGAGATGTTTGGAGACGACTCCTGTCGTAGAGAAGTGGGTCCCTACCTTCGCCCCCGTGCTAATCCAGGTTCCCCTAGTGGGAACGAGGATAGTGACGGTTGCGGGAGTCCGTGCGTCTCCTCTGAGTCTCATTCGAGCGTGGCTTCGGACGAATCCGCGGATTTTTAATTTTAGTCCGTCGGATAACATGTTTTTGTTATTTCTGTTTTGTTTGTTTGTAACCTGAATAAATGACGTTTGTCGTTTTGTTTGTAAATCCTTTGGTATTTTTATGGCCTTCACTGGCGATCCTATGTTGGAATATGGCCTTCACTGGCGATCCTATGTTGGAATGCGTGTTTTGTTTTTTATGGTGTTGGTTCTATGGTATTGTGCTCATTATTTCTTTGGGGGACACGTGTCTCTGGCACTGTTTCACATCAAAAGGGGTGATATGGCGTGACATGCGCGGTGTGCGTTTTGTCAACAGCATGATGGGCGCGATTACCAATATGTGTCAGGCGGCGTTTGGTATGCTGACGTGGACGGATTTCTTGGAGGAGTAATAATGGCCTATTTGAACGGTCAGGATTTGGGGGCTTTGGTTCAACGGTTTTGATTGGAATGTAACATTGAGATCGAACGGCCGGGGATTAGATTGCTTTTCATATATATGCGAAATAAATGCAGGCCAAAAAGGGTTTACTTGAAAGTTGAATCGTGTCTTCTTCCTAAGGTTTCTTCTTCTTCTCCGTGAGCTCACGGTTTTTCTGTGTTTGTGTTATCTTTTTCTTTCCTAAGGTAATGGCTAGCACCACTTCTAGCGCTACTTCTTCCTCCTCTAGTTCTTCTCATGAGCCCTTGGTCCCTTCTCCATCCAACCCTGTGATTTCTGTTGCGATCCCGGCGATTTCGGGCGAACTTGGGAGCGTCCCGGTTCAGGGTTCGCGGGTTCATCCTGCTTCTAGGGCAATGGGTATGAGATAAATTTGTCCCTGTTTGAGGTTAGGGTTCCCTGTTCTGGGGAGAGGGCAAGTTCTCCTAGGGAAGGGGAGATAGCCATCTATCAAGATGCGCTATTGGGTGGCCTTAGGCTTCCTTTTTCTGATTTCGCTAAGGCAATACTAGAAGAGTATCATTTGTGTCCCTCACAGTTGGCTCCAAATTCTTGGAGACTTTTGAACGGCTTTGTTATTGTTTTCAAGCATTACGGAATAAGTGCGACCGTCCGTTGGTTCCGTATGCTTTTTAGCCTATGCCTAGAGTCTAGCAGCCGATTGGTATTACTTTTTCGCTCGTTAAGGAGGAAATTTTTAGGTAAAGTTCCTTCTTCCATTAAGCGATGGAAGAGTAAATTCTTTTTGTCAAAAGTAAGTCCGAGTGGGATGTCCAACAAAGTGGGAGGTTCCCGAGCGGACATAAACTTGTGAGGAAATGACGGGAGAAGAGGAGGTTCTTCTTAAGTCAATGACAGGGCTATCCAAAGTGTACATGGATGAGTTCTTGACAAAGGAAAACCTTGTTAAATGTCATTTAATAGTGTCCGCCGGTAGGCATTATTCGTGTATCTTGCTGGTCTGATTTTTAACTACGGTAATTGACTTATTTTGGCCTTTGTTTTGTAGGAAATCCGATGGAGGATGAGGACCTAAGCTATGTTAAGGGTCTTTTGGCCTCTTTCGAGGGCGAAGTTCACCCGCCCTTGCCTCGCGGGCGGAAGAAGAAGGAAGTGGTAGGCTGATACCTCCAAGGAGGAAAGAAAGAAGAGGAAGAGAAAGGAGACGGATTCTTCCAAGAAGGGTGTAGGGTCCTCATGGGAGAGGAGGACCAAAAGAAAGAATTCCGAGGACGTATCAGGTCCCGGAATTGCAGAAGAGCAGGTGGGGGTGCCTCAGGAAGAGGTTCGTGCGGAAGAGGTCGGCCCGGCATTATCCCCAATTTCCGAGGGTCCTTCTTCTAGCCGGCCGGAGGACATCCTTCTCATAGAGGTGAGAATTTCTATATATATATTTTTTCTAAGGGTAGAATTTTAAACTTAGGTTCTATTTTATAGGCGGAGGCGGGATAAGCGGCCCTTTTAGACAAATTAAAAGTGGCGGATTCAGTTTTAAAGGGATCTGCCACTAAGCAAAAGGAGTTATCTTCTGAGGATACTCCTTTTTAGCGACAGGTCCGTAAAGGACGTTTTGATGGCCATGAGGCCCGAGCAGCTCTCCACGAAACTCCGGAGGGCTGGGAGGGAAGAGGCCACTTATCAACTATTCCGCTCGGCTATGCTAGTAAGGGTTGTTCTCACATTTCCTTTTATTTCTAAACTTGGCGCGTTTTTTACGAGCGTCTTGTTATTCTGCAGACGGCACACTGGGCGGACCGAGTCGGCAATCTTTGCCAAGAAGATTTGGCAAAGATGGAAATGAATAGGGCAGACATTGCCCAGTTAAGCTCTAGGGTGGCGGCCTTGGAAGAGAAGGAGAAAGAACAGCTTGATGCTATCCGGGCCCTTGAGCAAGATAAGTCCGAGCGGTTGCGGCAGCTGGCCGCTATGGAAAAGGAGAAGGCCGATTTAGCGGCCCAATTATCTACTTCTAACGGTTCTCTTCTTACTGCTGAGGAGGCTATTAAAGGGTTACAAAATGAATCTAGCAGTTTGAAGAAGGAACTTCAATCGACTCAGGATGAGCGAGCGGCCGCTCGATGGGACCTAAAGATGAAGGCTGCTGAGCTTACCGCCGTGCAAGTGAGTTGGCGAAAATAAAGGCGGAGCGTGACATACTGAAAGAAGATTTGGCTTCCCGCTTGAAGGCTCCTAAATCCGACTCGCAAGAAATTAAGGATTTAATAGAGCGAGCGGATAAATTAGAGAAGGAGGTTGCCCGCTTAGGGGTGAAAGTTAGAGATGGAGCCACTCGTATATATTCCGTGGTGCAACAAGTGGGCCATCACGTTCCTCCTACGGAAGTTTTGTCTATGGGGGAATTTTGGAGTTTTGAAGAAGTTCACGGAGCTGAAAGAGCAACAAGTTATCAAGACTCCAGAGGCTCCTGTCCCCGCTACCTTGGAGCCTTCTACCCAAGTCCCTTCAGAAGCAGGTGGCTGCCCTGGGGGCCCTAGCTCTTAGGATTTTTTCTTTTATGAGCGTTTTTGTAAATTCTCAATCACTTGGAAATGTAATTTCTATTCATGAAATGCAAACCTTTATTTTGGTGAAGATTTATTTCCGAATGATGGTTGTCTTTGAACCATGTAAGAAATTCGCGAACTTCTTTATTCTTCCTTTGGCTTGTAAACTTCATAACGAGTCCTTAGTCCAATCATGGGACTTTGTTGAGTGAGGTACTCGCCTTCATGAGTGAGATTGTTGCCTCATACTTCGATCGGGATTTTTGTCTTTTGAGAGTTGTCGTTTATCTGTGTAAGATAATTCCGACTCGTCTTTTAGGAATGGGAATTTCACCACATTTTAGTAGAATGGGAATTTCACCGCATTTTAGTAGAATGGGAATTTCACCGCATTTTAGTAGAATGGGAAAGACCTGAACTTTACTCCATGAAATTTAAGAGACAGCTACAGAACTTATTGATAGTAGCGTCGTAAGTGTTCAGCATGGAATGGACGCTTGAGCGTTTTCCGTCCATATTCACTAGATAATAGGTGTCTGACGATTCTTTCAGACGACGTAAGGGCCTTCCCGCTAGGAGTTAGCTTCCCGTTAGGCTTTTATTTCCTTGGAATTCGTTTTCTCTTAGGACTAGATCACGATTTGGAAGAAGACTCTTTTTACCCTTGTGTCGTAGAACCTTTTGATTCTTTGGCGATAGACAGCGGCCTTTACTTCTGCCATTTCCCTTCGCTCTTCAAGTAGGTCTAGTTCCGCTCGGAGATTTTTCTCATTTTCTTGGCGAGAACTTACATTTGTGTTATAAAGTAGGCATTCCTATTTCTGCGGGAATGGCAACCGGCTTCGCCCCGTAAGTAAGGGAAAATGGACTCTCCCCGTGGGAGTTCTCGTAGTTGTCCCCAGAGGGCCCAAAGGGCGCTCGAATTTCTTCCACCCAATTTGTTCCATTTTTGGATACCCGGGTTTTCAGAGTCTGGAGTAAGGTATGGTTTGTCACTTCTACCTGGCCGTTGGCTTGGGGATGTGTCACAGAAGTCAATCTGGATTCAATTCCGAGTTCGTAATGTAAACTCACGAAGCCTGGTTATCAAACTGTCGCCCATTATCGGAGATGAAGGCGACTGGAATTCCGAATCGGCAGATGACCGTTCGCCATAAGAATCCCTGACAAGCTTTCTCCATGATTTTGGCTAAGGGCTCAACTTCCACCCATTTGGTGAAGTAGTCGATAGCGACTATTAGGAATTTCAGTTGTCGGATCGAAGTAGGGAATGGCCCTAAAAGATCAACTCCCCAGATAGCAAACGGTCGCGGACTGATAATTGGCGTAAGTGGTGCCGGGGGTCGTCTCTGAATTTTAGAATGCCGCTGGCAGGCATCACATTTCCGAGCGAACGCTATTGCATCTTGAGTTAGCGTTGGCCAGTAATAACCTTGCCGCAAGACTTTGTAACTCAAGGCTTTGCCTCCTATGTGACCACCGCCGATGCCTTCATGAATTTCGTGAAGGATGTAGCTAGCTTCTGTAGGATGTAAGCATCGCAAGAAAGGTTGTGTGTAGGACCTTTTATGCAGGGCTTTCGTTGATGATGGTGTACTGAGCGGATTTGTAAGCGATCCGTCGGGCCTCCGCTTTGTTGGGTGGCGCAGGCCCACCTTGTAGGAAACTCTTTATGGGATCCATCCAACTTGGCTCTTCGGCCACACTTTGTACCTCTCCTTCCAGTCTATCGATAGTCTTTGTGGGAAGGTACTGTAGGTTAAAAGAGGATTCTGCATCTCCGTTTGGTGTTGTGGCCTTTTTGGATAAGGCGTCCGCTTCTTCATTTTGCGCTCGGCAAATTTTCTCAATCTGGAAATAGGCGAAGCATGGTACTATTTTTCTCACTATGGCTTGGTATTTGATCATGTTCTTTTCTTTTGCTTCAAAGCTGCCTAGGGTGTGGCTCACGACTAGCTGCGAATCGGAATACACATGTAGACGGTGAACACCGAGCCCCCGGGCCAGGTGTAATCCGGCAAGGAGTGCTTCATATTCGGCTTCATTGTTAATCGCTCGGAATTGGAACTTGAGCACTGTCGCCACTTTCCATTTAGAAGGAGAATAAAGGACAAAACCTGCTCCTGACCTTTCTTCAGTTGCCTACCCATCAACGTATAAAGACCACGGGATGCTAAGACACTCTTCTGGATTCTGTGAAGGGAGTTCGCCCTCATTCACAGGAAAAGTTAATTCAGCGATGAAATCGCCAATACTTGGGCCTTGATTGCCGTTCGGGGTTTGTAGGTGAGATCAAACTTCGCCTAATTCTATAACCCACTTGGCTAGGCGTCCGGAATTTTTACGGTTTATGAAGAACTTGCTTTAGTGGTCGATCGATCCAATATTGTGATCCTGTGGGCTTGAAAATATGGTCTCAATCTTCGCGCAGATGTAATAAGAGCAAAGGCCAATTTTTCAAGTGGCAGATATCTTGATTCCGCATCGTCAAGGATCTTACTTGTGTAGTAGACTGGCTTTTGGACCCCGTTATCTTCTCTCAAAAGAACCGCGCTCACCGCTCATGGGGCAATGGCCAAATAGATGTAGAGTTCTTCTCCCACTTGCGGCTTAGCCAATAGCTGAGGTGATCGGAGATAATTTTTAAGCCCTTGAAAGGCTTTTTCCCATTCCTCCGTCCAATCCATTTTTGGCGCTTTTCGCAGGGCTTGAAAGAGAGGGAGATTTTTCTCTCCTGCTTTGGAGATGAACCTGCCAAGTGCTGCGAGGCGTCCATTAAGCCGTTGAATTTCTTGAAGACTTTTGGGCGATCCCATGTCAAGAATAGCTTTGATCTTTTCTGGATTTGCCTCTATTCCTCTTTGTGTTAACATAAATCCCAAGAACTTTCCTGATCGAACACCGAAGGAACATTTATTGGGGTTTAATCGCATAGTGTAACCGGAGTGGTAGAAAAGCCTCTTGTAAGTCCGATAGATGTTAAAGCTTTTGGCTTTTCACCGTGATATCATCCACATACGCCTCAACATTTCTACCAATCACGCTCTTTGAAGACAGTATTTATAAGCCTTTGGAAGGTGGCTCCAGCGTTTTTTCAGGCGAGCGGCATTACCGTAGCATAAGTTCCAAAGTGCTTGTAATGAAGGATGTTTTTCTTAAATCGTCTTTGGCCATTCGGATTTGGTTGTAGCCCGAAAAGGCGTCTAAGAAACTTAGCATCTCATGCCCGTTGTAGAGTCAACCAAACCATCAATTGTGATAAAGGAAAGCGAATCTTTTGGACAAACCTTGTTCAAGTCTCGTGAAATCGGCGCACATTCTCCATTTCCCTGACGGCTTTTTACTAGAACAACATTGGCCAACCAATGCGGGTAATACACCTCTCGGATAAACTTAGCCTTTAGGAGGTTTGATACTTCTTCCTCTCAAGGCCTTCTCGCCTTTACGAGCGGAATTTCTTCTTTTCTGTTTCATAGGCCTAAACGACTGATCTACATTAAGGTGGTGTTCTATGATCTCGCGTTTTACGCCTGCCATATCCTCTGATGACCAAGCGAAGAGATCAGAATTTGCCCTTAATGCTCTCATGAGGTCTTCTTGCTGTGCGGTTGTCAAGTTTGCCCCAATTCGCACCGTACGGTCTGCCCTGGTTGCGTCTAGGGGAACTATTAACAATTCTTCTACCGGTGTAGGTCGAAGTTCTTCATCTTCCCGTTCGGCTATTCTGCTGACTAGCATGGCTTCTGAAACCTTTGTTTTCCTTTTATTTAGGACTTTCCCTATGAGGGTCGAGACGTAACATTGCCGAGCTAAGGGTTGGTCTCCTCTTACCTCTCCGCTACCACTCTCAGTCGGGAATTTGAGGAGAAGATGGTAAGTTGAGATGATGGCTTTCAAGGCGTTGAGGGTTGGCCTGCCAAGGATCACGTTATAACTTGAAGCACATCGTACAACCAAGAATTTCGTTGTCACGGTTGATGATCATGGTGAGTTTCCTACTGTAACTGGTAGAGAGATCATCCCTTCTGGCTGTATCACCCCCCCGGAGAACCCTACTAAGGATGATTTTACAGGAAGTAAATCATCCGCATCATACCTCATTCTTTCGAAAGCACTCCAGAAGAGAATGTCAACTGAACTTCCACTGTCTATCAGAACTCTCTTCATTTGAAAACTGGAGACCTTGATGGCAATAACCAGCGCATCATCATGGGGGTGACGAACGTTACTAACATCGTTATCATAAAAAATGATGGGAGCCGCGGGTCGAGACCTTCTTCGTGGTGTTTCTGTCTCTTGCGTCGTTCCCACCATTCGAGCATAACTTTTTCGAGAGGCGGAACTTTCCCCTCCACAGCCAGGGCCACCACTAATAAACCCTACCATCTCCCCTTTTTCTTCTTCAGGCTGTGAAGCTTCAGGTTCCTCCTGGATCTCAAGGTTGATATATTGCTCCAACTGTCCTCTTCGAACGACATCTTCTATTGCATTCATCAGGTGGGTACACTTTTCCGTGTCGTGTCCTTTAGATTGATGAAACTGGCAATATCTCTTGCTATTCTTTTGCCGTTCGGTATTTCTCGCAGGCTCTGGCCATGTCAGAAGCTTTTGCTCTTTAATTTGCATAAGGATATGGCTTCTGGTTTGATTTAGTGGGGTATGATGATCATATTTAACAATCTTTCCTTCCTTTGTGGGTTCTCGGGGCTGCAGCATATGTCGTTGAGGGCGTGTCGAGGTTTCCAGGTTTCTGTTTGTGCCCTTGTATGCGTCCCCTGTATGATCTTCTTTCCTTCCGTATATCCGGGGCCTTACGCTGACACTTTGGTAGGTTTTTCCTTTTAGGGTGTCTGAGGCCCACGTCGAATCTCTTCTTCCCAACCCGTATAAATTTCGCCGGAATTGATGTATTTACAGGCATGGCTCATAAGGGCGGGAATTGTCTTTGGCGGATCCAAAGTGAGGGAGAAGCGAAAGGGGAATCTAGCAGTCCCTCCATTAAGAAGGTTACTGACCATTCATGGAACAAGGTCCATAACATTTCTTTATTTCGTCTATATAACGATTTAAATAGGCTTGGAGTGTTTCTCCCTTTCGTTGTTTAACGTGCAAAAGGGTAGACGGGGTTTTCTTTTGCTTTGAGTAATTAGCAAAGTAGGCTAAAAAGCGATCTGCTAAAATCTGAAAAGAAGTAATTGTGCTAGATGGAATATCGACAAACCAGTCTTGCGCTTTTCCCTCTAAGGTGGCGGGAAAAGCTTCGGCACATCTGGCGTCGGTAATTCGGTGAGGAGCATCTTTGATCGAAAAGACTTGGTGGCCAGGGACGGATCGATTACGCCTTCATATGCGGTCATAATAGGTGGCTGAAGGTCCGTGAACTTCGTTCTTCCAATATCTCCTTGACAAAGGCGAACACATATTAAGAATATGCCGTTCGGATTTCTTGTTTTCTTGGGAAAAGTCCACGCATTTGGGTCCCTCCATTCCACGGTTTGTATGGATGGGCTATTTTGTTCGCTCTTGTCCGTTCGGTTCTTGTAGCGGCTTGCTCTCTCTCGTCGAGCGGAGGGTTCTGAGCTAGCGGAAAAGGCGGTTCTTTCTCTTTTCTCCTTATGGGTGCGGGTTCTCGTCCTCCCTCTGCTTTCAGAATTAGCTAGCGGGGACGTCGATACGTTTGGTGTTGGGGCTTGTGCGGGAAGAGGTGGAGGATGGGTCAAACTGTGGACAGCTTGAGCCAATTGTTCTAATTGTTGCTGCATGTTAAGGTAAAACTCTGGAATGGACCCTTGGGGTTGGGTGGACGGATTTTCTGATGGGGGTAAAATGGGTGGATTGTCCGATCGGATTTCTTCATATCTTTGGGCTTCGCCAAGTTTAATAGGTTCTTCAGGGCTAGTAGGTGCTCCTTGTCCTTGGATTCGTTTTGATCTTCTGGTAGTGGTCATTTGGCTTTTCGTAAGGGTCCCCACAGACGGCGCCAAACTGTTGATGCCAAAAACTGGTCCACTTCACTCTTTGGCTACTGTGGCCTCGTGATCTGGTCTCAGCCTTTGACAAACGGTTAATATTTATAGTTGGTGTGGACGCTTACTTCTGTTTGCGAGCAAGGAGACGTGGAGGGCACTCAGCAATTCCGTCCGGACTTATCCACTGATAGACCTGTGAAGAGGAGGAGAAATAATCGGAATTGGGCCTTTCTGCCCGGATTTAACTCCGATGCTTAAGTAAGAAATTAGGGTAAGAAGTTCTAGGAAATGCTTTGTGTAATGTGTAGTGAGTATTTTTTTGGTCCTCTTCCTTATTGTCCTTCCTCTCCTTTTATAGCAAGTGAGAGGCGGTTTAAGCAAATATCTTGCAAGGCGGTGGGGTAAGGCGGTGGGCTAGGTGAATATCTTCTAAGGCGGTAGGAAAATATCTGCCTAGCGTGTAGGTGCTCTGTAGGCAAGTAGGGTAAATATTTGCCCATTGTAGTAAGTGGATAAGACCTACTTACTGTAGAGGCGTTAGATATTTTACTTCTCTCCTTCCACCCCACGCCTTGTATAAGAGGGCTGTCATAATTATAATTCCGACGGACTTATTCGCAGGATATATTCCTCACGTTATTGCCTAACGGAATTGTGCAAGGTTATTTGGTGATATTGTCACGTAGCCAACGATGCTACGTGGCTGAGAACGCACGGTCCTGTGTGTGACAGGTGGTCCCTAGGTCATTGACATCTGTCTTACCAAATATATCCGTAACATAGAATAAAAAGAAAATTAAAAAGGAAAATTTTAAAACCTAAAACTAAGACTAACTAGGAGACTCCTAGTATTCCTAGTAACCAAAAGGTCCCAGGCAAGAGCACCATAAACTTGATTGAGCCTAATGCTTATACTTATACCGCAAGTGCACGGGTCATACCAAGTAGTAAAGTGGACTATGGAAGTCGGATGTAGAACCCACAAGGACCTATGTCACTAATCCTATCTATTTGTATGTTACCTAGACTATCCAAAGATTGGGCTGAAATTCTACTCTAATTACTAAATTAAGAATGACTGAAAATCAACATGGTGAGAATAGTGATGGAAACTAATCATAAAGGGGAGATACTCGAGCAATGAATTCCCTCCTGATATTTGCAAGTAAAGGCAAGTATGGATTTCTACTTGAAGAATGTTATTTTATGGACCAAGAGTTCCAACAATGCTTTCACACCCTCTGTCGAGGCGAGTTACTAATCTAATATCCTCATTGCATTAGCGTTCCAGGGAATCTATATCTTGGAAGAGTTGCGGGAATAATACATCTAAAGGAGTCTCTCACCTAAATACCCAATGTCTCAGCTTATTCACAACCCCAACCTATTGAAGTAGACCTATATATACAGGGAGACATTCACTAGCGATGCCCATATAAATCCCATTGACACTCAGAGCTGTTGCAACGTAGAATATCAATACCATACATCACATTCAATAGGTTCTCAAAACATTAAGATATTTATTCATATATAGAAATCAATACAAGCAAAGTTAAATACTAATCCGGAGGTTCATCATACCCAAGTATCTAACAAATTATTTTCCAATCAAAGGGGAACACAAGTCCAACACAAAGTTTAAGAGAACGAAATTAAACATGATATGAGATACCCTTCTCTCCACCATTGGTGAGGACTATTGGTGGGATGTGTAGATTTGCAATAAAGATGCCCCTTCGACGCTTGCCATCACCTTCTTGCTCCAAGGTCTTCAATGAAAACCTAATCTCCAAGATAGTGAATGGATAGGAGCTCTAAGATAGATAATGAGCTAATAGTCTCAAGAACAAGAACTCCCTTTCAAACCCTAGAATCTCCTCTTTATAGGCCGAGGTGAATTTACATAAAAGGTGTCCAAATCGGGTTAGCCCAGATTCAAATCTGCTACAAAATTAGGTCAGGTCGCGTCGTCTGAATCGCGAGACGTATGGGCGGTCTTGCATGCGTACGGTCGGCCGCACGCTATATCACCAGGTCTGTGAGCTTTGTGGTACGCCTGCACAATCGGTCACATGACTCTCTGTAAGAATCTGGAGGTATATACTTTGAGCACTCGCGCCGGCGCGTGCCGACGCACGCTTAGCCGTACGACTCTCTATAAAATCCATCTATATGCTTCCGTTGTGTTGTGCGGCTGAGAGGTGCTGGTGCGTGCGGGCATTTCCTACTTCGTATGGGTGCGTGCAGGAGCACACTCTTCCGTACGACTTTAGTAAAATTGGTGTACAACCCCAAATTGTGCGGAATTGCTTCCATTTTGCTCTCAAGGCTCTCTATGGTCCTGTAAGTAAGAATTAATGCAAATTAAATACCAATGGGCTAAAATTACTTTGAATCACATGCATAGTATACATGAAAATGATATTAAAATATGATCAATTGAACGCTTATCAGACTCCTTGTGGTTGACTGATTTATCGGTCTGCCATCTATAGTGTAACCTTGGTTGGTTTGGGTTCTCCGAGTCCGAATTTCTGTAATGTTTTGTATGGCATGAGGTCGATGCTTGCTCCAAGGTCTACCAATGAATTTTATCCACCAATCCTCAGAATGTGCAAGGGATTATGTAGCCCCTGGGTCTTTTTCCTTCATTGGGATTGTGTTGGTGAAGACCATCGAGCATTTTTCGCTAAGGGTTGCTCTAGACACCTCCTTAAATTTCCTTTTGTTGGTTAGCATCTCCTTCAAGAACCTTACATTCCTTGGCATCGTTGAAAGAGCTTCCATTAATGGGACGTTGATATGTAGTGTTTTGAACATCTCTAAGAATTTCTTTAATTGCTCCTCCTGTTGGTCCTTTTTCACTTTGGCAGGGTAAGGTAGTTTTAGTTGGTACTCTCGAACTATTAGTGCTTGCTTGTCCTTTCCCTTGCTTGCATCTAATTGCCCCCTTCCTCTTCCTCCTCTGCTTTATTCTTATGATTTGTGGTTGGAGGTGGGGACAATTCTTTTCCACTCCTGAGGGTGATGGCCTTTAATGATTCCCTAGAATTCACTTCTGTATTGCTGGGGAAGGAGCCAAGTGATCGTTCAGCTAAAGATTTTGCAATTTGGGCCACTTGGTGTTCAAGATTCTCTAGCGATGCCTGGTGATTCCTCATGTACTCTTTATTTCTGTTCATGTTATCATCATTAGTACGTATGTGCTGTGCAAAGATATTTTCCATGCTTGGGCCTTTCTTGTCTTGTGAGAGTTGCAGGAATTCTGGTTGTTAAGTTTGTTTTTGTTGTCATTGACCTTGCTCTGGGTTGCTCCATAAGAAGTTTGGATGATTCCTTCATCCGGGATTGTAGGTAGAGCTATAAGGATTGTTCTTATATCTATTCTAGCTAGCTACGAAGTTAACTTGTTCAACTGGGACTAGACTAGCTTCTGTACCTTTGTCTCCATATGTTCCACAATTCATGACCGGTACTTGCTATCGAAGAGACATATTTTCTATCTGTATACTCAATGCATCCAACTTTGCTACTAAATTGTCTAACACATCAATCTCAATTATCCCTGCGACTCGGCTTGGTTTAGTGTTCTTTCTTGCAGAACTTCACTGATATCTATTGACCGCCATCTCTTCAATCACCTACTTGGCCACTTCATGTTCCTTGTTACAAAGGGATCCATTGGTTGTTGTGTCCAACAATTGTTTTGTAGCCACATTGAGTCCATTGTAGAAAGTCTAGACTTGCATCCAGTCTTCTATCCCATACTATGGACTCTTCTTAAGCATTTCCTTATACCTTTCCCAGGTATCATATAGTGTTTCTGACTCTAGTCGTTTGAAGGATGATATGTCACTCCTCAATTTTGTGATTTTAGATGGTGGGAAGTATCTTGTCAAGAATTTCTCTGCTAACTATCCCCATGAGGTGATTGATCCCTTAGGTAGCGAATTTAGCCACTGTTTAGCTCGGCCTCAGAGTGAAAACAGGAATAACCTGAGAAGAACTGCGTTGGCAGGTACTTCTCTCACTGTAGTGGTGTTGCTGATCTCCAAGAAAGTAGGTAAGTGTGCGTATGGATCTTCATCTTGGAATCCATCAAACTGACACTGATTTTGAATTATCTGCATGATCTATTTTTTTAAGTCAAAATCATATCTATCAATGGGTAGAGGGTTGATGCTAGAGCTAATACTGTCATGGCTTGGCTTCGCAATGTCTGCAATAGAACGGGCTGGCGCCACCATCGCTACTGGTTGATTGACTTCCGCACTAGATCCTGTTGCTGTCATCTTTTTTAGAATGATTTCTCGTATTTGACGACGAACGTGGCGCTCAAAATCTGGGTCAGGTACTTGTACTAGATATAGAGCCCTGCTTCTGGTCATGCATTGGTAGCCTCACAAAAAGAAAGCAAAATCAAATCCAAAAGTCAAAATTAATTTTTTTTTAAAAATACGAGACAAACTAAACTAACACTAAGATAGCTAGACTAATGAAACCCTAATGTTTCTCGAACGCCGATCCCCGGCAAAGATGCCAAAAACTTGATAGTGCTGCTAGCCCGCAAGTGTACGGGGTCACTCAAGTAGTAAAGTACCCTAAGGGTAGGATAGTTGAATCAACAGGGACATGCACTAGTACTCAATAGAACTCTATTACCTAGCTCATAAAATATGGTTGAAGATGGATTTATCCTAATTAGAATCAAACTAAACTAAGTTGACAGTTGGCAATCAAGGGTTTATCAATCAAGAGAGTATGGCACCTCGGATCACTATACCACTACAAATCCCGCATGACTAATCCTCTAATACTGGTAACCTAATTTTATCTATTCCTGGACCATGCAGAACCCTAAATTAGTTAAGTTCCGATCTCTCGGCAACTAAACCCTAGCCGTATGGAGGCTTCTTAACGTACAACTACATTGTGATTGGTATTCTATAGTTCTTACTATTAGGTTTTACCCTAATTCGGAAAGTGAGTTGTAGTTGCAAAGCAACCCAAGAGACCATGCCGATCTCTTCGTGTCTTCTCCCCTTATTGTCTATGCTAAGACCTAGCTTGACCGTGATCTCTCATTATGCATCGAGAAATTCTAATAGTATGGCCAAAGCTTTCACACTAACAAACCATACGAATAAGCACACATATACAATTCGCAGAAATAAATAAAAAAGGGAAACTAATATTAAGAAGAATAAAGATTCACAAGTTCATCTTAGATTTCAAGAACCCGAGGCACCACAAGGGGTTTAGTCCCTCATACTAATGACAAGCATCACAATAAATAAGGAGGAAGACATATGAAGATTCAGACTCCCTAGCACGATGCTTCCTCCGCCTTCGACTTCTCTCCGAAACCCTAGCCGTCGATTCCTAGATACGCCAAAAGTCCCCTGGAAAAGTTGAACCGACAACCTTTTATAAGTTTCAGACTATACGCCATACGCCTATGTCATCCGTTTTATGGCCGTGTCATTTGTCACACGACCGTATCTTCAACGCTGAGCGTGCTTCTTTAATTGATTTCTATTTGAATTCACACGCCCATGTACACACCCTTGTGGGTGACCGTGTCACACTCTGTTTTGGCACTTCTTGCTCCGAATTTCTCCAAAATTTGTTTCTTTTCTCCAAAGTGCTAAATTATCTGCCAATTTACACAAAACACTCAACAACACACAAAAGTGGGAGAAACTATACCAAAACGGATACACCTTTTAAGAAAATATATATAAATATGCACTCATCACCGATAGCACGACACAAATGAATGTATCTAGCTTAGAGACGAGATCGATAAGTTGATCCATCAAGGGCATCTAACCCAATATATGAGGAAGAACCGACATGAAGAGGGGCCATCCTCCCCTCCGAAGAAACAAGACCCCGTCGGAGTTATTCATGTGATCATAAGAGGACCTGCTAGCGGAGGGGAGAGTAGCTCTTCTAGGATGACATACGCCTAGATGGTACACAGAATCATCCCACCCGAGAAGTGAAACTTTTCTGAACCGCAAGTTACCTTTTCTGACGATGAACTGAGATGCGTAAAACTCCCGTATGATGACGCATTAGTAGTCACGATGAACATTATCGGGTATGAAGTCAGGAGAGTCCTTATAGACGGTGGGAGATTGGCTGGCGTTCTCTTCTAGAGCACGTATGAGAAGCTGGGGATAGATAAAGAGATGCTGCACCTAGTGAGGTCCGCAATGGTTGGTTTCATGAGAGGAACGATACTACCCAAATGAATCATGACCCTTCAACTCATAGTAGGGACCTCTCCTTGCCAGTTTGTGATCACTACCCACTTCCTAGTGGTTAGATTTCCTTTCAGCCATAACATTATATTGGGAAGCCCAATCTTTAACGGGCTTCAAGCGACCGTGTCAATGATGTGTACTCGCCAAAAAATGCATGGGGTAGTCAAATCCACATGGACTGGCAGAGTTAGTATGAATTTATCCTCTATTATCTAGCAAAAAATATGTGCGCTGGTTTTGTGATCCTAACTAAGTAATTTAAAGAAGAGAACTAAAACTAAAGTGAATAGTTGCCAAATCTAGAGTAATCAATTAAGAGGACATGGAACCCCGGATCTCTATCCCCCTAAGAATCCCTTGTTTGACTAATTTCCTAATACTAGCTATCTAGTTAATATATTCTTGGACTGTGGGGAACTCTAAATTAGCTTGACCCTGATCTCTCGTGCAAGTTCATCCTAGGGTTCACGAATCCGAGGCACCACAGATGGCTTAGTGTCTCATACTATGGCAAACCTTAACAAGATCTAAAGAAGAAGGCATAATCAAAGAATATAAACTCCCTCGAATGATGTCTTCTTCTCTTTCAATCTTCTTTGAAACCCTAGCCGACGGCCAAAGAATTGCCAAAAGTCGATCTACCAAAAGTCCTCTCAAAAAGATGCATTGAGAGCCCTTTTATAGACTTCAAAAGTCCCTAAGTACGGGCGTGTTAATCTAAGCACGCTGGTGTTATGTCTTGAAACATGTTTTTATAAAATCCTGAGAGTTGCACGGGCAGAAGCACACCCATCCTCATGAACACGCCTGGGAACACGGGCGTATACTTGTCTATTAGGCTGTTTTTGCTCTGAATATTCCTGATTTCCACTCTCTTTATTCTGAGTGCCTATTTTCCTGTTCAATCACAACGAAATACGCAAAAGAGCACAAAATAGAGAAATACATTAAAAAGACAAGCAAGGTGCATGCAAATGTAGTATGAAAATATGTATAATTATGTACTTAACGTACAACTTGGTTATGAAACTTTAACCTAAGTATAGATCTGGTAAACTTCGGGGCAACCAGTCAGTTGTGTGGATGTGGTATGTGGCCCTTCTCAAGAAGTCAAAGACACGAAATAAAGAAAAGAGAAGACAAGTTGGTAAGATTCAAAAGGAGGAGGGTCTTAGCTCCGTGAGTTGATAGGATTACCATTCAACCTACATAATCACTCTTCTATTAAATCATTGTGTGAAGAAACTCTACTTGTTGACCCTTGAGGGTTATGTGAATAAATAAGTGACTTATGAATTCTCGACTAAGTTTGGCTCACAGGCCGAGAAGGGCATGGCACTCTCGTGCTATCGTTGCAAAGTCTCTCTCATGGGCCAAGAAGTACCTCACGCTCTTAACACAAAGTCTCTCTTACGGGCTAAGAAATACCTCACATCATAGTGCTCTCATCGCAAAGTCCCGCTAATGGGTCAAGAAGCGCTTCACCCTCTCATTGCATGGTCTCATTCACGGGCCAAGGAGCGCCTCGCGCTCTCGTCTCAAACTCCTGAGTAAGGGTTGAGTAGCACATTTCAACCCTCATTCACCTCACAAATTCCTACTCCCAGGCTGAGAGGCTCACTACATTCTCATTGCAAAGTCCCCCTATGGCTGAGACATGCTCATGTGCTCGAGCCGAGATACGATTACGTACTTGGCGATGAAGTCCCTCTACAAGCTAAGACACGCTCACATGATTGAGCCAACATATTACCATATACATGGCGATGAAGTCCCTCTATGAGCCGAGACAAGATCACAAGCTCGAGTCGAGATACAACCACATACTCAACGCCAAAGACCCTTTATGGGCCGAGACACGCTCACGTGTTCGAGTTGAGATATGACCACATACTCGAAGCTAAAGTCATTCTAAGTGCCGAGACACGCTCACGTACTTGGCAAAAAAGTCCCTTTATGTGTCGAGTCACTCCCACATGCTCGGGTCGAGATGCTGCCACATACTCGACCATAAACTCCCTTGTTGGTGCCAAGCAGGCAGGAATTCAGTGTTCTTGTTAAAGATTGTTCAAGAAAATAAGTCAGAGAATCCAAACATTGTCATAAGCCTGGTAAGTAGCTCCGTCAGCTTGGCAGAGATGGAGCAAACCCACCGTGGCCGAATTGTCTCTCTCGATGGAAGTAGAAAGGATGACCTTTAAAACTTAGGAGGGAGGGGGGGGGGGAGCACAAAACCAACATGGTGTGATCGGACCGTCACTCCACGCAGGAGTAGAAACGATAATCAGTAAAGCCAGCGGGATATTTGGCTAACCCGCTATAGTCGGATTGTCACTCATCAGCAGAGTGAAAATGATGGTCAGTAAAAATCCATATGAAGGTTGACTCTCCATAGTCAAGAAGTCTCTCAGAGAGAGTAGAAATGACAATTAGTAAAACTCGCAGGAAAGTCTACTCACGTTTCAAGAATCGAATACAAATAAGAAGTTATATGATAAAGACAAAGTCTATACAATGAAGCAAAACTTATTACTAAAAGTTTATAGAAGCCGTCCCTTGGGGAGGGTCCTTATCCAAAATTACAAAAGCTGAAAAATGGATATAAAACTAGCATAACAAGTTGCAAAAGTACAAGGCCTCAAGGGAGAACCTACGGTCAGAGGGGGATGTTCTATCAGGAGACACGGTCCCCCAAGTAACGTTGACCCCCTTGGAACCGAGCTCTATCCTTATTGCGGTAGGGCGCTACTAGCTGCAACCGTCGATCTGCCGGTACCTCACCTGAATAAAAAGTAGCCCCCAAATCAACGGCGTGTATAGTGTGTCTTTAGTTATATGATTATTTCTACTAATTTAATAATTAGATTGATTGATACGAGTTTATTTTCTGTTACGATGGATTGACGAAAGAATAGCTAGTCAAATAACTGCTTCGGCGGCTGCAATAGCTATAAAAATGGAGAAAATGTCTCTTTTTAATTGTCCACTATCAAATAAATCAAAACAGAAACAAAATTTCACGAGAAAAATATTAACATAATTTAGTATAAGCTCAAGACACATAAGTGCTCTAACCATGTTTCGACTTGTGATCTATTCACAGATACCAAAAAAATATACACTAAAAAAAAAGTACATGCTCTAATATCATTGAAAAAACTATACTGAGATCTGCTAAAACAAAACGATACCCAAAGGGAATTACTAAATCAACTTAGTCCCCTTACCGCCCCCGGAAGACGTCCATAAGGATGACTAAACAACAAGAGAACGTGAGACCAGACGATTTCATGACCAAGGGAAGTATGAACAGAAACTACCAACCCAATGATGAAGCCGACCCCCACCCCACCCAAGAAAAGGTACGCGGAAGGCTCTTGTCGAACCCAATTGAGGAGGATGAAAGAATAGCGGCTTGGTTGGGGCCTATTTATAGACTCTTAAAAGAAAGATCCGATAGCTAGGATTTCTCCCCGATACCTGGGAAAAAGAAGAGGCGACATATTGTGAACTACACCTGAGAGGTGCTAGGGCCCTTGACAATCACTTGAATATCTCAGGAAGAATGCCCAAGGAGCGTGGTAAATGAAGTACAATCCGACTCCCAAATGTCTAGGAGATCAATTTGAGAAATGGATCTAAAGCGAAATGAAAAGATTTATTATTGAATTCATCCTCCTCATACATCATGGACAACCCAACTAAGAGGAAGCACGTAAGATAGGAGATTAACAACATTTTCGTTACAACAATTGAAACAACGTTTACATCATAGGAAAATGAGTTTAGTTAAGAGTGGGAGAACTCGAACAAAGGGGCCACGACAATAGTGTCATGAGTCGCAATGGAAACATCCCCGATTTGAAGATAAATAACGAGTTCACATATGTCTACTGTAGACATGCGCAGTGGATATTTAAAACAAAACTCGATAAAACCCATCCAAGATCCAAGCGAGAAAAAACACCACAATCAGGTTAGGTAAAGAAAACATACCATAGCCAAAGCTTGTATATCGACGTCCTTGATTATTTGACGATGCTCCAACGATCCTTGTCACGATTTCAGCGATGATCAACGGATCCTCGCCTTTATCGGTATCCACTCGGAAGAACTGAATCGCCTTGTTCGTCTTACGAACAAAACTGGAACTTTTGATTTTTTGACGTTTGGTGCTAGCTCATAACCGAAGAACTGACTTTGATGGCCTTGTATTAGAACCCAACATGAAACCTCCTAAATGGTTATCCAACTTTTGAAAACCATTCGTCTCAAATTGCCCTTTCTCTCTCTCTCTTTTTAAAAACATGATATCACATACCAATATCTCAAATTTATATAAGAAGAGGAAAAGAAACTTTCCGCTCTCTTTCTCTTGAAGAAGAGGAAGAGAAACAGTCCTTTCTCTCTCACACAAAGAAGAGGAAGAGAAACGGTCTTTTATATTGAGGTTTAGAAGTAGTTACGTTAATAACTCATCATAAACACTCCTTCAATGGTTGTAAAACTATTGGAAACCACCCTCTTAAATAAAAGAAAACCGCCCCCTCTCTCTCTAGAAGAAGAATAAGAAGAGTCGGCCCTTTATGTTGAGCTTTAGAAGTAATTACATAAGCCCACTTAATTGCTTCACTATATATCTTTATATATAGCATATCTATATGTGGTTGGGTCCAACTTCTTTTATTCTTTATGTCCAACACAATTATAACATAGAATTAATTAGGATTCAATCAAATGAAGGCCCAGCCCATATATCCACATACATATATGTGTTCTTATTTTTGTGAACCATTTCCAAAGTAGGGTTAGTGTTTAGAAAATATACAGGACCCTCTTGGATACTTGTACTGTTCTGACTTTCAAAACATGACTCAGTCAATGAAGTTCCATATCCAGTCAACCTTTGAGTGTTACCCAATAGGTTCTTACGATGTTGGCAATGACATAAAACACCTTTTAATGTCATAAGCAATGAGCGGTGTCTAGCAACACATCATTGCTACCCAAACCGCAAGAATGTCGTGATAGACATAACTTGTTCCTGAGATTAATACCGAGTATCCAGTATCCCTTTGTGCTTGATATCTTTAATTAAATACAAGTCATGGATCAGTCATACTTGTATAATTCAATCAATATGTTTCTTTATCCCAAGTAGACTAATGAAAACAAATGACATCAATATCCCATACTGATTTACCGGGGTGTGGCCACACACTTCTTAGTCTCACTCATCAAGAGGCCCTGATATCTCTCCTGTTATATAGGAGGGACAAATCCTATCTTGATCACTCACATTCTACTACATGGTTCATGACATACCCAATGACAACCTTTATAGTTCACCATATTACGGGTGACGTTTGGTTATATCAAAGTATGATACTTGCCATGTAAGAATCCATGGTGACCTCAAGTCTAAGGATCATATACTTCTGTAACCACTTATGAGAATCGCTTATGACATTTATATAACGATTCATGTAGCAATTCTCATGACGGGTCTATCCAGCATAAGTTCTCCAACTTATACTCACGTGTTGACTTGACATCTCATGTCCATGAAAACTCTTGTCATCAGTTACTACACATACTAGTCTCATGTGCATCATTGTTGTCCTTGATTCTATAATGATACTTTACTAGGGACAACTTAAGAATATAAAACTATTCTAGGAACATTATTATCAATATTTATACTACGCAGATATCAAGTAAAGCATAATAGTGGAAAAAGCCTTTATAAATAAACATGAAAATGCACAAAAACAATTATATCATGATTGGTCTCTAGGGCATACACTAACACGATTAACTCACATTCTCTAGTTGGGACAGTGGTAGCTTCCTCAGGCATAGTACAAAGCGTAGCTTCTGTGCCCTTACGCTTGACCGGCGCAATCAGAGACCTCGAAGATATAGACTCCTCGTCAAGGAAGGACGACACCTCGCTATCAGGTAAGTCCACCTTGGAAGGTGAAGGGGGAAGGTGACTCAAGGCTTCTTTAAATTCTATGGTGGTTAAGTCCAGCCCAAGATTTCGATGAGCGATCTCCTATAAAATTCTGAAGACCCCATTACATCCTTCCGCATAATTAAGCTCCTGGCACTCTTCATAACGTATAAAATGGCTTATAAATTGGACCACGACTCTTTCCTTAAATGCCTAGCTAGTGTCAAAGATTTCATAAATATCCATGGCTTTCCTCATATCGTCTTGATGCAGTGACCCCCTCATATAAGCTTTGATGGCAGCCACACACGCTTTCTTAAGGGCAACCGTGTGACCTTGAACGGTCTCGTTCTGAATATCCTGAGTAGCTCTTGCAAGTTCCTCAGAAGCAGCCAGCTTGGTCAACAACTCCCCTCGTTCTTTCTCGGCTTTCTCCCTCCTTGAACTCAAGACGAGCCTCAGCTCCTCGCAAGGTAGCCTAGGTCACCAGTAACTACTCTAGTAAGATCTCAAGGATGGCTCTATGATCGAGGTGTGCCGACGCAATCCCCAGGAGAGCGGATAACTACATGGGAAAATGTAAGAAGTCGGAAAACAGAGAAGAAGGAAAAGTGTAATAGGGGAAGTGATAATTGTCTAAGTGTTTATAATTTTATATCATATTCGCTTACACTTTGCATGTTATTTGTAGGAAATATAGCCCATTGCTACTCAAGTTGCGATAATTTTGATTAACAGGGCATATCAAGGAAATCTCACAAGTGGTAGGAATTTTTTAATGTGTTTCAAAGTCAAAGTGTTAAAGCTGGGAGCTAAAAAGAATTCGAGAAGGCCCCAAGTACCATAAAGAAGCAACCTAACAACATGTGAGAGGTCACATGGGCGCGCAAAAAGGGACATGCGCCCGTCTAGGGCAATTGAAGCCAAAGGCTGATTACTAGGGGAGCATACGGGCAAGAACACACCTGTATGACTCCCCCGTCTACTTCCAAGGAGATAATAAGAATACCTCCAAGAGGCCACACAGGCATGTCCTGCGCTCGTGTAGGCCCCCGTCTACTCACAAGGATGTAAATAAAAGGGATCTTTGATTTCCTTAGAAGGTCACATAGGCGTGGCATGCGCTCTGTGACCCCGTCTACACATGAACCCAGATTCAATTTTATTCTAGTTGGGCCCACACGGACCCAAAATGTGCAAAATATTTTTTAGAAGTGTAGAGCCCTATAAATAGGGACATCTAGGGTTTGGGAAAGCATCTCCTGTCATCTGAGACACAGGCTATCATTGGGAGTACTCTCAGATGGCGAGGTCTTAAAGGGAAATCCATCACAGATCCATACACGCCGCCAATAGTTGAGGGAACATTGATGGGAAGATAATCTATGTTTATCTTTGATCCTTCCTTTATTTTTTTATTGGATTTTTGTTCCCCTTCCATGGGGAACTAACTTGTTAGGTATCTGGGCATGATGAATCCTCGGGTTATTGATTTTCTTGATATTGACTCCTAATGGTTATTTAGTTGCTTTTATTTTGAGATCTATTGAGTGTTATTCCTTACACTGGATTTCTATATTGCAACAATCCAAATTTCCAATTGGATTGACTCAGGAATGAAGTGAATGCCTCCCTGTGCTATGGCCCCATTGTTATCACAAAAGATTTCAATAGGGTCGACTATGCTACAAACCACTCTCAGTTCAGTCACAAACTTTTTGATCAAAACAACTTCCTTTGCAGCCCCACAGGCTACAATATACTCAGCCTCTGTAGTAGAATCGGCTACTGTCTCTTGTTTGGAACTCTTCCAACATATAGCACCACCGTTTAAGCAAAAAAACATAGCCTGACTGCGATCTATAGTCATCATGGTCGGTTTGGAAGCTAGCATCTGTGTAACCCTTTACACAGAGCTCTTCCTCACTACCATAGATCAAGAACATATCCTTAGTTCTTCCCAAGTACTTGAGAATGTTCTTGACCGCAATCCAGTGACGCTCACCTGGATTAGACTGGTATCTGCTAGTCATACTTAAAGAATAGGAAACATCTGGACGAGTACATAGCATAGCATACATAATGGATCCAATGGCAGAGGCATATGGAATCTTATTCATGCGCTCTCTCTCTTCTGGAGTAGAAGGGCTCATACCCTTCGAAAGAGTAATCACATGAGACATGGGCGAGTAACCTTTCTTTGATTCCTGCATGCTGAACCGATTCAACACTTTATCTATATATGTACTCTAACTCAAGCCAAGCAATTTTCTCTATCTATCTCAATAGATCTTTACTCCTAACACATAGGATGCTTTGCCTAAATCCTTCATTGAGAAACACTTTCCCAACCAAGCTTTAACGGACTGTAGAATAGGAATCTCATTCCCAATGAGTAGTATGTCATCTACATACAATACTAGGAAGACAACTATACTCCCACTAACCTTTTTGTATACACAGGGCTCATCTTCGTTTTTAATGAAACCAAACTCTTTGATTGCATTATCAAAACGTATGTTCCAACTTCGAGAAGCTTGCTTTAGTCCATAAATGGACCTCTGTAGCTTGCACACCTTTCCAGCTTCCTCTGGAATGACAAAACCATCAGGTTGTGTCATGTACACATCCTCATCTAGGTTTTCATTAAGGAAAGCTGTTTTGACATCCATCTGCTAGATCTCATAATCATGATATGCAGCTATAGCAAGGAGAATCCTGATGGATTTGATCATCACAAGTGGAGAAAAGGTTTTATCATAGTCTATACCATAAATTTGCTTGAAACCCTTTGCAACCAACCGCCCTTTATAGGTATGAACATTTCCATCCATGTCAGTCTTCTTCTTGAAGACCCACTTGCACCTAATAGGTCTAACACCTTCGGGTTGATCAACCAAGGTCCATACCTGGTTAGTGTACATGGATTCCATTTCGGATCTCATGGCCTCAAGCCATTTCTCAGAGTTTGGACTTGCCATCGCTTCTTCATAAGAAGTAGGCTCATCCTGATCCATGAGTAAAACATCACCATGTTGTGTCACAAGAAATCCATATCTCTCGGGTACACGAGGTGTTCTCAAGGATCTACGTGGTTCATGTGTATCTTGAGCCGTTTCATGTTCCACAACAACTTGTGGTACCGGTTTAGGTTCCATCATAGAATCTGTGCTTATTTGAGTTTCCAGAACTTCCTGAAGTTCAACCTTGCTCCCACTAGTCTTTCTAGAAACAAACTCTTTCTCAAGAAAGACACCTGTCCGAGCCACAACCACTTTGTTTTCTGTGGGAACATAAAAGGAATACCCTTTAGTGAGCTTAGGGTATCCTACAAATATGCACTTATCAGATTTGGGTTCAAGCTTAGTTGACGTCTGACGTTTGACATAAGCCTCACATTCCTAGACTCTGATGAAAGACATACTAGGACGCCTCCCAGTCCATATCTCATATGGTGCCTTTGTAACTGATTTAGAAGGAGCACGATTAAGTGTGAAAGCAGCAGTTTCCAATGCATGTCCCCAAAATGAAATAGGAAGATCTGCATGACTCATCATGGACCGAAACATGTCCAACAAAGTCCGATTTCTCCTTTCGGATACACCATTCCATTGAGGTGTTCCTCAAGGAGTAAGTTGTGAGACTATCCCACACTCTTTTAGAAAGTCAAGAAACTCATGGCTTAAGTATTCTCCACCTCGATCTGATCGAAGCATCTTAATACTTCTGCCAAGCTGGTTTTCTACCTCATACTTATATTCCTTGAACTTTTCAAGAGCCTCGGATTTGTGTCTAATCAGATAGACAAATCCATACCTACTGAAATCATCAGTGAAGGTAATGAAGTAGTAAAACCCACCTCTAGCTTGTGTGTTCATGGGACCGCATATATCAGTATGTATAAGGCCTAATAGAACACTAGCCCTTTCTCTTTTACCTGTAAAGGGGGCTTTAGTCATCTTTCCCAATAAACAAGGTTCGCATCTATCATATGATTTTAAATCGAATGATTCTAATAGCCCATCTTTATGGAGTTGTGAGATACGATTCTCATTTATATAACCCAAACGACAATGCCAAAGGTATGTAGGATTTAAATCATTAGGTTTAACCCTTTTAATATTAAAGTTATAAATGAGTATGTTACGGATATATTTGGTAAGACAGATGTCAGTGACCTAGGGACCACCTGTCACACACAGGACCGTGCGTTCTCAGCCACGTAGCATCTTTGGCCACGTGGCAATATCACCAAATAACCTTGCACAATTCGGTTCGGCAATAACGTGAGGAATAAATCCTGCGAATAAGTCCGTCGGAATTATAATTATGACAACCCTCTTATACAAGGCGTGGGGTGGAAGGAGAGAAGTAAAATATCTAACGCCTCTACAGTAAGTAGGCCTTATCCACTTACTACAGTGGGCAGATATTTACCCTACTTGCCTACAGAGCACCTACACGCTAGGCAGATATTTTCCTACCGCCTTAGAAGATATTCACCTAGCCCACCGCCTTACCCCACCGCCTTGCAAGATATTTGCTTAAACCGCCTCTCACTTGCTATAAAAGGGGAGGAAGGACAATAAGGAAGGGGACCGAAAAAATACTCACTACACATTACACAAAGCATTTCCTAGAACTTCTTACCCCGATTTCTGACTTAAGCATCGGAGTTAAATCCGGGCAGAAAGGCCCAATTCCGATTATTTCTCCTCCTCTTCACAGGTCTATCAGTGGATAATTCCGGACGGAATTGCTGAGTGCCCTCCGCGTCTCCTTGTTCGCAAGCAGAAGTAAGCGTCCACACCAACTATAAATATTAACCGTTTGTCAAAGGCTGAGACCAGATCACGAGGCCACAGTAGCCAAAGAGTGAGGTGGATCAGTTTTTGGCATCAACAGTTTGGCGCCGTCCGTGGGGACCCTTACGAAAAGCCAAATGACCACTACCAGAAGATCAAAACGAATCCAAGGACAAGGAGCACCTACTAGCCCTGAAGAACCTATCAAACTTGGCAGCCGCACAGCAAGAAGACCTCATGAGAGTATTAAGGGCAAATTCTGATCTCTTCGCTTGGTCATCAGAGGATATGCCAGGCGTAAAACGCGAGATCATAGAACACCACCTTAATGTAGATCAGTCATTTAGGCCTATAAAACAGAAAAGAAGAAATTCCACCCCAGAAAGGCAAAAGGCCGCAGAGGAAGAAGTATCAAACCTCTTAAAGGCTAAGTTTATCCGAGAGGTGTATTACCCAGATTGGTTGGCCAATGTTGTTCCGGTAAAAAAGCCGTCCGGAAAATGGAGAATGTCTGTTGATTTTACAGACTTGAACAAGGCTTGTCCAAAAGATTCGTTTCCTTTGCCATCAATTGATGGTTTGGTTGACTCTACAACGGGGCATGAGATGCTGAGTTTCTTAGACGCCTTTTCAGGCTACAACCAAATCCGAATGGCCAAAGGCGATGAAGAAAAAACATCCTTCATTACAAGCACGGGAACTTCTTTGCTACGGTGATGCCGTTAGCCTAAAAATCTTTGGAGCCACCTTCCAAAGGCTCATAAATCTGATCTTCAAAGAGCAGATTGGTAGAAATGTTGAGGCGTATGTAGATGATATCCTGCTGAAGAGTCGAAAAGCCGATGAACATCTATCAGACTTACAAGAGGCTTTCCAGTCACTCCGGAGTTACACGATGCGGTTAAACCCGAATAAATGTTCCTTTGTGTTCGATCAGGGAAGTTCTTGGGATTTATCTTAACACAAAGAGGAATAGAGGCAAATCCAGAAAAGAGCAAAGCTATTCTTGACATGGGATCACCCAAAAGTCTTCAAGAAATTCAACGGCTTAATGGACGCCTTGCGGCACTTGGCAGATTCATCTCCAAAGCCGGAGAGAAAAATCTCCCGCTCTTTCAAGCCCCTAAAGCGCCAAAAATGGATTGGACGGAGGAATGCGAAAAAGCCTTTCAAGGGCTTAAAATTATCTCCGATCGCCTCGGCTATTGGCTAAGCCGCAAGTGGGAGAAGAACTCTACATCTATTTGAGTCGTTGTCCCACGGCGGTGGCCTTGATTCTTTGAGAGAAGATAACGGAGTTCAAAAGCCAGTCTACTACACAAGTAAGATCCTTAACGATGCGGAATCAAGATATCTGCCACTTGAAAAATTGGCCTTTGCTCTTATTACATCTGCGCGAAGATTGAGACCATATTTTCAAGCCCACGGGATCACAATATTGACTGATCAGCCACTAAAGCAAGTTCTTCATAAACCAGAAAATTCCGGACGCCTAGCCAAGTGGGTAATAGAATTAGGCGAGTTTGATCTCACCTACAAACCCCGAACGGCAATCAAGGCCCAAGTGCCGGCCGATTTCATCGCAGAATTAACTTTTCCTGCGAATGAGAGCAAACTCCCTTCACAGAATCCAGAAGAGTGTCTTATCATCCCATGGTCTTTATACGTTGATGGGTTGGCAACTGAAGAAAGGTCAGGAGCAAGTTTTGTCCTTTATTCTCCTTCTAAATGGAAAATGGCGACAGTGCTCATGTTCCAATTCCGAGCGACTAACAATGAGGCCGAATATGAAGCACTCCTTGCAGGATTACACCTGGCCCGGGGGCTTGGAGTTCAGCGTCTGCATGTGTATTCCGATTCGCAGCTATTCGTGAGCCACACCCTAGGCAGCTTTGAAGCAAAAGAAAAGAACATGATCAAATACCAAGCCATAGTGAGAAAAATAGTACCATGCTTCGCCTATTTCCAGATTGAGAAAATTTACCGAGCGCAAAACGAAGAAGCGGACGCCTTATCCAAAAAGGCCACAACGCCAAACGGAGATCACGTAATCCTCTTTTAACCTACGGTACCTTCCCACAAAGACTATCGATAGGCTGGAAGGGGAGGTACAAAGTGTAACGAAGAGCCAAGTTGGATGGATCCCATAAAAAGTTTCCTACAAGGTGGGCCTGCCCCACCCAAACAAAGTGGAGGCCCGACGGATCGCTTACAAATCCTCTCGATTACACCATCATCAGCGAAAGCACATGCATACAAAAGTTCCTACACACAACCTTTCTTGCGATGCTTACATCCTACAGAAGCTAGCTATATCCTTCAAGAAATTCATGGGGCATCGGCGGTGGTAACATAGGAGGCAAAGCCTTGAGTTACAAAGTCTTGCGGCAAGGTTATTCTTGTAGCGCTAACTCAAGATGCAATAGCGTTCGCTCGGAAATGTGATGCCTGCCAGCGGCATTCTAAAATTCAGAGACGACCACCGGCACCACCTACGCCAATTATCAGTCCGCGACCGTTTGCTATCTGGGGGGGTGATCTTTTAGGGCCATTCCCGACTTCGATCCGGCAACTGAAGTTCCTAATAGTCGCTATCGACCACTTCACCAAATGGGTGGAAGTTGAGCCCTTAGCCAAGATCACGTAAAAAGCTTGCCAGTGATTCTTATGGCGAACGGTCATCTAGGTCGAATTCCGATCGCCTTCATCTCCGATAATGGGCGACAGTTTGATAACCAGGCTTTTAGGAGTTTCTGTTCTGAACTCGGAATTGAATCCAGATTGACTTCTGTGACACATCGCCAAGCCAACGGCCAGGTAGAAGTGACAAACCGTACCTTAATTTAGACTCTGAAAACCCGGGTATCCAAAAATGGAACCAATTGGGTGGAAGAAATTTCGAGCGCCCTTTGGGCCTACAGGACAACTACCAGAACTCCCACAGGGGAGAGTCCATTTTCTCTTACTTACGGGGCGGCCGTCATTCCCTTGAGAAATAGGAATGCCTACTTTGCGAACACAATGTAAGTTCGTCGGAAGAAAATGAGAAAAATCTCCGGCGGAACTAGACCTACTTGAAGAGCGAAGGAAATGGCGAGAAGTAAAGGCCCGTCTATCGCCAAAGAATCAAAAGGTTCTACGACACAAGGGTAAAAAGAGTCTTCTTCCAAATCGGCGATCTAGTCCTAAGAGAAAATGAATTCCAAGGAAATAAAAGCGAGCGGGAAGCTAACTCCTAAGCGGGAAGGCCCTTACGTCGTGCAAAGAATCGTCCGAAGTGACACCTATTATCTAGTGAATATGGGACGGAAAAAGCGGCTCAAGCGTCCATTCCATCTTGAACACTTACGGCGCTACTATCAATAAGTTACTCAGTCGTCTCTTAAATTTCATGGATTAAAGTTCAGGTCTTTTCCATTCTCTACTAAAATGCGGTGAAATTCCCATTCTACTAAGATGCGGTGATATTCCCATTCTACTAAAATGCGGTGAAATTCCCATTCTACTAAAATGTGGTGAAATTCCGATTCCTAAAAGACGAGTCGGAATTATCTTACACAGATAAACGACAACTCTCAAAAGACAAAAATCCCGATCGAAGTATGAGGCAACAATCTCACTCATGAAGGGGAGTACCTCACTCAACATAGGCCCATGATTGGACTAAGGACTCGTTACGAAGTTTACAAACCAAAGGAAGAATAAAGAAGTTCGCGAATTTCTTACATGGTTAAAGACAACCATCACTCGGAAATAAATCTTCACCAAAATAAAGGTTTGCATTTCATTCATATGAATAGAAATTACATTTCCAAGTGATTGAGAATTTACAAAAACGTTCACAAAAGAAAAATAAAATCCTAAGAGCTAGGGCCCCCAGGGCAGCCACCTGCTTCTGAAGGGACTTGGGTAGAAGGCTCCAAGGTAGCGGGGACAGGAGCCTCTGGAGTCTTGATAACTTGTTGCTCTTTCAGCTCCGTGAACTTCTTCAAAACTCCAGCCAGCCCCACAGACAAAACTTCCGTAGGAGGAACGTGATGGCCCACTTGTTGCACCACGGAATATATACGAGTAGCTCCATCTCTAACTTTAAGCCCTAAAGCCGGGAAACCTCCTTCTCTAATTTATCCGCTCGCTCTATTAAATCCTTAATTTCTTGCGAGTCGGATTTAGGAGCCTTCAAGCGGGAAGCCAAATCTTCTTTCAGTATGTCACGCTCCCCCTTTATTTCCGCCAACTCAGCTTGCACCGGCGATAAGCTTCAGCCACCTTCATCTTTAGGTCCCATCGAAGCGGCGCCATCATCTGAGTCGATTGAAGTTCCTTCTTCAAACTGCTGGATTCATTTTGTAACCCTTTAAGAGCCTCCTCAGCAGTAAGAAGAGAACAGTTAGAAGCAGATAATTGGGCCGCTAAATCGGCCTTCTCCTTTTCCATAGCGGCCAGCTGCCGCAACCGATCGGACTTATCTCGCTCAAGGGCCCAGATAGCATCAAGCTGTTCTTTCTCCTTCTCTTCCAAGGCCGCCACCCTAGAGCTTAACTGGGCAATGTCTGCCCTATTCATTTCCATCTTTGCCAAATCTTCTTGGCAAAGATTGCCGACTCGGTCCGCCAAGTGTGCAGTCTACAGAATAACAAGACACTCATAAAAAATGCGCCAAGTTTAGAAGTAAAATTAAATGTGAGAACAACCCTTACTAGCATAGCCGAGCGGAATAGTTGATAAGTGGCCTCTTCCCTCCCAGCCCTCCGGAGTTTCGTGGAGAGCTGCTCGGGCCTCATGGCCATCAAAACGTCCTTCTGGACCCGATGTAGCGAAAAGGAGTATCCTCAGAAGATAACTCCTTTTGCTTAGTGGCAGATCCCTTTAAAACTGAATCCGCCACTTTTAATTTGTCTAAAAGGGCCGCTTCTCCCGCCTCCGCCTATAAAATAGAACCTAAGTTAAAAATTCTACCCTTAGAAAAAATATATATAGAAATTCTCACCTCTATGAGAAGGATGTCCTCCGGCCGGCTAGAAGAAGGACCCTTGGAAATTAGGGACAGTGCCGGGCGGACCTCTTCCGCACGAACCTCTTCCTGAGGCACCCCCACCTTCTCTTCTGCAATTCCGGGACCTGATACGTCCTCGGAATTCTTTCTCTTGGTCCTCCTCTCCCGTGAGGACCCTGCACCCTTCTTGGAAGAATCCGTCTCCTTTCTCTTCCTCTTCTTTCTTTCCTCCTTGGAGGTATCAGCCCCTTGGCCAAGTACCACTTCCTTCTTCTTCCGCCCGCGAGGCAAGGACGGGTGAACTTCGCCCTCGAAAGAGGCCAAAAGACCCTTAACATAGCTTAGGTCCTCATCCTCCATCGGATTTCCTACAAAACAAGGGCCAAAATAAGTCAATTGCCGTAGTTAAAAATCAGACCAGCAAGATACACGAATAATGCCTACCGGCGGACACTATTAAATGACATTTAACAAGGTTTTCCTTTGTCAAGAACTCATCCATGTACACTTTGGATAGCCCTGTAGTTTACTTAAGAAGAACCTCCTCTTCTCCCGTCATTATCTCACAAGCGATGTCCGTTCGGGGAACCTCCCACTTTGTTCGGACATCCCACTCGGACTTACTTTTGACAAAGAAGAATTTACTCTTCCATCGCTTAATGGAAGAAGGAACTTTCCCTAAAAATTTCCTCCCAGAACGAGCCGAAAAGTAATACCAATCGGCGTTAGACTCTAGGCATAGGCTAAAAAGCATACGGAACCAACGGATGGTCGGACTTATTCCGTAATGCTTGAAAACAATAACAAAGCCGTTCAAAAGTCTCCAAGAATTTGGGGCCAACTGTGAGGGACACAAATGATACTCTTCTAGTATTGCCTTAGAGAAATCAGAAAAAGGAAGCCTAAGGCCACCCAATAGCGCATCTTGATAGATGGCTATCTCCCCTTCCCTAGGAGAACTTGCCCTCTCCCCAGAACAGGGAACCCTAACCTCAAACAGGGACAAATTTATCTCATACTTCGCTACCAGGCTATCTACTTCCTTTTGTCCAAGAAGACTTATGAATGTGTCCGACCCCCTACCCGTTGCCCTAGAAGGAGGATGAACCCGCGAACCCTGAACCGGGACGCCTCCAAGTTCACCCGGAATCGCCGGGATCGCAACAGAAACCACAGGGTTGGACGGAGAAGGGACCAAGGGCTCATGAGAAGAACTAGAGGAGGAAGAAGTAGCGCTAGAAGTGGCGCTAGCCATTACCTTAGGAAAGAAAAAGATAACACAAACACAGAAAACTCGAAACCAGAGCTCGCCGGAGAAGAAGAAGAAACCTTAGGAAGAGGACACGATTCAACTTTCCAAAAAAACCCTTTTTGGCCTGTATGATTTCGCATATATATGAAAAGCAACGAATCCCTGGCCGTTCGATCTCAGTGTTACATTCCAATCAAAACCGTTGAACCAAGGCCCCCAAATCCTGACCGTTCAAATAGGCCATATTCCAACATAGGATCGCCAGTGAAGGCCATAAAAATGCCAAAGGATTTACAAACAAAACGACAAATGTCATTTATTCAGGTTACATACAAACAAAGCAAAAATAACAAAAACATGTTATCCGACGGACTAAAGCTAAATATCCGCGGATTCGTCCGAAACCAAGCTCGAATGAGACTCGGAGGAGATGCACGGACTCCCGCAACCGTCACTATCCTCGTTCCCACTAGGAGAACCTGGATCAGCACGGGGGCGAAGGTAGGGACCCACTTCTCTACGACAGGAGTCGTCTCCAAACATCTCAAATTCGAAACGTACACCCCTGCATAAGTGACAACTAAAAGGTCCCCCGCCTCCATGCCATGATCAACATGAAAAGCCTCCCACCCTCGTGATCGATACATATCTCACCGGGTCCCGTTAACCAATAGAGCGCTGGCCACACACGGTACGATTCGGACTTACTAGGTGAATAAACCCAGTCCTTAATTCCAAATGGATGTTCGTGAAAGGAGCTAGGAATTCGCAAGTGGCAAGCATTGGCTAAAAGTGAAGAATTTATAAAAAGACAAACGTTGAGCCATGATACAAAAGATTTCTGACTATGAACGTTACCCATACAAGCCCTTAAGTAGAAAAATAGGCGAGAATTTTGGAGAAAAATCTACTTCGATAACAACGCAAAGAGAACACAGTAACCGTCGGTCACCTACTGCCATGGACGAAGCCCACCCCTACATAGACGTGCCAACTAAGAAGAATACTTGTTCTCGAACCAAGCGAAACGTGCGATTAGCTCACCTCTCGCTCAGATTCTTCGAACAAAGTACATTTTAGGGGGGACTAGTGTTACGGATATATTTGGTAAGACAGATGTTAGTGACCTAGGGACCACCTGTCACACACAGGACCGTGCGTTCTCAGCCACGTAGCATCTTTGGCCACGTGGCAATATCACCAAATAACCTTGCACAATTCCGTTCGGCAATAACGTGAGGAATAAATCCTGCGAATAAGTCCGTCGGAATTATAATTATGACAGCCCTCTTATACAAGACGTGGGGTGGAAGGAGAGAAGTAAAATATCTAACGCCTCTACAGTAAGTAGACCTTATCCACTTACTACAGTGGGCAGATATTTACCCTACTTGCTTACAGAGCACCTACACGCTAGGCAGATATTTTCCTACCGCCTTAGAAGATATTCACCTAGCCCACCGCCTTACCCCACCGCCTTGCAAGATATTTGCTTAAACCGCCTCTCACTTGCTATAAAAGGGGAGGAAGGACAATAAGGAAGGGGACCGAAAAAATACTCACTACACATTACACAAAGCATTTCCTAGAACTTCTTACCCCGATTTCTGACTTAAGCATCGGAGTTAAATCCGGGCAGAAAGCCCAATTCCGATTATTTCTCCTCCTCTTCACAGGTCTATCAGTGGATAATTCCGGACGGAATTGTTGAGTGCCCTCCGCGTCTCCTTGTTCGCAAGCAGAAGTAAGCGTCCACACCAACTATAAATATTAACCGTTTGTCAAAGGCTGAGACCAGATCACGAGGCCACAGTAGCCAAAGAGTGAGGTGGATCAGTTTTTGGCATCAACAGAGTATGTCCATATCTAGAATATAAAGACCATTAATTAACCTTGTATATCCATAGAAAATATCATGCATATAAAAAGAGCAACATTTATCCTTTATTCTGAGTTCAAAACCCATCCTGTCCGGACAAGAAACTGAGGTGATATTTCTAGTAATAGAAGGTACACAGTAGCAGTCTTTTAATTCTAATACAAATCTACTAGGCAAGTTCAAAACTCGTGTTTCTACAACCATTGCAGCAACTCTTGCTCCATTTCCAACTCGTAGGTCCACTTCACCTTTAGCTAGATATCTACTTTCTTTCAGCTCCTGCACATTAACACGGATGTGTGAGCCACATCCAGTATCTAACACTAAAGATGTAGAAGCAGATAAATTGACTTCTATAACAAAATACCTGAAGCATCAATCTCACTTTGCTTCTATTTCTTGACCTCTTTTAGGTAGAGTTTGCAGTTGCGCTTCCAATGGCCAACCCCATTGCAATGGAAGCACTGTCCTTCCTTAGCTACACCACCCTTAGGCTTCAGTGAGGCAGCCGGCCTTGCCTTCCCTTTGATGGAGTTGTCCTTGCCTTTTGCCTTCTTGCCTTTGCCCTTAGAACTCTTCTTTTGCACCATCAATATGCTGTTGGGCTTTGACTTCTTCATGTTTGCTTCAGCAGTTCTCAACATGCTAAGCAACTCTGGCAGAGGTTTGTCAATCTCATTCATATTATAGTTCATGACAAACTGTGCATAGCTCTCTGGCAACGATTGCAAGACTATGTCTGTAGCCAACTCTTGGCTTAAAGGAAAACCCAGTTTTGAAAGGCTCTCAATATAGCCAATCATCTTGAGCACATGAGTTGCCACTAGAGTTCCTTCTGCCATTTTACACTGAAGCAAGGCTTTAGTTACATCATACCTTTCTTGCCTAGCCTGCCCTTGATATAACTGTTTCAGGTGTTCGATCATATCGAAAGCACCTAGTTCCTCATATTGCTTCTGAAGCTCAGAGGTCATAGTGGCAAGCATAAGACAAGAAACATCAAGAGCATCATCCTGGTGCTTCTTATAAGCATCCTTGTTAGCTCTAGGGGCATTTGCAACTGGTGGTTCAGGAAGGGCTGTCTCTAGGACATAAAGTTTCCTTTCTTGCTTCAGAACAATCCTGAGATTTCGGTACCAGTCTAGGAAATTAATCCCATTGAGTTTGTCCTTCTCAAGGATAGGTCGCAGTGACAAGGCACTACCAGAATTCGAAGCCATAGATGATCTACAACATTAAAGATATACAAAATAAATAGCATGCTCATAATAGAAAAACATTCAATACGGACTTCTATCAAATGTAACTCCCACCATTTTAACAAAATTAATGACCCTCAGTATCAATTTTGAAGAACTCTACTTCGGAGTTCTCTAGTGGGCGAAGATACATATTTCACCTCATCTTGAGTCAGCTTTGGCTGATCGCCCAAGACTTGGTTATTTAGGTAGGTAACACTTTACCAATTGCATCACATGCAACTCTTGGTTAGTTAGGAATATTCATCTTATGAATAAACCAACTCTTTAGCCTCTAGTTGCTTGATCCTATCAAGATCAACTAGTTAAGTCAAACCCAATGGATTAACCGGCGAACATCACAATTGTCCTTCGCGCCTCACCCGGATAGAACCATGCACTTCGCTTTGGCGAACCTACATTGGTTCGATCTAGGCCTTGACGAGGGCAATGCATTGGAAGGCTAGACTTAGTATTTAAGTGAGAAATTTGAAAACATAAATTTCAACATGTACAAGATATCATATATTATGTAAACTAACTTAAAACATGATGTCAAACATTACATGTTCCTATATACATACAATATTCTGCACATACAAAAATTCGGCATAAATAAATTCTGCATAAACAATTCTGCACATCAAATTCTATCTTATAGAAGTCCTACACATTGAATTCCATCATATGAAATTTCTGCATATAAGATTGCACATATCTCATATATACAAAATAAAATCTACTAAGCCGAAAAACAAACAAATTATCACATATTTTGCAAAGTATATGCTAGGCCTTCTCGCAAGCATCTCTGATACCACTGAAGGGAAATAACGAGTTCATATATGTCTACTGTAGACATGCGCAGCGGATATTCAAAACAAAACTCAATAAAACCCATCCAAGATCTAAGCGAGAAAATAACCACGATCAGGTTAGGTAAAGAAAACATACCATAGCCAAAGCTTGTATATCGATGTCCTTGATTATTTGACAATGCTACAATGATCCTTGTCAAGATTTCAGAGATGATCAACGTATCCTCGCCTCTATCGGTATCCACTCGGAAGAACTGAATCGCCTTGTTCGTCTCATGAACAAAACTGGAACTTTTGATTCTTCGACTTTTGGTGCTAGCTCATAATCGAAGAACTGACTTTGATGGCCTTGTATTAGAACCCAACATGAAACCTCCTAAATGGTTATCCAACTATTGAAAACCATTCGTCTCAAATTGTCCTTTCTCTCTCTCTCTCTTTTTAAAAACATGATATCACATACCAATATCTCAAATTTATATAAGAAGAGGAAGAGAAACGGTCCTCTCTCTTTCTCTTGAAGAAGAGGAAGAGAAACAGTCTTTTATGTTGAGGTTTAGAAGTAGTTACGTTAATAACTCATCATAAACACTCCTTCAATGGTTGTAAAACTATTGGAAACCACCCTCTTAAATAAAAGAAACCATCCTCTCTCTCTAGAAGAAGAAGAAAATGAGTCGGCCCTTTATGTTGAGGTTTAGAAGTAGTTACATAAGCCTACTTAATTGCTTCACTATATATCTTTATATATAGCATATCTATATGTGGTAGGGTCCAACTTCTTTTATTCTTTATGTCCAACACAATTAGAACATAGAATTAATTAGGATTCCATCAAATGAAGGCCCGGCCCATATACCCACATACATATATGTGTTCTTATTTTTGTGAACCATTTCCAAAGTAGGGTCAGTGTTTAGACAATATATAGGACCCTCTTGTATACTTGTACTGTTCTGACATTCAAAACATGACTCAGTCAATGAAGTTCCATATCCAGTCAACCTTTGAGTGTGACCCAATAGGTTCTTACGATGTTGGCAATGATATAAAACTCCTTTTAATGTCATAAGCAATGAGCGGTGTCTAGCAACACATCATTGCTACCCAAACCGCAAGAATGTCGTGATAGACATAACTTGTTCCTGTGATTAATACCGAGTATCCAATATCCCTTTGTCCTTGATATCTTTAATTGAATACAAGTCATGGATTAGTCATACTTGTATAATTCAATCAATTTGTTTCTTGATCCCAAGTAGACTAATGAAAACAAATGACATCAATATCCCATACTGATTCACCGGGGTGTGGCCACACACTTCTTAGTCTCACTCATCAAGAGGCCCTGATATCAATCCTATTATATAGGAGGGACAAATCCTATCTTGATCACTCACATTCTACTACATGGTTCATGACATACCCAATGATAACCTTTATAGTTCACCATGTTACGGGTAACGTTGGGTTATATCAAAGTATGATACTTGCCATGTAAGAATCCATGGTAACCTCAAGTCTAAGGATCATATACGTCTTTAACCACTTATGAGAATCGCTTATGACATTCGTATAACGATCCATGTAGCAATTCTCATGACGGGTCTATCCAGCATAAGTTCTCCAACTTATACTCACGTGTTGACTTGACACCTCATGTCCATGACAACTCTTGTCATCAGTCACTATACATACTAGTCTCATGTGCATCATTGTTATCCTCGATTCTATAATGATACTTGACTAGGGACAATTTAAGAATAGAAAACTATTCTAAGGACATTATTATCAATACTTATACTACGCAGATATCAAGTAAAGCATAATAGTGGAAAAAGCCTTTATAAATAAACATGAAAATGCACAAAACAAATTATATCATGATTGGTCTCTAGGGCATACACTAACACGATTAATTCCCATTCTCTAGTTGGGACAGTGGTAGCTTCCTCAGGCATAGTACAAAGCGTAGCTTCTGTGCCCTTACGCTCGACCGGCGCAATCAGAGTCCTCGAAGATATAGACTCCTCGTCAAGGAAGGACGACACCTCGCTATCAGGTAAGTCCACCTTGGAAGGTGAAGGGGGAAGGTGACTCAAGGCTTCTTTAAATTCTTTGGTGGTTAAGTCCAGCCCAAGATTTCGATGAGCCCCATTACATCCTTCCGCATAATCAAGCTCCTGGAACTCTTCAGAACGTATAAAATGGCTTATAAATTGGACCACGACTCTTTCCTTAAATGCCTAGCTGGTGTCAAAGAATTCATAAATATCCATGGCTTTCCTCATATCGTCTTGATGTAGCGACCCCCTCACATAAGCTTTGACGGCAGCCACACACGCTTTCTTAAGGGGAACCGTGTGACCTTGAACAGTCTTGTTCAGAATATCCTGAGTAGCTCTTGCAAGTTCCTCAGAAGCAGCCAGCCTGGTCAACAACTCCCCTCGTTCTTTCTCGGCTTCCTCCTTCCTTGAACTCAAGACGAGCCTCAGCTCATCGTAAGGTAGCCTAGGTTACCAGTAACTGCTCTAGTAAGATCTCTATGATCGAGGTGAGCCGACGCAATCCCCAGGAGAATGGATAACTACATGGGAAAAATATAATAAGTCAGAAAACAAAGAAGAAGGAAAAGTGTAATAGGGGAAGTGATAATTGTGTAAGTGTTTATAATTTTATATCATATTCGCTTACACTTTGCATGTTATTTGGAGGAAATATAGCCCATTGCTACTCAATTTGTGATAATTTTGATTAACAGGGCATATCAAGGGAATCTCACAAGTGGTAGGAATTTTTTAATGTGTTTCAAGGTCAAAGTGTCAAAGCTAGGAGCTAAAAAGAATTCGAGAAGGCCCCAAGTACCATAAAGAAGCAAGCTAACAACATGTGAGAGGTCACATGGGCGCGCAAAAAGGGACATGCGCCCGTCTGGGGCAATTGAAGCCAAAGGCTGATTACTATGGAAGCATACGAGCAAGGACACACCTGTATGACTCCCCCGTCTACTTCAAAGGAGATAATCAGAATACCTCCAAGAGGCCACACAGGCATGTCCTGCGCTCGTGTAGGCCCTCGTCTACTCACAAGGATGTAAATCAAAGGGATCTTTGATTTCCTTAGAAGGTCACATAGGCGTGGCATGCGCTCTATGACCCCGTCTACACATGAACCCAGATTCAATTTTATTCTAGTTGGGCCCACACGGACCTAAAACGTGCAAAATATTTTGCAGAAGTGTAGAGCCCTATAAATAGGGACATCTAGGGTTTGGGAAAGTATCTCGTGTCATCTGAGACACAGGCTATCATTGGGAGTACTCTCAGATGGCAAGGTCTTGAAGGGAAATACATCACAGATCCATACACGCCGCCAATAGTGGAGGGAACATTGAAGGGAAGATAATCTATGTTTATCTTTGATCCTTCCTTTATTTTTTATTGGATTTTTGTTCCCCTTCCATGGGGAACTAACTTGTTAGGTATCTGGGCATGATGAATCCTCGGGTTATTGATTTTCTTGATATTGACTCCTAATGGTTATTTAGTTGCTTTTATTTTGAGATCTATTGAGTGTTATTCCTTACACTAGATTTCTACATTGCAACAATCCAAATTTCCAATCGGGATGACCGAGGGAAGAAGTGAATGCCTCCCCGTGTGTAGACCTACCACGATAGAAAGGGTTATGAGTATACCTAAAGATCGGGTACTAAGGATCGTGTCCTTAATACGTCTTATTCCCATAACTCTTCCAAGATATATGTTCCCTTGACCACTACAACAGTGAAGGTGCTAGGTATTAGTTGCCTCAAGAGATGGATCGAATACATATTAGGAACCCTTGGTCCAAAACTCTATAACTATTAACCTTAAGATCTTTGAGAATATCATTATGCGAACATGAGGGGGATTCATTGCTTGAATACCTCCTTTTTATGATTGATTGCCCCCAAGACTTTACCCTGTCTTTAGTTAGTGCCAATTTTTAGGTTTTCTTAGTTTTAGTGGTTAGATTAGTTTAGGACACAACCCAATTGTGATTAGACTAGATAATAGATAGATAGTTAGTACTAGTACTTCTCGGTCTCTATGGGTTTGACATAAGACTCTTTTGAGTCCACTTTATTACTTGACATGACCCGTTAAAAGGTCATGTCAAGTAATCAAGCGAGAACGTTAAAAGGTCAACAAAAAAGAGTAGGCTATACTGGCTCGTGACCGAGCAAAAGAGAGGACCACACTACCAGTTACCGAAAAGAGCCCCTCCTTCCGGAGGTTTGAAGAATTAATCAAGTTTGATAGCGGAAACTTAGCCTTCTTATGAAGGAAGGCTACTTGCTTCAGTTCCTCGAGGGTCATTGTTTCCTCATAAGGGGTATCCAAGAGCGGGGACCCCTAGGAATAAGGAACTGGCCAACAGAAACCACAAGAGATGAAGATAAACCATGGTTTTCATCAACGAATCACGGAGGTAAGCTCTCCCAAGAAAGCTCTCCTTAGCCTCGCGGTGAAGCGGTACCAAAATACAGGATTTCCAATCCTAGCAGGAAAAGGAGGGAAACGGATACTCAATTTAAAGTGAGTTCCTCTTTAGATAAAAGAGATGTCAAAACCATTGCATAGTGGGTTCCAAGCCGTTCTCTTTGAAGATATGAACAAAATTGCACAGTATTCTCTATGAGTTGGGAACTAACTAGGAAGGGCAGAGATCATAAAATCTGAAAATGTCTTCAAACAGGGAAGGAAATGGCAGCCTAATATTGGCCTGAAAAGAATCGACATAAAAAGCACTTGAGAGCACAAACCAAGAAGATGGAAATGTTAGTGCCTATTCCGTAAGAAAGATTTATAAAGAAGGGGCTGGTCACGCAACACTCTTCCCGAGAATGACACAGCAACCACAAGGAACACCCCTTTATAAAGGGTTTCGATTGGACAACTAACATGCAAACTAAGGTGCTCGTAACTCCTACAATCGTTGCCCCAAGAACGGACCAAATGATGACATCCTCCAAAACGCTTTGGGGCCTAAGAGACCTTCACGAAAGGCGTGGGAATAATCTCAATAGGTCGGAGCCTTTGGGACCAACGAGGATGTTAACCTAAGAAGCCGTAGCCTGATATGAATAAACGACGCACGTTCCCTGATCTGATTTGCCAACTGATTGGGCGGCTAAGTCCCTAGCAGGTGGTATCATGCTACCAATAAACCGCCTAACTTGTTAGGTCGTCTTAGACCAAGAACCCAACGACCTAAAAAGTTGGGGGGCAAAGTGTTATGAGAGAAATTCTACTAGACAAAAATCGCGATCCAAACAACCCAATTCAAATATACAAGTGGCAGAACCTCAATGACCCGGACAGGGAACACCCACGAGGGGCCTCTCCAACCGGATAACTGAAAAAACCTAATTATAAAGGAGGCTACTGATATAGGTTGCCTAATTCTTATGCTTATACCGCCAGTGCACGGGTCGTACCAAGTCGTAAAGTGGACTATGAAAGTCGGATGTCGAACCCACAGACACTATGATATACTAGTACTAAATATCTATCTATTATATAGTCTAAGATTAAGGTTGGTGATGGTGTAATCTAATCTAAATTCTAATTCTAGAAAGCAAGATAAAATGGGATGTGATAAAGTCATGAGGCAATCAATTAGGAAAAGAGGTATCCGGGCAAGGTATCCCCCTCTAATTCTTGTGGATAATGATATGTATGGATTCCTATTTTAAGAATGTTAGTTCATGGACCAAGAATTCCTACAATGCTTTCACACCCCCTGTCGAGGCGAGTTACTAATCTAATCTTATTAATTCGTTATAGGGAACACACAATCTTGGAAGAGTTGTAGTAATAATCAATCTTAAAGAGACTCTAAGATAAACAACCGATTTGTTGGTGTGTTCATGATGACTGGTTTGTTTCCGCAAGTATACGGGTCGTGATCAAGTAATAAAGTGGACTATGGGAAGTCGGATGTCGAACCACAGGGAATAGAGATTGCTAAGTGTAAACCAAGCTTTAATAACCTAGTCTAAATGGCAATTTTGGGGGGGGGGAGGAGAGTTTTGGTTTTCAAAACTAAAGAGCTATAAAGGATTGCGAATAAGAACTGAAAATTGAGAGTTGATTGGGGTGAATCAATGGCAAGAGAGGATACTTGGGTATGTATCCCTTTTGGATTTCAATTCTAAAGATGAGTACAGATGTTTATGAATCAAAGTTGGTATTTCTTGTGCCAATAGTCCCAAAATTATATCCAATCCCTCTTCCAAGGTGATTGGATAACTAGTCTCCAAGGACTTGATATGAAGCTCAAGGAATTTTATGTATATTGGAAGAATCATGGGGATGAATTGGTATGAAAGAGTCGTTCGCCCTTCTAGTACCCGATTCCTCGGTATACTCATGAAACTCTCTAATGAAGCAAGTTCCTAATATAAGGAGGCGCTAGCTCTACCCTTGTATTGCACACAAGTAATTTCTAGTGATGAAATTACAATCAATACATAACATTCATTAGACATTCAAGAAGGTACCAACAAATCATCATAAACATTCAATGCTGTTACGGATATATTTGGTAAGACAGATGTCAGTGACCTAGGGACCACCTGTCACACACAGGACCGTGTTTTCTCAGCCACGTAGCATCTTTGGCCACGTGGCAATATCACCAAATAACCTTGCACAATTCCGTTCGGCAATAACGTGAGGAATAAATCCTGCGAATAAGTCCGTCGGAATTATAATTATAACAGCCCTCTTATACAAGGCGTGGGGTGGAAGGAGAGAAGTAAAATATCTAACGCCTCTACAGTAAGTAGGCCTTATCCACTTACTACAGTGGGCAGATATTTACTCTACTTGCCTACAGAGCACCTACACGCTAGGCAGATATTTTCCTACCGCCTTAGAAGATATTCACCTAGCCCACCGCCTTACCCCACCGCCTTGCAAGATATTTGCTTAAACCGCCTCTCACTTGCTATAAAAGGAGAGGAAGGACAATAAGGAAAGGGACCGGAAAAACACTCACTACACATTACACAAAGCATTTCCTAGAACTTCTTACCCTGATTTCTGACTTAAGCATCGGAGTTAAATCCGGGCAGAAAGGCCCAATTCCGATTACTTCTCCTCCTCTTCACAGGTCTATCAGTGGATAATTCCAGACGGAATTGCTGAGTGCCCTCCGCGTCTCCCTGTTCGCAAGCAGAAGTAAGCGTCCACACCAACTATAAATATTAACCGTTTGTCAAAGGCTGAGACCAGATCACGAGGCCACAATAGCCAAAGAGTGAGGTGGACCAGTTTTTGGCATCAACAGTTTGGCGCCGTCCGTGGGGACCCTTACGAAAAGCCAAATGACCACTACCAGAAGATCAAAACGAATCCAAGGACAAGGAGCACCTACTAGCCCTGAAGAACCTATCAAACTTGGCGAAGCCCAAAGACATGAAGAAATCCGATCGGACAATCCACCCATTTTACCCCCATCAGAAAATGCGTCCGTCCAACCCCAAGGGTCCATTCTGGAGTTTTACCTTAACATGCAGCAACAACTGGAACAATTGGCTCAAGCTGTCCACACTTTGACCCATCCTCCACCTCTTCCCGCACAAGCCCCAACACCGAACGTATCAACGGTCCCGTTAGCTAATTCCGAAAGTAGAGGGAGGACAAGAACCCGCACCCATAAGGAGAAAAGAGAAAGAACCGCCTTTTCCGCTAGCTCAGAACCCCCCCTCCGTTCGACGTAGAGAGCAAGCTGCTACAAGAACCGAACGGACAAGAGCGGAACAAAATAGCCCATCCATACAAACTGTGAATAGAGGGACCCAGCGGCAGGACTTTTCCCAAGAAAACAAGAAATCCGAACGGCATATTCTCAATATGTGTTCGCCCTTTGTCAAGGAGATATTGGAAGAACGAGTTCCCCATGACTTGAGCCACCTATTATGACCGCATATGAAGGCGTAACCGATCCGTCCCGTCACACCAAGTCTTTTCGATCAAAGATGCTCCTCACCGGAATTACCGACGCCACGTATGTGCCGAGCTTTTCCCGCCACCTTAGAGGGAAAAGCGCAAAGGCTGATTTGTCGATATTCCATCTAGCACAATTACTTCTTTTGATTTTAGCGGATCGCTTTTTAGCCTACTTTGCTAATTACTCAAAGCAAAAGAAAACCCCGTCTACCCTTTTGCACGTTAAACAACGAAAGGGAGAAACACTCCAAGCCTATTTAAATCGTTATATAGACGAAACACCAAATGTTGCGGACCTTCTTCCGCGAATGGCCGTAACCTTCTTAATGGAGGGACTGTTAGACTCCCCCTTTCGTTTCTCTCTCACTTTGGATCCACCAAAGATAATTCCCGCCCTTATGAGCCACGCCCAGAAATACATCAATTCCGATAAAATTTATACGGGTTGGGAAGAAGAGACTCGACGTGGGCCTGTAGACACCCTAAAAGGAAAAACCTACCAAAGTGTCAACAGAAGGCCCCCGGATATACGGAAGGAAAGAAGATCATACAGGGACGACAAGGGCACAAACAGAAATCTGGAAACCTCGACACGCCCTCAACGACATATGCTGCAGCCCCGAGAACCTACAAAGGAAGGAAAGATTGTTAAATATGATCATCATACCCCACTAAATCAAACCAGAAGCCATATCCTTATGCAAATCAAAGAGCAAAAGCTTCTGACATGGCCGTGAGCTCATGAGAAATACCGAACGGCAAAAGAATAGCAAGAGATATTGCAGTTTCATCAATCTAAAGGACACGACACAGAAAAGTGTACCCACTTGATGAATGCGATAGAAGACGTCGTTCGAAGAGGACAGTTGGAGCAATATATCAACCTTGAGATTCAGGAGGAACCTGAAGCTTCACAGCCTGAAGAAGAAAAAGGGGAGATGGTGGGGTTTATTAGTGGTGGCCCTGGCTGTGGATGGGAAAGTTCTGCCTCTCGAAAAGTTATGCCCGAATGGTGGGAACGACGCAAGAGACAGAAACACCACGAAGAAGGTCTCGACCCGCGGCTCCCATCATTTTTTATGATAACGATGTTAGTAAAGTTCGTCACCCCCATGATGACGCGCTGGTTATTGCCATCAAGGTCTCCAGTTTCCAAATGAAGAGAGTCTTGATAGACAGTGGAAGTTCAGTTGACATCCTCTTCTGGAGTGCTTTCGAAAGAATGAGGTATGACGCGGATGATTTACTTCCTGTAAAATCATCCTTAGTAGGATTCTCCGGAGGGGTGATACAGCCAGAAGGGATGATATCTCTACCAGTTACAGTAGGAAACTCACCACGATCGTCAACCGTGACAATGAAATTCTTGGTTGTACGCTGTGCCTCAAGTTATAACGTGATCCTTGGCAGGCCAACCCTCAACGCCTTGAAAGCCATCATCTCTACTTACCATCTTCTCCTCAAATTCCCAACTGAGAGTGGTAGTGGAGAGGTAAGAGGAGACCAACCCTTAGCTCGGTAATGTTACGTCTCGACCCTCAAAGGGAAAGTCCTAAATAAAAGGAAAACAAAGGTTTCAGAAGCCATGCTAGTCAGCAGAATAGCCGAACGGGAAGATGAAGGACTTCGGCCTACACCAGTTGAAGAATTGCTAACAGTTCCCCTAGACGCAACCAGAAAGCGGAACCGCACGCAGTGCAGATTGGGGCAAACTTGGCAACCGCACAGCAAGAAGACCTCATGAGAGTATTAAGGGCAAATTCTGATCTCTTCGCTTGGTCATCAGAGGATATGCCAGGCGTAAAACGCAAGATCATAGAACACCACCTTAATGTAGATCAGTCATTTAGGCCTATGAAACAGAAAAGAAGAAATTCCATGAGAAAGGCGTATAAGGCCGCAGAGGAAGAAGTATCAAACCTCCTAAAGGCTAAGTTTATCAGAGAGTTGTATTACCCAGATTGGTTGGCCAATGTTGTTCTAGTAAAAAAGCCGTCCGAAAAATGGAGAATGTGTGTTGATTTTCCAGACTTGAACAAGGCTTGTCCAAAAGATTCGTTTCCTTTGCCATCAATTGATGGTTTGGTTGACTCTACAACGGGGCATGAGATGCTGAGTTTCTTAGACGCCTTTTCAGGCTACAACCAAATCCGAATGGCCAAAGGCGACGAAGAAAAAACATCCTTCATTACAAGCACGGGAACTTACTGCTACACGGTGATGCCGTTCGGCCTGAAAAATGCTGGAGCCACCTTCCAAAGGCTCATAAATACAGTCTTCAAAGAGCAGATTGGTAGAAATGTTGAGGCGTATGTAGATGATATCCTGGTGAAGAGCCGAAAAGCCGATGAACATCTATCAGACTTACAAGAGGCTTTTCAGTCACTCCGGAGTTACACTATGCGGTTAAACCCGAATAAATGTTCCTTCGGTGTTCGATCAGGGAAGTTCTTGGGATTTATCTTAACACAAAGAGGAATAGAGGCAAATCCAGAAAAGATCAAAGCTATTCTTGACATGGGATCACCCAAAAGTCTTCAAGAAATTCAACGGCTTAATGGACGCCTTGCGGCACTTGGCAGATTCATCTCCAAAGCCGGAGAGAAAAAGCGCCAAAAATGGATTGGACGGAGGAATGCGAAAAAGCCTTTCAAGGGCTTAAAAATTATCTCCGATCGCCTCAGCTATTGGCTAAGCCGCAAGTGGGAGAAGAACTCTACATCTATTTGGCCGTTGCCCCACGAGCGGTGAGCGCGGTTCTTTTGAGAGAAGATAACGGAGTTCAAAAGCCAGTCTACTACACAAGTAAGATCCTTAACGACGCGGAATCAAGATATCTGCCACTTGAAAAATTGGCCTTTGCTCTTATTACATCTGCGCGAAGATTGAGACCATATTTTCAAGCCCACAGAATCACAATATTGACTGATCGGCCACTAAAGCAAGTTCTTCATAAACCGGAAAATTACGGACGCCTAGCCAAGTGGGTAATAGAATTAGGCGAGTTTGATCTCACCTACAAACCCCGAACAGCAATCAAGGCCCAAGTACTGGCTGATTTCATCGCAGAATTAACCTTTCCTGCGAATGAGGGCGAACTCCCTTCACAGAATCCAAAAGAGTGTCTTAGCATCCCGTGGTCTTTATACGTTGATGGGTCGGCAACTGAAGAAAGGTCAGGAGCAGGTTTTGTCCTTTATTCTCCTTCTAAATGGAAAATGGAGACAGTGCTCAAGTTCCAATTCCGAGCGACTAACAATGAGGCCGAATATGAAGCACTCCTTGCAGGATTACACACAGCCCGGGCTCGGAATTCAGCGTCTGCATGTGTATTCCGATTCGCAGCTAGTCGTGAGCCACACCCTAGGCAGCTTTGAAGCAAAAGAAAAGAACATGATCAAATACCAAGCCATAGTGAGAAAAATAGTACCATGCTTCGCCTATTTCCAGATTGAGAAAATTTGCCGAGCGCAAAACGAAGAAGCGGACGCCTTATCCAAAAAGGCCACAACGCCAAACGGAGATGCAGAATCCTCTTTTAACCTACAGTACCTTCCCACAAAGACTATCGATAGACTGGAAGGAGAGGTACAAAGTGTGGCCGAAGAGCCAAGTTGGATGGATCCCATAAAAAGTTTCCTACAAGGTGGGCCTGCGCCACCCAACAAAGTGGAGGCCCGACGGATCGCTTACAAATCCGCTCAGTACACCATCATCAACGAAAGCCTGTACAAAAGGTCCTACACACAACCTTTCTTGCGATGCTTACATCCTACAGAAGCTAGCTATATCCTTCAAGAAATTCATGAGGGCATCGGCGGTGGTCACATAGGAGGCAAAGCCTTGAGTTACAAAGTCTTGCGGCAAGGTTATTACCGCCAACGCTTAACTCAAGATGCAATAAGCGTTCGCCGGAAATGTGATGCACGCGGTATTCTAAAATTCGAGAGGCGACCACCGCACCACTTACGCCAATTATCGGTCCAGCGGCCGTTTGCTATTTGGGGGTTGATCTTTTAGGGCCATTCCCTACTTGATCCAAAGAATCGAAATTCCTAATAGTCGCTATCGACTACTTCACCAAATGGGTGGAAGTTGAGCCCTTAGCTAAACTCACGGAGAAAGCTTGCCAGGGATTCTTATGGCGAACGGTCATCTGCCGATTCGGAATTCCAGTCGCCTTCATCTCCGATAATGGGCGGCATGCTTGATAACCGTGCTTTCGTGAGTTTACATTACGAACTCGAAATTGAATCCAGATTGACTTCTGTGACACATCGCCAAGCCAACGGCCAGGTAGAAGTGACAAACCGTACCTTACTCCAGACTCTGAAAACCCGGGTATCCAAAAATGGAACCAATTGGGTGGAAGAAATTCAGAGCGCCCTTTGGGCTACAGGACAACTACCAGAACTCCCACATGGGAGAGTCCATTTTCTCTTACTTACGGGGTTGAAGCCGTCATTCCCGCAGAAATAGGAATGCCTACTTTGTGAACACAGCAGAAGTTCTCGTCAGAAGAAAATGAGAAAAATCTCCGAGCGGAACTAGACCTACTTGAAGAACAAAGAGAAATGGCAGAAATAAAGGCTGCTGTCTATCGCCAAAGAATCAAAAGGTTCTACGACACAAGGGTAAAAAGTGTCTTCTTCCAAGTCGGCGATCTGGTCCTAAGAGAAAATGAATTCCAAGGAAATAAAAGCCGAACGGGGAAGCTAACTCCTAACTGGGAAGGCCCTTACGTCGTGCAAAGAATTGTCCGAGCTGACACCTATTATCTAGTGAATATGGACGGAAAAACGCTCAAGCGTCCATTCCATGCTGAACACTTACGACGCTACTATCAATAAGTTCTGTAGCTGTCTCTTAAAATTCATGGAGTAAAGCTCAGGTCTTTTCCATTCCACTAAAATGCGGTGAAATTCCCATTCTACTAAAATGCGGTGAAATTTCCATTCTACTAAAATGCGGTGAAATTCCCATTCTACTAAAATGTGGTGAAATTCCCATTCCTAAAAGACGAGTCGGAATTATCTTACACAGATAAACGATAACTCTCAAAAGACAAAAATCCCGATCGAAGTATGAGGCAACAATCTCACTCATGAAGGCGAGTACCTCACTCAACAAAGTCCCATGATTGGACTAAGGACTCATTACGAAGTTTACAAGCCAAAGGAAGAATAAAGAAGTTCGCGAATTTCTTACATGGTTCAAAGACAACCATCACTCGGAAATAAATCTTCACCAAAATAAAGGTTTGCATTTCATTCATATGAATAGAAATTACATTTCCAAGTGATTGAGAATTTACAAAAACGTTCATAAAAGAAAAAATCCTAAGAGCTAGGGCCCCCAGGGCAGCCACCTGCTTCTGAAGGGACTTGGGTAGAAGGCTCCAAGGTAGCGGGGACAGGAGCCTCTGGAGTCTTGATAACTTGTTGCTCTTTCAGCTCCGTGAACTTCTTCAAAACTCCAGCCAGCCCCATAGACAAAACTTCCGTAGGAGGAACATGATGGCCCACTTGTTGCACCACGGAATATATACGAGTGGCTCCATCTCTAACTTTCGCCCTAAGCCGGGCAACCTCCTTCTCTAATTTATCCGCTCGCTCTACTAAATCCTTAATTTCTTGCGAGTCGGATTTAGGAGCCTTCAAGCGGGAAGCCAAATCTTCTTTCAGTATGTCACGCTCCCCCTTTATTTCCGCCAACTCAGCTTGCACGGCCGGTAAGCTTCAGTGACCTTCATCTTTAGGTCCCATCGAAGCGGCCGCTGCTTCATCTGAAGTCGATTGAAGTTCCTTCTTCAAAGCTGGCTGGATTCATTTTGTAACCCTTTGATAGCCTCCTCGGCAATAAGAAGAGAACCGTTAGAAGCAGATAATTGGGCCGCTAAATCGGCCTTCTCCTTTTCCATAGCGGCCCGCTGTCGCAACCGCTCGGACTTATCTCGCTCAAGGGCCCGGATAGCATCAAGCTGTTCTTTCTCCTTCTCTTCCAAGGCCGCCACCCTAGAGCTTAACTGGGCAATGTCTGCCCTATTCATTTCCATCTTTGCCAAATCTTCTTGGCAAAGATTGCCGACTCGGTCCGCCCAGTGTGCAGTCTATAGAATAACAAGACACTCGTAAAAAACGCGCCAAGTTTAGAAGTAAAAGGAAATGTGAGAACAACCCTTACTAGCATAGCCGAGCAGAATAATTGATAAGTGGCCTCTTCCCTCCCAGCCCTCCGGAGTTTCGTGGAGAGCTGCTCGGGCCTTATGGCCATCAAAACGTCCTTTACGGACCCAGTGTCGCGAAAAGGAGTATCCTCAGAAGATAACTCCTTTTGCTTAGTGGCAGATCCCTTTAAAACCGAATCCGCCACTTTTAATTTTTCTAAAAGGGCCGCTTCTCCCGCTTCCGCCTATAAAATAGAACCTAAGTCCAAAATTCTACCCTTAGAAAAAATATATATAGAAATTCTCACCTCTATGAGAAGGATGTCCTCCGGCCGGCTAGAAGAAGGACCCTCGGAAATTAGGGACAATGCCGGGCGGACCTCTTCCGCACGAACCTCTTCCTGAGGCACCCCACTGCTCTTACGCAATTCCGGGACTGTCGTCCTCGGAATTCTTTCTCTTGGTCCTCCTCTCCTGTGAGGACCCTGCACCCTTCTTGGAAGAATCCGTCTCCTTTCTCTTCCTCTTCTTTCTTTCCTCCTTGGAGGTATCAGCCCCTTGGCCACGTACCACTTCCTTCTTCTTCCGCCCGCGAGGCAAGGGCGGGTGAACTTCGCCCTCGAAAGAGGCCAAAAGACCCTTAACATAGCTTAGGTCCTCATCCTCCATCGGATTTCCTACAAAACAAGGGCCAAAATAAGTCAATTACCGTAGTTAAAAATCAGACCAACAAGATACACGAATAATGCCTACCGGCGGACACTATTAAATGACATTTAACAAGGTTTTCCTTTGTCAAGAACTCATCCATGTACACTTTGGATAGCCCTGTCATTGACTTAAGAAGAACCTCCTCTTCTCCCGTCATTTCCTCACAAGCGATGTCCATTCGGGGAACCTCCCACTTTGTTCGGACATCCCACTCGGACTTACTTTTGACAGAGCACCTACACGCTAGGCAGATATTTTCCTACCGCCTTAGAAGATATTCACCTAGCCCACCGCCTTACCCCACCGCCTTGCAAGATATTTGCTTAAACCGCCTCTCACTTGCTATAAAAGGAGAGGAAGGACAATAAGGAAAGGGACCGGAAAAACACTCACTACACATTACACAAAGCATTTCCTAGAACTTCTTACCCTGATTTCTGACTTAAGCATCGGAGTTAAATCCGGGCAGAAAGGCCCAATTCCGATTACTTCTCCTCCTCTTCACAGGTCTATCAGTGGATAATTCCGGACGGAATTGCTGAGTGCCCTCCGCGTCTCCTTGTTCGCAAGCAGAAGTAAGCGTCCACACCAACTATAAATATTAACCGTTTGTCAAAGGCTGAGACCAGATCACGAGGCCACAGTAGCCAAAGAGTGAGGTGGACCAGTTTTTGGCATCAACAAATGCTATTAATGCTCAATCCAAAAGTTCAACATACCCAAGTACCAATAGATTAGTTCCCCATAAATGGGGAACTCAAACCAAAATAGGAAAGCTTACAAAACAATGAAAGATTAATGGAGAACACCATTACCTCCAATGCTTGCAACTCCAAGGGTTCTCTACTATCAAGATTTGGGGGAGATGACCCCCCAAGCCCTAATCTCTCCTCTAGCCTCTCTCCCAAGCCAACCTCCTCTCTAAACTCTCATACTTAACTATTTATACCCATGAATTAGGGCTCCACTACAAAAATTACAACATTGCCCTTGATTGGGCTCATGAAACTGCAAAAGTTACGATGAACGGCCTCGTGAACGGCCTGTTCATCAGTCCGTTCAGCTCACAGCCTGTTCTGAACCGTCTAGTCAACCGGCCGTTCATCACCCCGTTCACCTCACAGCTTGCTCTGAACCGGCAGATGAACGGCCATTCACAAGGCCGTTCACACTCTCTTTGTGCCTGCCTTTGTGCCCAGGTGTGAACGGCCGTTCACAAGGCCGTTCACCCCCTGTTTACTTCAAAATATCTTCGTTTGTTCTTCATTTTGTTGATAAATGCTTCCTTTTCGTCGGGGTGGCCTATTTATGCCCTGTTTACAAAATATGAAGCATTTTAAGTACCAGCGGGCTACAAATCATTGCATTTGACATGAAACTAAGTATATATATGGTATGTAAATATGCTCATTTGAACACTTATCAGTTCACAACCCCCACCTATTGAAGTAGATCATATGTATATAGAGGGAGCGTTATTGTCTACACCTCTATAGATTTAGATTGATACTTAGAGCTGTCGCAACGTAAAGCATCAATACCTACATAACATCCAATAGGTTCTCAAAACATTAAAGACATTCATTCAAATATAGAAATCCATAACAAGTAAATCAAAGTTCACACATAAACACAAGGGTTCAACATCGCCCAAATACCTAAAAGATTAGTTCCCCAATAAAGAGGAATAAAAATCTAATGCAAATGAAGGAGAAAATATCGATATAATGAACAAAAAAACTTCCCTTTGATGTTTCCTCTACTATTGGTGCCGCAAATACTCCTCCAAACCTCACAGCCGAGAAACCTTGACGATGAAGCTTGATGCCCTAATTGATGGTGTGTGGGAGAGATGGTGATGATGACCCAAGGAGTAGCCCCCAAAGGGGATGGTACAAATATAACCCAAAACCCTAATTTCTCATGTCTATATAGGGTTTACAATGATAGGAAAGTGTATGCCACATGTTGGATTTGTATTGGTCAAATTCGAACTAAAAAATGATGAAAATCAAGCCCAAATATGCCTCATAATGGTGTCCGTGCAGGTGCATGCGCGCCCGCACAAGTGTCTGGAATTACTGTAGGAACACTGCACGGGGTATTGTGCAGGCGCACGCCCGCCTATAACTTCTCGGGTGAACAGTAAATCCCGTTTTTACTGTAGCTACAACCAAGTCTGCGCAGCCTTCATCAAGCGTTCAATTGGATGACTATTTTCATCTGATTGACCTGAAATTTTAACAGAGTGTTCCCGAGTTGTTGATTCTTAATCAGAATGTTGGTGATTTGATTTAAAGTCCTATAGCTATTGTAGTAAAATTCTGATCTTTGCTACTCTTTCAGTGTCTCAAGTTGATTCCTATTTCGCCTGAAATAATGTTGAATTCATTCCTTTTGATGCTTGAGGCTCTCCAATGCCCTCTAAATGAGAATTAATACAAATTAGGTATCAATGGGCTAAAAGTACACCAAATCACATGCATAGTATACAATAATATGTATAAAAGTATGCTCAATTGGACGCTTATCAGTGACGAAAGCACAACAAGGGGACGGCCAAAGCACGACCAAAGCTCTAAAAGGCTCTATCTGAGTTGGCTGCTAGTTGGAGCTTACTTGGCACCCGAGAAAAGGGTTTCTTTGGGCGCAAGCTACCGGTGACAGAGGGCGGACGGGAAAGGTATAAAAAGGGAGTAGAAAAAAGAAAGAGGGGACCCTTTCTTGATCTCTTAGAAAAGACCTCAATCTCTCTCCACTCCCTCACTCCTCTCTTTCAATCTATGATTCTCTCATTCCTTCCACCATGAAAGTTCTCTCGACTTACCTCGTAATTCCCCTCCTTAATTTGATAGATTAATTTGATCGTCTTAGAGTCCGGGGAGAGATCCCGGACTTCCCTCAGTGTAGGTCATCATCGGAGACTAGGTCGCAAGCCCAAATGAGAGGGATTGGTGGTTCTTATGCCTTTATTGATGATCATTTTTCTCACGATCGTCATAACCAGGATTCTCCCAAATTACAAATTCTACTCGTTGATCTCAGTTAGCCTCGATGCCGAGGAGGAGCCGATCGCCAACATCAAGAATATATATTAATTAATTATTAATAAAATGAAATTTAGTAATAAAAAATATATTTTAAATTTTAAATCATTTAGCTGCCTAGTATTAGCTAGATAAAACTTTGGTCAAATTCAGATAAAATTCTCCCTTCGAAATAAATTAATATTTTTTCAAAATTAAACCCAATTTATTTCAATTTATTTTCCGATACCAACCAAATCAACGACCAAGCATACATGAAGCAAAAATTTAGGTAGGTTTGATAAATTCTTTGTTAGTGTTGCAATATTCATCTACGTAACCAGGTTTCCAAATCTTTAACTAAAATATGTTAGGTATAAAACTTGAGGAATGTTTTTTAATGTACAATTGAGGCAAAGTTTTCAATAATGTCAACAAACTTTGTTTGATTTGATTAATAACATTCCTTCCTACCTTTCAGAGTTTGATCATATAATGAATTAAGAACCATGGATATTAACAAGTACCTTTATATCATCTAAACAAGCTCTTCAACATAAGATAAGATACCATAGTTGGAGAAAACATTGTTGTTGGTTGAGGTTGTTCAACACGTACATACAAGAAAAATAGTAAATGTTTCCTCCTGAGTTTCAATTAAAAAACTACCAACACAATGTTGACATTCTTTTTCTATTTTTTATTTTTTTATTAATTTTATGGGTTGGTTGAACATCGTTTCTCAGTCTCTTTCATCTTGCAAGGCTAGTCAGATTGAATACCATATCAAGTCTTCCTTGAGTGACATCACATAATGTTCGTTAACTAACATCTGGCACATCATCGGTGTTTTAGAACTTATCAATATATTGATGTAATGATCCACTCTTCCACGAGATCAGAGCAGATCTAGAGAGATTGATTAGAAATGGTGGCAATTCTTCACTTAATTTCTATGGAGAGGACGTCATGATTGATGATTCTTCTTCTTCTTTTTCATCCCGCTGGATCTAGGACTCCTTCAAGGATTGGTCTTCATGAATCGAACCATGCTATGAGAGAAAACTCCATGAGAGAGAAGAGATCTGAGCACTCATACTCGAGCTAGAGTCTTCGATGACCAAGTCAGAAGAGAGAGAGAGAGAGAGAATTTTAGGAAATCACGATTCAGATCCTTTACGAATAAGCTGACAACTTCCTTTTATAAGTTAGTAACCTAACTCATTGGGACTTGGCGCATATATATATATATATATATATATATATATATATATATGTTGATGCCAAAAACTGGTCCACATCACGCTTTGGCTACTGTTGCCTCGTGATCCGGCCTCAGCTTTCGACCAACGGTTAAAATTTATAGTTGGTGTGGACGCTTACTTCTGCTTACGAACAGGGAGCGCAGAGAACATCCTGAAACTCCGATCGGAATTACCCATAGGCGAACCTGTAAAAAGGAGAGGGCAGTGATCGTAATTGGGCCTCTCTGCCCGGATTCAGCTCCGATGCTTATGTCAGAAAACTTGAGTAAAGAGTCTTAGATTTAGACAGTTCTTTGTGTGATGAGTTTTCTCGGATCCCCTTTCTTCTATTACCGCTCTCCTTTTATAGCACCTTAGAGGTTGTTTAGGAAAGGCGGTGGAATAAGGCGGTGAATGAGAACACATGAGGTGGCAAGAAAATATCATGACAGGCGGTGGGGGTAAGGCGGTGAGTTACATAAATATCTCCTAAGGCGGTAGGAAAATATCTTCTGCCTAACGTGTAGATGCCACGTAGGTAAAATAGAATAAATATCTACCCACTGTAGCAAGTGGATAAGGCCTACTCACTGTTAAGGCGTTAGATATTTATCTCTCTTTCCCCACCTCACGCCCTGCATAAGAGGGTTATACAATTCCGACGGACTTGTTTGTAGGATTGAAGCCTCACGTTATTTGCCGAACGGAATTGTGCAAAGGTGGTGATATTGCCATGTGGTCAAAGGAACAGGTGGTCCTTTAGGTCAATGACACCTGTCTTCACCAAATATATCCGTAACACTAGTCCCCCCCAAAGTGTACTTGTTCGAAAAATCTGAGCGAGGGGTGAGCTAACCGCACGTTTCGCTTGGTTCGAGAACAAGTATTGTTCTTAGTTGGCATGTCTACGTAAGCGTAGGCTTCGTGTACGTCTACTACGTCTAAAGTACATGTGTTTTAATAGGCGACCGACGTTTACTGTGTTATCCTTTCGCTGTTATCGAGGTAGATTTTTGTTCCGGAATTCTCGTCTATAGTGTCGATAGGTTCTCCTATTTAAGGGCTTGTATGGATGGCGAGTTTGGGCAGAAATCTTTTGTACTCTTGTATCTTTGTATCATGGCTCAGCGCTTGTCTTTTTATAAGTTTTTTACTTTTTCTCAATGTTCTCGACACTTACGAATTCCCAGCTCTTTTTACGAGTATCTATCGGAACTAAGGACTGGAGTGATCAATTTGGCAAGTCCGAACGGCTGTGTATGGCCGTCTATTCTGTTGATTGACAAGGGGGTAGGTGAGATGAGCATCGACGCAGGGTGGGAAGGTTTTCATGTCGATCACGACGTGGAAGCGGGGGACCTCTTGATTTTTACTTATGCAGGGGGTATGCGTTTCGAAGTTGAGATGTTCTGAGACGACTCCTGCCGCAGAGAGGTGGGTCCCCACCTTCGCCCCCATGCCAAACCCAATTCCCCTAGTAATAATGAGGACAGTGACGGTTGCGGAAGTAAGTCCGTGTGTCTCTTCTGAGTCTTATCCGAGCGTGTCCTCGGACGGGTCGGCTGATATTTAGCTTTAATCCGTCGGAAAATATGTTTTCGTTATGTTTGTTTTGTTTGCGTTCGTCATGTAACCTGAATAAATGACGTTTGTCGTTTTGCTTCTAAATCCTTTGGCATTTTTATGAGGCCTTCACTGGCGATCCTATGTTGGAGTGTGTTCTTTGTCTCATACGGTACAGACTCTACCTTCCACGTAACGCTCATTGCTCCCTAAGATGACACGTGTCCTTTCTACTATTTAGCATTAAAGGGGGAATAGCTGTCCCGAATTCAAGTTGATTATGTTTCTCTTCTTCCTCAGAGAAAGACGATCAAACAATTCCCAATCATGGTCCTTGCGGATCGGATTATCCGTATAGGATAAAAAAAGAAACTCCAGATATTTGCTATCTTTCTTTTTGAATGAGATCTCAATTCCAGCTACGATTTCATTAGATATCTTACAACTAGAATCCCTCCTTTTTCCGATCCGGTTCCTCCACCACGCGAACCCCGGTTAGATTCAGGCATGATACACTTTTTATTTATTGGGAGAACCCAAGTACGCTCTTGCGGATCCATGAAACAACTCTCAGAAATCTTTTTCCTTTTTGGAAGATACAGGAGCGAAACAATCAACCTATTGATATTGATAGTGGCGCGACGTGCGCGGCGTGCGCGTTTGTCAACGTCATGATGGGTGATAAGCGTGGTTTTCTATGTGTGTCAGGCGGCGCTTGGTATTGCTGACGTGGGCAGAATTTTGAACTGTTTTGAGGAGGTGTAATGATGGTTATTTGAACGGTCCAGATTTGTGGACCCTTGGTTCAACGGTTTTGATCGGAATATAACCCTGAGATCTAACGGCCACGGATTCGTTGCCTTTGTATATAAGCGAAATCGTACAGGCAGAAAAAGGTTGTTTCGAAAATCAAATCGTGTCTTCTTCTTCAGATTTCCTCTTCTTCGGCGAGCCCTGGTTTTGAGCTTTCTGCATTTTTCTTGTCTTTTTCTTTTCCTAAGATAATGGCTAGTGCTGCATCTTCCTCCTCTAGTTCTTCTCATGAGTCCTCGATTCCTTCTCCGTCCAACCCTACGGTTTACATGCCGATTCAGGCGAACTTGGAGGCGTTCGGTTCGAGTTCGCGCGTTCACCCTGCCTCTAGGGCAATGGGTAGAGGGTCGGATACGTTCATAAGTCTTCTAGGGCAGAAGGATGTAGATGACCTAGTAGAGAGATATGAGATAGACCTCTCTCTATTCGAGGTTAGGGTTCCTTGTTCAGGGGAGAGGGCAAGTGCGCCCTGGGAGGGGGAGATAGCTGTCTATCAGGATGCGTTGCTAGGCGGACTTAGGCTTCCTTTTCCTGATTTTACCAAGGCGATCCTAGAGGAATATCGTTTGTGTCCTTCGGAGTTAACTCCGAATTCTTGGAGGCTGCTCAACGAATTTGTCATGCTTTTTAAGAATTACGGGGTAAATCCGACTGTCCGCTGGTTCCGCCTGTTGTTTAGTCTTTGTTTGGAGTCTAATGCTGATTGGTATTATTTCTCGGCTCGCCCTGGGAGAAAGTTTCTAGGGAAAGTTCCTTCTTCCATTAAGCGATGGAAGAACAAGTTTTTCTTTGTTAGATGTAAATCCGAGTGGGATATCCGAACAAGGTGGGAGGTTCCCCGTGCTGACATTACTTGTGAGGAGATGTCAGAAGAAGAGGGAAATCTTCTTAAGTCAATGACGGGGCTATCCAAAGTTTATATGGATAGGTTTTTGACCAAGGAAAACCTCATTAAGTGTCATTTAATAGTGTCTACTGGTAGGACTAGTTCGCGTACCTGATTTGGTTTGATTTTGGCTTGTGATGTCTAACCTTATTCGGAATTTGTTTTGCAGAAAATCCGATGGAAGACGAAGACTTGAGCTATGTTAAGGGTCTTCTGACTTCTTTCGAAGGTGAAGTTCATCCGCCCTTGGCTCGTGGGCGGAAAAAGAAAGAAGTGGTATCTAGCCAAGGTGTTGATACCTCCAAAGAGGAGAAGAAGAAAAGGAAGAGAAAAGGGACTGACTTTTCCAAGAAAGGGGTTAAAAGTGACCCCGGTATCGGGTCCTCACGGGAGAGGAGGACAAAGAGAAAGAATTCCGAGGACGCATCAGTTCCCGGAATCGCAGAAGGACAAGCGGAGGTGCCTCAGGAAGTGGTTCGCGCGGAAGAAGTCCGCCCGGCTTTGTCCCCAATTTCCGAGGGTCCTTCTTTCAGCCGGCCGGAGGATATCCTTCTTATAGAGGTGAGAATTTCTACACACATATTTTCTATGGGTGCTTCGTGCTTCGTTCAGAACCTTTAACTTAGGTTATATTTTATAGGCGGAGGCAGGAGAAGCGGCTCTCCTGGATAAACTACGGGTGGCGGACTCGGTCTTAAGGGGACCGGCTCCTCAAGAGAAGGGGGTGCCCTCCGAAGACGTCCCTTTTCGGGATGCCGCTTCCGTAAAGACTGTTTTGATGGCAATGAGGCCTGAACAGCTCTCCTCCAAACTTCATAGAGCGGGAAGGAAAGTGGCCATTTCTCAACTATTCCGTTCGGTCATGCTGGTGAGGATTATCCTCGTATTAGTTTTACTTTTTGGCTCGGTATTAATGCTACTAACTTATTTGTTTGTTATTTCGTAGACTGCGCACTGGGCGGACCGAGTCGACAATCTTTGCCAAGAGGATTCGGCAAAGATGGAAGCATGTAGGGCGGAAATCGCCCAATTGAACTCTAGGATGGCGGCCCTGGAGGGGAAAAACAAAGAGCAGCTCGCCATTATCCACACTTTTGAGAAGGATAAAGATGAGCGGCTTCAACAACTGGCTGTTGTGGGAAAGGAGAAGGACGATTTGGCGGCCAAGTTGTCTATTTCTGAGGGTTCCCTTCTTACTGCTGAGGAGAATGTTAAAAAGTTGCAGGAGAGCTCTAGCAGTTTGGAGAAGGAACTCAAATCTACTCGAGAGGGCAAGTCAAGCCCGATGGGAGTTGAAGTCAAAAACGCCGAACTTGTCAGCTGCTCAGTGGAGTTGGAAGAGCTAAAGGGGAGCGCTGACACATTTAAAGAAGACTTAGCTTCCCGGTGACAACTCCTAAATCCGACTCGCAAGAAATCAAGGATTTAGTAGAGCGGCCCGGATAAATTAGAGAAGGAGGTCGCTTAGGGCTTAAAGCTAAAGAAGGGGCCACCCGTATTTATTGGTGGTACAACAGTGGGTCGTCATATCCCTCCCTACGGAGGTTTTGTCCATGGGCGGGAGTTTTGAAGAAGTTCACGGAGCTAAAAGAGCGACAAACTATTAAGACCCCAGAGGCTTACGCCCCGCCCCCTGAGCCTTCAACCCAAGTTCTTCCGTATGTACCGGTCGCCTAGGGTCCTAGTTCTTAGGATGTTTTTAGCATTTGTGAGAAATGTTCTTGTATATTCTCAATCATCTGGAATGTAATTTCTATTCGTATGAATGAAAAAGCAAACCTTTATTTTGGTGAAGATTTATTTCCGAGTGATGGTTATCCTTAACCATGAGAAGTATTTTCTGAAGTCCTTCGTAAACTTCTTCCTTCTTCACTTGGCTTGTAAGATAAGCTTCGTAACGAGTTCTTAGTCCAATCATGGGACTTTAAGCTGTTGAGTGAGGTACTCGTCTTCATAAATGAGATTGTTGCCTCATATTTCGATCGGGATTTTTGCCCCTTGTTTTTTGGATAAGAGTTGTCGTTTATCCTCACAGGATAATTCCGACTCATCTTCAAAGAATGGAAATTTCACCGCATTTTTGTAGAATGGGAATTTCACCACATTTTTGTAGGATGGGAATTTCACCGCATCTTTGTAGGATGGGAATTTCCCCGCATCTTTGTGTGATGGGAAAGGCTTGAGCTTTATTCCATGAAATTTAAGAGACAGCTACAGAATTTACTGATAGTAGCGTCGTAAGTGTTCAGCATGGAATGGACGCTTGAGCGTTTTTCCGTCCATATTTACTAGATAATAGGTGTAACACCCTTATCCTTTTCAGACCTGTGTGTAAACACACGGCCCTGTGTTTAGGGAATGAACCCTAAACCTAAGGCTGTAATCTGCTAATTAACTGGGAAAATACAGCAACGGAAGGAAATTGACAAACTAGATAAATTAAAACACCAACTCAATCTGAATTAATACAAAATCAAATAAACATTGACTTAATCTTAATGTCTCACAACGCTCGAAAACAAATAAACATAACTAGACACCTGAGTCGTGAGCCGGCTACGGGCATCATCATTAACCTCGTGATCGGGCGACCCGCTAGAAGTACTCCCGCTCCTAACGACAAAACAAATGTCAAGAAGAGGGGTCGAAGCCTATCGAGCTCGCTGAGCGTAAACAACCTGTTGGGTAAATCGCACTGTATAAAATAATAAAGTCAGAGAGTAAAACCGGCGTGTAAACACGAATAGAAAATCTTGAATTAAAAATACCTAAAATCTGCTCTCACATCAAGTAAGTAAACGCTGATCAAGATATTCTCTTAAAAATGCATATCCGAGTTTTCGCTTTCTCTGCCTTGTGAATTAAATATGAAACCGACATTCCCCTAGGTAACTGCACTGCGTCTCTCTCTCGAGATGAGCTCTATCTCTAGAAGGCGCAGGAACGCAGCATCATCTAATACACAAGACTATTCTCCATCTACACATCTACTTCAATACTGCATGGCCAGCAACCAACGAGTATATCTGATACTGAGGTTGAGTATATATACGTACACTGAGCATCCCAAAAGGGATGGAAAGGGGGTTTTGATTTTTATAAAAAGGAAGTAAACACAGATAGTTCGCTATTTTTGAAAAGAGAATTAAATCACCCCTCTCATAACTCAACGTCAGACTCTGCTCTTCACGAGCCACTGTCTATACAAGTATTTTCAATAGAATGTAGTCTTTCTCAGTATGCAGAATCGCTCTTCTTCGCATCGATTACTAAGCATGAAATGGTTATAAAACTCTATAAACTTTTATGAAACCCAAAGTTCACGCTTTTAAAATCAAAAACTCAGTCGTATAAAAATACGCAGTAAAACTAAGCAAACTGCATAAGTAGATTTCCCCACCTTAATGCCTGTTTCGAGCTTAAATCGGGCAACCTTCCGCAAATAAGGACTTGCCTTTGCCCTTTCCTGATAATTGAAATAAGAATGCTATAAATAAGGAGTCCGTATTTTGACTCGTACTCTAATCTAAATACTATCAATACGGCAACTCATTAAGTTATCTTAGCATACTTTCTCCTTAAGATCTAATACATGCTTCTAAGGTATAAGAATACGAATTGTGCTCGTATTTCCCCATACTACTAACAAATCTTCACTTAACTTAATTATCACTTTTTCTAAACTTAACAACTAGCATATTAAGCAAGGAAATGAAAGTAATTAATTAACTAAGCATGGAAGCATAACTAATCTCTAATAAAGTCTTAACTTCTATAGATTTTCAAGAAAAAATCGGGCAGCATCTCCTCTATTTGTAGGGCTCCGAAATTCTACAAACATTCACACATAATACACTAAATTGACAAATCATCATACAAGCCAATTTTTAACATTTCACAGCCCTATCCATGATCATTTCATCATCCCTCTCCAACCTCAATGTCATAAACCCAATTAGAGTTCTTCCTCCATTAATTCTTCAATTTATCTAACTAATAATAGGGTATTCTCAAGAGGCTCACAGTGGAGGAAATGGGCTGAAATGGTCGAAGCACTCTGCCAAGGTCTTTGGCGGTGCGCCGGACTGGCCGGTGGCGCGGGTCGGCCGCAGTGGCTCCGTGGGGGCTTAACACCGGCTGCGGGGCAGCATGAACAGCAACTCAGCAGCGGCGAGGCCGCTGCCGGCGGGCGGAGGTGACTTCATGAGGCCGCGACGTCGAGAAGTGTGGGTCACCACGCCCCTGCGTGTGCATGGCTACATCCGTCTGGTACGGCGCAATGAAGCGACGGGACGGCCGGCGGCTTGACTCAGGGCAAATTGTGTGTGAACGAGAGAGAGATCGAGAGAGAGAGATTTGTTTCTCTCTCTCTTTCTCTCATCTCTGTCTTTTTAAAGACAGAGGTTTATTATTTATTTATTTAATTTTTTTTTTTTTTTCTTTTTCTTTTTCTTTTTCTTTTTCTTTTCTTTTTCTTTTACTTTTACTTTTTAATTTATTCTATTATTTTATTATATATATATATATATATATTTATATATATATATATATATATAATATTTCATTAATTAAAATAATTTTATCTTTTAAATACTTTATCCTTTAAAAGTATTATCTTTAAATACTTTATATTATTTACTTTATTTCTTTATGTCACATCAGCATTTAAAAATATTATCTTATTAATAATTCTTCCACCCGGCATCCGAATCCCGTTGGGGCGATCCCGGCGTGCTAACGTGGCATCAATGGTCGCCCTTCTCTCTCGACGGATCGCGAATCGCTAATCTCTGACTAAGCCGCATCGACTTTATCTGACTCTAACTTTGTCCATATTCCTACTTAATTAATCTGATTAATTAATATTTAAATAATCTTTGATTTATTTAATCGAACTTTCGGCCGACCATCCATCTCCAACTATTCTATATAACTCGCCAGCCTTATTAAGGCCTCTCTCTCGGCCCTATAGTTATGTAGAGTGGATTTCAAATTCATTTTATTCTAATTTCCTTTAACTTGAGATTAATACTAATTAATCTGTTTAAAGTTAATTAACCTCATTTAAAATTTCAAAAATTCACTGAATTTTACTTATGAAATTTTGGGATGTTACAATAGGTGCCTGCTCGGACGATTCTTTGTATGACGTAAGGGCCTTCCCAGATAGGAGTTAGCTTCCCCGTTCGGCTTTTATTTCCATGAAACTCATTTTCCCATAGGGCTAGATCGCCGATTTGGAAGAAGGCTCTTTTTACCCTTGTGTCATAGAACCTTTTTACTCTCTGACGATAGATGGCTGCCTTTGTTTCCACAGCTTCTCTCCGTTCTTCGAGTAGATCAAGTTCTGCTCGGAGTTTTTTCTCATTCTCTTCTGATGAGAAAGTTTGCTGTGTCCGTAAGGTAGGCATTCCTATTTCTGCAGGGATGACAGCCTCCGCCCCATAAGTGAGAGAGAATGGGGTTTCTCCTGTAGGAGTTCTTGTTGTTGTCCTGTAGGCCCAAAGGGCGCTCGGGATTTCTTCTACCCAGTTAGTCCCATTTCTTGATACTCGAGTTTTCAGTGTTTGAAGCAGGGTGCGGTTCGTCACACTGTCCTCAAGTGCTCCTCGTGTGCCTGGCGACTCCTGGAATAAATCAGTATGTCATCAATGAAGACCACCACGAACCGGTCCAAGTACTGCCTAAAGACCCAGTTCATCATGTCCATAAACACTGCAGGGGCATTAGTCAACCCAAAAGGCATCACCCTGAACTCATAATGTCCATATCTGGTCCGAAAGGCACTCTTCGGGATATCCTCCTCCCTGATCCGCACCTGGTGGTATCCAGACCTCAAGTCTACCTTCGAGAACACCTGCGCTCCCTGCAACTGATCCAGTAAATCATCAATCCTTGGTAGAGGGTATTTGTTCTTCACTGTCACCTTGTTCAACTCTCTGTAGTCGATGCACAGCCTCATCGACCCATCCTTCTTCTTCACAAACAACACCGGTGCCCCCCATGGTGACATGCTGGGTCTAATGAACCCTTTCTCCAACAACTCCTCCAACTGTGCCTTCAGCTCCTTCAACTCGGCTGGTGCCATCCTGTAAGGAGCTCTAGACACTGGGGCCGTACCCGGAACCAAGTCAATAAAGAACTCCACCTCTCGCTCCGGAGGTAGACCTGGCAAGTCATCCGGAAATACATCTGGAAACTCCCTCACTACCGGTACATCTCCTACTGTGGGTCCACTCTCCTGCTTTGCCTCCGAGACCGAGGCCAGATACCCAATACAACCTCCGTCAAGCAACCTCCGCGCCTGGAGAGCTGAGATCTCTCGAACCAACGAGCAATCCTTGCTACCATGGAAGGTGAACTCCTCGCCACCCGGCACCCTGAATGTCACTCTCTTCCCACGGCAATCCACTACTGCATATGCCGAAGAGAGCCAATCCATCCCGAGGATCACGTCGTAATCCCTCAGGTCCATCACATGCAAATCAGCGGGCAGCTCCCGCCCCTCAATCATCACTGGGCATGCCGGTGACATCCTGCTCACTACCCTGGCAGCTCCCACCGGGGTATCTACCCTCAAGTCATATGACAACTCCACAACAGGCAAAGAATGGCGTCGAGCAAATAAAGAAGAAACAAAAGAATGCGTGGCACCCGGGTCAAATAAGGTACAAGCATAAAAGGAGCTGACTGAAATGGTACCTGCGACTACATCAGCCGATGCCTGTGCCTCCTCGGTAGTGAGGTGGTAAACTCGCCCCTGAGTCATGGGCCTCTGCTGCTGCTGCTGTGGCTGACCAGAAGTAGAAGGCTGTCCAGCAATGCCCTTCCCCTTCTTGTCACCCCCCTGTGGCCTCGGCGGAAATCCAACAGACTGACTAGAGGCCCTATAAGACTGCTGCTGCTGGCCCTGTGCTCCACTCACTGTGCCCTGCCCTGCCTGTCTCTGCGGACACTGCTTCCTCCTGTGTTCTAAGCTGCCACAGGTGAAGCACCCTCCAGTGATCTTCGGACACTGAGATCTCTTGTGCGGACCCCTGCACTCATAGCATCTCAAAGTCTGTGAACCCCCAGTAGATGAACCACCGCCTCCAGATGAGGCTGAAGACCCAGATGGTCTACCATACGGCCTGTACCTGTTCCCCGACTTCTTGCTACCTGAACTCTTGCCGGAGAACTGCCCTTGACTGTTCTGGCTCTTCTCCTGCTTCAACTGTGGTGGCACAAAGGTACTCCCCAGTCTGGTGGCCTCAATAAACCTGGCCCTAGATCTTGTATCGGCCAGAACTAGTGCACATATATGCCCAGAATATGGTCCCCGAGTGATGGATGCAAATTCCCTCAATGAATCTCAACCTTGCTCTCCTGGGTGGAAACAAGGTTCGGTGCAAATCTGGCAAGCCTATCAAACTCAGCCTCGTACTGCTCTACTATCCCGGTGCCCTGAGTAAGAAACATAATCTGCCTCTCCATCTGTAGAATCCTCCCTCGTGAGAAATACTTCGCCAGGAAGGCCTTCTTGAACTCAACCCAGGTATGGAAAGGTGCTCCATCCCTGGCCCGTATCTCACCGTGGTACCAATCCTCTGCGGCACCAAGCATCAAATAAGCCACGCAGTCGATCCTCTCCTCATCATCATGCGATGCACCTCAAAGGCTTTCTCAAGCTCCCTGAGCCAAGCCTCTGCTGCCTGAGGGTCTGTAGTACCCTCAAATGATATATGAGCATGCCTCATAATCTCACCTAATATACCTCACGGTGGTGGTGCTGCCGCAGCGGTGATGTAGGCGGATGGCGGCGGTGGTGGTGCCGATCGCCTGCCGCCGCCTCCCTGTATGTACTCCGCCATCCGGCCGTATCAGCCCCAACATAGTACTAGGGGGTACCTCCCCCCTCGGGTCCGGGCCCGCCGCTCGCGGGCCCTCAGATTCCCCTGAGAAGGCTGCTCCTGCTCAACCTCTATCTCTACTGGAGGTGGGGGAACCTCCTCTGCCTGGGGCATGTCCCCGACCGAGGTCAAGTACATACTCATGTCTGGGTCGTCCCCGCCTGCCTCCCCAACCCACCATAATGCCTGCCAAGCAAATCACATGTTAGTTACTTGATTCAAATCCTGGTCTACCCGACCCAACACTCGATCAAACTCAATTGACTAAGTCACTAGGGCTACTAGGGTGTCATTTATCTGCCTTTTTTTCTCTGATACCACTTTAATCTGTAACGCCCCGACCCGGTTCCAGGGACCTCGGGAACGTCGACAGATTGGCCGTACCCGAAAGGAGACAAGCACCAATCGGTTACAAGGCCTAATAATGATAAGCAGATAATTCTTTAATCAGAAAATAACCAATAAATAATCCATAAAATTCCAGCGGAAACAATATGAAATCAAATAAGGGTCTACATGCCCTCTAGATAATCCAGGCCCTACAAGGGTCCTAATAAAATAAATGACAATGTTCTCTCACACAAAAGAAAAACAACTTAGGGAGGTCCTCCAACCTCAGCAATATCCCGCCCCAACTCTCGCCGTCCCTGAGCTCGAGTCTACCTACTCCTCAGGACCTGAAATGAGAGAAGAGAAAAGTCATGAGCTTTCGAATGGAAAGCTCAGTAAGTACCCTGCAGGAATCACAATGGTCAGCTGGAACAGATATCAAAATATAGGATCATCAAACAAAGGGGCTACACCCCATACAAACAAACAGATCCTAACATCCTACGACCCTCAGAGCCCTGGATGAGAAGTCCAAGAACAGCTCAGCAAACACTTCCCGGACCCTCGGTACGTAATAAAGAAACGCTAGCCTCGGATCGCAACAATGTCTCGGCCGCGAAGCGACAAACCTGTCGCGGTCGGTAGCGCCACCTCTACGTGTCGACACGGCCAGCAAATCAACCCTACTGACAAGGATACGGAGTCTCGGACTCCACTGCAACCGGGCGGAAGATCAGAACTCAGTTGGCACATACCTCCCGGCCAGCACACAAGACCATGTGCCCATGATCAAGTGTCGGCCCACGGGTGGGTAGTCCAACTAAGTATATCAACAAACGGTAGTCCTAAACTACCACAAGCAATTCAACCATGCACATAATAGGAAAGATATCAATCAAATTATCTATGTGCATGTATCACAAGAGTAAATACAAAACAAGATCATGCTAACATATAGCATCCAACAAAGCAAGAAAACCCATGCAAGGGTGGAAACAAGGCAAGAGTGACTTACCTCTAAACGCAATCCGATAATTGCACCGTATCTGTCTCGACGAAGCTCAGCACCCCACGTCGATATCTGGTGAACACATATTCGCACCCAATAATCGCTTAAATATTCCATTTCACTATTATTATTTATTCTCCAAAAATAATAACATCTAAACAGTAAAACCATAATAATGGACCCGACCCATGAAATGAATCCCTCATAATTCCTTGCCCATTTTTCAACAGGCCGGCCCAAAAGGCCCATCCATCAATCACAAAATTTTCTCTGGCTCCTCAACGCCTCCTGGTAACTTTAACAATTCAATTCTCATCATCACCCTATTTCAAATATTTGTTAGACTTTTTAAGTCACAATTCCTTATTAAAGTCCAGCACTAATATCCTCATACAGTACCACCGTATGGACCCTCATCTAACTAAGCATCTCCCGGTTTAATGCACTCTTAAACCCATGACGCCCATAATATTCCGAAAACTGGCCACAAAGAACCAAACACTAGGCTCTCCAAATTACTCATGTGAGAACTCAACTCATATATAAATATCAGAGATCAATTCTCCTCTTTCATGCCCATCACCCATACACAGTCAAATAAGACTTCACCAAAGACCCATCTCTCCCTACTTTAACAATCTCTAATACAAGCATCATTTATCATCACATGAAAATAAATCAATAGATCAATGTTAATATAACCTTACTAACCTCCACTCACTATCTAGAAAATCCCTAATAGCCTACTGCCAAGCTCCTGGCAGCACCCAAAGGACCACCAAGCGTTCATCTACTCCACCTCCAAGTAATGCCCAACAAGAAGCCATTATCACACATACAACAATAAATAACAATTTTCTTTAAATCAAGACCTTTCATCTCTTCATTCATGCTAACTACATCATCATTGTACCTTTTAATTATATATGGATCTAAACAAGCTCTCATGTGTACGTGACAATAATAAACTCTCAAAGCTTATATTACTGAATTTAGAAAAGTTGGAGATACTCACCATCTAATACTATTAGATCCCAACCATCCAAGACTTGCTCTCTTTCATCCTAAATCCCGGTTCCAACCTTTTTTTACATTTCATTAATTAGTATTGTAATCTATCAAAACATGGAATCTACTCTCAATCTACACACTTAACAGCCTCAAGACCACCACAGAGCACCCAGGCCTCATTTCATATAGAAACTAAAATCTCTTGTGCAGGTCTACAGTAACAAAGAAGTAGAACAAGACAGGAAGCTTACCATCTTTCATTAATCTTGTTAACATGCTACAAGTTCATACTCATGCTCAGACTAGAACATCAATATTCATCTCCCCATACTATTAATCAGTTTCATAGAGTTACACATGCATGTATTCTCTCCTGCAACTGATGAATAGTTCATGAAGGTTTCACAGGCACACTACCCTCGTACCTACATGCATACAAAGTGAAGCTTAGAGATAGGAACAGGGACTCACCAGAGATGAGAGTGTCCCGTGCTTGACCCCCGGCTCACTGGGCTCTAGTAAACAGTTCGATGCCGCCCTAGATACCTGCTGCTGGGCTCGAGGTTAGAAGGAAACCAAGGTGTCTCTGAGTTTGTCCAACAGGTGGCTCGTCTCCAAGGCCGTCTCTCCCTCCCTTTAGCAATGGCGGCGACGTTCTCCCTTGTGAATGAGACCAGGGCTTGGGTTACCATTTGTAGATATGGTACTCCCGAGATTCTCCAAGATCATCGGTTTCTCGATAACTGATTTTTAAAATTTCGCATCCTTGGATAGATCTCAGCCTTACCTAGATGATCCTTACGCGGTGAAGTCGTTCGCCAGCTCCTGCGGCCTGAGAACGTCCGTCTCCCTTGAGATCAACCTGCAGCTTGATCGGACGGCCAGTCGTTTGGTCTATATTCCTTCTCATCTGTCCATAACCTCACAAGTTCACGTGCATGATTTTGAAGGTGCTTATGTTCAAAACACCCTCACTTTCTTTTTATTTAATTTTAGTTCAAACCACTAGTGAGGCCGGAATATTGCATCCAAGTCCCTTGAGGTTCATCAATTTCCATGCTGCTCCCTTTCTCATATAGAGTGGCAAATATTCTTTTAGTCCTTAAAAGGATTAACTTCATACTTTGGTCCCTAACAGACCCCCTTTAAGATTTTAATCAAACATACCCTCTAACTTTCAAATTAGAACTTCCATTATTTATTTCCCCTTAATAAAAATAATTAACATAATAAAATCCCACCATTATTCAAAAAGACTAAAATACCCTTGGGTTTTACAAAGTGTTCTTAAGCCAATTTCCTTTTTAGTAATTAGATTAAAGGACACCCAACCTTTCGATAGGCTGGGTAGCAGACAATTAGATATGATTAGTGGTCTAGGTCCTTGTGGGTTCGATATCCGACTTTTATAGTCCACTTTATTACTTGATACGACCTGTACACTTGCGGTCTAAGCATTAGTCACATAATACACATCAATCTTATCGACAACGAGTTTTCTCCTGAAACCTCTTCTTCCATCTAACCACCACCATAGCTCCGATTTCACCGTGTAATCAACCCAAATCCTAGGTAAAGGTTTTTACTCATGATCTTATTCAATTTCTAGGGTTCTTAGGGTTCGCATAGTGCTTCAATTTGATTTCAAATAGTATGTATGCATAATTAGCATGTGTAGTAGGTAGGATGAGTTATTCCCTGTAATTTTTCAAGTAGAGCTTGTGTATGCAGACGCGTCACTGTCGGCCATGTTGTGTGAGCATGTGTCACACGGGCATGTAAGCCTGTATGGTAGCCCAATTTTGGGGCCTGCAGAGAAAACTATTTGTTTTAATCTCACTTTCAATCTACTATTCTTTTCTCTCAATATAGGCATGCCGTGAAGCAAGAACTTCAGCAACAAGGGTTAGAAATGCAAGAGGGGCGAGGGTCCATCCTCCTCTGCCCCATAGTTCCTTCATAGCTGATTTAGAGGCTACTACGATGTCCTACTCAAAAAGCAGTTTTGTCCTTCCTGCTTAATCGATTGGATGGTGCTACGTAAGCTAGCTATCAAGGTTGAGGCACGAGGGTTGATTTCTTTTGGAGGATGGGATTGTGTTTTTGCCATCTCAGAGCCGGTCTATAGGATTTAGCGTTAGAGGTCCTGAGTAGCTTTGAGTTCGATCAGAGCCATTTTATTAAAGGAAGCTCATATGACCTTATATTTCAGTTACATGGTGAGATGAGGCAGATGAGCATTACAAGGTTTTCAGTGTTCATGGAACTTTTACGACCGGAAGGATACGTACGTTGACAAATGAGTGATGCCTTTGCCGAGACCTGGCATTTGAATTTCCAAAGGATATGCCATTTAAGAGATATTGGCCACAGATCACCCACGGATGGAGCGTGGAATCGTGGAAGGCCTCCTACATCGACGACCCGGTCCACCGCTATGCACATGCCATCACCAGCCGCTCAATCGTCGGTCGAGACGATAGCACTGGGGTTATCTCATGCGTTGACTTGTTGGGCATGTATAGTATGATCAAGAGATACCTCGTGCACCTTGGGCATATCACCGCCGATTTTATCATCCATTAGGGGAAGTATGATAAGCTAAAAGCAATTTCAGTAGGACCTTACCTCATGAGACTGATCAGAGGCATGGACATGCTTGGCGACATGCAGGGATTAGAGCAGATGCGTAGCATAGAACCACTAGGATTTAGTACTCTTCGGCTGATGGGGATGTTAGAGCATAGCACACGTGGATATGTTATTATTCTGTGAACCGGAAGGGAGAACTGAACCCGAGATGAAGAGAAGTACCCAGCCGCACCACCATCTATGCTTGAGATCGCTCCATCGATATTACCACCTCCCTCTGTCGGCGGCAATCAGCAGATTCTGCAGTGTCTCAAGGAGCTTAGGGTCTGGCAGCAGATTATCATCGAGGAGCAGAGATTGCTTCTTGTCGAGTAGTAGAGCATTATTGCAGCCCAACATCACCTCAGTGAGGAGCATAACCAAATTATAGCGGCACAGAAGCAGACGCAATTGGACATTCACCAGATCTTATCCCTGCTCCATGGTCAGTCCTTGTCTCCAACCCATTATGCGCCATCATCCTCATCATCAGCACCCACCTCACCCCCTCTCACCCACGCACCTACACCACCATCGTCGGCAGTATTAGCTTCTTCACCCACAGCTACACCAACACCCGTGGCTCATGATGAGGAGTAGATTATCATTGATGGATCAGGATGTGTACCTTAATTTTGTGCATGAGTTAGCAAGGGTTTCCCCTGCTATACTTGTTTAATTTTCATTTTTGTGCTTCTACTAGTGAGATTTTGGTTTCTTATTTTTTATTATGTTGGATGTATTCTTTTGATCTCCCTCCACCTTCACAGGAATGACATCAAAATGTTTCAATATGACCTAGAAATTCACCCCGGATGTCGATGTGAACTGAACTCTTCATTTTAAACTGGCGAAGTCTTCATTTACCCTTTTCATTGATTTTTATTTCATACTCTTCAAACATTCATGCTTTATTATTACATTGAGGGCAATGCAAATTTTTAAGATTGGAGATGAGTAGCTGAGTTGCTAATAAATTCATTGCACGTTTGTATCATTAGATTCATTTCAAATCTTTACAATAAGATACATGTTTATTGTACACCAATGACGACTTGTTTAAAATTTTCAATTTTGCTTTTCTTCTAGTTTTCACCTTGAGCATTTTTTTTGTTTATTTTCCCTATGAAACCTCTTGGACATTTAGAGAAAAATCCATATGACCCTCATATTCTCTAGTGACAATAGATAACCTATTACCATGGTCGTTTGACTTCAATTGCTAAGTACTCTTTTTAATGGCACCAAGAGGTTTCGTAACACTAGTTCAAGCTTCTAACAATCATAAAATTTAATTGTTAGTGGACAAGTAACAGAGAGATGATATATCATTGTACATAAAACTAGTAAATAATACAAGGATAGTGCTCCTCTACTCGTAGTGACAAATTAAGCTTATGGTTCTGGCTCCTAACCAAAGTGTCCCTCAAGCCAAAAAAATCCCTTGTAAGCATGAGTGCGTTCATATAGAGCTGTAATTCTCAAAGTAATTGGGTGTGTTGGTGCTTAATCAGCATGTCCATCCCTAAAAAGGAAGATCTGCACTCTATGTTAGTCATTGGTTGACCAGAAAGTCAAACCCACTAGGGGTGCCCTACCGGAGAAAAATAAGGTTAAAAATAAAATAAAATAAAATAAAATAAAATAAATAAAACTATAATCTCTCAAGCATGTCCACCACTATCACATTATGGGTTAGTTGCTCTATACTTAGTGTCCCAACGAACCTATAGTAAACTTTGAAGTAAAACAGAACTAACTTTATTTTGTAGCCTAAGGTTAAATGTTCATCAATTCTCTCATTTTTATTTTGTTTGCTTGAGGGAAAGGAAACGCTTAAGTGTGGAGATATTTCGATAAGCGTTCAAATGATCATATTTTCTATATCGCTTTTCTATATATTTTACATGCAACCGGGAGCAAGTATAGGCCATTAGTACCTAATTTGTGTTTATTTTTACTTACAGAGCGTTCGACGGCGTCACGAGAAAAATGGAAGCAGTTCGACCTCAATTGAGGCAAAAACAAGGCAAACACAAGCTATATGGGCCTACACACAGACACATGCATCTGTTCTAAATCAAAAGATGAGTTTCTAGATTACCCGGGCAAGTGCACACCCGCGGGCTACCCCTGTTTGGCCTTCCCGAGAAGTACGCGGGCACTCATGCGGCGGTGAGGTGACCCGTCTAGATTTTTTGAGGGGTGCACAGGCACTCAGGTACCCTGCGTGATCAACCGTGCAGACTTAACAGAGCAGTACACGGGCCCTCATGCGCCAGTGGGGCAACCTTGTGGATCGAGATTCAGACCTGACTAGACTTAATTTCTCAGAATCGGACTCAATCGAACCAAGTTCGGATCAAACCTTTTATAAATACATGAGAGACTATAAATACCAAGCATTAGGGTTTTGAAAAGAGCTTCTAATCTCATTCACCATCCTTGGAGGCTCTCACCATCCACCTTCACCCATCCACCTTCTAGGGCATCAAGGCATTGGAAGAGCATTACCTGACGGTATAGTTTCGGAGGACATCTTGCCAATGATCATCGCCAACAGTGAAGAAATAGCGTATAATCTTATTATGTGTTCCTTTTCTTTCATTATTGTATTATATTGTTGCTCCCCTTTGATGGAGAACTAATTTTGTAGGTATTCAGGCATGTTGAACCTTCGGGTTATAGTTTAAATGTTGACTTTGAATGTTAATGACTATTTAGTTGCTTTCTTATTTTGATTAGAGATCTATTGATTGTCATTCCTTTTATCTTGTAGTCTATGTTGTGAGACCCTAGACTATTCAATTTGAGACATCTAGGGAAGAAGTGAAAGCCTCCCCGTTTGCGAGCGTACCTCAACTGAGGGGTCTATAAGTGTACTGAGAGATCAGGTACTAAGGAGAGCGCCTATTTAATACGCATTGTTCCCATAGATCTTCCAAGTAATAGGTTCCCTAGAACGCCTATCGGTGAGGGCACTAGGTTAGTACTTTACCTCAGGAGAGGGAATAGATGCACTTTAGGAATCCTTGGTCATAAATTACTACGACCATTATTCTTAGCATTTACTATCTATCTTTAAGAGAACAAGAAGGGGATTCATTTCTCGGCTACCCACTTCCATGATTGCTTACTCTACTACTTCATCACACCTTCATTTAAGTTTGATTTTGTCCTTTCTTGAGATTTAGCACTTAGATTAATTCAAAACCTCCCAAATTCTTGATTAAACTACACTATAGGTGAATAGTTAGTACTAACATCTCTTAGTCCCAAAGGATTCGATACCTGACTTTTCAGTCTACTTTATTACTTGTCTGACCCGCGCACTTGTGGTAGCATTGGCAACGATCAAAAACCCCACGCGTGCTTATTACTATTTACTGTTTTCTTTCGAGTACTTTACATTACCAATCGGATTGAGTAACTAAATTGGCAATTAAGTAGGTTGGTACTCAAGTAGTTCTAGTTTTCGTTCCCTAAGGATATGACCCCGCTCTTGCCGGTTTCATTACTTATGACCACGTATGCTTGCATGTTGAGGCTCAAGTGCTTGCACTCAAGGCTTACGGTCAATAGTCACCTAGATCAGGCCACGTGTAAAGTTTTTGTTTCCCTCATAACACTTAGGATAGTGCAATACTTTTCTTTTTTCTTTTCATTGTTGTGAGTATATGAGCGAGAGTGAACTTGAACCCTTCAATCTAGAATCGAAAAGAGACTCTGAGGAATTACAAAGAAGAAGAGACATCACCACAACTTACCAAGTTCTTCTAATTCCAACACCATAGAAGGTGCTAAAGATAACCACCAGATGAATAAGTACTCAATCCCATTTTCTCAGGTATTGCAGTCCATTATACATTAGATTGGTATCCAAGAAACTAGTTTTGAAATAATACCCACAGTAATTCAAATTCTTCAAAATACAAGACGATATGTTGGATTACTATTGGAAGATCTGAATATCCATATTCAGAACTTCCTTGAAATTTGTGACAACTTTAAATTCAATGGTGCCTCAGAAGATGCAGTTAAGTTAAGATTGTTCCCCTTCTCAATAAGGGATAAGGCAAAAGGCAGGTTGTTTTCAAAAGCTCCCACTTCTAACACGATGTGGGATGAGCTGAGACAAAAATTTCAGACTAGGTTCTTTCCTCAATCAAAGACTACAAACCTCCGGAACAACATTATGGTATTCACCAAGGAAGAAGATGGATCCCTGTACGAGGTATGCATGTGTGATAATCAATTATAGCAATTTGAATACTTATCAAACATCCCCACACCTAAGCATTTGCTTGACCTCAAGCAATTAAAAGGGGAACTACAGAATGATAAGTGTTCAACCTCTAGTGTAAAACCCGCCCCAAAAAAAAATAAGAATTTTTATTTATTTATTTCCAAGATTTATTAAATAATAATTTAATAAGATAAGCGATGAAATTTGGGAAAATTATAAAGGTTTAATTCATCCAAATTTAATTAAGTACTAATTAAATCAGATTAATTATTGAGGAAAACAGACAAATTCAAATCCGGGGAAAGGTGGATTTGGTCGAAGACCGAGACAACCCCGTGATGTTTTTAGTACGCCCGTGACACTGGGATCATTGACCTGAGAATTTTAGGACCTAGGTTTATGAAGTATTTAAAAGGTAATAATAAAATAGGGCAATGTGACATAAAGCTAAAGATAATTGGATTAATTCAAGCCATGTGACAATAATCTATATGATAAGGGAGTTAAATAATTAAAGTAAAAAGTAATACATATATATACATATATGATAAAGAGGTATGGGGGACTTAGGTTTTAAAATCAATTGAGATTCAATTGATTGAACCTTCAGCCCGATGCCCTAATTTCTCCCCATCTCCTTCCCCTATCCACGCCGGCGACCCACCCCGTGCCGGCACCCGACCGCCGCCGACCAGTACCCGGAAGGGCGCGCACGGCTCCCCTCCGCCTCCCTGCGCGTGGCGCCCTGCAAGACGCGCTGGCGCCGGCCTCGCCCTTACCGCGCACACGCAGCGTGCGCGCCAACACTGCAGCGCCACTAACCCCGCCCCGCCGGCCCACAAATTACGCCGCCCGGCCTTTGCGCCCGGCTCCAGCGTTCCCCGCGCACTGCACCCGCTACCTTGCACAAGCTCTAGGCCTGCAGCCCCGCCCTATTCACGTGCAGCCACGTCGCCTGCTTGCGACCTCTCGCACCGATCGTCGTCATCCATCGCGATAGTGAGGATTTCTAACCTTGAATAATTATAAGATCTTGGGGTTGTTGCTTTGATTGAAAGACTGATGATGATTGATTATATGTATGGGTTGTAGGAGTCATTTGAATTGAATACCATGTAATATTGCAAGTATGCTTATAGAGATGGATAAATAAATGCTTGTATGTGTGAGTTGTTAAATCCATGTGTAATGGATAAATCATGGTGAATGTTTGTATATTTTCGGGCCCCTAGAAATAGAGGAGATGCTCCCCAAAATTTCTTTGAAAATATATGCCTTATTCTCCATGAATTATATAGCAATTGATTCCTCTTAAGGAGCATGTTAGAGCCTTCTTCTATGCTAAGGATGGGAATGGATACATCTTGTATTATGTGTAAATTCATAGCTTCGTATTGCTATCCATTTGAGGACATGAGATAGTGACCAATGTTTAGTGTGGTGAGTTGGATTGGAACCTTCCTTGCTTATGTTTCTTGTACTCTTATTTCCTCGAGAGGTTCCCAATACATATGATGGGTTTCTCATATGTATCTGCTTTATATCTCGGGGAGATTGTTGGTTTCCTTATTTTCTGTACGTATTTGAGTTGAGTCACTCCTTAAATACGTATTGGCTTCTGATCTCGAGGAGATCACTGATTATTATATATTCGAGATGTTGCTGCCTTGGATATATATGTATACCTATTGTTAGGTATTCGTACTAGCAATCTCTTACGTACAGGAATGATACATCGGACGGAGGCCCCGACAGAGGGTGTATAATATCAGGCCACGAGCACTTGGTGCTCCATCGGACAGAGGCCCCGGCAGAGGGCGTATAATATCTGGCCACCAGGTTCAGTCAGAGAGCGGTATTTTCTGGCCATGTGCACATGATTGTTATAGCGCTATCTGGCGTAGACCGGAGATGATATCTGGAGGATATCATATGATACTAGAGGTATCATTGTATCGCATATGCCAAGAGATTGAGTACATCTGTGGATTTATCCGCATTCCAGAGACTTGTTATTTGCTCGTGGTGTTGTTTCACTTGCATATTTGCACTTGCTTTATTCTGTTCTTTGCTTATGGCTTTCGCCACCTTTATTGATTTATGTGTGATCCTACTGGGCCTTTCTTTGGCTCATGCACTTGGTTGCTTGATGTTTTCCCAGGTGACGACGAGTGGCTAGGAGCGGGACTCTGGAGGGAGCTTCCGCAGGACAGCCTAGCAGCGTTAGGGATATTTTGATCTGAGGTTTGCAGGCATCCATTCTTTTCTGAGTGAGAGTTGTATCATTCAGGACCTGCTAGGGTTTTGTAAAAACCTTATATATATTTTCTTCCGCTGATTAATAATTTAAACCTGTATTGATTATCTGCTTGTGTTACTAAGCCTTGCGTGCTTATAGGGGTGACCCTATAAGTACGCGGCGTCTGTCGCGTGCGCCGAGGCCCGGGACACGGGTTCGGGGCGTGACATCTAGCTAAAAGAAAATCAGTTCAACTCTACTCTAGTTTTACCATCAAATGTGTATTCTCCTACTTCAGCCCAGCACTTAGATCAATTCAGTGACTTGTTTAATATAGCTCTAGACAAAGCTGGTTCACTCCTTATGCCATTTTTCTAAGTCCTACAATGGCAAACATATCTTCACTAAACTCTAGAGGTTCCTTGGGACTCTATGTTCAAAACGATTAGCCCATTATGAAAGAAATAAACTCTTAATCTACTCTTTTCTTTTCTTTTTCAGTCTTTTTTTTCACTCCTGTAAGGCATCCCTAATGCATCCGACTTTCCGGGTAACCAAAGATTAACATAAAATGTAGGTCTTCCTTTTTGAGGGACGAACATGCTAGCTAGGCACCGGACTACCAAACTGCTCAGAAGATTACAACTCTACATACACCCGGTCATGCTCACAAGTGACTTTTCAACTTAGGAAATACTCGGATTAGGAACCGAAAACTCAAGCTTACTTCATCACCAAGAGAAGAGGAGCACTATCTTGGATTTTATTTCTCACAGTCACTATGTGCAGTGATTATTTATTTTCTACGACTTTACTTAGACGGCTAGAAGTTTGAACTAGAGTCACGAAAACTATTGCAGTCATTGAAAATAATACTTAGCACTCTAAGTTATGAGAAACATGGCAATGGATTATCTAATGTTTCCAAAAAATATAGTTGTCACAAATTCTCTCTCTAAGTATCCATGACATTTCATAGGATAATCTAAAGAATTATCTCTATATGGTGTAAACTGAGAGTAGAGCAAAACTAAAAAAGTTTCAATATTTGCCATCATTTGTTAACACAAAGCTCGCATTTGCCTATAAGCTTTGCAATAAATTCCTTAGCTACTTATCCATCTTACACTTAAGATTTTGCAATTAATTGATAAAGACTACGGTTACCCCATCCCCAAACTTAAAAATATGCATTGTCCTTAATGTAATAGTAAAGCATGAAATTGAATTGATAGAGATAAATAAGGGAAAAGGTGAACTGAGACTTCTCGATTTCGTGAAGTTGATTTCCAAAGTGCACGTGTAAATTAAGAGAAGATTGGGGACAACATTGGAGCATTTTCAAGTCCTGTGGAACATAGGAGAATCAGGATAGCTCAAGAAAATAAAATGTTGATGCCAAAAACTGGTCCACCTCACTCTTTGGCTACTGTGGCCTCGTGATCTGGTCTCAGCCTTTGACAAACGGTTAATATTTATAGTTGGTGTGGACGCTTACTTCTGCTTGTGAACAGGGAGACGCGGAGGGCACTCAGCAATTCCGTGAATTATCCAATCGATAGACCTGTGAAGAGGAGGAAAAGTGATCGAAATTGGGCCTTTCTGCCCCGATTGAACTCCGATGCTTAAGTCAGAAATCAGGGTAAGAAGTCCTAGGCAATGCTTTGTGTAATGTGTAGTGAGTGTTTCTTTTTTTCGGGCCTTTTCCTTTTTGTCCTTCCTCTCCTTTTATAGCAAGTTAGAGGCGGTTTAAACAAATATCTTGCAGAAAGTGGGGTAAAGGCGGTGGGCTAGGTAAATATCTTCTAAAGGCGTAGGAAAATATGCGCCTAGCGTGTAGGTGCTCAGAGGTAAGTAGAGTAAATATCACTTGGCCCACTGTAGGAAGTGGATAAGGCCTACTTACTGTAGAGGCGTTAGATATTTACTTCTCTTCTTCCACCTCACGCCTTGTATAAGAGGGCCGTTATAATTCCGACGGACTTGTTCGCAGGATTTATTCCTCACGTTATTGCCGAACGGAATTGTGCAAGGTTATTTGGTGATATTGCCACGTGGCCAAAGATGCTACGTGGCTGAGAAAACACGGTCCTGTGTGTGACAGGTGGTGACCTAGGTCAATGTCATCTGTCTTACCAAATATATCCGTAACATAAAACATAGCATAAAGTCTGAAATAACTGAGACAAAATACAAGATGACCATAAGTAGTAGAGCAGGGATAAGCCCTTGCTTACTGATACAAAATATAATATGGCCTGATTAATATATAAAACTACTCCGCCTGCTCTAGATCGTCGGGTTGGGCTGGTACAGGAGGTCGGATTGCCAACGAGGGTGCTGTGAATGGTCCTGATAATGAGGAGCTTAATACATGGAGTATGGGAGACACTGAGGGCTCACAAAGCAGCATCCTCATATGGCTTATATCCCATCGCAACTCCTCGAGCTTCTTTCGAATGTGGTAATGCTCATCTCAGATACAAGCCTCTAAACTCACCTGGCCCTGAAGAAGTCATAACTGTCCTGCTCGTAACTTCTCTAGAATGCTATGTAGCGTTGGCTTGGGCTCTATGGCTCGGAGTAGTACTAAGGAAGCAGGGGGCTCAATATGCTGTGTGTGCAGAGGCGGTAATGGGGCTGCGGGAAAGATCTATTTGCTCTTGTTGTATCATCCTCTTCATGCTTCACTCGCCCTAGTGCCTCTATTGTAGGGTCAAGTATCTCGGCTGTCAGGGTGGGTACTGCACAAGACTACGCTGTATCAGGAGGAATCTGCCCACAGCTCGCCGAACTAACCCTATCAAAATCAAAGTGTTGAAGCTCAACGGGTGGATGGTGATAACTTCGGTCTAGTGCTGTGTGTCATCGAGCATGTCCATGCCCATTAGGAGTTTGGTGACATAGGGTCTCACTGATATGGTCTTCAAGCGAGGGGACTGACCCTGCCTGGCAATATAGTCGGGAAGAAAGGTCTCGATGTGAACGGGATACCGATGGATGATGTTGTATAGTACAAATAAAACTGGCTGAGTGTAGGAGTCTGTACTATCATCTCAACCTGTCACCGATCGGCCGATAACGGCATATAAATAATAGTGGATGGGATCTGTAATATATGTGGTCTTCTTCACTCCCTCAACCTCCTCAACTGTAATCGAGCTCCAAAACTCGACGGCTGTCGGTATCTCGGGGTACTCAATAGCTAGATCGGTGTACTTCGGTGCCTCCGTGAAAGCTCAGCCATAAAGACCTAGCCACAGAAAACTGGCTGTAGTTCATAGTGTGCATACTGCCTCCAAGCTTAGAAGTATTGGCATCGGGCTTGTTCTCAGTGTAATGGGATGTGTCCACCTCAAAACTACTCAACACCGCTAAAGTCGGCTCCACATACACTAGTGAGTCTATTGCGAGGACACAGTATCATCGCCAAGAAGAAATCAGCTCTCGAATCCTGTCTGCTACACCCAACTCTCTGAAGACATCCCAGTCAATAATGGTGGTGCGGCAAAAATCCTCGATCACCAATTGTGCGTACCCCTCCTTGAATTTGTCCTCAAGGAATGTGGGGGCAGGGGAAGAAGACTTGACTCTTTGTCACTTGCCTATGGCTTGTCTCAGGGCCATCTGTAATATAAATTTGGTTAAATATAATCAGCGGACAAATTACATCCTGTCAGTAACTCCAAACTGATCCGTCTGATAAACAAACTGGATTGTATGGGCCTGTGGAGTACCCAAATTCTGCGAGACGGGGCCGCACTAGGCCGAGAGGCCGTCCCCCAACAAAAATTATACAATATAAACGTGGAGATGAATAAAAGTGATATACGCAATGAAGATTCGACAAAATATTCGCGTTATTGGCCCCTACTTTGCCAACATTCTTACTGAACCCTGGATTGATTCCCTAAAACCCGAAAGACTATAGTGAGGGTGCTTAGAAAACTAAAATGATGGATGAAGAAGTACCGAATGGTTTCTCGCTGCTAAAGGGCTCTGAGGAAAGGGTCTGAGGCATCTAGAGGGTCGCAAGGATTATACGTGAGGTTGGCACTGGAATGGGGTGAGGCGCAACCGAGGTCGTCTGATATAGAGGTAATAGGGTCTTGAATAGTCGCACCCTTTAGAATACTAATTCTGTTGTTATAGACGGTCCCGTTCACGAGAAAGACAGGTCTGTCTGATGTGCCAATTCGCTTGATAGATTAGCCGGGGTCGGTTAGTCAATAGACGATCCCAATGACTCCACAGAGACGGCTCTCGCTGTAGATGGTATCGTCCATATGAAGACGGATCCGTCTTTCCTGTTTAATCACTTCATTCTCAGGGTTCTTTTAGTATTTTAGATATCCTAAGAAGGCTCTATTATAGGGCACTTGCACATTGCCTATAAGAGATGGAAATTTATTCAAACAGGGAGCAGATTTAACAAATGGATCAGAGATAAAGGATCAAGCATGTCATACTTCTTATTTCCTCCTATACCTAGCTAACAGATAGTAATAAAAAGCGAATGGAGTTGAAAGTCTTGGGTTGCCTCTCAAGCAGCGCTTCTTTATTGTTATTAGCTTAACACACCTGGTTAGAGATCAGGATGGATTTTAAACTTGAATACCTTCTTTAGCCCTTCCCGTGAAATAATTACCAAATAGAGAAAATCCTAAACTAGAGTATATAGGGGGCTCACCATGCTAGACACCTGCGCAGTACCCTACCTTGTCTTGGTTGGCAGTTTTCTTCTTTCTCCTATCCTTGTCCTTCTTTTTCTAGAAGTAAACCGGACTAGTAGCCACACTCTTTTCCTTCTTGATAGGCCGGTCCTCAGTTGTCTCTTCTTACTCTTTATCCAATTGACTTAGCACTTCTTCGAGTAGATCATTAGATAATGCTTTCTGCATACAATCAGAGGTAATGTTGTCAATATCGTCCATAAAGTATGATGTATCATTATGACTCATTGTCTAGCGCATCGCAGATAGCAACTCAAAGACCACTTCACTCTCCCCAACTCTCAGAGATATCTTTCGTGCCTTATAATCTTGGAGGCCTTATGCAATGGCAAGAAATAGCCTTCCAAGGACGTTAGGTACTTCCATATCATCATCCATGTCCAGGAGCACAAAGTTAACACGGAAGACAAATTTATCAACCCTGACAAATACATCCAGTATTATTCCCCTCGGCCACTTTACAGATTTGTCAGCCAATTGCAAGGTCATCCTGGTATTCTGTGGTTCTCCTAGCCCAAGCTTCATGAAAAACTTATAAGGCATGAAGTTATTGCTTGCTCTTGAATCAGCCAAGGTATTTTCCTCAATTCCATCTCCAATTACACAGTGGATCACCATACTTCCGGGGTCTTTTAGTTTTTTAGGCAACTTGGATTGACAAACTCAAGAATACTATATATTTAACTTAGTAGCTACAATTTTCTCTAACTTTCTTTTGTTGGTGAGGAGTTTTTTCATGTACTTGGCATACTTTGGCATGTGAGAGAGAACTTCTATCAAAGGTAAGTTAACATGCAGCTTCTTTATTGTTTCCAAAAATCTCTTAAAATGAGCATCTTCCTTATCCTTCTACAGCCTCTCTCGATAGGGAATTTTAGGCTGATACTCCTGGAGGAGTGGTTGATCTACCACTGTTTTCTTCTATGCACTCTTCTCATGTTCAGCTCAATTTTTCTCAGTGTAGGAACTTTCACTAGTCAATTTTTGAGGTGCTTTCACCAATAGTTCCACTTCTTTCCCACTCCTCAGGGTCACAACCTCCAATCGTTCCCAAGGGTTCGGTTCAGCGTTGCTTAGGAGGCTGCCTTGAGGTCTTTCTGAGATTATCTTTGCTCGCTACCCAATTTGGTTTTCCAAGCCCTGAATATATGCTTGTAGATTTCTTATATTGGTGTTAAGGGTCTCGACCTTGGCATCATTGTTGACCATATATTTAGCTAGAACTTCTTTAAAATTAAATCTTTGGGTTGGTGGTCTAAAAGGTTGTGGGGGAAATCCTTGTTGTGTGGTAGTACCTTAAGGATTTCCATATGATAGTCCTGGATGGCTACAATTGAGCATGTATGATTTGATTTATGTTCCTTGGGGTCTTGTAGGGTTCCCCATGTACTGCACCTCTTCTATGGGTGCCATTTCACTGCTGTAGATGGGGTATTGAGTTGTGTCATTCCCTCCCCCACAGTTGCCATAAGAGATAGCTGCTATATATGCTGAATTGCTACCCGCTGCCAAACGATCAAATTTTCTAGATAATTCAGCCACTTGGCCTATTAGATCTGACTTTGTCCTTGTGGTGATAGCTCTAACTTTACTGGGCTCCTTTTTCCTGGTAGGACCAAAGGGAATCGTCACTGGCCATATCCTCAAAAATCTTCTCAGCTTCGTCTGGAAATTTGGTGCCGAGAGATCCTCTAGCGACAGGATTCACAATCTGGCTTGTGTGAGTGTTGAGACCATTGTAAAATGAAGGAACTTTTGATCCTAGCTCCAATCCATGATGAGGACAGCAATGGACCAAAGACTTGAATCTTCCATAAGCTTTGGACACTGATTCATTTTTCAATTGCTTAAACACAGTTATCTCTGCCCTTATTTGTGCGGCCTTACTTAGTAGAAAATATTTTCCAAGAAGCTTATCGAGCATATCTCGCTATGTCGTGATGCTCTCTGCCAGTAATGATGTGAGCTAGTCATATGCCCGTTCTCTTACACTGAACGGGAACATTCTCTTTCCGATGGCGTCATCGGATGCTGCATTAACATTGTACATGTTGCATATCTGAACAAAGCCGCCAGATGCGCATGTGGATCTTCCCATCAAATTAACACTAAGAGCATGTTCATGGTACTGGATTTAATGCCGAAATTGTTCAAATTCACTGTCGGTAGGTGCTGAATTCCTTCCCCGTATACTCGTGCCTCTCATATTCAGATAGTCTTCTTCGTCTCTCTGCCATGATAGGATGATTTTCAGCCTCAAAAGGTATCTCAACTGGTGTAGGGTTCTCACCTTCGGAGGACCTTCCTTCTATTGGTTCTTCGGTCTCTCTGTTCCTTTTGGGCAATGTTCTCTCTATTTCAATATCTTCCTCCACAAGACCTGTTGGCCCTTCTCGGGTCATATACAGGTTCCTTGCAACACAAATAGAGAAAGTGATTAGTACAAGAAACAATTGATTCATGTGACAAATAACATTAAAAAATGAAATAATGAGGAAATAAAAATAAGAACTTAAACTAATGGTTAAAGTAGTAAACAACTAGTTTTCCTAGTGGTCTGGCGCCAAAAACTTGGTAGAGCCAAATGCTCATGCTTACTACCGCAAGTGCACGGGTCAGACAAGTAATATAATGGACTAAGAAGTTGGGTATCGTATTCACAGGGACTTGTAAGAAGTATTAGTACTAGCTATTTATCTACTATTTAACCTTAATATAGCGGTGATGTTTAGTAATCTAAGTGTTGAAATTAAGGAAAAGAAACTTGAGTCGCTATGAAGTGAAGAGGGGTGAAATTTAAGGATAATTAGTCAGGAGAAGGGATACTCGAGTATGAATCCCTCCTGGGCTCTTGACACACGATACAAACAATACATCCTACTTGTTGATCAAATGGGATTTGACCAAGAGTTCCTATATCGCTTTCACTCCTGCTATCGTAGCCGAATTACTAATATTGAGTGGGGTTTTAGGGAACCTATTTCTTAGAAGAATTGCGGGAATAAGATATATGAAAGAGTTACTCTCCTTAATGCCGAGTTCTAGGTACATTTACAATCCTTTCTATTAAGGTAGTTCTAATATGAAGAGGTGTTCGCTTCTTCCCTTGAATAAACATATTGAATACTAGGGTTGTCGCAACGTAATTATCAACATCAATTAATCAAACAACCAAGAGACATTGTCATACATTAAACTTAACCAAAGAGTTCATCAATACCCAAGTATCTAAAGGGTTAGTTCCCCATTAAAGAGGAACACATAGCAAATACAATAATAGTTACAGTAAAAGACATAGGATAGTGATACACTATTCTGAAAGCTGTTGGCGAGGACCATTGCGTATACTCCCCTGATGCTCTGTCGTCTTCTAGAAATGCTCCTTACCATGGTGTGCCCTTTCAACATGGTTGATTCCTTCTCCGTGGTGGATGGTGGTGATGATGGGTGATGAGAGTCTCCAAGGGTGGTTAATGGAGTTTGAAGCTCTTTTCAAAGCCCTAATCTTCAATATTTATAGCCCTCCGCGCCATCAGAATTGGAATACAATTTACGAGGCGCTCAACAGATTAACATTACTGCCTTGAGGGCCCATTATAGATGACACCGTCGGCTAGTAGACAGGTCCATCTATGTCTTCAAATTTGGTTCTCTACGAATAAACGACCCTGTATATTTCACATACAACCCCGTTGATGATTCGTACGGGTTCATTTATTGAATTAGGTCTGAACCCTTCTGTTCCATCCTGATTAGACGGTCTCATCCATGTGTTGGACGGGTCCGTCTAGTTCTCATTTTCAACCTTCTTATGCTGAATATGATTCCAATCCCTAACTTTCTCATCGAGTAGCCCCAGTCTTTCCTGATTCACAAAGATGACACAATTTAGGTACCGGTAGCCTACAAATCATCAGGATCACATGCTAGGTGCATATAATTATGATAATCAAATATAGCAATTTGAACATTTATCAATGTGTCCTCACCATGGATTTGCCTTTTGGATTTTAATTCCAACATTCTATATAACAGGCGTAGAGGTTCAAGTAGGCCTTTTCTGGATACAACAGTAGGTGGAGCCTTCAATAAAAAAAAAAATCATTGGATGAGGCATATGAATTATTATAGAAGATGGCATCCAACAAAGCCTAGTGGCCCACTAGTACCACCGTGTAGTGTGTTGGCGTACAGGAGTCTGAGAAGCTCACCACTCTTCATACTAAATTCACAACCTTCTATGTGGATAGTTTGCCCCATCATCCTTCACCACAATTATCAGACGTGTTACAGACAGCTCCCAATATAGCCCCTGAGGAAGTCAACCCCATTGAGAACTCCTACATGGGCCAAGAGAACAATTTCTCTAGCAATTAGAACCCAGTTGGCCTCCCAATCCTACCCATGGCCATCAAAGTCCACCATGATTGTTCGAGCAATCGGTATCTTCCTAGAGCAAGTATCTAGAAAGAAAACCCACCTTCGAAGTGTAGATTTGTCTAGATTTAAAGAGAGCTTTATGGCAGAATACAAACATTGTTGAAAACTCATACTTTAGCTATAAAGAGTCTGGATTTAAGGAGCATGCCTACTGAGTCATAATATACAAAATTTCCGAAAGAGTTGCTCACAAAAAAAATGAAAGTTGGAAGAAGTATCCAAGGCAATGCTAAGTTAGGAGTGCTCAACTATTCTCACCAACAAACTCTAAAAGACAGAAAAGGATACAGGGAGTTATATAATTCCCTGTACCATTGGAGGATTGGTGGATGTGAAAGAATTCGACCATATTGGAGCAAGAATCAACCTCATGCCGTATAAGATGTTTAAAAAGTTGGGACTTGGAAAGCCCAAACCGACCAAGATGACAGTTCAGATGGCTGACAGATCAATCCACCACCCTCGAGGCAAGCTTGAAGACGTATTAGTAAAGGTAGAAAAGTTCACCTTTTTGGTAGATTTCATCATCTTAGATTTGGATGATTAAGTGAAGGTGCCTCTTATCCTGGGAAGACCATTTCTTAAAACTGTACATGCACTGTTTGTCATCAAGGATGATCAGAAGACCCTGAGGGCCGACAAATCAATCCACCACCCCCGAAGCAAGGTTGAAGACGTATTAGTAAAGGTGGAAAAGTTCACCTTTTTGGTAGACTTCATCATCTTAGATTTGGATGATTAAGTGGAGGTGACCTTTATCCTGGGAAGAGCATTTCTTAAAACTGTATATACACTGCTTGTCATGAAGGATGATCAAAAGACCTTGAGGGTTGGAGAGGACGCAGACACTTTTAAGCTCATAGAAGCCTTAAGACACCAGATGGAGTTTAAGATTCTCGTTATTTCATTGACCACCTTCATGATTGTGTTTCTAATTTTTTGTAGCATAAGATATTAGGGACAAATTAGAGGGTCTTTTTCAAAGATGAACCACCACCTTGGGGTCGCACGGAATAGACGGAAGGTCTCAAGCAAGAACAAGTGAGTCCCTCGCTAAGAAAGAAAAATAAACATTGGAAGACAGGTCAAACAAGGGAAAGTAAACAACTCCCCTCACCTATGACTTCGTCATTAGGCTCACTCGAGAGCCTATCCGGTGGGTGTGATGTTATTTTGTATTCAAGTATGCAGGCGATAGGCAGTATACCTCACAGTGGGGAAGTTGAGAGATTTCTCCTATTCAGCCCCCCTGAGCGTCATAGGTATGTCAACCTAGTGATATTAAATAAGTGCTTATTGGGAGGCAACCCAAGCTCGGTTGGTTTGCTGTTAGTCTTTCATTAGTGATTTCAGTTTGGTTCAGTTTCATATTTTAGAAACTAGGTATGTATTAGTGGTGGTTTTTACTCTTTTGATGATGCTATTGACGTTTTCTAAGAGCTTAGTGATTAACTTTTAGTCTTTGGAATCAATAACATGCAGGTACAGCTGAAAACAGGATGAAGATTGTGCTCAGTGAAAATACAGAGAGGTGCCAGTCGTGCTCCAAGTCGTGTAATTCTCTGGATCTTACAGTGTATGCAGGGTGGACAGTGCACGCCCATGCTACCCTGGCATGTTTGAGATGCATGGCCATGCAAATTAAAGCACGGTCATGTAGTGTGTAAAATAACAAACTCGGGAGGTGTATGGACATCTACACGCCCGTGCTTCCGGCTGTGCTCGGACTGGTGCTGTGCAATTAGGGCTTTTTAATCCCAAATCCATGCCGTCGATGCTCAAATCTTCGCCTCTCCTTACCAATTACTCACCCTCTTGACCTCGCCTAGTTATTTGGAGCAATCCCTATGGACTTCTTCTTCGATTTGGTTCATATTCATCGAGCAACGTCGTCATCTTCTTTGATGAAGCACGCATGTGCTTTATTTTTCCGGCTCCTGTGTAACACTCCATTGCCATCCCCACAACAACTAAAGATTTAGCGGCATGCAATATCCACCTCTATATATCTATAGCTGTGGAAAGATAACCTATAACGGCGGATATATCCGCCGCTATAATTAATATTTCCTTCAGTCGAAGTGCATTAATCACTATCATTTTAAGGGAGCATAACCAACAAAAATTAGTTGTATCATGAACTACAACATTGGCTCACTCCCGTTCACTTACCTAGGGTTGCTAATCTAGAGAACATGACCTCGCAAAGAGGATTAGCACAAGCTGATTGGCAAACTGTGGAAAAGAATCGTCTTGTGTAAGGGCAAGCTACTGTCAAAGGGTCTGATCAGCTTTATCATGTATGTTCTATAATTGATCCCCCAATTACTAGATTATGATATACAAGTTACCCCAATGCACTAATTGCCAAATAGATGCACTTTGCTAAGACTTCTTATGGCAAGAACCACACTTGGAGGCCAAAATCTATAGAGCAGGTAGCTATGAGTGAATATATAAACCAAAAGAGCATGGTGGTTGGGGTTTCTTGTATCTCAAAGCCTTCAACATGGCGATGCTGAAAAAAAGGTGGTGGCGGATTCTCACAATAGAAGTAGGCATCTTTCTCAAAATTATTAAGAATTCTTACTTCAAGCAAGGTTTCATCAACCAACACCAAAAACAAATAGCAAATTCATCCTTCTTTTTTAAAGGCACTTTCCACACAAAAAACGTCATACTCAGCAACATTATGGTGAAGATGGGTGATGGGCATTCCACACACCTTTGGTGTAACAGGTGGTTAGAACGCCTAAACTAGCCACACTTGTGAATGCCCTAAAGGAACCCGTCAGATACACTGAATGGCCGAATGGTAGGGACTAGACATTAACGGCCAAGAGCCGCCCGCACAGGACCACACTGGCCATACCATACCGGGAAGGATCCCTAACACCAATTGCGCCCAAGCTATCTTATGCTACTACTAAGTCCTTAATCAACAATAGAAGCATAAAATTCATAATACATCTCATTATATATGCATGTCTGCCAAACAAAGAATGTCTACAACATAGATAATATAAACATATACATCATAGTCATCAAGGTTTCAAGTATATGATGATACCCAAACCTTACAAACTTCATTAAGAGAAAACATCTCCTCAGGTTACCATATGAACATAATATAAATACATAAGAAGAATAATACAACTGATAACATGCTAGGTCGCATGCATAAAATCATGGTGCATATGATGGTCCTAGTAATAATGAAATCTAGATATCAATACTAGTCAATGCTCATGTTTCCAATCCAGTTAATATGCCAACCATATGGAACTCTCGAGGAAAAGTTAATTAAAACATCATGAGCATCACATTATAAACATACACTCAATGATATATATCAATAAACATTTGATGAGTGCAAAATTTTACATAATTTCATACTATATTTACATGCACATGGCTTGACTTTTCGTATGGATTTATCTATTTTTGTGCTTTGTTGGGTATTTTTTGTGATTGAGTAGGAAAACAGGCACTCAAGATAAAAGGAGCAGAAATTAGGACAATTCAGAGAAAAAATAGCCAAATAAACAAGTATAAGGTCATGTTCCCAGGCGTGCTCATGAGTACAACATGCTGCTACCTGTGCAAGTCGTGGGATTTTATAAAAACACATTTCAGGACAGAAAACAGGCATTCTTAGATCAACACGCCTGTGCTTCATGATTTTGGAAGTCTATAAAAGGGCGCCCAATGCAACATTTTTGGGGGCTTTTAGTGGATTGACTTTGGACGACTCTTGCACCGTCGGCTAGGGTTTCTGATTGGAGATTGAAGGTGAAGAAGATGTCGATCGAGGGAGTTTATATTCGTTAAATATATCTTCTTCTTTAGATCTTGTTAGGGTTTCTCATAGTATGAGAGGCTAAACCTTCTATGGTGCCTCGGATTCTTGAACCATTGGATGAACTTGTGACTATTTTCCTTTTCCTTTAATACTAGGCTATTCTTTTTTAATATTCCTATGAATTTTTTATCTTTGCTTAATGCTTTTGATTTATTAGTGCGAAAGCTCCAAACACATATCTGTAGTTGCTTAATGCATGAGAGATCGTGGTCAAACTAATTTAGGGTTCCTCAGGGTCATAGAATAATATATATGTAGATAGCCAGAATTAGGAAATTGGTCAAATAAGGGAATCTTAGAAGGATAGAGATCCGGGGTGCCATGTTCTCTTCACTAATTACCCTAGATTTGCCAATTGTTCACTCTAGTTTTAGTTCTTTTAAATTACTTTGTTAGGATTACCAAACCACCAAATATATTTTAGGCTAGATAATATAAGATAAATTAGTACTAGCTCTGTCAGTCCGTTTGGATTCGACTACCCTACCCACATGGTACTTTACTACTTGAGCGGCCCGGTGCACTTGCGGGCAAGCACAACATCAACATCTATGCCTAGTATACACACGACCTCATCACCTAAGTCATACCTCAAATCAGCACGAAGCTCATATCAGTACGAAGCTTATAAATATATATACATATATACACCATGTCAGCACGAAGCTTATAAATAGCATGAAGCTTATATAATATCACATACGTACAGAAGCCCCCAAAGGGAAAGACACCCGGTATTATACTCCCGAAGAGTATTGGTAGGGGGTTTTGTAGAAATAACTCTTTTAGGTTTTGAAATTCCACTCAAAAATGTACTACCGAATGCGATCCCAAAAACCTAACCCACCCATATACCAAGCCTAAACATAACTTGGCACATCATGATGGAGTGTATACATGACATATTCCACAATACCCACTTTGGTATTTATATCATATGCATAGCTTGTATTTCACATCATAAAGGTAGATTCAATCATATGTCATCAAGTCAAACCATCCCTCCATCTAGGGTGATTTCATTCATACAAGTCAATAAAAGCAATATATAAAACTCTTTATGAGAGAAATAGCATAAGGGTCATATATAAGCCCTAAATATGGGAAATCGTGTCATACATATGGAAAATATCATGTGGAAAATATTCACAAGTTCATAAAACATCAAAAAGATCAAGGGATCATCAATCTTCTACTCACCATTGTGTTCTTGTCCACAACTGGCTCCCTGGTCCTCTTATAGAGTCCTCGATGCCTTCCCTGCATCTAGACATGGTTATTTATCACTCCTCATAATTTCATCACATTTGGAATAGAATTGATTATCAAGATGAACTATTTAAATGACTGCTAAAATGTCGGCTTTATTGGTCTTATCTCTCACCTCAAACCTCTAACTTCCTTTATCCTTGGGATTTGATGTAGGAGGCTCGAGTCACATATTGGTGCCGGGTTGGCGAGTCAATGTAAAGACGGGAAGTTATCGAGTCAATTCTAAGATTGGTTCAATTTTGGGTGTGGTTCGGTATTTTGGCCATAACTTTGGCTACCGATATCAGAATCGGGCGTTCGACCCCAAGTCAGAAAGCTCTTTGCGGCGCGCACGACATGGGGACGTCATATTCGAGAGAATTTTAGTTTTTTTAATATTTTTAGAAATATTTAATCCACCAAATTAGAGTTTTCGGTCCTTTCATATTTTTGGTAATATTTCATATGCCAAATTAGGATACGATTTGAATCTTATTTGATCTCGGATTTTTAGAAGTTATCTGATTTGTTTAGAGTTTTAAATTTAGATAAGTTTAGTTTTAAATAATAATTTGTCAATTTTAGCAAATTTAGATTAGATGATAAGGTTTCTAGGTTAATCTTTTGAGGCTATTTAACCCAGCTTGTGGGTTAGTTTTTCATTATTGAATTTTGAGTAATAATATTTTCCTACATTTCAGAGTATTTTCTCTAGTTCTTTGGTTCTTCGTTTGTTCTTTCTTGCGGTCCTTGGATCCAGCTAGCCCGCGGGATAATCACTACCCCGCCCGGCGTCAGTTGGTATCAGAGCTCATCATCTTTCTGGGAAGCGTCGACATCAATGACTGGTGGTCGTGGTCGTCGGGTTCGACAGGTTCCGGCTGAGAAAGTCCAATACCGTGACCTGAGCGCCCTGGAGGCGATGAACAAGGATCTACAAAGGCAAGTCGCGGAGTTAACCCAACGCTTGATGATCAAGGATTTGCAAAGGCAAGTCAAGAAATTATCAAGGCGTTTGGCGGCGATCGATTTTGATCGTGGTTGTCGTGGGCAGTTTTCGGCTGAGGAAGTCCAGCACCATAATCATAGCGATCAGAGGTTTGGCCAACCCATCTACCAACCCATCTACGACGATGATGTGTAGGAGAAGATCTCGCCCATCTTCAACGATGATGCGAAGGAGGAGATTTTCCCAATCTTCAACGATGATATGGAGGAGGAGATCTCGCCCATCTACGACGACTACGAGGAGGAAATTGGGGAGCCCGAGGAGGAGATCGGTGAGCCCATCCATGACGATGATGGGACTAGTGTTGTGTTGGTATCTTGATGGGAGGAAAACCCTTCTGGCCAGGTAACCAACACTACTAACCTACTTTCTGTCTCTAGGGCTTTGATTAAGATCAAACACAGAGATCCAGACATACCAACAGAGGTGCAGTTGAACTCGGGGTCGAGTTCTTCCCAACCCGGGGTGACTGATGCAGGAGGCTCGAGTCAAATATTGGTGCCGGGTTTTGGGTTAGTTTTTCATTATTGAATTTTGAGTAATAATATTTTCCTGAATTTCAGAGTATTTTCTCTGGTTCTTTGGTTCTTCGTTTGTTCTTCCTTGCGGTCCTTGGATCTGGCTAGCCCGCGGGATAATCGCTACCCCGCCCAGCGTCAGAATTACAATGCTATATCACCCATCTACCTGACAAAATCTATGATTTCTACTCTCGGTGTTATAGTACTTGCTATAGTGCTTGGCCTCTTCCTTAGGACGCCTGCTACAGCACATTGCTGAAGTATTTTTGTTACTGTAATTTGCTGCAGTATCTAGTTATAATACTTAGCTACTGCTGTTGTCTCAACTCAGCTCAGCAATGCCAAGCTTAGGCTGAGCTACAGTACTTTTTCCTACAATAATATTTTACCTTGTCAAGCACCACTACCGAGATACAGGTGCTACCTCAACTCAACTTGGTAATACCCAGATCAAATAGGAGCTATAGTACTTTGCTATAATAATTTGCTACAATACTGAGCTAAATCATAGGGTACCGAGCTACCGGTATCGTCTCAGCTAGCTCGGCAATGCCTAGCTATGGTCAGAGCAACAGTAATTTGTTGGATTAAATCCATAAATCTTCCAAACATAAGTGCTTGAAAATCGGAGGAAACCATTCTACAGATGAACACTTAATCCTCAGTATATCCATCCATTTCTACTATCATGCATCTCAAATTTTCATACAATCATCAACAACACTTCTCATCCAACCTCTAACTTTCTTCAAAACCTTCATGAAGTGCAATCCAAAATCAAAATCCCCTAAATGAGAAGACAGAAGATTTACTAACAAAGTTATCAAGATCTTACCTTATCCTTGAATTAAAACTTGGAGATCTACCCTTTTCTCATCACTTCCTCTTCCAATTGTCGTCACAGAAGCGCAACCTCCTTCTATGACATTCTCCCCCTTTACCTTCTCTCTCTCTCTCTCTCTCTCTCTCTCTCTCTCTCTCTCTCTCTCTCTCACTCCCTTTTAATCTCTATTTATAGTCCCAACTTATGACCTACAAGCATTATGCTCTTTTCTCCATTCCATTACTCATTAACACATTTAATTTTCTCAAAAGATCAGCTTAGCCTCATTCTCACCTAGTTGCTCTTTAATAATTTTATTTGGACATTTTACCCATATTAAGGGATTTTTAATTTATTAATATCTCCTCACTCCTTCTTAATCAGAATTTCTTCTCTTTCACTTTAACTAAGTCCCATGTCTCATCCACCCCTTTTATTATGCCAATGCACTATATGATGGTTTAAAGTTGTAGAAAATTCAAGTCATTACACTAACCCCTCACATAAAGTTTCCAGTAAAATCAATATACCTCTTTCTGATAGACGAGGCCTGAGGTGTAAGCTACAAAGAATATTCTCGAAGCAGCCATGCCCGACAAATGTCAAACTCTTTGCCTTGCTAGCATGGGATAATAAACTCATAACCTTGGATAACTTTGCCAAGAGGGGGCTGAGAGGAGACAAATCACTTTGTTTCCTATGTAGAGAGATCCTAGAGGTGGTCCTTCACCGTATTACGTAATACCGTTTCACAGACCAATCTGGGCTCACTTTGGACAAGTGTTTGGTATTACAAGCTTACCCAATAGTGTACTAGACCTGTGGGTGATAGTGCAATAGAAACACGAGTAGATAAGGTACAAAGACATAGTTGGGGTCTAGCGGTCATGCCTTTCACCTGGTGCATATGTAGAGAAAGGAACCAAAGATGTTTTCATGAAAACCATTCGAGAAATTTATTTCTTAATGCTATCCTTGTTTGTTGTAGTGTACGCATACAAGAAGCCAAAGCTGGTAGCACTAGAGACTATTGCAAAGTGGAGCTTGGCTTTCACCTGAAATAAGATGGATACTCTAATAGAAGACGATTTCGAGGACACCAGCCCGGACCCGGAGAACATTGGTTAAGGAGGGGTAGCAGCATTGAGGGTCAACCCTAGAACCACTAAGGCTCCCTAGGGCGTAAAACTCTCGACACCCTTTTATGCTTTCTTTTATGAACTGTAAACTATTTTTATCCTATTAATAAAAATTATTTATCCATTTAAAAAAAAATAGTAGAAACAAAAATCACAAGAGAGCATAAATTTGATAATTATATAAATTCCAAATATTTCAGTAATAAATAACCAACATACAAATTATCACACAATGATGCTTTAAGTTCCGAATTATATAAAATTTATATATATTAGAACAACTTTCAATCTGAAGAGTTTATAATAAAGTTTAAATATCTTATGAATTATAAAAAATTTATATGTTCAAGAAAACAACATACAATCTGAAGAGTTTATAATAAAATTTAAATAATTATTCAATACAAAAAATAAATAATTTCTTATATTTTTTAGGGTTAATTTTTTTTACCCACCTGAACAATGTTGGTTTTTCGATCCGGTACCTCGACTTTTTTAACTGTATAAAATATCCGCAACTTTTTCTAAATTTCAAAAAGACACTTCCGTCATCATTAGTGTGACGGCTGTGAGATTAATATGCTAATTTTTTCATTAACTTTAGTATAACTCTATTCTAACCTTATTGTCCTATTATAATATCATTATCTCTACAATCCCAACCTCTCTCTCTCTCCTGGTGGCCCTCACCAGTCACTACCTCATCAAAAGCCACAGCCTCTTCCTTCCCATCTCCGGTGACTCCCTTCCCCTTCTACTCTCCTCCCGCTATATCTACACCTACAAACACCTCCTTGAGCTCCACGCCAGCATCCCCATCCTCCCCGCCACTCTCATCTCCTTCCATGGCCTCGCCGGCCTCTTCCATGCCGCCGTCTTCGCCCTCCACGTCCTTACTTCCCAGTTCAACCCTATCAACGGCATCGTTTATATATCATGTAGGTCTTGGATACCCAAGGAAGCTTGTTGATTGTTTTAGGCACCGGATTGTGGCCTTCTGTGGTTATTCGTTCAGAAATAGTGCAAATAGTCATCCTTACTAATTTCTGTTATTATTATATAAATCAGTGAGATGAGAAGACATTCCATATTTACTTTTAAGAAACTTCTTGCTTCAGATCTGTGGATAATTTTATTTTGCTTTGATTTTGACAGTTTTGTAGGTGGTCAGCTTGTTCTTCGACTTCCTCCAGGAGTGGTCTAGTCTTGAAGCATTAAATACACATCTCTACTGTACATGTTTGAGTAACTTAAAGAGGACATCGAGGAAATTCTTATAATGTACATTCTTCTTTGTTTTTCAACCTCAATATCAAGTTTGCAGACCATCTTCTTGTTTAGTTTAGCTGTTGTTTTGCAACTGTAGTAGTGAAACCCCTATAGATGAACAAAGCATTCACATTTCTTCTTGTAAAAGTTATGTTGATGCCAAAAACTGGTCCACATCACGCTTTGGCCACTGTTGCCTCATGATCTGGCCTCAGCTCTCGACCAACGGTTAAAATTTATAGTTGGTGTGGACGCTTACTTCTGCTTACGAACAGGAAGCGCGGAGAACATTATGAAAACTCCGGTCGGAATTACCCATGAGCGAACCTGTAAAAAAGGAGAGGGTAGCGAGCGGAATTGGGCCTCTCTGCCCGGATTCAGCTCCGATGCTTAAGTGAGAAAACTTGAGTAAAGAGTCTTTAATTTAGGCAATTCTCCGTGTCATGAGCTTTTTTCGGATCCCCTTTTCTTCTATTAACGCTCTCCTTTTATAGCACCTTAGAGGCGGTTCAGGAAAGGTGGTGGAATAAGGCGGTGAGTTAGGTAAATATCTCTTAAGGCGGTAGGAAAATATCTGCCGCCTAGCGTGTAGATGCCACGCAGGTAAAACGGGATAATATCTGCCCACTGTAGCAAGCGGATAAGGCCTACTCACTGTAGGGGCGTTAGATATTTCTCTCTCTCCCTCTCCCCACCCCGCGCCCTGTACAAGAGGGTTGTTACAATTCCGACGGACTTATTCACAGGATTGAATCCTCACGTTATTTGCCGAACGGAATTGTGCAAAGGTGGTGATATTGCCATGTGGCCAAAGGAACAAGTGGTCCTTTAGGTTATGACACCTGTCTTCACCAAACATACCCGTAACACTAGTCCCCCTCAAAGTGTACTTGTTCGAAAAATCTGAGCGAGGGGTGAGCTAACCGCACGTTTCGCTTGGTTCGAGAACAAGTATCGTTCTTAGTTGGCATGTCTATGTAGGCGTAGGCTTTGTGTACGGTTACTTACGTCTAAAGTACACGTGTTTTAATAGGCGACCGACGTTTACTGTGTTATCCTTTCGCTGTTATCGAGGTAGATTTTTGCTCCGGAATTCTCGTCTATAGTGTCGATGGGTTTTCCTATTTAAGGGCTTGTATGAATGGCGAGTTTGGGCAGAAATCCTTTTGTACTCTTGTATCTTTGTATCATGGCTCAGCGCTTGTCTTTTTATAAGTTTTTTACTTTTTCTCAATGTTCTCGACACTTAAGAATTCCTAGCTCTTTTTACGAGCATCTATCGGAGCTAAGGACTGGAATAATCCACTTGGTAAGTCCGAACGGCTGTGTATGGCCGGCTATTCTGTTGATTGATAGGGGGGTTGGTGAGATGAGCATCGACGCTGGGTGGGAAGCTTTTCATGTCGATCACGATGTGGAAGCGGGGGACCTCTTAATTTTTACCTATGCAGGGGGTATGCGTTTCGAAGTTGAGATGTTCGGAGACGACTCACGCCAGAGAGGTGGGCCCCACCTTTCCCGTCTTTGAACCCGGTTCCCCTAATAATAATGGGGGATGATGGTTGCGGAAGTCCGCGTGCGTCTCTTCTGAGTCTTATCCAAGCGTGTCCTCGGACGGGTCTGCGGATATTTAACTTTAGTCCGTCGGACAACATGTTTTTGTTATTTTTGTTTTGTTTGCGTTCGCCATGTAACCTGAATAAATGACGTTTGTCGTTTTGTTTCTAAATCCTTTGGCATTTTTATGAGGCCTTCACTGGCGATCCTATGTTGGAGTGTGTGCTTTGTCTCATACGGTACAGGCTCTACCTTCCACGTAACGCTCCTTGCTTCCTAAGACGACGCGTGTCTCTTCTACTGTTTAGCATTAAAAGGGGATAGTGGCGCGACGTGCGCGGCGTGCGAGTTTGTCAGGGTTATGATGGGTGATGAGCGTGGCTTTCCATGTGTGTCAGGCGGCATTTTGTATTGCTGACGTGGGCAGAACTTTGAACTGTTTCGAGGAGGTGTAATGATGGTTATTTGAACGGTTCAGATTTGTAGACCCTTGGTTCGACGGTTCTGATCGGAATACCATCCTGAGATCTAACGGCCACGGATTCGTTGCCTTTGTATATAAGCGGAACCGTACAGGCAGCAAAAGGTTGTTTCGAAAATCGAGTCGCGTCTTCTTCTCCAGATCTCCTCTTCTCCGGCGAGCCCTGGTCTTGAGCTTTCTGCGTTTTTCTTGTCTTTTTTCTTTCCTAAGGTAATGGCTAGTGCTGCTTCTTCCTCCTCTAGTTCTTCTCATGAGTCCTCGATTCCTTCTCCGTCCAACCCCACGGTTTCTGTTGCGATTCCGGGTGAACTTGGAGGCGTTCCAGTTCAGGGTTCGCGGGTTCACCCTGCCTCTAGGGCAATGGGTAGAGGGTTGGACACATTCATAAGCCTTCTAGGGCAAAAGGATGTAGATGACCTAGTAGAGAGATACAAGATAGACCTCTCTTTATTTGAGGTTAGGGTTCCTTGTTCAGGGGAGAGGGCGAGTGCCCCCAGGGAGGGGGAGATAGCTGTTTATCAAGACGCGTTGCTAGGTGGGCTTAGGCTTCCTTTCCCTGATTTTGCTAAGGCAATCCTAGAGGAATATCATTTGTGTCCCTCGCAGTTAACTCCGAACTCTTGGAGGCTGCTCAACGGATTTGTCATGGTTTTTAAGAATTATGGGGTAAATCCGACCGTCCGTTGGTTCCGCCTGTTGTTTAGCCTTTGCTTGGAGTCTAATGTCGACTGGTATTATTTCTCGGCTCGCCCTGGGAGAAAGTTTCTAGGGAAAGTTTCTTCTTCCATCAAATGATGGAAGAGCAAGTTTTTCTTTGTTAAATGTAAGTCCGAGTGGGATATCCGAACAAGGTGGGAGGTTCCCCGTGCAGACATTACTTGTGAGGAGATGTCAGAAGAAGAGGGAATTCTTCTGAAGTCAATGACGGGGCTATCCAAAGTCTATATGGATAGGTTTTTGACCGAGGAAAACCTTATTAAGTGTCGTTTAATAGTGTCTAATGGTAGGATTCGCTTGCGTACTCAATTTAGTTTGATTTTGATTTGTGATGTCTAACCTTATCCAGAATTTGTTTTGCAGAAAATCCGATGGAAGACGAAGACTTGAGCTATGTTAAGGGTCTTCTAGCTTCTTTCGAAGGCGAAGTTCATCCGCCCTTGACTCGCGGGCGGAAAAAGAAAGAAGTGGTACCTAGCCAAGGTGCTGATACCTCCAAAGAGGAGAGAAAGAAGAGGAAGAGAAAAGAGACTGACTCTTCCAAAAAGGGGGTTAAAAGTGACCCCGGTGCAGGGTCCTCACGGGAGAGGAGGACCAAGAGAAAGAATTCCGAGGACGTATCGGGTCCCGGAATTGTAGGAGAACAGGTGGAGGTGCCTCGGGAAGAGGTTCGTGCGGAAGAAATCCGCCCGGCTTTATCCCCAATTTCTGAAGGTCCTTCTTCCAGCCGGCCGGAGGATATCCTTCTTATAGAGGTGAGAATTTCTACACACACATTTTCTATGGGTGTTTCGTGTTTCGTTCAGAACCTTTAACTTAGGTTATATTTTATAGGCGGAGGCAGGAGAAGCGGCTCTCCTGGATAAATTGAGGGTGGCGGACTCGGTTTTAAGGGGACCATCATCTCAAGGCAAGGGGGTGTCCTCCGAAGACGTCCCTTTTCGGGATGCCGCTTCGGTAAAGACTGTTCTGATGGCTATGAGACCTGAACAGCTCTCCTCCAAACTCCATAGAGCTGGGAGGGAAGAGGCCATTTCTCAGCTATTCCGTTCGGTTAAGCTGGTGAGGATTATCCCCGTATTAGTTTTCTTTTTAGCTCGGTATTAATGCTACTAACTTATTTGTTTGCTATGTCGTAGACTGCGCACTGGGCGAACCGAGTCCACAATCTTTGTCAAGACGATTCGGCAAAGATGGAAGCGTTTAGGGCGGAAATCGCCCAATTGAATTCTAGGGTGGCGGCCTTGGAAGGGAAAAACAAAGAGCAGCTCGCCATTATCCATGCTCTTGAGAAGGATAAAGCCGAGCGGCTCCAACAACTGGCTGTCGCGGGAAAGGAGAAGGATGATTTGGCAGCCAAGTTGTCTATTTCTGAGGGTTCCCTCCTTGCTGCTGAGGAGAATATTAAAAAGTTGCAGGAGAACTCTAGCAGCTTGGAGAAGGAACTCCAATCTACCCGAGAGGGGCAAGCTGAAGCCCGATGGGAGCTGAAGCTGAAAAAAGCTGAACTTGCTGCTGTTCAGCCGGAGTTGGAGGAGCTAAAGGGGGAGCGCGACACACTTAAAGAATACTTAGCTTCCCGACTGACAACTCCCAAATCCGACTCGCAAGAAATCAAGGATTTAGTAGAGCGAGCGGATAAATTAGAGAAGGAGGTCGCCCGGCTTAGGGCGAAAGCTAAAGAAGGGGCCACCCGCATTTATTCGGTGGTACAGCAGGTGGGCCGCCATATCCCTCCTACGGAAGTTTTGTCTATGGGGCTGGCTGGTGTTTTGAAGAAGTTCACAGAGCTCAAAGAGCAACAAGTTACCAAGACCCCAGAGGCTTCTGTCCCCGCCCCCTTGGAGCCTTCTACCCAAGTTCCTTCAGAAGCAGGTGGCTGCCCAGAGGGTCCGAGTTCTTAGGATGTTTTCTTTTGTGAACGTTCTTGTAAATTCTCAATTACTTGGAATGTAACTTCTATTCATATGAATGAAACGCAAACCTTTATTTTGGTGAAGGTTTATTTCCGAGTGATGGTTATCTTTAACCATGTAAGAAATTCATTTGAGAAGTATTTTTGAAGTCCTTCGCGAACTTCTTCCTTCTTCATCTGGCTTGTAAGATAAGCTTCGTAACGAGTCTTCAGTCCAATCATGGGACTTTAAGTTGTTGAGTGAGGTACTCGCCTTCATGAATGAGATTGTTGCCTCATATTTCGATCGGGATTTTTGCCCCTTGTTTTTTTTTTATAAGAGTTGTCGTTTATCCTTATAGGATAATTCCGACTCATCTTCTAAGAATGGGAATTTCACCGCATTTTTGTAGGATGGGAATTTCACCGCATCTTTGTAGGATGGGAATTTCACCGCATCTTTGTAGGATGAGAAAGACTTGAGCTTTATTTCATGAATTTTAAGAGAGCTATAGAATTTACTGATAGTAGCGTCGTAAATGTTCAGCATGGAATGGACGCTTGAGCGCTTTTCCGTCCATATTTACTAGATAATAGGTGCTTGCTTGGACGATTCTTTGTATGACGTAAGGGCCTTCCCAGTTAGGGGTTAGCTTCCCCGTTCGGCTTTTATTTCCATGAAATTCATTTTCCCGCAGGACTAGATCGCCGATTTGGAAGAAGACTCTTTTCACCCTTGCGTCATAAAACCTTTTCACTCTCTAACGATAGATGGTTGCCCTTGTTTCCACAGTTTCTCTCCGTTCTTCGAGTAGATCAAGTTCTGCTCGGAGTTTTTTCTCATTCTCTTCTGGCGAGAAGGTTTGCTGTGTCCGTAAGGTAGGCATTCCTATTTCTGCAGGGATGACAGCCTCCGCCCCATAAGTGAGAGAGAACGGGGTTTCTCCTGTAGGAGTTCTTGTTGTTGTCCTGTAGGCCCAAAGGGCGTTCGGGATTTCTTCTACCCAGTTAGTTCCATTTCTGAATACCCGTGTTTTTAGCGTTTGAAGCAGGGTGCGGTTCGTCACTTCTACTTGGCCATTAGCTTGGGGATGTGTCACAGAAGTTAATCTAGATTCAATTCCGAGCCCTGAACAAAAGCTTTTGAAAGCTTTGTTATCAAATTGTCGCCCATTATCAGAAATGAAGGCGATCGGAATCCCGAATCGACAGATAATTGCTCGCCATAAGAATCCCTGACAAGCTTTCTCTGTGATTTTGGCCAAGGGTTCAACTTCTACCCATTTGGTGAAGTAGTCAATAGCGACTATCAGAAACTTCATTTGCCGAACTGAAGTGGGGAACGGCCCTAGAAGATCGACTCCCCAGATGGCAAATGGTCGAGGGCTAACAATTGGCGTAAGTTGTGCCGGTGGTCGCCGCTGAATCTTGGAATGCCGCTGGCAGGCATCACATTTCCGAGCGAACGCTATTGCGTCTTGAGTTAGTGTTGGCCAGTAATAACCTTGTCGTAGGACTTTGTAACTCAAGGCTTTGCCTCCTATGTGACCCCCTCCGATGCCCTCGTGAATTTCCTGCAGGATATAGCTAGCTTCTGTTGGACGCAAGCATCGCAAGAAAGGTTGCGTATAAGATCTTCTATATAGGTTCTCATTGATGATGGTGTACTGAGCGGATTTGTAGGAAATTCGTCTGGCCTCTGCTTTGTTGGGTGGTGCAGGTCCACCTTGTAGATAATTTCTGATGGGGTCCATCCAACTTGGCTCTTCGGCTGCGCTTTGTACCTCTTTCTCCAATCCGTCGATGGTTTTTGCGGGAAGGTACTGTAGGTTAAAGGAAGAATCTGTGTCTCCGTTTGGGGCTGTGGCCTTTTTAGACAAAGCGTCCGCCTCTTCGTTTTGCGCTCGACATATTTTTTCAATTTTGAAGTAAGCGAAGTATGGAACTATTTTCTTTACCACTGCTTGGTATCTGACCATGTTTCCTTCCTTTGTTTCAAAGCTGCCCAAGGTGTGGCTCACAACTAACTACGAGTCGGAATATACATGCAGATGTTGAATTCCGAGCCCCCGGGCCAGATATAATCCTGCGATGAGGGCTTCGTATTTGGCCTCATTGTTGGTTGCTCGGAATTGGAACTTCAGTACTGTCGCAATTTTCCATTTGGAAGGAGAATAAAGGACGAATCCTGCCCCTGACTTTTCTTCTGTTGCTGATCCGTCAACATATAAGGACCATGGAATGCTGGGGCTTCCTTCTGGACTCTGTGACGAGGGTTCGTCCCTATTTGCGGAAAAAGTTGACTCTGCGACGAAATCAGCCAGTACTTGAGCCTTGATTGCCGTTCGGTGTTTATAGGTGAGATCGAACTCGCCTAACTCTATCACCCACTTGGCTAAGCGTCCGGAGTTTTCAGGCTTATGAAGAACTTGTTTTAACGGCTGGTCAGTCAACACTGTGATCCTGTGGGCTTGAAAATACGGCCTCAATCTCCGTGCAGATGTGACAAGAGCAAAGGCCAACTTTTCGAGCGGTAGATACCTTGACTCCGCATCATTAAGGATTTTGCTTGTGTAGTAGATCGTTTCAACTCCGCTTTCTTTCAAAGGACCGCGCTGACCGCATGCAGGGCGACCGCTAAATAGATATAGAGTTCTTCTCCCACTTGTGGCTTAGCTAGTAGCTGAGGCGATCGGAGATAATCTTTAAGCCCCTGAAAGGCTTTTTCACCTTCTTCTGTCCACTCCATTTTTGGTGCTTTTCGCAGGGCTTGGAAGAGTGGGAGATTTTTCTCTCCGGCTTTGGAAATAAATCTGCCAAGCGCGGCGAGGCGTCCGTTAAGCCGCTGAATTTCTTGAAGACTTTTGGGCGACCCCATGTCAAGAATAGCTCTGATTTTTTCTGGATTCGCTTCTATTCCTCTTTGTGTCAAGATAAACCCCAGGAACCTTCTCGATCGAACGCCAAAAGAACATTTATTCGGGTTTAATCGCATAGTATAAATCCGGAGAGACTGAAAAGCTTCTTGTAAGTCGGATAGGTGCTCATTGGCTTTTCGGCTTTTCACCAATATATAATCCACATAGGCTTCGACATTTCTGCCAATTTGTTCTCTGAAGACTGTATTTATGAGCCTCTAAAAGGTGGCTCCGGCATTTTTTAGGCTGAACGGCATTACCTTATAGCAGTAAGTTCCCGTGCTCATAATGAAGGACGTTTTTTCTTCGTCGCCTTTGGCCATTCGGATTTGGTTGTAGCCTGAGAAGGCATCTAAGAAACTTAGCATCTCATGCCCCGTTGTAGAGTCAACCAAACTATCAATTGATGGTAAGGGGAAAGAATCTTTTGGACAAGCTTTGTTTAAGTCCGTGAAATCAACGCACATCCTCCACTTTCCGGACGGCTTTTTTACTAGAACCACATTAGCTAACCAATCTGGGTAATGCACCTCTCGGATAAACTTAGCCTTCAGGAGGTTTGATACTTCTTCCTCTGCGGCCTTCTGCCTTTCTGGTGCTGAATTTCTCCTTTTTTGTTTCGTAGGCTTAAACGATTGATCGATATTGAGACGGTGCTCGATGACATCACGTTTTACGCCCGGCATATCTTCTGAAGACCAAGCCAAGAGGTCGGAATTTGCTTTCAATACTCTCATGAGATCTTCTCGCTGTTCGGTCGTCAAATCTGCCCCAATCCGCACCGCGGTTCCGCTTCCGTTGTGTCTAGGGGATCAAGTAGCAATTCTTTAACAGCTGTAGGTCGAAGCTCTTCATTTTCCCGTTCGGCTATTCTGCTGACTAGCATGGCTTCTGAAACCTTTGTCTTGCTGCTGTTGAGGGCTTTTCCTTTGAGGGTTGAGACATAACATTGCCGTGCCAGAGGTTGATCTCCTCTCACTTCTCCACTACCACTCTCAGTCAGGAATTTAAGGAGAAGGTGGTAAGTAGAGATTACAGCTTTCAAGGCGTTGAGGGTTGGCCTGCCAAGGATCACGTTGTAACTTGAAGCACAACGCACAACCAAGAAATTTGTTGTCACTGTTGATGATCTTGGCGAGTTCCCTACCGTAATTGGTAAGGAGATCATTCCTTCTGGCTGTACTACCCCTCCGGAGAATCCTATTAAGGATGATTTTGCCTGAAGCAAGTCATCTGCGTCATATCTCATTCTTTCGAAAGCACTCCAAAAGAGGATATCAACTGAACTCCTACTGTCTATCAGAACTCTTTTCATCTGGAAACTGGAAACTTTGATAGCGACAACCAATGCGTCATCATGAGGGTGGCGAACTCCGCTGACGTCATTCCCATAAAAGATGATTGGAGCCGTAGGTCAAGATCGTCTCCGTGGTGTTTCTATTTCCTGTGTAGTTCCCACCATTCGGGCGTAACTTTTCCGAGAGGCGGAACTTTCACCACCGCAACCAGGACCACCACTGATAAATCCCACCATTTCCCCTTTTTCTTCTTCAGGTTGTGTAACTTCAGGTTCCCCTTGAATCTCAAGGTTGATGTACTGCTCCAATTGCCCTTTTCGAACGACATCTTCTATTGCGTTCATCAAGTGGGTACATTTTTCCGTATTATATCCTTTGCATTGATGAAACTGGCAATATTTCTTACTATTCTTTTGCCGTTCGGCATTTCTTGTGGGTTCCGGCCATGTCAGAAGCTTTTGTTCTTTGATTTGCATAAGGATATGGCTTCTGGTTTGATTCAGCGGGGTATGGTGATCATATCTGACAATTTTTCCTTCCTTTGAAGGTTCTCTGGGCTGCAGCATATGTCGTTGGGGTCGTGTTGAGGTTTCCAGACTTCTGTTTGCACTTTTGTTATCCCTGTGCGATCCTTTTTCCTTTCGTACATCCGGGGGCCTTCTGTTGATGTTGTGGTGGGTTTTTCCCTTCTGGTTATCCACAGGTCCACGCCTAGCCTCCTCTTCCCAACCCATATAAATTTCCAAGGAATTGATATACTTTTGGGCGTGGATCATAAGGGCGGGAATGGTTTTTGGTGGGTCCAGTGTGAGGGAAAAACGAAAGGGGGATTCTAATAGTCCTTCCATTAGAAAAGTCACGGCCATCCGCGGAGGAAGGTCCGCAACATTAGCTGTCTCGTCTATATAACGGCTTAAATAGGCCTGGAGCGTTTCTCCCCCTCGCTGCTTAATGCGCAGAAGGGTAGACGGGGTTTTCTTTTGCTTTGAGTAATTGGCAAAATAGGCTAAAAAGCGATCTTCTAAAATCTGAAAAGAAGTAATTGTGCTAGATGGGAGATCGACAAACCAGTCTTGCGCTTTTCCCTCTAAGGTGGCGGGAAAAGCTCGCCACATGCGAGCGTCTGTGATTCCAGTGAGGAGCATCTTCGACCGGAAAGACTTCAGGTGTCGGGACGGATCGGTTTTGCCTTCATATGCGGTCATAACCGGCGGTCCGAAGTTATCAAAAAACCTGTTCTCCCAGTATTTCTTTGATAAACGGCGAACACATACTGAGAATATGCCGCTCGGACTTTCTGTTTTCTTGAGAGAGGTCCTGTCGTCGAGTCCTTCTATCAACTGTTTGAACAGATGGACTATTCCGTTCCGTTCTTGTCCGCTCAGTTCTTGTAGTGGCCTGCTGTCTGCGTCGAACAGAGGGGGGTTCTGAACTAGCGGAAAAGGCGGTCCTTTCTTTCCCCTCTTTATGGGTGCGGGTTCTCGTCCTCCCTCTGCTTTCAGAATTATCCAGTGGGGCTGTTGGTATGTTTGGTGTTGGAACTTGTGTAGGAGGAGGCGGAGGATGGGTCAAAGTATGAACAGCCTGAGTCAACCGTTCCAATTGTTGCTGTATGTTAAGGTAAAACTCTGGAACAGATTCTTGGGGTTGGACGGAAGGATTTTCTGATGGGGGTAAGATTGGCGGATTATCTGACTGGATTTCCTCATGTCTTCGGACCTCGCCAGGTCCTTCGGGATTACTTGGGGCTCCCTGTTCTTGGATTCGTTTTGATCTTCTGGTAGTGGTCATTTGGCTTTTCGTAAGGGTCCCCACGGACGGCGCCAAACTGTTGATGCCAAAAACTGGTCCACGTCACGCTTTGGCCATTGTTGCCTTGTGATCTGGCCTCAGCTCTCGACTAACGGTTAAAATTTATAGTTGGTGTGGACGCTTACTTCTGCTTACGAACAAGGAGCGCGGAGAACATCATGAAAAAACACCGGTCGGAATTATCCATGAGCGAACCTGTAAAAAGGATAGGGCAGTGATCGGATTTGGGCCTCTTTGCCCGGATTCAGCTCCGATGCTTAAGTCAGAAAACTTGAGTAAAGAGTCTTTGATTTAGGCAATTCTCTGTGTGATGAGTTTTTTTGGATCCCCTTTTCTTCTATTAACGCTCTCCTTTTATAGCACCTTAGAGGCGGTTCAGGAAAGGCGGTGGAATAAGGCGGTGAGTTAGGTAAATATCTCTTAAGGCGGTAGGAAAATATCTGCCGCCTAGCGTGTAGATGCCACGCAGGTAAAACGGGATAATATCTGCCCACTGTAGCAAGCGGATAAGGCCTACTCACTGTAGGGGCGTTAGATATTTCTCTCTCTCCCTCTCCCCACCCCGCGCCCTGTACAAGAGGGTTGTTACAATTCCGACGGACTTATTCACAGGATTGAATCCTCACGTTATTTGCCGAACGGAATTGTGCAAAGGTGGTGATATTGCCATGTGGCCAAAGGAACAAGTGGTCCTTTAGGTTATGACACCTGTCTTCACCAAACATACCCGTAACAAATTACTTTAAAGAAAAAAGATTTAGAAGATTGTGTTGCTCTGTGTGTTTGTGAAACTAGTAGAACCAATGTTTCAATCATCATGTGTAAGAAATAGAAGAGAAGCTTGCAATGATTAGGATTATTCAGTAAAAAAATCATTGTGCATGTAACTTATTCGATAAAATGTCCCAAAGAAATTCACTATAACACATACTCAAGAATCCCGTCAAAAAATCACTATAACTCAAGTTTGGGACAAGGCTATGTAAATGACAAATCATTTATCAACTCATTTATTGATTCTAGCTTAAATAAGCTGACCTAACATGCTCAGTAATATGCTAGATGAGCTGAGTGGGTTCCTTGGGTTTTTTTTATCTTGAAACAAGCTTGAGCAGGAACTCCACTATAACTAGTAAATTTCTGATACAGAGTATTGACCGACCAATCTGTGGATCAATTCGGACCTTGAAATGATTATCATATCACATTTTAGGAAAACATTAGTCATCAAAAATTAATGTCTGAACTGGGCAGTGAGGACGTAAAGGGCGAAGACGGCTGTGTGGAGGAGGCAGGCAACGCCATGGAAGGAGATGAGGGTGGCTGGGAGGATGGGGACACCGGGGTGGAGCTCAAGGAGGTGTTTGTAGTTGTGGATATAGTAGGAGGAGAGGAGAGGGGGACGGGAGTCATCGGAGATGGGAAGGAAGAGATCGTCGCCGTCGATTAGGTGGTGACTGCTGAGGGCTACGAGGAGGAAGAGAAGGGTTGGCTTTGTAGAGATAATGGGTTATGATATTATAATAGGATAATAAGATTAGAATAGAGTTATAATATGGTTAATGAAAAAATTAGCATATTAATCTAACGGCCATCACACTGATGATGACAGGTGTCTTTTTGAAACTTAGAAAAAGTTGCAGCTATTTTATAGAGTTAAAAAATATGAGGTGTCGGATCGAAAAAGCAACATTGTTCAAGTAGGCAAAAAAAATAAAAAATTAACCCTATTTTTTAATAAAAAGTTGATAAAACAAATTCTTTACAGGTAGATAGTCAGAAATTCTTGGAGGAACCAACCTAAAGTAAATAATGTACGCAAAAGGAGATATAAATAAATAAGTCATATTTGGATCCCTTAGACGGTCCTAAATAGTAAATATATTATTGGTGAGCATTAGCTTGCTTTGGAAAGTAGGAGCATTTTCTTTGCAGAGAAATCCGAGGCTAAAGGTGCTAGAAACCTAAGGCATCTCAGCTAATTGTCACGCCCCGAGCCACGTCCCAAGCACGTAGACAACCGGCCGCACCCAAACAGGGACTAGTCCCCATTCAGGCGCAAGGCCTCAGAGACTCTTATACATTAAGTATTCAGAGGTAATGATAATAGCAGAATCATAAGATAAAAGAAGAAAGGAGTTTATACAACTCCGTATAAGTGCAATACCGGGTTTACACAACCCAAGACTAGGATCTAGTCCAGTCACACCTAGATATCCATACAACAAAAGTGTACAAAATACAAGTCTCACACAAGATAAAAGAGGTACGCAGACCTCGAGATAAATACAAGTAACCAAGTCGAATACTGGGTATATCCCTGCCTAAGCTCGACCCTACTCCTCCTCGTCTGAACCTAAGAAACACACAAGTCAAGTGCATGAGCCTAAAGAAATAGGCCCAGTAGGGTCGCATAAACAATAAAATAGGCGGAAGCCATAAACAATAAATAAGATAGATCAAAAGCAACCATGCGAGTGAATCATAGATCACTAGAAAATAACAAGTCTCTGAATGCGGATAAATCCACAGATGTACTCAATCTCTGGCATATATGATACTAAAATGTCTACGACATCAACGACACCATCAGTATCGTCTTCGGCCTAAGCCGGATAGCGCTATAATAATCATGTGCACATGGCCAGAAAATGCCGCTCTCTGACTGAGCCAGGTGGCCAGATATTATACGCCCTCTGCCGGGATGGAGCATCCACTACTCGTGGCCAGATATTATACGCCCTCTGCCGGGGCCTAGTGGCCAGATATTATAAGCCCTCTGCCGGGGCATCCATCCGATGTATCATGCCTGAAAGTAAGAGATTGCTAGTACAAATACCTAACAACAGGTATATATATATATATATATATATATATATATATATATATATATATATATATATATATCCAAGGCAACAACATCTTGAATATATAATCATCAGTGACCTCATCGAGATCGAAAGTCAACACGTATCTAAGGAGTAAACTCTACTCAAATACACATAAGAAAAACATGAAAGCAACAATCTCCTCAAGATGTAAAACCGATACATATGAGGAAACCCATCTCAAATATGTATTGGGAACCTCTCGAGGAAATAAGGGCACAAAATCAAAGCAAAGTAGGAGGAAGGAATACTCACAAACCTCCCGTGCGAGAGCCTACCTGACTAGAAGCAAATCACTGATCCTCGTCGCGCCTTACACGTCCGAATCAGGATCTAGTAAATAGAGTAACAAACCTTAGTCCCTTTACACTCTAATACACCGTATTTAATACAAAAAAAACTGTTATTCATGAAGCTCTAATTATCTAAATCAAGAGATCATATCATCAAGTGATAGTCCATCTAAATTCATCATACTTGAAAGTCCTCAACTAACAAGTAATGATGCATCTCTACAATTTCTAGGGCCCCGAAAATGTACAAACATTCCACAAAGAAATCCAATACACTTGGATTTCACAATTTCATACATCCATTCTTATAAGCATACTTGCAATATTACTTGGCATTAGATTCAAATGACTGTCTACAAACCAAACATACAATCAATAATCATTAGACTCCCAATTAAAGTCATTAACAGCTCCAAAATCTCATGATCATTCAAAGTTAGGGATCCTCACTATCGCGATGGATGACGGAGATCCGCGTGGGGCTGCAGGGCTAGAATTCGCGTGGAATAGCAGCGCACAAGCAAGGGCGCGCTCAGATCATGACTGCGGCGGTGACTTGCGTTGGGGTAGAGGCTGGCGGGGCTCCGGCTGGCTGCAGGGGAGGGTGCTAGCGCGGGTGGCCGGGAGTGAAGGTGGCGCGATGAAGCTCCGGCGGAGCTGTGGCGTAGAAGGGGCGGCCGGGCGTAGTCAACGCCTGGCTGGCGGCGGAGGCGCCGAGGAGGCTTGGCGCGGCTGCGAGTCGCGTGGCTCGGGGCTGCCTGGTCGCGGCGGGCGGCCGACTCTGGGCCTGGGTAGCACGGGCGGAGGCAGCCCTGGCGGAAGGCTGCGCGAGGCTCGCCGGCGCGCGGGCTCGCGGACAGAGGTGGTGACCGGCCACAACGGGGCTCCAAGGGGCCGGTGAGAAGCTCTTCGGCGTGGATTTGCTCAACCGAAGAAGAAAACTTCTAGATCTGAAGTTCAGATCGTGAGAGAAAGAGAGAGAGAGAGAGAGAGAGAGAGGAATGAAAATATCATTCTCTCTCTCCTCTTTGTTATATAATAACATACAATTCATTATTTTTAATAAATCAAAAATCCATTAAATGTCACATGTTTACTATTCTCTCACATGTGCACTATTCAATCACAGGTAAGTTTATCATTTCTATTCAAACTGGGGTCCACTGCCATGATTCTCTCGTCCTCATGCCCGACCCAGATCCGCGAATCTCGGGTCAATGGTCCCAGTGGCATGGGTGCCCTGTAATATCACGGGATCTGTCTCTCGTCAGACCAGATCCGGGAATATCGGCTTTCGGTCAAATCCTTCGTCACGGGCATACTCTGGTATCACGGGGTTTTCTCAGTCCCCCGACCAGATCCACCTTTACCGGGATTTGAATATTTGTCTATTTCCTTCTCTCGATAATTAATCCGAATTAATTAGTCTATAATTAATCTGGATTAATTAACACATAATTAACCTTGATTTATTAACTCTTAATTAATATTGATTATTCAAACCTGTGATTTTTCCCAAAATTTCACTGCTCACCTTATTGAATTGCCACATAATAATTCTGGGAAAATAAAACTTTATTTATTTTGGGGCGGGTTTTACAAGGGTGCCATCTTCTGTTCAATGGAAGTGGCTTCCAGCTAGAGTGTTGCACTACGTACAATGCAAATGGATCCACACTTTGATTTTGATGATTGGTTGGGATAAACTGTTAGCTCTCGGAAGAGAGCTAATTTAAAGTTGTAAACATGGAAGATTAGAACCAAATAGGATGTTGAATTGAGCCCAAATTAAGCTTTTTGGTTCTACTTCATGAAATTGTGTTTATGGAGCAGCTCCACTTGAAATATTACATTTTCATTACATGTTTTGCTTCTACAAGTACTTATTCGTGTTAAAGTTTATTGTACAAGAGTGGTGGATCGTGGAAAAGAATGGAGGAATTTTGAACACTCTCCACAGAAGCAGTATTGGGACGATGTCTGGTAGCATCGAGACGACACAACCCAGGAATGCTGAGAAGTAGCAGAGAAATAACGTCGTGACGGTACTCTCGTCGGGTTGCGACATTGTACATAGAAGGAGGACAGAGAGTGAGCGTTACGATGGTGACTTCCAGCGTCACGAAAGATATCTGAAGAGTAAAGTTTGGCAATGTTGTTGTGACACCACATTCATGGCATCGCGATGTTCGCCGCTATTGCTATATAATGTGCTTCTAAATTCTAGGGATGTCATTATGAGTCTCTGATTGAGTTTCGGGCATAAAACGAAGCTGGCTGGCTACAGTGGAGGGAACGGTCCTCATATGGTCATCCCAGGGTCGTTATAGTAAAAGGGAGCATCAAGCCCTTAGAGGAGGATGTAGAGCTATCAATAGAAGGGGAGTATTGAACTTTATCAACATTTATTACCCTCTATTAGTTGAACTTTCTAATGAACATGAATACTTAGGCATTAATGTCATCTTTATTCATTAGCATCATGTATTTAGGCTAACCCCCGCTTCTAGGGCTTGTATGAACTCCTTAGTATGAGAATGAATTGATATCTTGATTTTGATGGATTGTTGTTAGTGTGAATGTAAAAATGTGTCAATTTAACCACTGCCCAAGAGGAAGTGGCATATCATACTTCTCTCTATGAGAAAGTGAGAAAGAAACCGATGTATGTTCATAGGGTGGAGTCTACAACTCATCTACTTGAGGATATTACCCATTGTCCAAGGGGAAATGGCAATTTTAGCCCACGTCACCATGAGAATGGGATGAAGGCCAAATTGGGTAGATGAGGTGACAAGTGTATAAGTCCATGGTAGAGATAGGAAATAGGGTTCGTAAACTATTAGTGCCATGCATAGAGATATGGTGACATTAGGGGTATTCATGTGATGATATGAATTATAATTAATGCCTAATATTAAGATCCCAAAGCCTATTCTTCACACACCTATATTCAAAGCAACAACTCTCCAGATATAGAGTCAAGATTGATTATCTTTATAGCACTAAGGTAAACATACAAGCCTTAGTATTAGTGTTTGTTCTCCCAACCCCACCTATTTACTTTTATTTTTTTCATAGCTTATGATTAGCTTAAGTTAAGATTGTTTTGATCTATTGAATGAACTAAGGCTTAAGAGTAGTTGGTACTTAGTTAGAGTCCTCACTAGTACCTGTAGATTAAACCTGGTACTCACCGGTTTATTACTATAACGGCACGCTCACTTGCGTGTGAGCGCGGTCTCCGTGCCCCGAAATAGTGACAAAATGATTGACTAGAGAGTCGTCAGTTGTGGAGAGACCTTAGAGCTTATGGAGGAAATGTGAAAATAAGATTAGCGATCGTAGTGTTGAATGAAATAAGGAATAGGTAATTTGGAGATTAGTTTAAAGAAAAATAGAGAATATATAGGAATAAAAATAATAAATAAAATTGTTTTATGAAAGTTGGGCTCATTTCCATGTAATTAATAGAAAAGCCAAGGATGTATTTTCCAAAAAAAAGAATAATAATAATAATAATGCCCTTATCCGGGTAGCCCTAATCTTTTAGTCACGAGCTACTTCTGTTTTCTCTGCCATGCCAGTACCATGTTTTATTCTTGAAGAAACACAGCAAATAATTTCTACTCACAAGGACCTTTGTTTAAACTATTTTTGTTGGCGTAAAACTTCAAGTGGCTGATATATTGATTAAACGGCATGATATAACACAATACCTAAGGATGATTACAGATAAACACCTACACCTATCTAGATAGGCTCAAAGATGAACCTAATTAATAGTTATGTACGTATACAAACATTTTCAAGAAGTATTTTTGTCTCAATCCCTTTAATATACTTCTTTCTTATAGTAATAGCAACATGCATGTAAATCACTTTAAATGATACAATACTCAACTGCAGTGCCTGTGAAATCCTTGCTCAATAATCTCTTCACCCAATTAGATGAATTGACAACCACTAATATTCATCCTAACAATTTGTATATATATCAACATAAATGATAAATATGTAATGAATAGAAGAAAGGAAAGATTAAATATAAACTATACCAATGATGAAAGGTCTTTCACATCTGATGTAACTAAATCCTAAATCTAAACTCTAGTACTATACCTCCAATCAAACATACATAATATTATTATTGCCTTATCACACTACGACCAATTATGGAGATTAAGTATATAATCAAGCTAGCTAGCTATATATAGCTGCTGAAAACTGCACGTTTCAAGATGGTAAGATTTCCTAATTATTGGTGGGAACTCAAGAAACCCCAAGTTGAAAACCACATGTTTCATGCATGGAGTTCTTCCAAGGTCATATATATCATGCCAATTCAGTGAAAGGGTTTGTTGTTTATCTCCAACCAGCCAATTAAATGCAGGACTCTGAATTATCACATGAGTCGTAGGTAGACAATAGCACTCAAGGCTAACTAATGAACTTCATTGACGGAAAGGAAGCAAGCATATCTTTGGAGATTCAATCCACCTCTCTGCTATTGAGCAGGAAAGCACATTTAATGTAATGGGGGTTGTCTGCCTCGCCCTCAATGGCAGATTGATAGCTCCTCCCAAATAATAAGATCCAAAGCCAAATCTTTCTTTGCCCCCACTCCTATAAATAATGTCTGGGGGACCATTACTAACACCTCATTTTGGAGATGAGAACAAAAGGGTCCTTGGTACTGCATCTTGGCTGCTTCTTTCAAACATTTATTATGGTAGTAGTTCCATGTGAGGTGGCACATGTTTGATCTTATGTTCATTTTAAATGTGCAGATCGAGCTACATTGGATCAACTTTGGCAAAGTTACGTTTACATCATTAATGCATGTGGACGTTTTTGACACACAATGCATATGGGTATATTAGTCTAAGTTTTCATTAGGGAAACACTCTTTTGTATAAGGATCCACTGATCCTAAATTTTCTTAAGTTAATCCTCTCTTTATTCCTACCTTTTAATCTCTTTATCCGTTCTCAGATAAAACATAATTCTTTTATAAACTATATATTATACTAAGGGTTTACTTAATTGTTTCACAAAATTTTCTAAAACAATACTATTTAATAATTTTTAATTATAAATTCAATATGGAGATTTTTTAGAGATCTCGAATGTCACAAAAGTAACTTTAAAAAAATATATAGTTAAACTTTTAATTAATATTAAGTAGTGGATTGTGAGTTTTTCACCAAAATGATATTTATCCATCTCAAAGCATGCTTAAAATTTGAAACATACTATTAAAAGTAAGAGACATGCATTGATTAATTAAGCATAAAGTACTTTGAATATAGATGTTAGTTTGAATATATAAATTTTTATTTGTTTTAAACCTTAATCTTATAAATGGAACAGGTCCATGAAACAATAACCTCTGCCCTTAGTATTGAACAGTCTTTACGCATGAATATGTCAAAGATAACTTAAACTATCAAAAGAAAGAAAAAGAAAGGTTAAGCAAAGAGATAAAAAAATCCCAACTTTCATAGTGGCAGGCACAATGTACTATTAGGCAATGAGACACACTAAAAGGTTAATAGGCCACCAATATTGAAGCAAGAAGAATGTATAAAAGATCCATGTCTGCTTCCCACTTCTAATGGATTCACATGATATTTCAGTTCTTTAACCAAACAAGCAAGCAAAGGCAGTCAAGAATGCTGGTGCTTTAGCATGGCAGCTACTTTGATGCTGTTGATTTGATAGGAAAGAAAGATGCTAACAAAATATACACATGCCCAACAAAGGCAAGGTAAAACTGATATGGGGGTCAGGTGTGAGATACCTATGATCAGATGCTTTTGGTCCCCAAACCTAGGGGTTTTATTTGACTGTCTCTTCTTCATGGCTTCTCAAAAGATGAGAAAGATAGATGCTCCATTGCTCCCCACCAAGAACCCTATCAATGCAAAAGGTTTGGCCACCATCCTTAGAGAACTAGACTTTGACTTAAGAAAAGCCAAGCAATAACCACAAGAGCCAAACTTTGCGGGGGAAGGTAAAAGGTTTGTGGGCACAAACCTAGGGTTTGGACAGCTGCCAAGGATCTTCCATCTTTTTCAGGGGAGATATGGGGACATGATTTTGGCTCAAAAAAGTGGCAGAAGCCAAAGTGTTGGGTGGGGAAAGGATGGCAGGGAGTTCTGAGTACCAAAATTACCAACATCTCTTAAGTTAAAGGTTAGCAGCAATATATGCATCAACTCTACATATGTTATTCTACTTTTGCTTTTACACGTGTGAGAGATAGGACTGAAACTCCAAACCGCCAAACCGCCTAAACTGCTCCAAACCAATCCACCGAAACCGTTGGTTTTTCAAACCGTTGAAATTGAAAAAAAAAAAATTTGGTTTGGTTTGGTTTGAAATTGATTAATATTCGGTTCGGTTCGATTTGCAATTTCTGAATCGCGGTTTGAACCGAACCGAACCACATATTCCCCCTTTTAATGTAATTGAACCAACATGGTCTTATATCATCCGACTTGGGTTAACCTTGTAGGGATTAGTATGAGATAAAAGGAGATAATCATAATTTGATTAAGATTTTATATCTGAATTTGAATTGGATCAAGATTCATCTCATAGATATAATTATAAAAAGTTTATGATTGATCTCTATCTTTAATAAAGATTTGAGTGAGGCTAGGACACTCTGGAATTCAGGAAAAGTGGCTAACCAAAATTGTTTGGCATGCCAACTAAGCTCCCCATACATAATTTCAGCCACAACGGAGAATGCACGGGGTGGCTCGGGGCACGTCTAAGCCCTATGTCTCTATTACATCACCTTGAAAAGGTAGAATTCGGGTAAAATGGCTCACCACGTTGTTTCAAATACCAAATAAGGCCCCCCCCCAAAAAAAATTTCAGCCCAAACAGAGCACCAGTATGAGAGATGTGCGAGAGATATGATTAGAGAATATACATGCAATTATTTTATCTTTCAAACCGCAGTTGAAACCGAACCGAACCGCAAACCGAACCAGTTTTGTTTGGTTTCATTTTTCAAATTGTTGGGTCCGGTTTGGTTTGATTTTTTTCAAGCCGAAAAATACCGGTTTCGTTTGGAAATCCGTCCAAACCGACCCAAACAGAACCGATTTCACCCCTAGTGAGAAAGTGAGAGAGTAATATATTTTGAACCTTTGGTGAAATCGAATCTGAGTGCTCGTTCTCAGGAGACTCTCCGATGATTAAATCAGAACTCGAGAAAGAGAGAGAAAGAAATATATGTTGAACCGTGGGAGAAATCGAATCCGAGCACCCATGGGAGAAATTGAATCCAAGCGCTTGTGTTTGGGGGGACTCTTCGATGATTAAATCAGAACTTAGAGAGGGAGAGAGTGAGAGTAATAATTTTTGAACTGTGGGAGAAATCGAATCCGAGAGCTTGTGCTCGGGGGAACTCTCTAACAATCAAATCAGAACTCGGAGAGAGAGAGAGATTCCAAAGGAATGGTTTTCCTCCCCCGACCAAGGTACCTGAGATCTCCTTTTATAGCTCACAAACCTGGCCAAATCTTGACGCCATTAGAGATTCATTTCCCTCCTTTGGATAACTGAATATTATCTGTTTCTGCCTTAGCGATATAGATCATGTCACATTTCCAATTAAATTTTATCAATATTTTTCTGTGTAACACTTTACCTCCAACTCTCCAGGTCGACCTACATTTAGCCAAGTGCAGTCTGTGGAGTATGGTTTTTGGTCGAGCCATGATCGCATTAGATAGGTCGCTTAGGTCACCTGGTTATGAACTGTTTTCTATGATGCAGTTCGGTCTTCTCATGGCCCACATGGCTAGGCGGTTGTAGAAGGAGGCCACACTTAGGAGCTGTTTGGTTTGAGACATGACATATTACCACGGTAATGTGATATGCTTGGGAATGAAGTCTGGAATGCTATATGTCTGGGAATGTTGTAGTAATATGTGATAACCATGTTTGGTTCATGTTTGGTTGATCATGGTAATCAACTTGGTAATATTCCAAATTTCGTAAAATACCCTTGTAAATAAATTTTTTAGAAAATTTAAATTTAAATTAAAATTAAGTTTTAGATTAAAACTAATTAAATTTTAATACACGTTTTTCCGAAATACCCTTGCATCTAAAATTTTGATCAAATATCAAATAATAATAATAATAATAATAATAATAATAATAATAGTAATAGTAAAAGTAGTAGTAATAATAATAATAATAATAATAATAATAATAATAATAATAATAATAATAATAATAATAATAAAATAATAATAATAATAGTAATAATAATAATAATAGTAATAGTAATAGCAATAATAATAATAATAATAATAATAATAATAATAATAATAATAATAATAATAATAATAATAATAATAATGGGGAAAGGGGAGGGTAAAATGGGGATCCACATTACCATCAACTTGGGTAATCTAGATAGACAACTCTCTTGGTTGTATTTGTAACACCCATCTCTCTAATGAGACAGATGTTACACCAGCTGGGCCGGGAGTACACCCAGCCCATAAGCTGTGTACTTTAAACCTGAAAATGATCATGTACTCTAAATAAAATTCATATGACATAAAGATAACCGGTTACACACCGGAGTCATATTCAAACCGAGTTATAAGTAGAGTACAACACACAGAGTTATGGGCAACTACGACCCCAAATACAGTGGAAGAAAAGACATAATCAAGGTCTAGTACAACCAAACAAAATGAAATACAAGGTAGGTATGCCAGAGCCAGCTAGACTTCGATCCTTGCTCGAGACACGAGATAATATCCCGATCCAAGTCTAGATCCTGTAACAGAAAAACAATAATCTAGAGGGTTGAGCTATACAAGCTCAGTGAGTAAGAACTTCTCCGTGAGGTAATATACATACCTGTCATCTGTACTAAGATACTAGTACCAGAACAATGCAAGCTTAAATCATGAAGATCAACAAAATTATCTTAAATCTTGATAAGCATGTCATACGATCATAAATCCGAAGAAGCACACAATCAACCTCATATCATATCCTGCATATAGTAAACAAATGTATGCAATACCCTCGTATCGTAATCAACATGCAACCCTAGTTCAATTGTAAGACCTGCCAAGAAATAAATAAGAATTTTTATTTATATATTTTCAGAATTTATTAAATAGTAATTTAATATGGTAAGTGATGAAATTTGGGAAAAATTATAAAGGTTTAATTAATCCAGATTTAATTAAGTACTAATTAAATCAGATTAATTATTAAGGAAAAACAGACAAATATCCGAACCCCAGGAAAAGTGGGTCTGGTCGGGGACTGAGACACCCAGTGACGTTACAGTGCTCCCGTAGTGACTGAAATCATTGACCCGGGATTCTCGGATCTGGGTCGGTAAATCATTATAGGATAATAATTAATTTATTGAAATGATAAATTAATTTAATTAAAAGATTAAAGATAATTTCAATATAGATTAATATGAAGAAATAATAATAATAATAAAATGCATATATGAAGGTATATACTTAGAGAGAAGAGAACTTAGGTTTTAAGGGTCCAATTGAAATTTCAATTGAGGTTCAATTGTTCTTGACCTTCTTCTTCTCTCGTTCATGCCCGACACTACCCTTCCTTGGGGCTAATCGTGCCGCCGCTCCGGGCCGCCTGAACCCTATCCGCCTGCGAAGAGATGGCAGCCCACGTCCGGCCAGCCACCTGAGCCGCGTCCCGGCGAGCTTCCGCCGCGCCTCCACTCCTCAGCGGTTGTTCCCAACCGGCCCGCCAGCTCGCGCGCCTGTGGCCGCCGGCACACGCGCGACCGCCCTCCTCTGCCGCTGGCGGTGCGCCCCACCGCCGGGAGCCGCTGTAGCTACTTTCCGCTCGCGCGGCTACCTCCATCGGACGCGCCCCCTCCAGTGGCCGCCGGCCTGACGCCGCCAGTTGTCACCTACCGCCCCGTCCCTCTCACGATGACAGCCCGCCGGAGCGCCACCTCCGTCTACTCCGGCCAGCCCCTTGCAGCCGCACCCCTCCCTCTGTTTTCCTTCTCTCTCCGACCAACACTTGTTGCTTACTGTTTCGACGAGCTCTGGCAAGGACTCCGGTGGACAGAACATTGGTAAAGCGGCACGGTGAGCTTCCTAGGAGCGCCGTTGAGTAACAACCTGATTTCAGGTATTCGACAAGGATCGAAGGCGACGAGCATGAACAAATCTACAATTCTAGGTTAAGGAGACATGAAAGACTTGTTAAATTTCATGGAGTAGTGTATGAATGAGTTAGAGGCAAAAGAATGCATGTTGTATGGTTGAGTTAAATCAATTTGTGTGTATGTTTGTATGATTTCGGGGCCCTCCAAATAGAGGAGGTGCTGCCGAATTTTCGTAGAAATCTTAAGTAGATTATAGTTGATTGAATCTCCATGAACATGCTTGGTACTTAGTTACATATAAGGAACATACTTGAAGCTTTTAGAGCTAAGGTTTCTTATTGAACAATTCCGTATTTTGATTCTACGGAAATACGAAGATCATGATTAACACTTAGTCACTCTTAAGGAAAGCATGTATATAAGAACTCTCTATTCGGAGATGATTAATAAGAACATGTTAGATGCCCGATTGGCTAAATAATGGTTTCATTAGATGCATGAAATTGAAATAAGGGATTCCCTATTATAGCAAGTCTCTTAGTAATGTTATGAATTTACTATCTTTCTTGATTGATTTTGGTGACATAAATCATTCTGGGATTTACTGTTAGTTTAGATGAGTTCCTTGAACCCAAAGAGACTTGAAATTGGTTGTATGAGAGGATATAAGAAAGTGCGCATTAAGATGGACCAAGCTTGAGATGTTATTGCTTACTCAGGGTTCATAGTAATTCTTAAAGTTCTTAGTAATGGGAATATTATTCTGATCATCCCGATAGTTCGAGGATGTACTTTGTTACGGAAATATTTGGTAAAACACGCCTGCCTAAATGGCCACCTGTCATAAAGGGCTACATTTCTTTTAGCCACAAGACAGTCAGTCACCACCAAAGTCATTAGCATAAATTCCGTCCGGCAAATAAGGAGGGCTCACCCCTACAGAAAGTCCGTCGGAATTATACAAGAAGCAAGAAGGTGATAGCTAGCTGGGTAAGAGCGTATCTAACGCCTCTACAGTAAATAGATCTTATCCACTTGCCTCTACAGTAGGCAGATATTTTCTACTTACACACGTGGTACCTTCACGGTAGGTAGATATTTTCTACTTACCTACGTAGCACCTACACAGTAGGCAGATATTTTCTTACCGCCTTAGAAGATATTTTCTTACCGCCTTAGATGATATTTTCTCATTCACCGCCTTACTGATCCACCGCCTTTCCTAAACCGCCTTTAAGTTACTATAAAAGAAGAGCGATAATAGAAAAAGGGGAGGATCGGAAAAAATCACCACACAAAAGAGCTAACTCATGTCTAAGACCGCCTTCTTACAGTTTTCCTGACTTAAGCATCGGAGTCAATCCCGCAGAAGGCCCAATTCCGACCGCCTTTTCTCCCTCTTACAGATTCATCCCAAAGGAAAGGAAAGCCGGGGTAATTCCGAAGCGGATTTCCAAAGCATTCTCCATGTTCTCCGCTCGTAAGTTGAAGTAAGCATCCACACCAACTATAAATTTCAACCGCTTGTCAAGGTCGAGACCGCATCACGAGGCCACAATAGCCAAAGCGTGAGGTGGACCAGTTTTTGGCATCAACATTTTGGCGCCGTCAGTGGGGACCCTTACAAAAAGCTAAATGATTACTACCAGAAGGTCAAAACGGATCCAAGAACAAGGAGCACCAAGTAATCCCGAAGGACCTGGCGAAGTCCGAGGGCATGAGGAGATTCCGTTGAATAATCCACCTATCTTATCTCCATCGGAAAATCCTTCCGCCCCACCCCAAGAACCCATCCCGAAGTTTTACCTTAACATGCAGCAGCAATTGGAACGGTTAGCTCAAACTGTTCATACTTTAACCCATCCGTTACTTCCTCCCACACAAGTTCCGCCAAGTGTGCCAACAACAACCCACCACCAATTCCAAAGCAGAGGGAGGACAAGGACTGCATACATGGAAATGTAAGAGAGAGAATTGCCTTCTCTCGCTAGTTTCGGAACCCTCCGCTCGACGCCGAGAGCAAGCCGCCACAAGAATGTAACGGCATACGAGAACGGAGCGGACAAGGATCGAATAATAGCCCATCTGCTCCAACCGCCGGCGTAAGAACACAGCGGCATGTGATCCTTCACGGGAAACAAGAAATCCGAACGGCATGTTTTTAACATATGCCGCTTTCATCAAGGAAATATTGGAAGAGCAAGTTCCTGACAGTTTTCGACCACCTGCAATGATTGCATACGAGGGCAAAATTGATCCGTCTTGCCACTTGAAGTCTTTCCGATTGAACATGCTGCTTTCTGGAATTACCGACGCCAGATGCCCAAATTTTCCCGCCACTTTAGAGGGAAAAGCGCAAGACTGGTTTGTTGATCTTCCATCTAGCACGATTCCTTCTTTTCAAGTTCTAGCAGATAGCTTTCTAGCTTATTTTGCTAATTACTCAAAGCAAAAAAAAAACTCCATCTGCCCTTCTGCGTGTTAAGCAACGAGGGGGGGAAACACTCCAAGCCTATTTAAACCGTTTCATAGACGAAACAGCAAACGTTGCGGATCTTATTCCGCGTATGGCTGTAACCTTCCTGATGGAGGGTTTGCTAGAATCCCCTTTTCGTTTTTCCCTCACCTTGGATCCACCAAAAACCATCCCCGCCCTCATGATTCATGCCCAGAAATACATCAATTCTGATGAAATCTATACGGGTTGGGAAGAAGAGGCTCGGCGCGGCCCTGTTGAACTCCGGAAGGAAAAAACCGATCAAAATGTCAACAGAAGGCCCCCGGAAATACGAAAAGAAGGCGGGCCACGCAGTGACAGTAAGGGAGGACAGGAAACCTCAACACGCCCTCAGCGACATGTGCTGCAACCTAGAGAATCTTCAAAAGAAGAAAAAATTGTCAGATACGACCACCATACCCCACTAAATCAAACCAGAAGCCATATTCTCATGCTAATCCAGGACCAACAACTCTTGACATGGCCAAAACCTGGAAAGAATCCCGAGCGGCAAAAGAATAGTAAAAGATATTGCAAGTTTCATCAAACTAGAGGACATGACACGGAAAAATGTACCCATTTGATGAACGCCATTGAAGATGTCGTTAGAAGGGGACAATTGGAGCAGTATATCAACATTGATATCCAAGAGGGGCCCGAAACTTCACAGCCAGAAGAAGAAGAAAAAGGGGAGATGGTCGGATTTATCAGTGGTGGTCCTGGGTGTGGTGGTGAAAGCTCCGCCTCTCGGAAAAGCTATGCACGAATGGTGGAGGCTGCGCAGGAAATGGAAACGCCACAAAGAAGATCATGGCCTACGGCTCCCATCATTTTTTATGATAACGATGTCAGCAGGGTTCGCCACCCCCATGACGACGCCTTAGTCATTGCCATCATGGTTTCCAGTTTCCAAATGAAGAGAGTTCTGATAGACAGTGGAAGTTCGGTTGACATTCTCTTCTGGAGTGCCTTCGAACGAATGAGATATGATGCAGATAATTTGCTTCCCGTAAAATCATCCTTAATAGGGTTTTCCGGAGGAGTGATACAGCCAGAAGGAATGATCTCTTTGCCAGTTACAGTAGGAAAGTCGCCTAGATCATCAACAGTGACAACAAATTTCCTAGTCGTACGCTGTGCTTCAAGTTACAACGTTATTCTTGGCAGACCAACCCTCAACGCCTTAAAGGCTGTAATTTCTACTTACCATCTTCTCCTCATCTTTTGAGTTTTTTAGATGCCTTTTCAGGCTACAATCAAATCCGAATGGCATAAAATGACGAAGAAAAAACATCCTTCATTACAAGCACAGGAACTTATTACTATAAGGTAATGCCGTTCGGTTTAAAGAACGCCGGAGCCACCTTCCAGAGGCTCATGAATACGGTTTTCAAAGAACAACTTGGCAGAAATGTTGAAGCTTATGTGGATGACATTATGGTGAAGAGCCGAAAAGCCGACGAACACCTCTCAGATTTACAAGAGGCCTTTCAATCACTTCGGACTTACAACATGCGCTTAAATCCGAACAAATGTGCTTTTGGTGTCCGGTCAGGGAAATTTCTCGGATTTATACTGACCCAAAGAGGAATAGAAGCGAATCCGGAAAAGGTCAAAGCCATCCTTGACATGGGATCACCCAAAAGCCTTCAAGAGATACAACGGCTTAACGGACGCCTAGCAGCTCCGGGGAGATTTATCTCTAAAGCCGGAGAGAAAAACCTCCCACTCTTCCAAGCCTTGCGAAAAGCACCAAAAATGGAGTGGACAGAAGAATGTGAGAAAGCCTTTCAAGAGCTTAAAGATTATCTCCGATCGCCTTAGTTGCTAGCTAAGCCACAAGTAGGGGAAGAGCTCTACGTCTACATGGCCGCTGCTCCTTGAGCGGTCAATGCAGTACTTTTGAGGGAAGACAAAGGAGTTCAGAAGCTAGTCTATTACACAAGTAAGATCCTTAACTATGCGGAATCAAGATATCTACCGCTTGAAAAGTTGGCTTTCGCTCTCATCACATCCGCATGAAGATTAAGGCCTTACTTTCAAGCGCACAAAGTTACGGTGCTAACGGATCAGCCCTTAAAGCAAATCCTCCATAAGCCTGAAAATTCCGGACGTCTAGCCAAATGGGTAATAGAGTTGGGTGAGTTTGATCTTGCCTATAAACCCCGAACGGCAATCAGGGCTCAAGTTCTGGCAGATTTTATTGTGGAATTGACCATTCCCGCAAATGAGGATGAAGTCCCGCCAGAATATCCAGAAGAAAGTCCTAGCATCCCATGGTCCTTATATGTTGATGGATCAGCGACTGAAGAAAGGTCAGGAGCCGGCTTCGTCCTTTATTCTCCTTCCAAATAGAAAATTGCAACAGTTCTTAAGTTCCAATTCCGAGCAACCAACAACGAGGCCGAATATGAAGCCCTCATCGCAGGATTGCGTTTCGCCCGAGGGCTCGGAATTCAACGCCTACATGTATATTCCGACTCACAGCTGGTCGTTAACCATACATTAGGCAACTTTGAAACAAAGGAGGAGAACATGGTCAAATACCAAACAGTGGTAAAGAAGATAGTCCCCCACTTCGCTCATTTCCAAATTGAAAAAATCTGTCGGGCACAAAATGAAGAAGAGGACGCTTTATCTAAAAAAGCCACTGCGCCCAACGGCGATGCAGAATCTCCCTTCAACCTACAGTACCTTCCCACAAAAACTATTGAGGGATTAGAAGGAGAAGTACAAAGTACGGCCGAAGAGTCAAGTTGGATGGATCCCATCAGAAACTACCTGCAAGGTGGACCTATACCATCTAACAAGACAGAAGCTAGACGGATCTCTTACAAATCCGCTCAATACACCATCATTGGCGAAAATCTATACAAGAGGTCCTATACGCAACCCTTCTTACGGTGCCTGCATCCCACAGAAGCAAACTATATCCTTCAAGAAATTCATTAAGGTATTGGAGGGGGACATATAGGAGGCAAAGCCTTAAGTTACAAAGTCCTGCGACAGGGCTATTACTGGCCAACGTTAACTCGGGATGCAGTAGCATTCGCCTGAAAATGTGATGCCTGCCAACGGCATTCCAAGATTCAAAGACGACCATCAACACTGCTCACGCCAATTATTAGCCCTCGCCCGTTTGCTATCTGGGGAGTTGATCTCCTAGGGCCATTTCCCACTTCAATTCGACAAATAAAGTTTTTGATAGTGGCTATCGATTACTTCACCAAATGGGTAGAAGTTGAGCCCTTGGCCAAAATCACGGAGAAAGCTTGTCAGGGGTTCTTATGGCGAACGGTTATCTGTCGATTCGGAATTCCGGTCGCCTTCATTTCTGATAATGGGCGACAATTTGATAACAAGGCTTTCAAAAGCTTTTGTTCAAAGCTCGGAATTGAATCCAGATTAACTTCTGTGACACATCCCCAAGCCAACGGCCAGGTAGAGGTAACCAATCGCACCTTGCTCCAAGCTCTCAAAACCCGGGTCTCTAAAAAATCAAAGTCCCTAGATTGGACTAAGAAGAGAAGAACCTACTATGAAGCTTGACTTATGTTACGGATATATTTGGTGAAGACAGGTGTCATTAACCCAAAGGACCACTTGTTCCTTTGACCACACGGCAATAAGGTCTTTACACAATTCCGTTCGTTAAATAACGTGAGGATTCAATCCTGCGAACAAGTCCGTCGTAATTGTAACAACCCTGGGAGAGAGAGAGAAATATCTAACGCCTCTACAGTAAGTAGGCCTTATCCACTTGCTACAGTGGGCAGATATCTACCCCGTTTTGCCTATGTGGCATCTACGCGCTAGGTGGCAGATATTTTCCTACCACCTTAAGATATTTACCTAACTCACCGCCTCATTCCACCGCTTCTTTCCCTAACTTCTAAGGTGCTATAAAAGGAGAGCGTTAATAGAAGAAAGGGGATCCAAAAAAAAGCTCATCACACAGAGAATTGCCTAAATTAAAGACTCTTTACTCAAGTTTTCTGACTTAAGCATCGGAGCTGAATCCGGGCAGAGAGGCCTAATTCCTCTCGCTACCCTCTCCTTTTCTGAGGTTCGCTCATGGGTAATTCCGGCCGGAGTTTTCATAATGTTCTCCTCGCTTCGCTCAGAAGCGTAAGTAAGCGCCCACACCAACTATAAATTTTAACCGCTGACCGAGAGCCGAGGCCATATCACGAGGCAACATTGGCCAAAGCGTGGCGTAGACCGCTTTTGGCATCAATAGCTTTACGCCGTCCTTGGGGACCCTTACGAAAAGCCAAATGACCACTACCAGAAGATCAAAACGAATCCAAGAACAGGGAGCCCCAAGTAATCCCGAAGAACCTGGCGAAGTCCAAAGGCATGGAGAAATCCGGGTAGATAATCCGCCCATCTTACCCCAATCAGAAATTCCTTCCGTTCAACCCCAAGAATCTGTTCCAGAGTTTTACCTTAACATACAGCAACAATTGGAACGGTTGACCCAGGCTGTTCATACTTTGACCCATCCTCCGCCTCCTCCTACACAAGTTCCGGCACCAAACATACCAACAGCCCCACTGGATAATTCTGAAAGCAGAGGAAGGACGAGAACCCGCACCCATAAAGAGAGGAAAGAAAGGACCGCCTTTTCCGCTAGTTCAGAACCCCCCTCTGTTCGACGCAGACAGCAGGCCACTACAAGAACCGAGCGGACAAGAACGGAACGGAATAGTCCATCTGTTCAAACAGTTGATAGAAGGACTCGACGACAGGACCTCTCCCAAGAAAACGGAAAGTCCGAGCGGCATATTCTCAGTATGTGTTCGCCTTTTGTCAAAGAAATATTGGGAGAACAAGTTCCTGATAGCTTCGGACCGCCGGTTATGACCGCATATGAGGGCAAAACCGATCCGTCCCAACACCTGAAGTCTTTTCGGCCGAAGATGCTCCACACTGGAATTACAGACGCTCGCATGTGCCGAGCTTTTCCCGCCACCTTAGAGGGAAAAGCGCAAGACTGGTTTGTCGATCTCCCATCTAGTACAATTACTTCTTTCAGATTTTAGCAGATCGCTTTCTAGCCTACTTTGCCAATTACTCAAAGCAAAAGAAAACCCCGTCTACCCTCCTGCGCATTAAACAGCGAGGGGGAGAAACGCTCCAGGCCTATTTAAGCCTTACATAGACGAGACAGCTAATGTTGCGGACCTCCCTCCGCGGATGGCCGTGACTTTTCTAATGGAAGGACTATTAGAATCCCCCTTTCGTTTTTCCCTCACACTGAATCCACCAAAAACCATTCCCGCCCTTATGATCCACGCCCAAAAATATATCAATTCCGAGGAAATTTATATGGGTTGGGAAGAGGAGGCTAGGCGTGGACCTATGGACACCCAGAAGGGAAAAACCCACCACAACGTCAATAGAAGGCCCCCGGATGTACGAAAGGAAAAAGGATCGCACAGGGATAACAAAGGTGCAAACAGAGGTCTGGAAACCTCAACACAACCCCAACGACATATGCTGCAGCCCAGAGAACCTTCAAAGGAAGGAAAAATTGTTAGATATGATCACCATACCCCGCTGAATCAAACCAGAAGCCACATCCTTATGCAAATCAAAGAACAAAAGCTTCTGACATGGCCGGAACCCACAAGAAATGCCGAACGACAAAAGAATAGTAAGAAATATTGCCAGTTTCATCAATCCAAAGGACATGATACGGAAAAGTGTACCCACTTGATGAACGCAATAGAAGATGTCGTTCGGAAAGGACAATTGGAGCAGTACATCAACCTTGAAATTCAAGGGGGACCTGAAGTTTCACAACCTGAAGAAGAAAAGGGGGAAATGGTGGGATTTATTAGTGGTGGTCCTGGTTGCGGTGGTGAAAGTTCCGCCTCTCGGAAAAGTTATGCCCGAATGGTGAGAACCACACAGGAAATAGAAACACCACGGAGACGATCTCGACCTACGGCTCCAATCATCTTTTATGACCATGACGTCAGTGGAGTTCGCCACCCTCATGATGACGCGTTGGTTGTAGCTATCAAAGTTTCCAGTTTCCAGATGAAAAGAGTTCTGATAGACAGTGGGAGTTCAGTTGATATCCTCTTTTGGAGTGCTTTCGAAAGAATGAGATATGACGCGGATGACTTGCTTCCGGTAAAATCATCCTTAATAGGATTCTCCGGAGGGGTGGTACAGCCAGAAGGAATGATCTCCTTACCAATTACGGTAGGGAACTCGCCAAGATCATCAACCGTAACAACAAATTTCTTGGTTGTGCGTTGTGCTTCAAGTTACAACGTGATCCTTGGCAGGCCAACTCTCAACGCCCTGAAAGCCATAATCTCTACCTACCACCTTCTTCTCAAATTCCCGACTGAAAGTGGTAGTGGAGAAGTGAGAGGAGATCAGCCTCTGGCACGGCAATGTTATGTCTCAACCCTCAAAGGAAAAGCCCTCAACAGCAGCAAGACAAAGGTTTCAGAAGTCATGCTAGTCAGCAGAATGGCCGAACGGGAAAATGAAGAGCTTCGACCTACACCTGTTGAAGAATTGCTAACAGTCCCCCTAGACACGACGAGAGTAGACCGCACGGTGCGGATTGGGGCATATTTGACAATCGAGCAGCGAGAAGATCTCTTGAGAGTATTAAAAGCAAATTCCGACCTCTTCGCTTGGTCTTCAGAAGATATGCCGGGCGTAAAACGCGATATCATCGAGCACCGTCTCAATATCGATCAATCGTTTAAGCCTAAGAAACAGAAAAGGAGAAATTCAGCGCCAGAAAGGCAGAAGGCCGCAGAGGAAGAAGTATCAAACCTCCTAAAAGCTAAGTTTATCCGAGAGGTGCATTACTCAGATTGGTTGGCTAATGTGGTTCTAGTAAAAAAGCCGTCCGGAAAGTGGAGAATGTGCGTTGATTTCACGGACTTAAACAAAGCTTGTCCAAAAGATTCTTTCCCCTTACCATCAATCGATAGTTTGGTTGACTCTACAACGGGGCATGAGATGCTAAGTTTCTTAGATGCCTTCTCAGGCTACAACCAAATCCGAATGGCCAAAGGCGACGAAGAAAAACGTCCTTCATTATGAGCACGGGAACTTACTGCTATAAGGTGATGCCGTTCGGCCTAAAGAATGCCGGAGCCACCTTCCAGAGGCTCATAAATACAGTCTTCAGAGAACAAATTGGTAGAAATGTTGAAGCCTATGTGGATGATATCTTGGTGAAAAGCCGAAAAGCCAATGAACACCTATCAGACTTACAAGAAGCTTTTCAGTCTCTTCGGATTTATACTATGCGGTTAAACCCGAATAAATGTTCTTTTAACGTTCGATCGGGAAAATTCCGGGGGTTTATCTTGACACAAAGAGGAATAGAAGCAAACCCAGAAAAAATCAGAGCTATTCTTGACATGGGGTCGCCCAAAAGTCTTCAAGAAATTCAAATGACTTAACGGACGCCACAAGGCGCAAGTGATTTATCTCCAAAGCGGGAGAGAAAAATCTCCCACTCTTCCAAGCTCTGCGAAAAGCACCAAAAATGGAGTGGACAGAAGAATGTGAAAAAGCCTTTCAGGGGCTTAAAAATTATCTCCGATCGCCTCAGCTATTAGCTAAGCCGCAAGTGGGAGAGGAACTCTATATCTATTTGGCGGTCGCCCTGCATGCGGTCAACGCGGTCCTGTTGAAAGAAGAAAACGGAGTTAAAAAACCAATCTACTACACGAGCAAAATCCTTAATGATGCGGAGTCAAGATATCTACCGCTCGAAAAGTTGGCCTTTGCTCTTGTCACATCCGCACGGAGATTAAGGCCGTATTTTCAAGCCCACAAGATCACAGTGTTGACTGATCAGCCGTTAAAACAAATTCTTCATAAACCTGAAAACTCTGGACGATTAGCCAAGTGGGTGATAGAGTTAGGCGAGTTCGATCTCACCTATAAACCCCGAACGACAATCAAGGCTCAAGTACTGGCAGATTTCGTCGCGGAGTTAACTTTTCCCGCAACTAGGGACGAACCCCCGTCACAGAGCCCAGAAGGAAGTCCCAGCATTCCATGGTCCTTATATGTTGACGGATCAGCAACAGAAGAAAAGTCAGGGGCAGGATTCGTCCTTTATTCTCCTTCCAAATGGAAAATTATGACAGTACTGAAGTTCCAATTCCGAGCAACCAACAATGAGGCCGAATACGAAGCCCTCATCGCAGGAATGCATCTGGCCCGGGGGCTCGGAATTCAACATCTGCACGTATATTCTGACTCGCAGTTAGTTGTGAGCCACACCTTGGGTAGCTTTGAAGCGAAGGAAGAGAACATGATCAGATACCAAGCAGTGGTGAAGAAAATAGTTCCATCCTTCGCTTACTTCCGAATTGAAAAAATCTGTCGAGCGCAAAATGAAGAGGCGGACGCTCTATCTAAAAAGGCCACAGCCCCGAACGGAGGCACAGAGTCTTCCTTTAACCTACAGTATCTTCCCGCAAAAACCATCGACGGATTGGAAGAAGAGGTACAAAGTGCAACCGAAGAGCCAAGTTGGATGGACCCCATTAGAAATTATCTGCAAGGTGGACCCACACCACCCAACAAAGCAGAGGCCAGACGAATTTCCTACAAATCCGCTCAGTACACCGTCATCAATGAGAACCTATATAGAAGATCTTATACACAACCTTTCTTGCGATGCTTGCGTCCAACAGAAGCTAGCTATATTCTTCAGGAAATTCACGAGGGCATCGGAGGAGGTCACATAGGGGGCAAAGCCTTGAGTTACAAAGTCCTACGACAAGGTTATTACTGGCCAACACTAACTCAAGACGCAATAGCGTTCGCTCGGAAATGTGATGCCTGCCAGCGACATTCCAAGATTCAGAGGCGACCACCGGCACAGCTTACGCCAATTATTAGCCCTCGACCATTTGCCATCTGGGGAGTCGATCTTCTAGGGCCGTTCCCCACTTCAGTTCGGCAAATGAAGTTTCTAATAGTCGCTATTGACTACTTCACCAAATGGGTAGAAGTTGAACCCTTGGCCAAGATCACAGAGAAGGCTTGTCAGGGATTCTTATGGCGAGCAATCATCTGTCGATTCGGAATTCCGATCGCCTTCATTTCTGATAATGGGCGGCAATTTGATAACAAAGCTTTCAAAAGCTTTTGTTCGGGGCTCGGAATTGAATCCAGATTAACTTCTGTGACACATCCCCAAGCCAATAGCCAAGTAGAAGTGACGAACCGCACCCTGCTTCAAACACTAAAAACGCGGGTGTTCAGAAATGGAACTAACTGGGTAGAAGAAATCCCGAGCGCCCTTTGGGCCTACAGGACAACAACAAGAACTCCTACAGTAGAAACCCCATTCTCTCTCACTTATGGGGCGGAGGCTGTTATCCCTGCAGAAATAGGAATGCCTACCTTACGGACACAACAAACCTTCTCGCCAGAAGAGAATGAGGAAAAACTCCGAGCAGAACTTGATCTACTCGAAGAACGGAGAGAAACGGTGGAGACAAGGGCAGCCATCTATCGTCAGAGAGTGAAAAGGTTTTATGACGCAAGGGTGAAAAGAGTCTTCTTCCAAATCGGCGATCTAGTCCTGCGGGAAAATGAATTTCATGGAAATAAAAGCCGAACGGGGAAGCTAACCCCTAACTGGGAAGGCCCTTACGTCGTACAAAGAATCGTCCAAGCCAGCACCTATTATTTAGTAAATATGGACGGAAAAGCGCTCAAGCGTCCATTCCATGCTGAACATTTACGACGCTACTATCAGTAGCTCTCTTAAAATTCATGAAATAAAGCTCAAGTCTTTCCCATCCTACAAAGATGCGGTGAAATTCCCATCCTACAAAGATGCGGTGAAATTCCCATCCCACAAAGATGCGGTGAAATTCCCATCCTTAGAAGATGAGTCGGAATTATCCTATAAGGATAAACGACAACTCTTATAAAAAAAAAGGGGGCAAAAATCCCGATCGAAATATGAGGCAACAATCTCATTCATGAAGGCGAGTACCTCACTCAAAGTCCCATGATTGGGCTGAAGACTCGTTACGAAGCTCATCATACAAGCCAGATGAAGAAGGAAGAAATTCGCGAAGGACTTCAAAAATACTTCTCAAACAAATTTCTTACATGGTTAAAGATAACCATCGCTCGGAAATAAACCTTCACCAAAATAAGGTTTGCGTTTCATTCATATGAATAGAAGTTACATTCCAAGTAATTGAGAATTTACAAGAACATTCACAAAAGAAAACATCCTAAGAACTAGGACCCTCAGGGCAGCCACCTGCTTCTGAGGGAACTTGAGTAGAAGGCTCCAAAGGGGCGGGGACAGAAGCCTCCGGGGTCTTGGTAACATGTTGCTCTTTGAGCTCTGTGAACTTCTTCAAAACCCCAGCCAGCCCCATAGACAAAACTTCCGCAGGAGGGATATGGCGGCCCACCTGCTGTACCACCGAATAAATACGGGTGGCCCCTTCTTTAGCTTTCGCCCTAAGCCGGGCGACCTCCTTCTCTGATTTATCCGCTCGCTCTATTAAATCCTTGATTTCTTGCGAGTCGGATTTAGAAGTTGTCAATCGGGAAGCTAAGTCCTCTTTAAGTACGTCACGCTCCCCCTTTAGCTCCTCCAACTCCGCCTGAGCAGCAGCAAGTTCGGCTTTTTTCAGCTTCAGCTCCCATCGGGCTTCAGCTTGCCCCTCTCGGGTAGATTGGAGTTCCTTTTCCAAACTGCTAGAGTTCTCCTGCAACTTTTTAATATTCTCCTCAGCAGTAAGGAGAGAACCCTCAGAAGCAGACAACTTGGCCGCCAAATCATCCTTCTCCTTTCCCGCGACAGCCAGTTGTTGGAGCCGCTCGGCCTTATCCTTCTCAAGAGCATGAATAATGGCGAGCTGCTCTTTGTTTTTCCCTTCCAAGGCCACCACCCTAGAATTCAGTTGGGCGATTTCCGCCCTAAACGCTTCCATCTTTGCCGAATCATCTTGGCAAAGATTGTCGACTCGGTCCGCCCAGTGCGCAGTCTACGAAACAGCAACCAAAAAAGTTAGTAGCATTAATACCGAGCTAAAAAGTAAAACTAACACGAGGATAATCCTCACCAGCATAACCGAGCGGAATAACTGAGAAATAGCCTCTTCCCTCCCAGCTCTATGAAGTTTGGAGGAGAGCTGTTCGGGTCTCATGGCCATCAGAACAGTCTTTACCGAAGCGGCATCCCGAAAAGGGACGTCTTCGGAGGACACCCCCTTGCCTTGAGATGACGGTCCCCTTAAAACCGAGTCCGCCACCTTCAATTTATCCAGGAGAGCCGCTTCTCCTGCCTCCGCTAAAAAAAAAAGAGAGAGAGTTAAAGGTTCTGAACGAAGCATGAAGCACCCATAGGAAAATGTGTGTGTAGAAATCCTCACCTCTATAAGAAGGACATCCTCAGGCCGGCTGGAAGAAGGACCTTCAGAAATTGGGGATAAAGCCGGGCGGATTTCTTCCGCACGAACCTCTTCCCGAGGCGCCTCCACCTGTTCTCCTACAATTCCGGGACCCGATACGTCCTCGGAATTCTTTCTCTTGGTCCTCCTCTCCCGTGAGGACCCTGCACCGGGGTCACTTTTAACCCCCTTTTTGGAAGAGTCAGTCTCTTTTCTCTTCCTCTTCTTTCTCTCCTCTTTGGAGGTATCGGCACCTTGGCTAGGTACCACTTCCTTCTTTTTCCGCCCGCGAGCCAAGGGCGGATGAACTTCGCCTTCGAAAGAAGCCAGAAGACCCTTAACATAGCTCAAGTCTTCGTCTTCCATCGGATTTTCTGCAAAACAAATTCCGAATAAGGTTAGACATCACAAACCAAAACCAAACTAAATTGAGTACGCAAGCGAATCCTACCATTAGACACTATTAAACGACACTTAATGAGGTTTTCCTCGGTCAAAAACCTATCCATATAGACTTTGGATAGCCCCGTCATTGACTTAAGAAGAATTCCCTCTTCTTCTGACATCTCCTCACAAGTAATGTCCGCACGGGGAACCTCCCACCTTGTTCGGATATCCCACTCGGACTTACATTTAACAAAGAAAAACTTGCTCTTCCATCGTTTGATGAAAGAAGGAACTTTCCCTAGAAACTTTCTCCCAGGGCGAGCCGAGAAATAATACCAAGCGGAACCAACGGACGGTCGGATTTACCCCATAATTCTTAAAAACCATGACAAATCCGTTGAGCAGTCTCCAAGAGTTCGGAGTTAACTGCGAGGGACACAAATGATATTCCTCTAGGATTGCCTTAGCAAAATCAGGGAAAGGAAGCCTAAGCCCGCCTAACAACGCGTCTTGATAAACAGCTATCTCCCCCTCCCTGGGGGCACTCGCCCTCTCCCCTGAACAAGGAACCCTAACCTCAAATAAAGAGAGGTCAATCTTGTATCTCTCTACTAGGTCATCTACATCTTTTTGCCCTAGAAGGCTTATGAATGTGTCCGACCCTCTACCCATTGCCCTAGAGGCAGGGTGAACCCGCGAACCCTGGACTGGAACGCCTCCAGGTTCACCCGGAATCGCAACAGAAACCGTAGGGTTGGACGGAGAAGGAATCGAGGGCTCATGAGAAGAACTAGAAGAGGAAGAAGCAGCACTAGCCATTACCTTAGGAAAGGAAAACGGACAAGAAAAACGCAGAAAGCTCAAGACCAGGGCTCGCCGGAGAAGAAGACGCGACTCGATTTTCGAAACAACCTTTTGCTGCCTGTACGGTTCTGCTTATATACAAAGGCAACGAATTCGTGGCCGTTAGATCTTAGGATGGTATTCCGATCAGAGCCGTCGAACCAAGAGTCCACAAATCTGAACCGTTCAAAATAACCATCATTACACCTCCTCGGCCGCCTGACACACATGGAAAGCCACGCTCATCACCCATCATAATGCTGACAAACGCGCACGCCGCGCACGTCGCACCACTATCCCCCTTTAATGCTAAACAGTAAAAGAGACACGTGTCGTCTTAGGAAGCAAGGAGCGTTACGTGGAAAGTAGAGCCTGTACCGCATAAGACAAAGCACACACTCCAACATAGGATTGCCAGTAAAGGCCACATAAAAATACCAAAGGATTTAGAAACGAAACGACAAACGTCATTTATTCAGGTTACATAGTGAAACGCAAACAAAGCAAAATAACAAAAAGCATGTTGTCCGACGGACTAAAGTTAAATATCCGCAGACCCGTCCGAAGACACACTTGGATAAGATTCGAGAGACGCCGCGGACTTCCATAACCATCACTGTCCCCATTATCATTAGGGGAACCGGGTTCGGCACGGGGGCGAAGGTGAGGGCCCACCTCTCTGCGGCAGGAGTCATCTCCGAACATCTCAACTTCGAAACGCGTACCCCCTGCATAGGTAAAAATTAAGAGGTCCCCCGCTTCCACATCATGATCGACATGAAAAGCTTCCCACCCAGCGTCGATACTCATCTCACCAACCCCCCTGTCGATTAACAGAATAGCCGGCCATACACAGCCGTTCGGACTTACCAAGTGGATTATTCCAGTCCTTAATTCCGATAGATGCTCGTAAAAAGAGCTGGGAATTCGTAAGTGTCGAGAACACTGAGAAAAAGTAAAAAACTTATAAAAAGACAAGCGCTGAGCCATGATACAAAGATACAAGAGTGAAAAGATTTCTGCCTAAAACCGCCATTCATACAAGCCCTTAAATAGGAAAACCTATCAACACTATAGACGAAAATTCCGGAGCAAAAAATCTACCTCGATAACAGCGAAAGGATAACATAGTAAACGTCGGTCGCCTATTAAAACACGTGTACTTTAGACGTAAGTAACCGTACACAAAGCCTGCACCTACATAGACATGCCAACTCAGAACGATACTTGTTCTCGAACCAAGCGAAACGTGCGGTTAGCTCACCCCTCGCTCAGATTTTTCGAACAAGTACACTTTGGGGGGGACTAGTGTTACGGATATATTTGGTGAAGACAGGTGTCATTAACCCAAAGGACCACTTGTTCCTTTGACCACACGGCAATAAGGTCTTTACACAATTCCGTTCGTTAAATAACGTGAGGATTCAATCCTGCGAACAAGTCCGTCGGAATTGTAACAACCCTGGGAGAGAGAGAGAAATATCTAACGCCCCTACAGTAAGTAGGCCTTATCCACTTGCTACAGTGGGCAGATATCTACCCCGTTTTGCCTACGTGGCATCTACGCGCTAGGTGGCAGATATTTTCCTACCGCCTTAAGATATTTACCTAACTCACCGCCTCATTCCACCGCCTTTCCTGAACCGCCTCTAAGGTGCTATAAAAGGAGAGCGTTAATAGAAGAAAGGGGGATCCGAAAAAAGCTCATGACACGGAGAATTGCCTAAATTAAAGACTCTTTACTCAAGTTTTCTGACTTAAGCATCGGAGCTGAATCCGGGCAGAGAGGCCCAATTCCGCTCGCTACCCTCTCCTTTTTTACAGGTTCGCTCATGGGTAATTCCGACCGGAGTTTTCTTAATGTTCTCCGCGCTTCCTGTTCGTAAGCAGAAGTAAGCGTCCACACCAACTATAAATTTTAACCGTTGACCGAGAGCTGAGGCCATATCACGAGGCAACAGTGGCCAAAGCGTGACGTAGACCAGTTTTTGGCATCAACAACTTACAAGCCAAATGAAGGAAAAAAGACCTTGCGAAGGACTTCTTAAAATGGTTAAAACCATCGCTCGGAAATAAATCTTCACCAAAGAAAAAGGTTTGTGTTTCATTCATAAAAATTGAAATTGCATTCCAAAATAACTAGGTGTTTACAAGAACATGTCCCAAAAAAAAAAAAAAATCCCTAAGAACTAGGGGCCTCAGGGCGATCAGCCGCTTCTGGAGGAACTTGGGTTGGAGGTTCGGAAGGGGCTGGGACAGGAGCCTCTTGAGTCTTTATAAGTTGCAACTCTTTTAGCTCCATAAATTTCTTCAAGACTCCAGCAAGCCCCATAGATAAAACGTCCGCAGGAGGAACATGGTGACCCACCTGTTGCACTACAGAATAAATGCGGGTGGCCCCTTCTTTGGCTTTCGCCCTAAGCCGAGCGACCTCTTTCTCCAATTTATCCGCTCGTTCAATTAGGTCTTTCATCTCTTGCGAGTCGGATTTAGGGGTCCTCTGTCTGGAAGCCAAGTCTTCCTTGAGTGTGTCACGCTCCCCCTTGAGTTCCTCTAACTAAACCTGAATGGCGGCGAGTTCCGCAACTTTCAACTTTAGACTCCATTGGGCGTCAGTACGCTCATCTTGAGCAGATTTAAGTTCCTTCTTCAAACTGCAAGAATCGTCCTGTAGTCTTTTGATATCCTCCTTAGCAGCCTGAAGAGAGCCCTCGGAACTCGCCAGCTTGGCCTCTAAGTCATTTTTCTCTCTTTCTATAGCGGCCAACTGTTGAAGCCGCTCGGCTTTATCCTTCTCAAAAGTATGGATAATAGCGAGCTGCTTCTTTTCTTTTTCCTCCAAGGCCTCCACCTTAGAGTTTAGCTGGGCAAATTCTGCCCTACTTGCTTCCATCTTTGCCAAGTCCTCTTGACAAAGATTGCCGACTCGATCCACCCAATGCGCAGTCTACGAAATAACAAAGGAGTTATAAACGATACCAAGTTTAGGAGCAAAAGAAATATGAGAACGGTCCTTACCAGCATGGCCGATCGGAAAAGCTGGCAAGTGGCCTCTTCCCTCCCGGCTCCCCGTAGCTTAGTGGAGAGCTGTTCGGGCCGCATGGCCATTAAAACATTTTTCACAGAAGCAGCATCCCGAAAAGGGATGTCTTCAGAGGGAAACTCCTTCCCTTGAGTTGCCGGTCCTCTTAAAACTGAGTTTGCCACCCTCAGTTTATCCAAGATAGCCGCTTCTCCCGCCTCCGCCTGTAAAACAAAACCTAAGTTAAAAAATTATTGCAGAACAATGATACCCTTAAGAAGTAAATCCTTACCTCCTTGAGGAGGATATCTTCTAGTTGACTAGAAGAGGGCCCTTCGAAAATTGGCGATAAAGCCGGACGAGCCTCTTCCACAGGTGAACTCACCTGTTCAATCATAATTCCGGGACCCGATGCGTCCTCGGAATTCTTCCTCTTCGTCCTCCTCTCCCGTGAGGACCCTGTAGCGGGGTCGCTTTTGCCCCCTTTCTTGGAAGAGTCGACCTCTTTTCTCTTCCTCTTCTTTTTCTCCTCCTTGGAGGTATCAACACCTTTACTAGAGGCCGCTTCCTTCTTCTTCCGCCCACGAGGTAAAGGCGGATGAACTTCACCTTCATAGGAAGCCAGGAGGCCCTTAACGTAGCTCAAGTCTTCATCCTTCATCGGACTTTCTGCAAAATAAAACTCCGAATCATGTTAGATATCGCGATTCAAGATCAAACTAAGATAGATATACGAATAAATCCTACCAGCAGATACTATTAAACGACATTTAACGAGGTTTTCCTTAGTCAAGAACGCATCCATATAAACTTTGGATAGCCCCGTCATTGACTTAAGAAGAACCTCCTCTTCTTTCGTCATTTCCTCACAAACGATATCTGTTCGGGGAGCCTCCCACTTGGTTCGGACATCCCACTCGGATTTATTTTTGACAAAGAAAAATTTACTCTTCCACCGCTTAATGGAAGAAGGAACTTTCCCTAAAAACTTTCTTCTGGAACGAGCCGAGAAGTAATACCAATCGGCATTAGACTCTAAACATAGGCTAAACAACATACGGAACCAACGGACGGTCGGACTTACTCCGTAATTTTTGAAAACAATGACAAAACCGTTCAGTAATCTCCAAGAATTCGGAGTCAGCTGTGAAGGACACAGATGATACTCCTCTAGAATCGCCTTAGCAAAATCAGAAAAAAGGAAGCCTAAGGCCACCCGATAACGCATCTTGATAGATAGCTATCTCTCCTTCCCTGGGAGAACTCGCCCTCTCCCGAGCAGGAACCCTAACCTCAAAGCAGAGAAAGATCTATCTCATATTTCTACGCGGGTCATCTACATCCTTCTGCCCAAGAAGACTTATGAACGTACCAGACCCCCTACCCATGGCCCTAGAAGCAGGATGAACCCGTGAACCCTGGACTGGAATATCCCTAGGTTCACCTGGAATCGCGACGGAGACTGTGGGGTTGGATGGAGAAGGGATCAAAGACCCGTGAGAAGAACTAGAGGAAGAAGAGGTAGCACTAGCCATTACCTTAGAAGAGAAAAGGACAAGAAAAAGACACAGAAAGCTTAAGACCAAGTCTCGCCGGAGAAGAAGAAGTTTTCAAAAGACGCAATTCGACTTTTGAAGTGAAGCCCTTTTTTGCCTGTACGATTCCGCTTATATGTAAAGGGGATAAATCCCTGGCCGTTAGATCCCGGAGCTACATCCCAATCGAACCGTTTAACCAAGGGTTCTTAAATCTGGACCGTTCTGATATCCATCATCACTTTTCCTCAAACAAATCAAAAACCCGTCCACGTCAGCATACAAAACACCGCCTGACACATAGAAAACCGCGCTTATCATGATGTTGACAAATGCGCACTCCGCGCACATCGCGCCACTATCTCCCTTTAATGCTAAATAGTATGGAAGATACGTGTCATCTCAGGGAATAACAGGCGTTGTGTAAAGCCCACATCATAAGAGACAAAACGCACACATCCCAACATAGGATCACCAGTGATCATTTCTTCTTGAAGAAATGGAAGACTTTATGAGCAAATTAATAAACTTTATTCATATTACAACGACGGTAGTATTAAAAAGCACACAACAAAGCAGCATGGCGAACCCTGGTAAACATGTTATCCGTCGGAATTCCCTAGTTAACAATCCACAGATCCGTCCGAGGACCCGCTCAGATAAGATTCGGAGGAGACACACGGACTTCCACAACCGTCGCTGTCCTCGTTATCGCTAGGAAATCCCGGCAAAGTGCGTGGGTGAAGATGGGGGCCCACTTCTCTACGGCACGAGTCGCTCCCAAACATTTCAACTTCAAAGCGCACATCCCCTGCATAAGTAATAGCTAAGGTGATAATTAGAAGATCCCCTGCCTCTACGTCATGGTCAACATGGAAGGTTTCCCACCCTTCCTCAATGCTTATCTCACCCAATCCCCTATCAACAACCAGCATTGATGGCCATACACAGCCGTTCGGACTTACCAATTGGATAACCCCAGTCCTCAATTCCGATAAATGTTCGTGAAACGAACTTGGAATTCATAAGTGACGAGAACACTGGGTAAAAGTAAAAAACTTAAAAAAAGGACAAATGCTGAGCCATTTTACCAAAACGCAAAGATAGCAGCAGAATGGATAAAAACACTATCCATGCTAGCTCCTTAAATAGCAAAACTTGGTGACACTATAGACGAAAATTCCGGAGAAAAATCTACCTCGATTCAAGACAACAAAAAGACAACACAACAAGTGTCGGTTACCTATTAAAACACATGTATCTAGAAAGAAACCTACACCCACATAGACATGCCAGCTAAAGAAGATACTTGTTCTCGAACCAAGCGAAAAGTGCAATTTGACTCAATCCTCGCTCAAATTTTTCGAACAAGTACACTCTGGGGGGGACTAGTGTTACGGAAATATTTGGTAAAACACGTGTCGCCTGCCTAAATGGCGACCTGTCATAAAGGGCTATATTTCTTTTAGCCACAAGACAGTCAGTTACCACCAAAGTCATTAGCATAAATTCCGTCCGGCAAATAAGGAGGGCTCACCCCTACAGAAAGTCCGTCGGAATTATACAAGAAGCAAGAAGGTGATAGCCAGCTGGGTAAGAGCGTATCTAACGCCTCTACAGTAAATAGATCTTATCCACTTGCCTCTACAGTAGGCAGATATTTTCTACTTACACACGTGGTACCTACACGGTAGGTAGATATTTTCTACTTACCTACGTAGCACCTACACAGTAGGCAGATATTTTCTTACCGCCTTAGAAGATATTTTCTTACCGCCTTAGACGATATTTTCTCAATCACCGCCTTACTCCACTACCTTTCCTAAACCGCCTTTAAGTTGCTATAAAAGAAGAGCGATAATAGAAAAAGGAGAGGATCGGAAAAAATCACCACACAAAAGAGCTAACTCATGTCTAAGACCGCCTTCTTACAGTTTTCCTAACTTAAGCATCGGAGCTGAATCCGGGCAGAAAGGCCCAATTCCGACCGCCTTTTTCTCCCTCTTACAGATTCATCCCAAAGGAAAGGAAAGCCAGGGTAATTCCAAGCGGATTTCCAAAGCATTCTCCATGTTCTCCGTTCAGAAGTTGAAGTAAGCGTCCACACCAACTATAAATTTCAACCGTTTGTCGAAGGCTGAGACCAGATCACGAGGCCACAATAGCCAAAGCGTGAGGTGGACCAGTTTTTGGCATCAACATACTTAAACTAATAAAAATGGTACTGGCAGGTGTTGTAGGGCCCTTACCTATCAGTTATAAATTTAAAAGCAGACATTTCGATAAACTCACGATTTGGGTAATTAAATGCATGTAATGCATTCAGATTATTATGAAATTTTATGTGATGAACATTTACCATGTTTAGGACATGGGGAGGTGGTCGAGGGCCTGAGTGGAAGACTCAGACCTGGGTAGGTCCTAGAAGCGAATGAGGTAGGCTCTCGCACCGGGTGTAGTGAGTATTCCTAACTCCCTACCCTACTTGTAATTTCTTTTCTATTCATATATTCTAGATAGATTGTTTCCTTGGATATATGCTTGCCATTCTGCTTTACATATCTCTTCGAGATTTACTATTTATATATTCGAGATGGATTGTTTCCTTGAATATATACTTGTTGTCCAGTATTTTTCGGTAGGCTCTCTCACCGGGTATTGTGAGTGTTTTTAACTCCCTACCCTACTTGTGATTTCTTTCTATTCACGTATATATTCAAGATGGATTATTTCCTTGAATATATACTTGTCGTTCAATATATTCGGTAGGCTCTCGCACTTCGTACCTTGTGAGTATTTCTGGCTCCTACCTTGCTTGGGATTTCTGTTTCTATATCTCTTTGAGATGTTGAACATATATTCGAGATGGTTGGTTTTCCTTGAATATATGCTTCTGTTCTGCTTTCCATCTCCTTGAGAACTATGTTTGTTTGTATATTCGAGATGAGTAGTTCCTCGGATATATTCTTTCTGCTATGTGTATTTTGTAGGATGTCGCACGGGTGCTGTGAGTAGTTCTAACTCATAGTATTCTATTGATTTCTGTTGATGTTGTGCTAGATGGATGTTGGAGTCCATCTTTTGATACCTGCTCTATCTGTTGACATGTTATGCTTGCTGCATTTGTTTGAGCTTGTATGTTCTGATATAATCTGCTTTGAGGGAGTACCCCTTGCTCTTGTGTTGTTGTGGGATGGCTAGGAGGTGGTACTCCATGGCATATGGCCAATGGAGTACCCTCTGGCATCCTACTTGCACCTGGGATGGTCAAGGGGGATGGTACTCCATAGCAGTTCGTTGATTTTCTATTCTTTGCATTGATTATTCCTTCCTTCTACCTTGCTTTTGATTGCGTACTCTTATTTCCTTAAGATGTTTCCAATACATATTCGAGATGGGTTTACTCATATGTATCGGCTTTACGCCTCGAGGAGATATTTGTTTTCATGCTATTATATACGTATTTGAGTTGAGACGTTTATTAAATACGTATTGGCTTCCGATCTCGAGGAGATCACTGATTATTATATATTCGAGATGTTGCTGCCTTGGATATATAGATATACATGTTGTTAGGTATTAGTACTATCAATCTCTTACTTTCAGGCATGATACATCGAACGGATGCCCCGGTAGAGGGCGTATAATATCTGGCCACGAGCACTTGGTGCTCCATCGGACGGATGCCTCGACAGAGGGTGTATAATATCTAGCCACGAGCACTTGATGCTCCATCGGACGGAGACCCCGGCAGAGGGCGTATAATATCTGGCCACCTAGCTCAGTCAGAGAGCAGCATTTTCTAGCCATGTGCACATGATTATTATAGCGCTATCCGGCTTAAGCCGAAGACGATGCTGATGGTGTCGTTAATGTCGTAGACATCTTAGTATCATATATGCCAGAGATTGATTACATCTGTGGATTCATCCACATTCCCGAGACTTGTTACTTACTTGTCATGTTGTTACTTTTGCATATTTGCACTTCTTTTATTATGTTCTTTGCTAGTGGCTTTCGCCACATATATTGATTTATGTGCGATCCTACTGGGCCTTTCTTTGGCTCATGCACTTGGTTGCTTGATGTATTTCCCAGGTGACGACGAGTAGCTAGGAACGGGACTCTGGAGGGAGCTTCCGCGGGATAGCCTAGCAGCGTTGGGGATACTTTGAGCTGAGGTTTGCGAGCCTCTAATCTCCTTCTGAGTGAGGATTTTGTGTTATTCAGGACCTGTTAGGGTTTTGTATTAACCTTATATATTTTCTTCCGTTAATTAATAATTTAAACTCTGTTTTAATTATCTGCTTATGTTACATAGCCTTGCGTGCTTTTATGGGTGGCCCTATAAGCATGCAGCGTCTGTCGCATCTTGTAGAGGCCTGTGACGGGTGCGGGCGTGGCGAGTTCAATACTCAATGAATCCGGTGACATTCGGTCGGATTACCGGATCGATGATGAAATAGCGAGAATAATCCGATCCACATGCGAGGCACGGCGACCCAGTGGTATAATCAACTAACTGTATCAATGGTCACGCGTCTCATATCCGAGACCTAACGACCAGTGGTATGATTAACCAAACTGTATCAATCGTCACGCGTATATCCTCGTATCTGATTCGGGCACCCAAAGGAGTTCGGAAAGGGTTTTATATAGAAAACGATTTCACAAACATTTTTGTTTAAGAAAAACGGATTAAAAACAAATCTCTTCCTTAACTCGAGATCATCTACAATTCTTTATGGGCTCTATCCTGAGCCCCGCTGGATCAATCGTCTATGTCTACCTAGGGAGCAGTCACGACACTGTGAATATCAATCTTTACCAGTTAAGGTTACACTTTATAATTAATCATGTTGATTCAGTTCATAGCAAATAACAAGTATTAAAATCACTATGCAACTATAGTAATAAAATCCATCGGCAAATCACAAACCGATATAAATCTCATAAGAATACGAGAAACGAAAAGTTACGGTAAATATATGAAATAAAGCTAGATTTACGGTGAAGTCCCCTCACCTTAAGTCCTTTGCAAATTCCTAGGAGTGGCTCGGTTCTTCAGCAGCTTCCGTTTGACCCTTTCCCTTTCCTAGAATCGAAATAAAGTAACTACGTAAATACGACGTTCGTATCTCCCATGACTTAGTTCTATTTCTTTAAAAAACAAAGATTTAATAATACGGAAATCGTATTCTTCACTTAGACTCCTCGAATGCCCCTAAGCATGCTTGACTAGCTATGATCCATTAATCTAAAACATGAAATCATTAAGCATGTAAATCATGAAGCTAAACACACCTAAGCATGTTATCATGATCACTAATAGGGCATTTATACCTTAGAATTTTCATGAAGATTTTGCGGTACCTCCCCTATTTGTAGGGCCCCGAAAATTATACAAGCATTCCACATAATTAGTCCAAATAATCATAACAACACTCTAATACCCTTCACATGCATTCATTCTTCATTCCCCCCTAATCCCTCTCTAATTACAGCCCTAATTGTACATTCATTTCATGAAGTTAATCTAGGGTTTCTTTCCCCAATTGAAGCTTGCAAGGGAATTTACTTGAATGTGAGAACCCTCGAAGTTCTTGTACGAGCTCACTCAATGTTTGGAGTTGATTATTAGCCGGAGAAGAGGAGATGGCCGACCTTGGGCTGTTGCTCATCGGAAGGGGAAGATCACGAGGAGAAGGCGGAGATAGGGGCGGTGGCGGGCAGAGAGAATCGGCAGCCTGAGAAATCTGGCCGGCGGAGAGCAGCCGCGAGCTGGCGGCTCAACGGCGGAGGCAGCGGTCTCGCACACACACGGGGCGGCTGCAAGCCGCGTGGGAGGGGAGGCGAGAGCGGACGGTGGAGCGGCGCTGCTCCAGGCCGGCGGTGGGGCTGCCGGGGTCCGATCGGTGACAGGCGCAGGGGCGGGAGATGGGTTGCCGATCGGCTTGAGTAGGGTCGCGAGCAAGAGAGAGAGGATAAGCACGAGTGTGTCTTCAATTGAAATCTAATTTCATCCTTATAACCTAAGTCCCACCCACCCCCCTTCTGATAACATATATATATATATATATATTATAAATCTTACATTACTTAATTAACTCTATTATTTAAATCATTATATAGCTTAATCATTAAGGCTCTAATAATTCAACTTATTTTTAATCTTTTAATCATGTAATTATCTTATCATCTACATTGTTGTCACATGGCTTGAGTTAATTCAATTATATTAACTTCATGTCACATCACCCTATTTTAATATTATCTTTTAAATAATTCATCGACCCAGATCCGGGAATCCCGGGTCAATGATTCTAGTCCTCACGGGCATACTGTAGCCTCATGGTTCTGTCTCTCGTCAGACCAGATCCGCGAATATCGGCTTTTGACTCGCCCGATCTACTTTATCGGAACTCTAACAATTGTCTGATTCCCTTATCTAATTAATCTTAATTAATTAACACTTACGAAATCTCCCAATTAATTAATCGAGGTTATCTATACCATCCACGTCCAACTATTCCAAGTGTAAGCGGCCTGGCCCAATAAGGCCTTCCTTAGGCCCATTAGTTGCAACGCTGGATTTAAATTTGTTATTCCTCGATTTTCCTTTAATTGGGCTTTAAAATAATTAATTTATTTTTCCGTGTTAATTAATCTCATTAATTATTGAAAATTTTCTAATTTATTTACATTGAAAATTCGGGGTGTTAAAGTATTCCATATTACCACTTTGGTGGTAATGTGGAGTAAGTTGGTAATGGGGATTACCAACTTATTCCCTTTGCTACAGCAACCAAATACGGCAATGTTTTCACATTACTGCCTCATTCTCGGGAGTGTGAAAACATTACCCCCAACCAAACAACATCAAAGGAACTTCAAGAAATAAAGAGCATCAACGATCTTTTGCAAGCTTCTGAGGCATACTCTCGCCATTTGAGGAAGGAGCTTGAAGCTGCGAACCGTCGAGTGTCAAAGGAGGCAATAGAGAAAGCGATGACTGACTTCAAGGAGAAGTAGTGGAGAAGTTCAAGGACTCCCAGGAATTCTTAGAGGAACTCGACTATAATGACCAGAATTTTATATAGATTTTAAACCTCCATAAAGGGTACCGATATACTACCAAGGTGGATGAGTCAAAGGACTCATTTAGAATTAAAGAAAAGAAATTGGGTTTAATGGGGGAGATGGGGGGTGGTGAAAAGATAATAATAGATGACAAACCCCTCTTTTGGGCTGAAATGGTCAAATAAAATTATTAAGGGGCTGAAAGAGGCAATTAGATGAAAATAAGGCTAACTGAATCATTTGTGATTATTAAGTGGGTTAATGAGTAATGGAATGGAGAAAAGACCATAATGTCCATAGTTCATAAATTGGGTCTATAATAAGAGATGAAAAAGAGAGATAATGAGTATAGATGAGAAAAAGAGAAAGGAGGGAAAGGATCTAGAAGAGGGCATCTATTCAACGATTGACGATCCAGATTGAAAGTGAAGAGAAGGGGAGACCTCCAAGTCTTTCTCCAAAGAGAAGGTAAGATCCTTAAAAATTAATCAATTAGATGCTCTCTTCAATTGGGGATTTTTATTTTGGGTTGTATTTGATGGGGGTTTTGAAAAGGGTTTAGAAGAGGAATTTGGAGAATTTAAGGGAAATATTGATGATTGTATGGAAATTAGAGTTGTATGAGAGTGGAAATGGATGGATCTACTGAGAATTAGGTATTAGAGCCATGTAAAGTTATGTGATGAGGTTGGGTGATTAGTAGACATAGATGTTTGTTGATACACATTGTTGAGTATATATTTATGATGTGATGTTGGTCATGTTTTATTGAATTTCCCTTGTGTTTTTTGTTTGTTTGGCTTATTAGCTAGATTGGAAATATGAACACTAACCAACATTAGTATCTTGATTTCATTATAATTATGGCCACCATCTGCATTATGATGTTATATATAGAACCTGACATAATTTTGACTTCAACCAAAGTTGAGGTGCCCCAATCCTCTTCTCCAAAATAACCATTTAATTTTTTGCATATTTTTTCTTCTTTCCGCCTGTATACTTACAAAAGATTCGATCAATTAATAAAGAAATAAAGTTTGACTTATTTTGTATGCTTTTTTTTTTAATAAATGCTTTATTTTTCATGTCCCCTAGTTGGTCAAGCTTGCTTTTTGAAATTTCGCCAAGTATTCAACATTTCTAGTCATCGAATTTGAGACTTAACTCCAACAAGCTATTGTAGGCTTTTGACGCTAGGCCGGGTAGTGATTATCTCGTGGGCTAGCCGGAACCAAGGATCGCAAGGAAAAAGAGACAAAGAACCAAGGAAAACCAGAGAAATATCTCTGAAATTCAAAATAATTTCACTAATCAAAACCAAACCCAAAAGGTACTCCATAAGCCAGACTAAATAGCCTTAAAACTGTAGAATCAGATATTTTTGGTATTTTTGTCAGAAATGGAAAAAATCCAAAATTATTCAAATTTAAAATACAAAGTGTTGATGCCAAAAACTGGTCCACCTCACTCTTGGGCTACTGTGGCCTCGTGATCTGGTCTCAGCCTTTGACAAACGGTTAATATTTATAGTTGGTGTGGACGCTTACTGCCAGGAACAGGTGACGCTGAGGGCACCCGCGAATTCGTCCGAATTATCCACCGATAGACTCGCGGAAGAGGAGGAGAAGTGATCGAATTGGGCCTTTCACCGGCCGGATTTAACTCCATGCTTAAGTCGTAAATCGTGGTAAGAAGTCCTAGGCAACGCTTTTGTGTGTAACGTGGTAGTGAGTGTTTCTTTTTCCGGTCCCCTTTCCTTCTTTTGTCCTTCCTCTCCTTTTATAGCAAGTGAGAGGCGGCTTAAGCAAATATCTTGCAAGGCGGTGGGTAAGGCGGTGGGCTAGGTGAATATCTTCTAAGGCGGCAGGAAAATATTCCGCCTAGCTGCCAGGGCGTGCTCAGGCAGAAGTAGAGTAAATATTGCCCCACCGTAGTAAGTGGATAAGGCCTACTTACCAGAGGCGTTAGATATTTACTTCTTCTTCCACCTCACGTTTTGTATAAGAGGGTCGCTATAATTCACGGACTTATTCGCTGGATTTATTCCCTACGCGCTATTGCGAACGGAATTGTGCAAGGTTATTTATGATATTGCCACGTGGCCAAAGATGCTACGGTGAGAAAAACATGGTCCCTAGGTCAATGACATCTCTGCCTTACCAAATATACCCGCTAACACTAGTCGGGCCCCCTAAAATGTACTATGTTCAAGAATCGAGCGAGAGGTGAGTTATCGTACATTTCGCTTACTTCGAGAACAAGTATTCTTCTTAGTTGGCACGCCTATGTAGGAGTGGGCTCCGCCTATGGCTATGGTATAACGTGTTTTAATAGGTGACCGACTTGCTTTCTGTTCTATACCAAGTATCGAAGTAGATTTTTCTCCTCAAATTTTCGGGCCATTTTTCTACTTAAGGGCTTGTATGGGTAACGCTCATAGTCATAAATCTTTTGTATTATGGCTCAACGCTTGTCTTTTTATAAATTCTTCACTTATAGCCACGCTCTCGCCATGAATTCCTAACTCCTTTCACGAACTAACATCCGCCTAATTAAGGACCTGGTTTATCCACCTAGTAAAGTCCGAACGGGCCGGTGTGGCCGCTGCTCTATTGGTTAACGAGACCCACGGGAGATATGTATCGACGCAGGTGGGGAGGCCTTTCATGCGTTGATCACTGGCATGGAGGGGACATTTTAGTTGTCACTTGCGAAGGCGTGTGCAACGCTTCAATTTGAGATGTTTGGAGACTCCGACTCGTCAGAGAAGTGGGTCCCTACCTTCGCCCCCGTCGATCCTTGTCCTCCTAGTGGAACGAGGATAGTGACCATTCTGCGTGAGTCCGCGGCATCTCCTCCGAAGTCTCATTCGAAGCAAGCCTGTGTAGCCAGCATCTAATCCACGGATATTTAACTTTAGTCCGTATCGGATAACATGTTTTTGTTATTTTTGCTTTGTTTGCGCTTGTCATGTAACCCTGAATAAATGATGTTTGTCGCTTTTGTTTGTAAATCCTTTGGCATTTTATGGCCTTCACCGCAATCCTATGTTGGAATGTGTGTTTTGTTTTATGGTGTTGGTTCTATGGTATTGTGCTCATTATTTCTTTTGAGGGACACGCGGTTCTTGGCATTTCGCTTCATATTAAAGGGGGATATGGCATGACATGCGCCGTGTGCGCTTTGTCAACAAAGATGATGGGCACGCATTACCAATATGTCGTCAGCGGCGCTTGGTATCTTTGTCGACGAGGACGGATTTCTTTGGAGGAGTAATAATGGCTTATTTGAACGGGCCGATTTGGGGACCTTTGGTTCAATCGCGCTTTGATCTAATGTAACACCGGTGATCTAACGCCAGTGGATTCGCTGCTTTTCATATATATGCTAAATCGCATATGGCCTAAAAAGGTTTATTTCAAAGTTGAATCGTGTCTCTTCCTAAGATTTCTTCTTCTTCTCCCAAGAAGCTCGTTTCAGTTTCTCGTGTTTGTGTTATCTTTTTTCTTTCCTAAGGTAATGGCTAGCTTACTTCTTCCTCCTCTAGTTCTTCCTCATGAGCCCTCGACTCCTTCTCCGGCCCAACCCTACGGTTTCTGCTAAGCATCCGGCATTCCGGTGGACTTGGAGACGCCCTGCTCAGGTTCATGGAGTTCATCCCCGCTTCTAGGGCAATGCGGTAGGGCCTGGACACATTCATAAGTCTTCTTGGACAAAAGGAAGTAGATAGCCCTCGGTAGCTAGTATGAGATAAATCAGTCTCCCTGTTTGGAGGTTAGGTTCCCCTGCTCTCGGGGAGGGCAAGTTCTCCTAGGGAAGGAGAGATAGCCATCTATCAAGATGCGCGCCATTGGGTGGCCTTAGGCTTCCTTTTTCTGATTTTGCTAAGGCAATACTAGAAGAGTATCATTTGTGTCCCTCACAGCTTGGCCCCAAATTCTTGGAGACTTTTGAACGGCTTTGTTATTGTTTTTCAAGCATTACTTTAATAAGTCCACCGTCCCGTTGGTTCCAGATGCTTTTAGCCTATGCTTAGAGTCTAACGCCGATTGGTATTACTTTTGGCCCGGCCCCGAGGAAATTTTAGGAAAGTTCCTTCTTCCATACTTCTTCCATTAAGCGCTTGAAGAGTAAATTCTTCTTGTCAAAAAGTAAGTCCGAGTGGATGTCCTAACAAAGTGGAGGTTCCCTCTAACGGACATCGCTAGCAGGAAATGAGGGAGAAGAGGAGGTTCTTTAAGTCAATGACCGCTATCCAAAGTGTACATGGATGAGTTCTTGACAAAGGAAAACCTTGTTAAATGTCAAGCGAGTGTCACCGCAGTAGGCATTATTCGTGTATCTTGCTAGTCTTATTTTTAACTACTGTGAATCACTCAAGCTGGGCCCTCTTGTTTTGTAGGAAACTGGCTGGAGGACGAGGACCTAAGCTATGTTAAGGGTCTTTTGGCCTCTTTCGAGATCGAAAGTTCACTCCGCCCTGCCTCATGCCAAGAAGAAGAAGGAAGTGGTACTTGGCCAAGGAAAGTAATACCTCCAAGGAGTGAAAGAAAGAAGAGGGAAGAGAGAGGAGACGGATTCTTCCAAGAAGGTCGCAGGGTCCTCACGGGAGAGGAGGACTACATGAGAAAGAATCTGAGGACGTGACAGTCCCGAATTCGTGTAATCAAAGAACAAGTGGGGGTGCCTCGAGAAGAGGTTCGCGCGGCGGGCAAGAGAGGTCCGCCCGCAAGATTGTCCTCAATTTCCAGGGTCCTTCTTCTAGCTTCTACGGGAGGACATCCTTCTCATAGAGGTGAGAATTCTCAATATATTTTTCCCACGTATGTTTCACTTAGAACTTTTAACTTAGGTTCTATTTTATAGGCGGAGGCGAGAAGCGTGACCCCTCTTAGACAAATTAAAAGTGGCGGATTCGCTTTTAAAGGAGATCCACGCACTAATCAAAAGGAGTTATCTTCTCGAGGATACTCCTTTTCGCGACGCTGGGTCCAGAAGGACGCTTTGATGGCCATGACGAGCCCGAAAGCAGTTCCACAATTTAAACTCCTGAGGGGAGGAAGAGGCCACTTATCAACTATTCCGCCTACCATGCTAGTAAGGGTTGTTCTCACATTTCCTTTTACTTCTAAATCATGCGGTTTTTTACGAAGCGCCTGTTATTCTCAGAGATCGCATTAACACCGGGCGGACTGAAGCCTACAATCTTTGCCAAGAAGATTTGGCAAAGATGGAAAATGAATAGGCAGCATCACGCCCCGCTTAAGCTCTAGGTGGCGGCCTTGGAAGAGAAGGAGAAAGAATCAAATTTTGATGCTATCCGCCTCTTTGAGCGCAGATAAATCCGGAAGGCCATGCGATTAGCCGGGCCGCTATGGAAAGGAGAAGGCCGATGAAGGCCCTATCCGCTTCTAAAGGTTCTCTTCTTACCGCCGAGGAGGCTATCAAAGGGTTACAAAATGAATCCAGCGGCTTTGAAGAAGGAACTTCAATCGACGCTAGGATGAAATAGCGGCCGCCACGGGACCTAAAGATGAAAAAGGCTGAAGCTTACCGTGCAAGCCGAAGTTGGCGGAAATAAAGTGGGGAGCGTGACATACCGAAAAGAAGATTTGGCTTCCCGCCAAGGCTCCTAAATCCGACTCGCAAGAAATTAAGGGATTTAATAGAGCGAATGACAAATTAGAAGGAGGTTGCCCCGCTTAGGCTTAAAAGTTAAAGATGGAGCCACTGTGATATATTCCGTGGTGCAAGAACAAGTAGGCCATCACGCTCCTCCTATGGAAGTTTTGTCTATGGGGTCAGTCAAGAAGAAGTTTACGGAGCTGAAAGAGCAACAAGTTATCAAGACTCCAGAGGCTCGTGTCCCCGCTACCTTGGAGCCTTCTACCCAAGTTCCTTCAGAAGAAGGTGGCTGCCCTGGGGGCCCTAGCTCTTAGGATGTTTTCTTTTATGAACGTTTTTGTAAATTCTCAATCACTTGGAAATGTAATTTCTATTCAAATGAATGAAATGCAAACCTTTATTTTGGTGAAGGTTTATTTCCGAGTGATGGTTGTCTTTGAACCATGTAAGAAATTCGAATCTTAACTTTTATTCTTCCTTTTGGCTTGTAAGCTTCGTAACGAGTCCTTAGTCCAATCATGGGACTTTGTTGAGTGAGGTACCGCTTCATGAATGAGATTGTTGCCTCATACTCGATCTCCGAGATTTTTGTCTTTTGAGAGAGTTGTCGCTTATCTATCTAAGATAATTTCACTGCCTTTTTAGGAATGGGAATTTCACCACATTTTAGTAGAATGGGAATTTCACCGCATTTTAGTAGAATGGGAATTTCACCGCATTTTAGTAGAATGGGAAAGATTTGAACTTTACTCCATGAAATTTAAGAGACAGCTACAGAACTCATTGATAGTAGCGTCGTAAGTGTTCAGCATGGAATGACGCTGAGCTGCTTTTTCGCCCATATTTACTAGATAATAGGCGCCACCCTACTTATTCTTTTTGCACGACGTAAGGGCCTTCCCGCTAGGGAGTTAGCTTCCCCGGCTCGCTTTTATTTCCTTGGAATTTATTTTCTCTTAGGACCAGATCGCCAATTTGGAAGAAGACTCTTTTTACCCTTGTGTCGTAGAACCTTTTGATTCTTTTGGCTATAGATCATGGCCTTTATTTCTCCCATTTCTCTTCGCTCTTCAAGTAGGTCGTTCCGCCGAGATTTTTCTCATTTTCTTCGACGAGGAACTTGGCCGTGTTCGCAAAGTAGGCATTCCTTTATTTTCATGGAATGACGGCTTCGCCCGACGTAAGTAAGAGAAAATGGACTTTCCCCTCGTGGAGTTCCCGTAGTTGTCCCAGAGGCCCAAAGGGCGCTCTAATATCTTCCACCCAATTGGTTCCATTTTTGGATACCCGGTTTTCGTAGTCCGTAAGGTACGGTTTGTCACTTCTACCCGCCGCTGGCTGTGACGCTGCTTTAAGTCAATCCGATTCAATTCGAGTTCGTAAATGCAAACTCTTGAAAGCTCGTTATCAAACTGCACTTATTATCTGAGATGAAGGCGACCGAATTCAATCGGACAGGATGATTCGCTCGCCATAAGAATCCTCGCAAGCTTTCTCCGCGGATCTTGGCTATGGGCTCAACTTCCACCCATTTGGTGAAGTAGTCGATAAGCAACTCATTAGGAACTTCAAATTTGCCGGATCGAAGTAGGGAATGGCCCTAAAAGATCAACCCCCAAATAACAAACGTCGCGACCTGATAATTGGCAGTGAAGGTAGCGCATGCCGCCTTCACGGGCCACTTTAGAATGCCATTTGCCGCAGTGCATCACATTTCCGAGTAACGCTTATTGCATCTTGAGTTGTGCCAAGCACAAGAATAACCTTTTGCCGCAAGACTTTGTAACTCAAGGCTTTGCCTCCATGTGACCACCATACCATGCCCTCATGAATTTCTTTTGAAGGATATAGCTCGCTTCAGAGGATGTAAGCATCGCAAGAAAGGTTGTGTGTAGGACCTTTTGTAAAGGCTTTTGTTGATGATGGTGTAATCGAGCCGGATTTGTGTTTAATCCGTCCGGGCCTCCACTTTGTTGGGTGGTGCAGGCCCACCTTGTAGGAAACTTTTATGGGATCCATCCAACTTGGCTCTTCTACTACACTTTTGTACCTCTCCTTCCAGTCTATCGATAGTCTTTGTGGGAAGGTAATCGTAGGTTAAAAGAGGATTCTGCGATCTCCGCTTTCGCTAGGCCTTTGGATAAGGCCCCGCTTTGTTTTATGGCGCCACAAATTTTCTCAATCCTGGAAATAGGGCTAGCATGGTACTATTTTCCTCACTATGGCTTGGTATTTGATCATGTTCTTTTCTTTTGCTTCAAAGCTGCCTAGGGTGTGGCTCACGACTAGCTGTGAATCGGAATACATATGCAGACGCTGAATTCCGAGCCCCCGGGCCAGGTGTAATCCGGAAATGAGTGTTTTATATTCGGCCTCATTGTTAGTCGCTCGGAATTGGAACTTGAGCATTGTCGCCATTTTCCATTTAGAAGGAGAATAATGGACAAAACCTGCTCCTGACCTTTCTTCAAATGCCGACCCATTAACGTATAAAGACCACGGGATGCTAAGGCACTCTCTCGATTCCCGGCAGCGGAAGTTCGCCTCATTCTAGAAAGTTAATTCTCGCTGATGAAATCGGTCACCGCAAGATTTTGGGCCTTGATTGCCGCTCGGGTTTTATAGGTGAGATCAAACTGTCCCATCAATTCTATTACCCACTTGGCTAGGGCGTCCTAATTTTCCCTATTTATGAAGAACTTGCTTTAGCGGCCGACAGGCCAATATCGCGATCCCGTAGGCTTGAAAATATGGTCTCAATCTTCGCTAGATGTAATAGAGCAAAGGCCAATTTTTCTGCCAAGTGGCGTATATCTTGATTCCGCATCGTTAAGGATCTTACTTGTGTAGTAGTAGCTTTTGAACTCCGCGTTATCTTCTTCAAAGAACTCGCTGCCATCGCCGTGGGGGCAACGGCCAAATAGATGTTGAGTTCTTCTCCCACTTGGCGCTTAGCCAATAGTCAGGCGATCGGAGATAATTTTTAAGTCCTTGAAAGGCTTTTTTCGCGCATTCCTCCGCCCAATCCATTTTGGCGCTGCAGTAGGCTTGAAAGGCTGGAGATTTTCTCTCCGCTTTGAGATGAATCGTGGCTGCCAAGTGCCGCAAAGGCCCATTAAGCCGTTGAATTTCTTGAAGACTTTGGGCATCCCATACGTCAAGAATAGCTTTGATCTTTCTCGATTTGCCTCTATTCCTCTTTGTATCAAGATAAATCCCAAGAACTTCCCTGATCGAACAACGAAGGAACATTTATTCGGGTTTAACTGCATAGTGTAACTCCGGAGTGACTGAAAAGCCTCTTGTAAGTCTGATAGATGTTCATCTAGCTTTTTCTACTCTTCACCAGATATCATCTACATACTTCAACATTTCTACCAATTAACGCTTCTTTGAAGATCAGATGGCGAGCCTTTGAAAGATGGCTCCAAAGATTTTTCAGCCGAACTAGCATCACCGCGGTAGTAGCAAGTTCCGGTGCTTGTAATGAAGGATGTTTTTCCTCGCCGCTTTTGGCCATTCGGATTTGGTTGTAGCCCTGAAAAGGCGCCTAAGAAACTCGCAAAGATCTCATGCCCCACGGGCCAGAGTCAACCAAACCATCAATTGATGGCAAAGGAAACGTAATCTTTTGGACAAGCCTTGTTCAAGTCCAGGAAATCAACGCGACATTCTCCATTTTCCGGACGCTTTTTACTAGAACAACATTGGCCAACCAATCCGTAATACACCTCTCGGATAAACTTAGCCTTTAGGAGGTTTGATACTTCTTCCCTCAAGGGCCTTCCTCACTTCTTCGGGCTGAATTTCTTCTTTTTGTTTCATAGGCCTAAATGATTGATCTACATTAAGGTGGTGTTCTATGATCTCGCTACGTTTTACGCATATCCTCCTCCGATGACTGCCGATGAGATCGAATTTGCCTTTAATACCTCATGAGGTCTTCTTGTCGCTGCGGTTGCTAAGTTTGCCCCAATCCGTACTACATGCGGTGCTTTCCGGGTTGCTATGCCTGCTGAGTAACTCAAGTAGCAATTCTTCAATCCTAGTGTGAGGCCGTAAGTCCTTCATCTTCCCGTTTCTGTCTATTCTCACACTAGCATGGCTTCCTCAAACCTTTGTTTTCCTTTATTTAGGACTTACCCTTTGAGGGTCGAGGCGCAACATTGCCGAAGCCAAGGGGTTGTCCTCTTACCTCCACTACCACTTCTCTGCTGGGAATTTGAGGAGAAGATGGTAAGTAGAGATGATGGCTTGCTTCAAGGCGCTGGAGGGTTGGCCTCGCCAAGGATCACGCTATACCTTGAGGCGCAGCCGCACAACCAAGAAATTCTCGCTACCACGTTGATGATCGTGGTGAGTTTCCTCTTATCAGAATCGTAGAGAGATCATCCCTTCTGGCTGTATCACCCTTACGGAGAACCCTACTAAGGATGATTTTACAGGAAGTAAATCATCCTCGTCATACCTCATTCTTTCGAAAGCACTCCAGAAGAGGACGCCAACCGAACTTCCAATCGCCTATCGAACTCTTCATTTGGAAACCGGAGACCTTGATGGCACAACCAGCGCGGTCATCATGGGGTGACGAACTTTACTAACATTGTTATCATAAAAATGATGGGAGCCGCGGCTGGTGACCTTCTTCGTGGTGTTTCGCCTTTGGGCGCGCCGTTCTACCATTCAGCATAACTTTTTCGAGTAGCGAACTTTCTCCACAACCAGTGGGCCACCACCACAATAAACCCCACCATCTCCCCTTTTCTTCTTCAGTCCGAAGCTCGTGTTCCTCCCCAATCTCGTTGGTTGATATATTGCTCCAACTGGCCCTCTTCGAACGACATCCAATATCGCATTCATCAAGGGTACACTTTTCCGCGTGTCGTGTCCTTTTTAGATTGATGAAACCGCAATATCTCTTTTGCTATTCTTTGTCGCTCGTTAAATTTCTCGCAGTGCTCGCCATGTTAGAAGCTTTTGCTCTTTGATTTGCATAAGGATATGGTTTCCGGGTTTGATTTAGCGGGTATGATGACATATTTAACAATCTTTCCCTCCTTTGTAGGTTCCTCGGGCCGCAAGATATGTCGCTGAGGCATGCGTTGAATGAGGTTTCCAGCTTGTGCCCTTGTCGCCCCTATATGATCTTCTTCCTTCCCGTGATATCCGGGCCTTCTTGTTGACACTTTGGTAGGTTTTTCCTTTTAGGTGTCTACAGTGCTCATCGCCGAAGCTCCTTCTTCCCAACCCAGATAAATTTCATCGGAAGTGATGTATTTTTGGGCATGGCTACATATATGGGAATTGTCTTTGGTGGATCCAAAGGTGAGGGAGAAACGAAAGGGGAGTCTAATGTCCTCCATTAAGAAGGAGTTACGCCCATTCAAGCGGAAGAAGGTCCGCAACATTTGTCAAGCTTCGTTTATATAACGATTTAAATAGGCTTGGAGTGTTTCTCCCTCGCTGTTTAACGTGCAAAAGGGTAGACGGGGTTTTCTTTTGCTTTGAGTAATTAGCTAAGTAGGCTAAAAGCGATCCGCTAAAATCAAAAGAAGTAATTGTGCTAGATGGAATATCGACAAATTAGCCTTGGCGCTTTTCCCTCTAAGGTGGCGGGAAAAGCTGCATTACAACGCAGCTCAGTAATTCCTGTGCTGAGGAGCATCTTTGATCGAAAAAGACTTCAGTGACGTAGACGGATCGGGTTCGCCTTCATATGCGGTCATAATAGGTGGTTCGTCGCCGTGAACTCGCTCTTCTTCCAATATCTCCTTGATAAAGGCGCAATGATATTGAGAATATGCCGCTCGGATTTCTTGTTTCTTGGGAAAAAGTCCCACATCCCACCGGGTCCTTCTATCCACAGCTTGTATGGATGGGCTATTTTGTTCCGCCTTGTCCGCTCGGGGTTCTTGTAGCGGCCTTGGTCTCCTACGCCCAACGGAGGGAGGGGTTCTCGAGGTAGCGAAAAGGCGTGTTCTTTCTCTTTTCTCCTTATGGTGTGCGGGAGTTCTGTCCTCCCTCTACTTTCTAATTAGCTAACGGGACCGCTGGATACGCTTTGGTGTTGGGGCTGTGTGGGAAGAGGTAGAGGATGGGTCAAAAGTGTGGATGTACTTTGAGCTAATTGTTCCAGCTGTTGCTTTTGCATGTTAAGGTAAACTCCTGAATGGACCTCCTTGAGTTGGACGGACGGATTTTCTCATGGAGGTAAAATGGGTGGATTGGTCCAATCGATTTCTTCATGTCTTTAGACTTCTGCAGTTCGAGCAGGTTCTTCTTGTGGCTAGTAGGTGCTCCTTGTCCTTGGATCGCTTTTGATCTTCTCGGGTAGTGGTCATTTGCCTTTCGTAGGTCCCTGCTGCACAAGAATCGCTGTGATGCCAAAAACCATTTGGGCCCACCTCACTCTTGGGCTACTATGGCCTCATGATCCGTCTCAGCCTTTGACAAACGGGTTAATATTTATAGTTGGTGTGGACGCTACTGGCTATGCATCAAAAGGGAGACGCGGAGGGCACTCAAAGAATTCCGGCCCTAATTATCCACCGATAGACCTGTGAAGAGGAGAGAAGTGATCTAATTGGGCCTTTCTCGCCTGGATTTAACTCCGATGCTTAAGTCGTAAATCGTGGTAAGAAGTCCTAGGCAACGCCAGTAACATGTAGTGAGTGTTTCTTTTTCCTGCCCCTTTCTTTTTTGTCCTTCCTCCTTTTATAGCAAAGTATGAGGCTGTTTAAGCAAATATCTTGCAAGCATGTGCGGAAGGGTAAGGCGGGCCAGGGTGAATATCTTCTAAGGCTAGAGAAAATATCTCGCCTAGCGAGGTAGGTACTCAGAGGCAAGTAGAGTAAATATCTCAGCCTAACCGTAGTAAGCTGGATAAGGCCTACTTCATCGTAGAGTATGCGTTAGATGTTTACTTCTCTTCTTCCACCTCAATGCCCTTGTATAAGAGGGCCGTTATAATCTCGTGTGGACTTATTCGCAGGATTTATTCCTCACGTTATTGCCGAACGGAATTGTGCAAGGTTATTTGGTGATATTGCCACGTGGCCAAAGATGCTACGTGGCTAAGAAAACATGGTCCCTAGGTCAATGACATCTGTCTTACCAAATATATCCGTAACACAAAGAAAACTAAATAACCAACCAAAATCCGAGAGCAAATCAAAGTCAAATCATGCCACAAATTGGCAGATTAATTATTTCCAAAAATAGTAAAAATCAAATAAAAATGAAGGTTTGATGTGGGAAACGACTGATTTTTGCATGAAAAACGGTGTACATGTGATGCGTTAAATCCGCAAGTGTACGGGTCGAATCAAGTAATAGAATGGACTCTTGAGAAGTCGGGTATCGAACCTCAGGGAGAAAGAAAGTACCAGTAATGGCTATTCGTCTATTATCTAGTCAATCGAAATTTGGTTGGTGATAACTAATCTTAATTCTAGAATTACCAATGTAAACTAATAAGTAGAATTGACCTTGAAGACAATCAAGCAATGAAGGGGATACTTGGGTGATTGAATCCCCCTTGGATTTCCTTAGATATGGATAATGCTCTCTATGTTGACTCTTGGTGAATCATTGGCCAAGGGTTCCTAATGTGATTTCATCCCCTCGCTCGAGGGTGATTACTCAACCTAGTGCCCTTACTAGTTAAGCTCTAAGGAACCTATCTCTTGGAAGGGCTAAGGGAATAGGACATCTAAAGAATTGCTCGCCTTAGTACCCGGTCTCCCGGTGTACTCCTAGCTCTCTCTATTGAAGTCGTCTACACATGGGGAGGAGCTCGCATCTTCCCCCATGTGGACTATAGAAACCTTTCCGGGCTCTCGTAACGTAGAGAGGTTAATACTATCACCATACATAACATTCAATAGACTACAATGCATTCAACCAAAGAAATCAACATAGAAGAGACAATATCAATTAAACATAATCCAAAGGTTCATCAACACCCAAGTATCAAGAGTTTAGCTCTCTATCAATGGAGAGTAACAAACCATGCTAAGAGAGAAAGCAAACATAGAGTTCATGAGAGAAAAACCCCTAATGATGATCGTTGGTGGATCCCTTCCTTCTCTCTTGCCCCTCCTTCTTCTTCTTGAGACCTTTTTGATGGGAGAACTCCTAAAAAGCACCTCCTCCTTGGTGATCAAGAAGATGATGGAAATCCCCCTTCCAACCTTGATGCTTTGGCTCCAATCCACTCCTAGATCACCCAAAACCCTAATTAGCCTTTCTATTTATACCCCACACTAGGGTTTTGGGTGTATTTTCCGACTTTACCCTCGGTTCGGCCGAAATCGCAGCTGCAGCTTTACGATATACGACCCAGTATATGATCCATACGACCCCGTACGGCCCCGTATACGGACTCCCATACGGAGTGCCATACGGGGTCGTATACTTCTCAGGTCCCCGTATACGGAGTCCTGTCAGTCCGTTCGGGGGTCCGTATAAATCTCCAGGTCCATACGGGTCCGTATGGAACTCCGTATGGACGGTCCTTTCGCCCGGTTTCGCTTACTTTGGCCCGCATTCTCTTGAAAACGCTTCCTTTCTCTTGGAATCGCTATTTTTTGCCCTGTTTACAAAAACAAAGCCATTTTGAGTACAAGCGGGCCAACATTCCTCCAAAACATAAGGTAGTATGCATGAATTTCATATATAGACGATGCTCATTTGAACTCTTATCACATATCTCCACACTTAAAGGTTTGCTTGTCCTCAAGCAAAGAAAAGAAATCAAGAAAAGAAGATAAGTGTTCAACCTTGGGCTCTACACACTATACATGAATTCTAGTCCAATAGCACCACCTCATTGTATTTTCCTATCTCCACACCAGGGCTTAGATTGATCCTGTAACTCTTCCGATAAAGTCCTAGACAAAGCTTGTTCACTCCACATGCCATGTTCTAAAGTCTTAATAAGGCAAGCATGCTCTCAGTGGACTCTAGAAAGTCCTTGAGGCCCTAAGATCAAAAGAGTTACTTCCCTATTAGATGAACAGTGGACAATTACAACCATAATTAATTTAATTTTTTTTTACATTTTATTTGGGTAGGGCATCTCTAGTAGATCCGACTTTCCCAAACTAAAGATCATGGTAGAGTGTAGTCCCCCCTTTTTGCAGTGGAATCATGCTGATTAGGCACCCGAACCCTTAGCTACTTAGGTGGTTACAACTCTACTCGTAGATGTTCATGCTAAATAGTGATTTTTCGAAATGAAGAACACTCTGGTTAGGAGCCGGAACTCCAAACTAGTTCATCACCAAAAGCAACGGAACACTATCTTTATTAACTTAATTGATGTGCTAAACTACTTTATTTTCGTTGTATTTGTCCACTACGCGTGTTATGAGGGGTTAACAAATTTGAACTAGTGCCACGAAATTTCTTGGAGCCATTGAAAAACAATACTTAGCTAGTCAAGTCAAAAGAACATGGCAATGGGTTATCTATTGTCTTTCACAATCATGATTGTCACAAAGATGACCTCTATATGCCCATGGTGTTTCAATTGGAAGCATTTCAAATCACAAATGGTGTGCTTGGAAAAGAAATTCATGTCACATTTGTCTATTGCCAAGGTTGTCATGCATATCAAGCATAATTATCACAAAAATATCTGCGATAAATGATCATGATAACTAGCTATCTCCACACCTAAAAGTTTACAATAACCCTAAAAGGAGATAGGTAGCCACCAATCCCCACTCTAAAGTTTGCATTGTCCTCAATGCAAGAAAATTAAATTCAGCACAAGAAATTAGTGGAGAAGGGTGAACGAAACTCCCCTAAATATAGTCACCGAGAGTTGTTTGTGGGAGCGGAGGACTGCTTCGCTTATCGAGGGTCGTGGATCCAATGTTGACTCTGCGAATATAGAGAAGGAATCAAATCTGATAGCATACAAAACAAGAGAATCCACATAACAAAAGTACGATATAAGGTAGCAAGGCGATGCCCTTGCTCAATGTGCCATGATGCGTAAAGGTAAATAAAATAACAAGTGCAGATAACAAAGTTCTATATAAAGATAAATGAAATATAGAGGTGGTGCGTCATGCGTCCCGTGCTGGCTCATCGTCTGCTGGTGCTAGAGGCGGAGGAGGGGCAAATACGGCGTGTCCACGAATAAAGAGCGAGAGCTCGGAAAACTGCTCCCCGAGCTGTCGTTGCTCCGCTAAGATAGTGTCCTGGACAGCTCTCATCTTGGTCATCTGCTCCTCCAGCCTCGTGTATCGGCTCCTGGATACAGAGGGTCCACTGGAGTCTTTGAGGGGTAGGCTATGGCCTGAAGATTACGCGCATCGGAATCATCGGAATCGGATCCCTCCTCCTCCGAACTTTCTGAGACGTGGCCAACCAGAGTGCAACGTCCACCGGCGCGCAGCACCAATCCAATCTGTGCGAGGAGTGTCATGTCCAGTGGGATACTAACTGCTAATGCTGCTCCCCCTCCAACTCCACCTCGAGACCCATGCCTATGATAAGCCGTGTGATGTAGGGTCCGGTATGGATATCGGTGAGTCGGGTGTTCTGCCCCTGATGCGCCAAGTAGTCTGCGAGTACATATCCCAGGTGGATCGGAGCTCGCTCAACAAGGCTGTAGAGAAATAGGCGATCAGTGACGATGACGACTCCACAATTGTCACTGCGAGCTGCTATGGTGCGGCTGATGAATGCATGCAGGTAACGGTGCACCGGGTCCGTCATGAAGGACGCCTTGTGACTGTCATGGCGCCCGCCCAACTGAATCTAGAAGCTCGCAGAGGAAATGGTGCGCTCGGGGAAGGCTGTGAGCAGCTCGGCGTACTCTCGTATGAAGGTGTAATCGCGATCGTATAGTCCCATGTACAGCGCGAACTGAGTGTAGCTCATCGCCCCCTGTCTCCCGAAGAGCTGGAAGGTAATGGCAGTGCGGTTCTGCTCCCCCACCGCACTCCTGTCGGCCTCGAAAGAGCTCAGCACCTCCAAGGTCGGGCGGCGGAATACCTCATGGCTAAGAGAAAAGATCCTGTCCCAGCCGCCGAATGATATCATCTCCCGGACTCGGTCTGCGATGTTTAGTTGGATAAGGGTGTCCCAATCTATGACGCGGGTCCGACCGAAGCGGCGAGAGGAGAGACGGACATGTCGGAGGCGGTGGACCTCATCTGTGAAGTGTGTCTCAGTGGATGACGACCCGGCCCCTGTTCGGCGCTTCTTTGATGTTGTGATCTTCCTCGGCATATCTGAAACTAAACAAGGAATGTTAGTGCCGATGAAGCTAAAGGGGCACGGCAAAATTTTCAAATAAACGACCTAAATTGCCCCTATACGGGGTACCATACGGACTGACCGAAGTCCGTATACGGGGACAGTCCCCTATACGAGTCCGTATGGGACTCCGTATGGGAGTCCGTATGGACTCGGCCGCGAGCTTGCCGGCGGCCGCGACGAATCTTGGCCCCATTTCTACATCTCTCGCATCCAAAACACTTCTAAAACATACAACATTCATCCAATGCAAGTTCTATCACAAAATAGCACAAGAATCTAACTCATTCATTTCATTCACAAGAAAAATCGATTTCAAACAACCCTAGGTTTCTAAATCATGTCGGTGATGCATACAATTGAGAGATTGAGCGATTAGCGCATACCTAGGGATGATCAAGCCTTAATTTGAGGAAGAATGGGCGCCGCATCGCAAAGAGAGGGTATGGGGTCTCTAGGACACGAGAGGGAGAAGAGGATGGAGTAAAAAGGGGTGAAAGGGGGCTATTTAAAGCGCCCCGTACTCGTGCCCTCGACAGACCCTATACGGACTCCTATACGGAGTCCTGTACGGGGTCGTATAGGCTACTGTCTCCACATACGGACTGCTATCAGTCCGTATGGGACCCCGTATACACCTGGGTAGAGGCTTACACAGCCCTTCCAGGGTTCATTCATGCCCTTCTCTTTGCGCGGCCTGATAGAAATCGAGATATTACCTCTAAATGACAACATCCAACATAAGAACAAAGAGGATTGGACGAAAACACAACTTCCACTTATTTCAAGCATCACTAGCTAATCAAAAAGGGACAATAATTGCTAAAGACTAGGAAGGAAAGTTTTAGAGCTTGGGTTGCCTCCCAAGAAGCGCTTGTTTAACGTCACTAGCTTGATGTACCTTCAATTTACCTTATGGAGGCTCAAACACCTTGAAGCTTCCATCGGTCTTTCCTCTAAAGCATGACCCGAACAAACACTCTCCCAAATGTGCATAAATAGAAGAATCTCTTACTTTCATACCTGGGTACTCGGTGGGAGGAGTGGAAGAGAGAGATGTGGCAGTTACCCCTTCTTGTTGCACTTTCCTCCAGCACTTCTTCAAGGCCTGAATGGGCCTTCTTCTCTTCTTGGTCTTTTCAGCTTTGGCCCGGTTTTCATTCCTTGGTATAGCTGAATTTTTCTGGGCCCCTTCTGCAGTGTCTTCCACTTCATTCAACTCATCATGCAATTGGTATATCATCAAGAGATCCTCCATGCAAGCGGAGGTGATTAGATCGATGTCGTCCACACTATAGGATGTATCATCTTGGGTCATGGTGTGTCGCATTGCCTCGGGTATTTGGAAGATCACTTCTTGATCCCCCACTCTTAATGCAAGCTTCCCTTGGGCATGATCTTCAAGTGCTTGGGTGGTAGCAAGGAAAGGGCGCCCGAGGATGATGGGCACATCCACATTGTCATCGACATCAAAAAGAACAAAATCGGCCGGGAATACAAACTCATTAATCTTGATGAGGACATCTTCAGCCAAACCCTTGGGCCTCTTCACAGACCGATCCGCCAATTGTATTGTCATCCCTGTAGCCTTTGGGTCATCAAGCCCAAGTTTCATGTATAAGTTATAGGGCATCACATTAATACTTGCTCCTGAATCCGCCAACGCTTTCTTGATGATCCCCTCGCCAAATGTACATGGAACAATGAAACTACCCGGGTCTTTGAGTTTCTTGGGCAAATCGTGTTGTAGAACCACCGAGCATTGAGCATTGAGAGTAACGGCATCCACTTCCTCCAACTTCTTCTTATTGGATAGGAGGTCCTTCATGAATTTTGCATACTTTGACATTTGAGCTAGGACATCCACCAATGCAAGCTAATTTGTAGTTGCTTCAACATGCTTGTGAACCTTGCAAATTGGGCATCTTCCTTATCCCTTTTCAATCTTGTTGGATAAGGAATTTTTGGTTGGTATGGAGAAATAGGTGTGGTCTCTTCTTTGTCCTACTTCTCTTTATTGGGAGTAGCAACGGGTACCGGTGCATCTTTTTCAATTGAGCTTTTCCCTTGTAGCTTCTCCACCGGAAGGTTAATTTCTTTGCCACTCCTCAACGTGATTGCTTTGCACTGCTCACGTGGGTTTGTCTCCGTGTTGCTAGGCAAACTTCCCTGTGGCCTCTCCGAGAGTGTCTTGGCCATTTGGCCCATTTGATTCTCTAGATTCTGCACAGTCACTTGTAAACTTCGGATAGTTGCTTGATTATCTTGCATGATTTTCAACATCAACTCTTCCAAGCTTGTCTTTCTCTCTTGTGGCTTCGGGGGGTGTTGGAAACCTGTCGGGTATTGCCCCCCTTGAGGGTTTCCATATGCCAAACCGGGGTGGTTCCACTTGGGTGCAAAAGCCCGATAATGCCCCCCCGGTTGCCCTTGATTGTTGTTCAAGTATTGTACTTGCTCCATGGTGAGATTCTCCATGTTCATAATTGGGCAACTTGTCATGTCATGCCCTCCACCACAATTGTTGCAAGATAACATCGGAGACGATCTTGAGGGGCTACCGGTAGTCAACGCCTCTATCTTTCTTGTTAAGACATCCAACTTCTCCGCCAGAGCCACATCAATTGTATTGGTTCCATTTAGGGAATTCACCAATTTAACTTGCTTCCCCCGAGTAGACCAATGGGCTTCATTACTAGCCATGTCTTCAAAAATCTTCTCGGCGTCATCGGGATATTTGTTTCCAAGAGAGCCTCCGGCGGCCGCATCAACTAAATGTCGTGTTGCATCATCCAATCCATGGTAGAAGGTTTGTACTTTAGCACAATCGTCCAACCCATGTTGGGGGCAACGCCGGAGTAGGTCCTTGTACCTCTCATAAGCTTCATAGAACGACTCATTGGGTCCTTGCTTGAAAGAAGAGATGTCCAATCTAAGCTTCGCGGCCTTGCTAGGTGGGAAGTACCGCCCAAGGAACTTATCAAGCATCTCGGTCCATGTGCGAATAGATCCCGATGGAAGTGAGTTCAGCCACATGTAAGCTCCTTCTCTTAAACTGAAGGGGAACAATCTCAATCGAATGGCATCATCGGATGCCCCATTGATCTTGAACATGTTGCAAATCTGAACAAACTTGGCAATATGAGCGTGAGGGTCTTCATCCGGCCTTCCATCAAACTGGGCTGAATTCTGGATCATAGTCATAGTGCTCGGCTTGATCTCGAAGTTATTCATGTTCACATTAGGAGGATGCACACTGAATTCCTCCCCCGTGTAGTGAGACCTTTCATATTCGGATAATGTAAGTCGCCTCCCAGCCATGATAGGAATCTCTCTAACTTCCAAACTGCCTTCAGTGGGTATGAAGTTCTCCGACCCCGAAGAGGGTCCGGGATTTGATTCCTCCACTTCTCTCAACCTTCTATGAAAAGTCCGATCAATTTCACTATCGGCTTCAACAAGACCCTTAGAGTTCTTTCGGGTCATACATCAACACCTCGCAATGAAGAATTGAGAGAAATTAGTAATCACGAGACAATTAAACTGAAATAACAATTAAGATGCAAAAAGATACTTTGAGATCAAACAATTATTGAAACAAAGGGAAAAACTGAAAGTAAATGACTAAATTAATAAACTCCTAGTTTTCCTAGTAGTCCTAAATCTCCCCGACAACGGCGCCAAAAACTTGATGCGTTGAATCCGCAAGTGTACGGGTCGAATCAAGTAATAGAATGGACTCTTGAGAAGTCGGGTATCGAACCTCAGGGAGAAAGAAAGTACCAGTAATGGCTATTCGTCTATTATCTAGTCAATCGAAATTTGGTTGGTGATAACTAATCTTAATTCTGGAATTACCAATGTAAACTAATAAGTAGAATTGACATTGAAGACAATGCATTCAACCAAAGAAATCAACATAGAAGAGACAATATCAATTAAACATAATCCAAAGGTTCATCAACACCCAAGTATCAAGAGTTTAGCTCTCCATCAATAGAGAGTAACAAACCATGCTAAGAGAGAAAGCAAACATAGAGTTCATGAGAGAAAAACCCCTAATGATGACCGTTGGTGGATCCCTTCCTTCTCTCTTGCCCCTCCTTCTTCTTCTTGAGCCCTTTTTGATAGGAGAACTCCTAAAAAGTACCTCCTCCTTGGTGATGAAGAAGATGATGGAAATCCCCCCTCCAACCTTGATGCTTTGGCTCCAATCCACTCCAAGATGACCCAAAACCCTAATTAGCCTTTCTATTTATACCCCACACTAGGGTTTTGGGTGTATTTTTCGACTTTACCCTCGGTTCGGCCGAAATCGCAGCTGCAGCTTTACGATATACGACCTAGTATATGATCCATACGACCCCGTACGGCCCCGTATACAGACTCACATACGGAGTGCCATACGGGGTCGTATACTTCTCAGGTCCCCGTATACGAAGACCTGTTAGTCCGTTCAGGGGTCCGTATAAATCTCCAGGTCCATACGGGTCCTTATGGAACTCCGTATGGACGGTCCTTTCGCCCGGTTTCGCTTGCTTTGGCCCGCATTCTCTTGAAAACGCTTCCTTTCTCTTGGAATCGCTATTTTCTGCCCTGTTTACAAAAACAAAGCCATTTTGAGTACAGGCGGGCCAACATTCCTCCAAAACATAAGGTAGTATGCATGAATTTCATATATAGACAATGTTCATTTGAACACTTATCAACATGGGGCAGTAGCCTGGTGGACATGTGATGCGCGCTGAAACAAGCTTTCCATATTGGGGTTGAGGGCTTGATTCCAACACTTGTAGCCCAAGTTATGGCCAAAATATTGGGGTTAAGTTTTCCATAGATATATACACATCATCTTGCTCAAATCCTCCTTCATCACCTTTTAATCTTCTATCGCGACTGGAGTTGAAATAATATAGTCTCTTAGGTTTTGATGATTCATATTTCTGGACCTGATTAGGGCGAATATGAGTAGGCAGCTTATCTTCACGAGCTTTGACAAGGCAGAGATGAGTTACATCTTGTGAAGGATGGGGGTAATAAGCTCCTTTAGATCTTCTTCCTGAGACCTGAAAATGATCAGAAACAAACATATCCTGTGAGCCTTAAGGATTCGTCCGATTGAACCCTAGAAAGGATTTGTTTGATTAAACAAATAGACCAGGAATCCTCTCTATTGGAGCATAGCGTTGCGATAGTAAATTTATCATCATGGTGACATGAGGCCCAAGGCGTGAAGAATCAGCAGAGACTCAACGTCACGATAATACTTTTTCAATGTCCAATGTAGAGTCATACAAGATCAAACAGAGAGTCGGCGTCACGATAATACATTTCTAGCGTCGCGAAGATAATCTGGCTTTCATGAATTGGGATTTTTCGCTATGACAATACTTTTTGGGTATTGTGACACTCGACTCAATTTCTATAAAAGGTATTGATTGTTCTAGGGTTCAAAGAATCGGTCGGCAGAGCACAATCATAATGGAATAGCATGGAACCTAGGCTTCGGGCGAATCGATCAATCCTAAGGGTCGATCGGGAGCAGCATAGTAGGAAGGGAGCATCTAGCACCTAGAGAAGAGTTTAGAGTCTCAGAAGAATGGGAGAAGTTCATTTACTTCTTGAATTTATTACTCCTCTCTCTTGTGTTGACATTAATTCATTGATGCTTTAAATTTATTGTTCAAGTTCATGTTTGACACCATGACTATGAGCGAGACCTTTTCTTCTAGGGTTTGTATGAACTCCTTGGTATGAACATCAATTGATGCTTTTATTTTAATGAGTTGTTGTCGATATGAAAATTTTCATGTGCTTGTACCACTTAAACCCCTTGATCAAAGAAGGTGACAAATCATACCTTTCTCCGCATGAAAATGGGAGAAGGACCAGTCCGGGCTCACAATGTGGGAGCGCATGAGTTTGTGTGCTTGTTCCACTTTAACAATCTGATTGAAAGAAGGTGGCAAATCATACACCTTCTCGCATGAAAATTGGGGAGAGGTTGGTTCAAGTTCACAAAGTGTATTAGACCCATTGTCGAGGTAGGTGTTAGGGTCATATAATTCCGGGTGTCATCAATAGAAATATGGTGAGGTTAGGTATATGCATGTGACATGAATCTTAATTAATGCATAGAATTAAGATCCTTAGACCTAATATCAATTAACCCATATTCATATCAACAATAGTTCCATATGGATCAAGGTTGATCATCTTAATCATGTCAAGGAGACATGCAAGCCCATGAATCTTAATTATTGCATAGAATTAAGATCCTTAGACCTAATATCAATTAACCCATATTCATATCAACAATAGTTCCATATGGATCAAGGTTGATTATCTTAATCATGTCAAGGAGACATGCACGCCCTAGTTAAATTGCCCAGATTCTCCCTGAACCTTGCTCCAGTTATTTTACTTGTTTTCTTCTGGATTAAGTGTAGTGTAGACAACCACCCTTTATCCATTGATTGAATGAACATAGACTTGAGAGTAACTAGTACTTAGTTATGTCAATCTCTACTCCCTACTGGTTTGAAGCTCTTTTTATCAAACTATTACTTTCAACGGTACGTACGCTTGTGTGAGAGCATTTCATACGTACCCAATACCTTGAAAGGGGACTGGGATGATCTAATTCCTGAGGACCAAATCCGTTCCTTAAAAGAACACGAATGGTCAAGCCCTTATCGAGGTCCTGAGAGTTTTAGCAATCAATCTCTGCTTGCTCTAAAAGGGGGCGGAGACGATCTAATCCCTGATGATCGAACCCATAACCTAAAAAGGGCTGAATTGTCGAGCCCTGAATAGGGTGCCTTGAAAAGGGTCTCCTGTATTGAGGTCTTGAGGGTTTTAGTGATCAGCCTTAGTGTGCTCTGAAAAGGGATGGGGACAGGGGTGTTTTCTGTTCCCTAAGGACCAAATCCGTGTCGAGGTCCTAAGGGTCTTAGGAATTTGTCTGTTCATAGGGGACAGGGATGATATGATCCCCAAGGACTGAATTTTTGCCCTAAAAAAGGCATCCTGAAAACAGTCAAATAGTCGAGCCATGAAAAGGATGAGGAGTCCATACGGGCACTGACAATCTGTCTGTTCAACTCCAAAATGAGCGGAGACTCATGACTCAAGGGTCAAGTAAATTATTATTAGGAAAAGTCTCAAACCATTAATTATAAATATTTCCTCAAGTGTTTATAATAGAATGGCCTTATATGCAGTTTGTCACCCAAGTTCATTATCTTATTTGTGCTAGGTCAGACAACCCTTCTAATAGTATAAGCTCCTTCCCAAAATATGACATCAGCCAAGCTTCCGCTATCAATAAGGACACGTTTGACCTTGAAATTAGTGATTGTAATAATGATCACCAGAGTGTCATCATGGGGTGATAAATTCCCTTGAGGTTGTCATCTGACAAAGTAATAAGCTACGTGGTTCGGAGTTTCATCCTTGGCTAATGTGTTCACGTAGACATTTGAGCATATTTTTTTCTACATCGAGAAACTTTCGTCTCTACTAGCTAAGCCTCAATCAATATAATGAATAACTCAAGTAGCAGGTCGACCTCCTTAATTTTAGAGAAGATTGACCTTCATTTTATAGGTCTTATCGAAGATATTGAGAGAGATGTCCTCGTCGAATCAAGTCTTCAATTTCATCTTCAACTATATACATTCTTCAGTACCATGACCCCAATCTCGATAGAATCTGTAATATTTCTTCATATCTTTTTGGTCGTTGGTGGATTTCATTTTTGCAGGCCATTTAACGATTCCCTAATCCTAGATCTGCATGAGGATCTCTTCTTGGCTGGTATTTAATGGAGTATAGTTGCTAAAAGTAAGCAACTACTTCCTTCTCATTCTATTTTTATGTTAGAATCTTGGTTCTTGGCTCTAATTAAGTCTTCTCATTGATTTCTCTTATTTAGTTTCTTCGCACCTCGTTGCCTGAATTTCCTTGTTATTAATATATTTCTATGCTTTGGTTAAGAGCTAAACCAAATCATTGGGATGTTTCTTAAAAGAGATAACTAGAAAGGAAATCAGCATAATCCTTCCATCATGGTGGCTACAACGAAGGTTTCATTGAGACTAGGGACTTCGAGCATTTCTATATTGACATGATGGATATAGCTTCGAAGACTTTCTCCTTCATGCTACTTCACTCTCATCAACATAACTGGTGTCTTCTTTGTTTCTTGCCGCTAATGAAATGGTTTACAAAGAGTTCACTCAACTTTTCAAAAGAAGAGACATATTCCTGCAGTAAACAAGAGAACCATATTTGGGCTACGCTCCGTAATGTAGTTGAGAATGCCCTGCATATGATGTCGTCGGGGGCTCCATGGAGCAGTATCATGACTTTAAATCACACAAAATGATCGATAGGATCCGAGGTACCATTATATGTCTCGATCTATGGCATTTTGAATCTCGCAGGGAGCCGTGCATTAAGGATTTTTGAGATGAAAGGGGAAATCATCCGAGGAACATACCTGGGTCATTCTTTCATCTCTTGTGAGATGACCTTAAATAGAGCTCTGGGAGAATTTTTGGGTCATTGTTCGAGTGACACTGTGCTGCTAGTTGATGGGGTGATTTCTACTTCCCTCATTGTGTGGATCTTATCTTTGGGTTTCGGGGCTTGAGTAGTTGAATATCGTCCCGCTTCCAATTAGTTTGTCACAGTATTTTGTGGCGTTGGCAGAAGCTGAGATGCCTCTTACTCAATATTCCAAAGTGCTTGGGTTAGTGCCTTGATCCTTTCTTCCATAACTTTATACCTCGAATCTTGAACTTCATCTCTAAGGACCATGCGTTGATCTCGACAGGTTTCTTCATGAGCTTCTTGGGCGTCATTGCACCCTTTGGTATTTTCTTCAACTTAATTAGGGATGTGACTTTGCTAGCCTCTTGCCATAATCGAGCTTTACGACTTCTTGTTTGAGAAGAATCTCCCCACTGATAGTGCCAAACTGTTGATGAAAATATTTGCATTTCCCTAGGATCTAAATTGATCTTGATCAACGAAAAAGATGAGTTGAAAAATGATTGGAATTCTTCTGTCCTTTTGAGGAAGAGGTCGATCTTCCTTCTTCTCCACATCGGAATCTTGGATCAAGAACTCTTTCTAGGATCGGCCATCATGTCACCCACCCAATTTTGGAAGAAGAGAGAATGTGGGAGAAATGGAATTCAAGCACTCATACTAGTGGGGTCGAGGGGCAGGGGACTCTTCGATGATCAAGTGAGAACTCAGAGAGAGAGAGAGAGAGAGAGAGAGAGAGAGAGAGAGAGGAAAGGTTTTTGTCCCCCACCAGGGTATCAGAGATCTCCTTTTATAGCTCACAGACCTGACTCGTCTGATCTTAACGCCATTGGAGATTCATTTATCTCTGTTAGATGACTGATTATACACATTTATGCCTTAGTGGTTTTGATAATGCCATGTGTCCATTTAAATTCATGTATATTTTTCTCCATAACAATATATATCAATTGCATATTGAAGTATCAAAGAAGCTTTTGGTTTGAACCAAGAGGTCCTGTTCAAGTTTCGGCTCTCAGTCCAGAGCGAGTTTCGGTATATGTAATTATTCTAGAGTAATCAGACCTGATTTTCTAACTATAGTTGAAGTTTTAGTTCTCCCAACCCTGCTTTGAATAATAAATGAATGGAATTTCACCTAAAATTTATTGAATTATATGTAGGATTAAAGCCACTTATGACATCTAAAGTGAGGGTTTTTATTCGTTATACCCCAAGTAAAAAAAAAAAATATTTGTTTGGACTCCCAAGCAATATAAATAAATAAATAATATCCATTTTTTCTTATCTACCCAACAATTATTTAACAATTGATTATTTAGTAGGCTTTGTGCTAATGTGGCATAACATAGCATACGGCATGGGGTAAAAAAATAAAAATAATAAAATAAAATATGGTTTTTGTGTCACATGGAATCTGAAGTGGCATACCATTTCAACAAAGCATATAGTGAAAGTCTTAAACTAAAGGCAATTAGACGTTCCAAACTCTAATTGATTAACAAATGCTTTAAGAAAAGAGTGATATTTTCCACAGGGATAAAAGGAAGATGATTATGAAGGAGAAACTTCTTAGTTTCTTCTTCACTCTTTTCCCTTATTACTTCATCTATACATGTCATGGTTATATAACCCTAAATAAGACACATGCTTAATGCAAAATTCATCACGTAAGACCGATAAGTCTTAAGTGATCAGTCGTCGTTAGCTCTCTCTCTTGAGAGCTATTTCATAGGGCATGTTCTACATGTTCTAGGACCAAAATGTGAGGTTTCGAGTAAATTTATGTCTTTTGGTTCTTATAATCACTAAATACCTATCTTGGTTGCTACATTTGATTTATACATGTTCTTTATTTGTTTTACATTTATAAGTGCTAAATCATGTGAATTTCATGCATATCAGGTAACACCAATTACGAGTGGGAACCTGGACAGTAGGTATCATTGTTCAACTCACGCTTGAAATTATTCCCAAGTAAACTGAAATCTTGGTGGTCCGACGCCTTCAAAATCTCCAAGGTTTATACTAATGGCGCCATAGAGCTAGAGAATGAGCACATGAGAAACACATTCGTAGTGAATGGGCAATGGTGAAGTTGTAAAAAGGTGAACATTTCGAAAGAGTAAAAGTAGTGGCAATGCTTGGGGACATCCGAGCAAAATCTATTCCAGGGACTGAAAACATAACCCTTATTGGAAGACAACCCAAGGATAATAAACTTTTATCATAAAATTTGTCTTTTCTATTAGTTGTTTCATTTTTATTCCGAGATTAGAGTTCCTATTGCGTTATTTTAGTTTCAATTAGTATTTTGTGAATAACTCTTACACACCTTTATTTAAAGAGCACTGCTCAAGTTTGGGGGAGACCCGTTTAAGCGAAATACCGAGGCACTTTAATTCTCATGTAAAGGTTTGGGTAATGATTGTCAACTCAGCAAGGCCTAGTAATGTTTTCTAAGTTTTAAATTGAAGAGTTATAAGTGTCATGCCAACATTGCCATAAAAATAAGGTATCTGTATGTCTGCAGTTTTACTGCAGAAAATGTCGCGTCGTTGTTCCCATTCCTGATAACATAATGCTCTAATAATTTTTGTTATGATGTTATATTAAAATGTTGTGACGTTATTTTAAAAATTAGGTGTGAATTTCTATAACATTGCGACGTCCATTTAAAACGTCACGACATTATACCGATATAGGTTAGAAAAAAGAGGGCGACGGTAACTCTTTCTATTCTTCACCTACTATCCCGTGCATCTCCTCCCACGGTTAGTGAGCTTCCGCCATCCTCAAGCTTAGAATTTCTGATTCTCACACCCTCTACAACTTTGGTAAGCATTTCTACCCTATTTTCAAAGGATTTCAACATTTCTATTTCTTCAAATGAGGCCTTTTGTGGTAGATGTGTGAGACTAGTTTGCAATTTTACTTGTGGTGAGAATGTACTCAAATTAAAACTTGTGATAATTCTTATAGTCATTTTTGTATAACCATTTTATAATGGGAAGCTTTGCCAAAATATCTAGCAAATTCTATGCTTAGAATATTTTACAGGCTAGGGTTTGATGTTAGGATGGAGCCTTGAATCTGCTAACTTATATTCTTCTTTCCTTGCCACATCTTGACCTCACCTTCATCCTTATTTACTTGATTGGTTTTTTTGTTTTCCTCCTCGTCCAAGCTAATGCTTCTTTATTTTTTGTAGGGTACATCATGGTGCTGCATCACACCCATGGATCAACCTGGTAGCCGATCTGATCTAGCAACCATAATACCCTTCTGGTAGGCGATCTGATCTGGAAACCATAATACCCTTGTTGGTACCTTGCCCACATTTTAGGATTGCAACACACGTACCACCTCATACTAAAGCTCCGCGTTGGAGCATAGAAGACAATGAAGATGATGAAGGACTCACCACTCTTACGTTTACTTAGGTGACTATGCAGTTACACGTGTCGTCCCCATCAAGTGTCGCATGTGTGTCGATGTCTCTACCATCGGCTACTTTGGGTGGGGTGTAACCTACCCACCCTGCAACTGCAGCGCCTCCGGTGGAATCCGAGGAGCACGCGACGGATGATAAACCTCATGGTAGTCGAGTAAGACTTGAAGCATGAGGGAGAACACAGAAACTGGGGGTACATGTGAGTTCTAATAAAGGTGATTCTCTAGTAAAAAAGAAAAAATGTGTGCATATATAGTTCGTTAAAAGGTCTTATACTTTAATAAAGAGATTACCATAAGGAAGAGAGCAATAGCCTACCTTGGGAGTAGGGACTTCTACTAGTAGAGAGCAGAAAAAGACTTGACTAAGTAGATCTGCGCTTCTAATTCTATTCACCCTTGCATGCATTTATCTATGTGACCTACAACTTGACTCAAGGCATTACAGTTGTAAAACTCTAATGTACAGTATAGTTTATATATCCATGACTTGTACTTGTGTTTGAGATTTCCAGTCTATTTACATATTGTGTCATGTAGCATCTATCTTCAATAGCGTAGGAGACTCGACCCAAAAAACATATATGCTTGAGCTATTGTCTTGTGTTACGGATATATTTGGTAAGACACGTGTCGTCGACCTAAATGGCCACCTGTCATGCACAGGACTATGTCCCTTTGGCCGGCCACGCATATCCTAGCATAATTCCGTTCGGCAAACAAAAATGAGGGTTCAATCCTACAAACATATCCGTCGGAATTATAGCAACCTTCTTATCCACAAGGCGTGAGGGTCTCATAAGGTGCTTATAGCCACCTGGGGGGGAAGAAAATATCTAACGCCTCTACAGTAAGTAGATCTTATCCACTTACCTCTACAATAGGCAGATATGTTACGGATATATTTGGTGAAGACAGGTGTCATTGACCTAAAGGACCACTTGTTCCTCTGGCCACATGGCAATATCACCACCTTTGCACAATTCCGTCCGGCAAAATAACGTGAGGACTCAATCCTGCGAACAAGTCCGTCGGAATTGTAGCAACCCTCTTATACAGGGCGTGAGGTGGGGAGAGAGAGATAAATATCTAACGCCTCTACAGTGAGTAGGCCTTATCCACTTGCTACAGTGGGCAGATATTTATCCTATTTTACCTACGTGGCATCTACGCGCTAGGCGGCAGATATTTTCCTAACCGCCTTAGGAGATATTTACCTAACTCACCGCCTTATTCCACCGCCTTTCCTGAACCGCCTTTAAGGTACTATAAAAGGAGAGCGTTAATAGAAGAAAGGGGATCCGAAAAACTGATCACACAAAGAACTGCCTAAATCTAAGACTCTTTACTCAAGTTTTCTGACTTAAGCATCGGAGCTGAATCCGGGCAGAGAGGCCCAATTCCGATCACTGCCCTCTCCTTTTTACAGGTTCGCCTATGGATAATTCCGGTCGGAATTTCAGGATGTCCTCTTCCTCGCTCAGAAATGTAAGTAAGCGTCCACACCAACAATAAATTTTAACCGTTGGTCGAAAGCTGAGGCCAGATCTCGAGGCAACAGTAGCCGAAGCGGAGCGTGGACCAGTTTTTGGCATCAACAGTTTGGCGCCGTTCGTGGGGACCCTTACGAAAGGCCAAATGACCACTACCAGAAGATCAAAACGAATCCAAGAACAGGGAGCCCCAAATAATCCCAAAGGGCCTGGCGAGGTCCGAAGACATGAGGAAATCCGGTCAGATAATCCACCCATCTTACCTCCATCAGAAAATCCTTCTGTTCAACCCCAAGAATCTGTTCCGGAGTTTTATCTTAACATACAGCAACAATTGGAGCGGTTGACTCAGGCTGTTCATACTTTGACCCACCCTCCGCCTCCTCCTACACAAGTTCCAACACCAAACATACCAACAGCCCCACTGGATAATTCCGAAAGTAGGGGGAGGACAAGAACCCGCACCCATAAAGAGAGGAAAGAAAGGACCGCCTTTTCCGCTAGTTCAGAACCCCCCTCTGTTCGACGCAGACAGCAGGCCACTACAAGAACCGAGCGGACAAGGACAGAGCGGAATAGTCCATCTGTTCAAACGGTTGATAGAATAACTCAACAACAGGACCTCCCTCAAGGAAACAGGAAGTCCGAGCGACATATTCTCAGTATATGTTCGCCTTTTGTCAAGGAAATATTGGGAGAACAAGTTCCTGATAGCTTCAGGCCACCAGTTATGATCGCATATGAAGGCAAAACCGATCCGTCTCGTCACCTGAAGTCTTTCCGGTCGAAGATGCTCCTCACCGGAATCACAGACGCTCGCATGTGCCGAGCTTTTCCCGCCACCTTAGAGGGGAAAGCGCAAGACTGGTTTGTCGATCTCCCATCTAGCACAATTACTTCTTTTCAGATTTTAGCAGATCGCTTTCTAGCCTATTTTGCCAATTACTCAAAGCAGAAGAAAACTCCATCTACCCTTCTGCATGTTAAACAACGAAAGGGAGAAACGCTCCAGGCTTATTTAAATCGTTACATAGACGAAACAACAAATGTCGCAGACCTCCTTCCGCGAATGGCCGTAACCTTCTTAATGGAGGGACTGTTAGAATCCCCCTTTCGTTTTTCCCTCACTTTGGATCCACCAAAAACCATTCCCGCCCTTATGATCCATGCCCAAAAATATATCAATTCCGAGGAAATTTATACGGGTTGGGAAGAGGAGGCTAGGCGTGGACCTGTGGACACCCAGAAGGAAAAAACCCACCACAATGTCAACAGAAGGCCTTCGGATCTACGAAAGGAAAGAGGATCGCATAAGGACAACAAGGGCGCAAACAGAGGTCTGGAAACCTCAACACGGCCCCAACGACATATCCTACAGCCCAGAGAACCTTCAAAGGAAGGAAAAATTGTCAGATATGATCACCATACCCCACTAAACTAAACCAGAAGCCATATCCTTATGCAGATCAAAGAACAAAAACTTCTGACATGGCCAGAACCCACGAGAAATACCGAACGACAAAAGAATAGTAAGAGATATTGCCAGTTTCATCAATCTAGAGGACATGATACGGAGAAGTGTACCCACTTGATGAACGTAATAGAAGATGTCGTTCGGAAAGGACAATTGGAGCAATACATCAACTTTGAGATTCAAGAGGAACCTGAAGCTTCACAACCTGAAGAAGAACAAGGAGAAATGGTGGGGTTTATTAGTGGAGGTCCTGGTTGCGGTGGTGAAAGTTCAGCCTCTCGAAAAAGTTACGCCCGAATGGTGGGAACCACACAGGAAACAGAAACGCCACGGAGACGATCTCGACCCACGGCTCCAATCATCTTTTATGACAATGACGTCAGCGGAGTTCGCCACCCTCATGATGACGCGCTGGTTGTTGCTATCAAAGTTTCCAGCTTCCAGATGAAGAGAGTTCTGATAGACAGTGGGAGTTCAGGTGATATCCTCTTTTGGAGTGCTTTCGAAAGAATGAGATATGACGCGGATGACTTGCTTCCGGTAAAATCATCCTTAGTAGGATTCTCCGGAGGGGTAGTACAGCCAGAAGGAATGATCTCCTTACCAGTTACGGTAGGAAACTCACCAAGATTATCAACAGTGACAACAAATTTCTTGGTTGTGTGTTGTGCTTCAAGTTACAACGTGATCCTTGGCAGGCCAACCCTCAACGCCTTGAAAGCCGTAATCTCTACTTACCATCTTCTCCTCAAATTCCCGACTGAGAGTGGTAGTGGAGAAGTGAGAGGAGATCAACCCCTGGCACGGCAATGTTATGTCTCAACCCTCAAAGGGAAAGCCCTCAACAGCAGCAAGACAAAGGTTTCAGAAGCCATGCTAGTCAGCAGAATGGCCGAACGGGAAAATGAAGAGCTTCGACCTACACCTGTTGAAGAATTGCTAACAGTCCCCCTGGACACAACCAGAGCGGACCGCACGGTGCGGATTGGGGCAGATTTGACAGCAGAGCAGCGAGAAGACCTCATGAGAGTATTGAAAGCAAATTCCGACCTCTTCGCTTGGTCTTCAGAAGATATGTCGGGCGTAAAACGCGATGTCATCGAGCACCGTCTCAATATCGATCAATCGTTTAAACCTACGAAACAGAAAAGGAGAAATTCCGCACCAGAAAGGCAGAAAGCCGCAGAGGAAGAAGTATCAAACCTCCTAAAGGCTAGATTTATCCGAGAGGTGCATTACCCAGATTGGTTGGCTAATGTGATTCTAGTAAAAAAGGGGTCCGGAAAGTGGAGGATGTGCGTTGATTTCACGGACTTAAACAAAGCTTGCCGAAAGATTCGTTTCCCTTACCATCAATTGATGGTTTGGTTGACTCTACAACGGGGCATGAGATGCTAAGTTTCTTAGATGCCTTCTCAGGTTACAACCAAATCCAAATGACCAAAGGCGACGAAGAAAAAACGTCCTTCATTATGAGCACGGGAACTTACTGCTATAAGGTGATGTCGTTCGGCCTAAAAAATGCCGGAGCCACCTTCCAGAGGCTCATAAATACAGTCTTCAGAGAACAAATTGGCAGAAACGTTGAAGCCTATGTGGATGATATCTTGGTGAAGAGCCGAAAGGCCAATGAACACCTGTCAGACTTACAAGAAGCTTTTCAGTCTCTTCGGATTTATACTATGCGGTTAAACCCGAATAAATGTTCTTTTAGCGTTCGATCGGGAAAATTCCTGGGATTTATCTTGACACAAAGAGGGATAGAAGCAAATCCGTAAAAATCGAGCTATTCTTGACATGGGGTCGCCCAAGAGTCTTCAAGAAATTCAAATGCTTAACGGACGCCTCACAGCACTTAAGTGATTTATCTCCAAAGCCTGAGAGAAAAATCTCCCACTCTTTCAAGCCCTACAAAAACACCGAAAATAGAGTGGACAGAAGAATGTGAAAAAGCCTTTCAGGGGCTTAAAGATTATCTCCGATCGCCTCAGTTACTAGCTAAGCCACAAGTGGGAGAAGAACTCTACATCTACTTGGCAGTCGCCCCGCATGCAATCAGCGCAGTCCTTTTGAGAGAAGATAACGGGATTCAAAAACCAGTCTACTACACAAGTAAAATCCTTAACGAAGCGGAGTCAAGATATCTGCCGCTTGAAAAGTTGGCTTTCGCTCTTGTCACATCCGCATGGAGATTGAGGCCGTATTTTCAAGCCCACAAGATCACAGTGTTGACTGATCAGCCGTTAAAGCAAATTCTTCATAAGCCTGAAAACTCCGGACGCCTAGCCAAGTGGGTGATAGAATTAGGCGAGTTCGATCTCACCTATAAACCCCGAACGACAATCAAGGCTCAAGTACTGGCGGATTTCGTCGTGGAGTTAACTTTTCCCTCAAATAGGGGCGAACCCCCGTCACAGAATTCAGAAGAAAGCCCTAGCGTCCCATGGTCCTTATATGTTGACGGATCAGCAACGGAAGAGAAGTCAGGAGCAGGTTTCGTCCTTTATTCTCCTTCTAAGTGGAAAATTGTGACAGTACTGAAGTTCCAATTCCGAGCAACCAACAATGAGGCTGAATACGAAGCCCTCATCGCAGGATTACATCTGGCCCGGGGGCTCGGAATTCAACATCTGCACGTATATTCCGACTCGCAATTAGTTGTGAGCCACACCTTGGGCAGCTTTGAAGCAAAGGAAGAGAACATGGTCAGATACCAAGCAGTGGTGAAGAAAATAGTTCCATACTTCGCTTACTTCCAAATTGAAAAAATCTGTCGAGCGCAAAACGAAGAGGCGGACGCCCTGTCTAAAAAGGCCACAGCACCGAACGGAGATACAGAGTCTTCCTTTAACCTACAGTACCTTACCGCGAAGACCATCGACAGATTGGAGGGAGAAGTACAAAGTGCAGCCAAAGAGTCAAGTTGGATAGACCCCATCAGAAATTATCTACAAGGTGGGCCTACACCACCCAACAAAGCAGAGGCCAGACGGATTTCTTACAAATCCGCTCAGTACACCATCATCAATGAGAACCTATACAAAAGGTCTTATACGCAGCCTTTCTTGCGATGCTTACGTCCTACAGAAGCTAGCTACATCCTTCAAGAGATTCACGAAGGCATCGGAGGAGGACACATAGGGGGCAAAGCCTTGAGTTACAAAGTCCTACGACAAGGTTATTACTCGCCAACACTAACTCAAGATGCAATGGCGTTCGCTCGGAAATGTGATGCCTGCCAGCGGCATTCCAAAATTTAGAGGCGACCACGGGCGCAGCTTACACCAATTATTAGCCCTCGACCATTTGCCATCTGGGGGGTTGATCTTCTAGGACCATTCCCTACTTTAGTTCGGCAAATGAAGTTTCTAATAGTCGCTATTGACTACTTCACCAAATGGGTGGAAGTTGAACCCTTGGCCAAAATCACGGAGAAGGCTTGTCAGGGATTCTTATGGCGAACGGTTATCTGTCGATTCGGAATTCCGGTCGCTTTCATTTCTGATAATGGGCGACAGTTTGATAACAAGGCTTTCAAAAGCTTTTGTTCGAAGCTCAGAATTGAATCCAGACTAACGTCTGTGACACATCCCCAAGCCAACGGCCAAGTAGAAGCGACGAACTCACCCTACTTCAAACACTGAAAACTCGGGTATCCAGAAATGTGACTAACTGGGTAGAAAAAATCCCGAGCGCCCTTTGGGCCTACAGAACAACAACAAGAACTCCTACAGGAGAAACCCCATTCTCTCTCACTTATGGGGCAGAGGTCGCCATCCCTGCAGAAATAGGAATGCCTACCTTACGAACACAACAAACCTTCTCATCAGAAGAGAATGAGAAAAAACTCCGAGCAGAACTTGATCTACTCGAAGAACGGAGAGAAGCTGTGGAAACAAAGGCAGCCATCTATCGTCAGAGAGTAAAAAGGTTCTATGACACAAGGGTAAAAAGAGTCTTCTTCCAAATCGGCGATCTAGTCCTACGGGAAAATGAGTTTCATGGAAATAAAAGCCGAACGGGGAAGCTAACTCCTAACTGGGAAGGCCCTTACGTCATACAAAGAATCGTCCGAGCGGACACCTATTATCTAGTAAGTATGGACGGAAAAACGCTCAAGCGTCCATTCCATGCTGAACACTTACGACGCTACTATCAGTAAATTCTGTAGCCGTCTCTTAAATTTCATGGAATAAAGCTCAAGCCTTTCCCATCCTACAAAAATGTGGTGAAATTCCCATTCTACAAAGATGCGGTGAAATTCCCATCCTACAAAGATGCGGTGAAATTCCCATCCTACAAAGATGCGGTGAAATTCCTATCCTACAAAAATGCGGTGAAATTCCCATTCTACATACAAAAATGCGGTGAAATTCCCATTCTTGGAAGACGAGTCGGAATTATCCTGTAAGGATAAACGACAACTCTTATCCAAAAAACAAGGGGCAAAAATCCCGATCGAAATATGAGGCAACAATCTCATTTATAAAAACGAGTACCTCACTCAACAGCTTAAAGTCCCATGATTGGACTAAGAACTCGTTACGAAGCTTGACAAGCCAAATGAAGAAGGAAGAAGTTTACAAAGGACTTCAGAAAATACTTCTCACGGTTAAGGATAACCATCACTCGGAAATAAATCTTCACCAAAATAAAGGTTTGCTTTTTCATTCATATGAATAGAAATTACATTCCAGAAGATTGCGAATTTACAAGAACATTTCTCAAAAATGCTAAAAACATCCTAAGAACTAGGAGGACCCTCAGGGCAGCCAGCTGCTTCTGGAGGAGCTTGGGTTGAAGGCTCCGAGGGGGCGGGGGCAGAAGCCTCTGGGGTCTTAATAGTCTGTTGCTCTTTTAGCTCCGTGAACATCTTCAAAACTCCAGCCAGCACCATGGACAAAACCTCCGTAGGAGGGATATGACGGCCCACCTGTTGTACCACCGAATAAATATGGGTGGCCCCTTCTTTAGCTTTCGCCCTAAGCCGGGCGACCTCCTTCTCTAATTTATCCGCTCGCTTTACTAAATCCTTGATTTCTTGCGAGTCGGATTTAGAAGTTGTCAGTCGGGAAGCTAAGTCTTCTTTAAGTGTGTCGCGCTCCCCCTTTAGCTCCTCCAACTCCACAGCAAAGCAAAGAAGTTCACGTTTTTCAGCCCCCATCGGGCTTCAGCTTGCCCCTCTCGGGCAGATTTGAGCTCCTTCTCCAAACTGCTAGAGTTCTCCTGCAACTTTTTAACATTCTCCTCAGCAGTAAGAAGGGAACCCTCAGAAATAGACAACTTGGCCGCCAAATCGTCCTTCTCCTTTCCCACAACAGCCAGTTGTTGAAGCCGCTCAGCTTTATCCTTCTCAAAAGCATGGATAATGGCAAGCTGCTCTTTGTTTTTCCCCTCCAGGGCCGCCACCCTAGAGTTCAATTGGGCGATTTCCGCCCTACACGCTTCCATCTTTGCCGAATCGTCTTGGTAAAGATTGCCGACTCGGTCTGCCCAGTGCGCAGTCTACGAAATAACAAACAAATAAGTTACTAGCATTAATACCGAGCCAAAAAGCAAAACTAATACGAGGATAATCCTCACCAGCATGACCGAACGGAATAGTTGAGAAATGGCCTCTTCCCTTCCAGCTCTATGAAGTTTGGAGGAGAGCTGTTCAGGCCACATTGCCATCAAAACAGTCTTCACGGAAGCGGCATCCCGAAAAGGGACGTCTTCGGAGGACACCCCCTTCTCTTGAGGAGCCGGTCCCCTTAAGACCGAGTCCGCCACTCACAGTTTATCCAGGAGAGCCGCTTCTCCCGCCTCCGCCTATAAAATAGCCTAAGTTAAAGGTTCTGAACGAAGCACGAAGCACCCATAGAAAATATGTGTGTAGAAATTCTCACCTCTATAAGAAGGATATCCTCCGGCCGGCTGAAAGAAGGACCCTCGGAAATTGGGGACAAAGCCGGGCGGACTTCTTCCGCGCGAACCTCTTCCTGAGGCACCTTCGCTTGTTCTTCTACAATTCCGGAACCGTCGTCCTCGGAATTCTTTCTCTTTGTCCTCCTCTCCCGTGAGGACCCGGCACCAGGGTCACTTTTAACCCCTTTCTTGGAAGAGTCAGTCTCTTTTCTCTTCCTTTTCTTCTTCTCCTCTTTGGAGGTATCAACACCTTGGCTAGGTACCACTTCTTTCTTTTTCCGCCCACGAGCCAAGGGCGGATGAACCTCACCTTCGAAAGAAGCCAGAAGACCCTTAACATAGCTCAAGTCTTCGTCTTCCATCGGATTTTCTGCAAAACAAATTCCGAATAAGGTTAGACATCACAAGCCAAAATCAAACCAAATTAGGTACACGAACGAGTCCTACCAGTAGACACTATTAAATGACACTTAATGAGGTTTTCTTTGGTCAAAAACCTATCCATGTAAACTTTGGATAGCCCTGTCATTGACTTAAGAAGATTTCCCTCTTCCTCCGACATCTCCTCACAAGTAATGTCCGCACGGGGAACCTCCCACCTTGTTCGGATATCCCACTCGGACTTACATCTAACAAAGAAAAACTTGCTCTTCCATCGCTTGATGGAAGAAGGAACTTTCCCTAGAAACTTTCTCCTAGGGCAAGCCGAGAAATAATACCAGTCGGCATTAGACTCCAAACAAAGGCTAAACAACAGGCGAAACCAGCGGACGGTCGGATTTACCCCGTAGTTCTTAAAAACCATGACAAATCCGTTAAGCAGCCTCCAAGAGTTCGGAGTTAACTGCGAAGGACACAAACGATATTCCTCTAGGATCGCCCTAGTAAAATCAGGGAAAGGAAGCCTAAGTCCACCTAGCAACGCATCCTGATAGACAACTATCTCCCCCTCCCTGGGGGCACTCGCCTTCTCCCCTGAACAAGGAACCCTAACCTCGAATACAGAGAGGTCTATCTCATATCTCTCTGCTAGGCCATCTACATCCTTCTGCCCTAGAAGGCTTATGAACGTATCCGACCCTCTACCCATTGCCCTAGAGGCAGGGTGAACCCGCGAACCCTGAACTGGAACGCCTCCAAGTTCACCCGGAATCGCGACAGAAACCGTAGGGTTGGACGGAGAAGGAATCGAGGGCTCATGAGAAGAACTAGAGGAGGAAGATGCAGCACTAGCCATTACCTTAGGAAAGGAAAAAGACAAGAAAAACGCAGAAAGCTCAAAACCAGGGCTCGCCGGAGAAGAGGAAACCTGAAGAAGAAGACGCGATTCGATTTTCGAAGTAACCTTTTTCTGCCTGTACGATTTCGCTTATATACAAAGGCAACGAATCCGTGGCCGTTAGATCTTAGGATTATATTCCGATCAGAACCGTTGAACCAGGGGTCCACAAATCTGGACCGTTCAAATAACCATTATTACACCTCCTCAAAACAGTTCAAAATTCTGCCCACATCAGCAATACCAAGCGCCGCCTGACACACATGGAAAGCCACGCTCATCACCCATCATGACGTTGACAAACGCGCACGCCGCGCACGTCGCGCCACTATCCCCCTTTAATGCTAAATAGTAGAGGGGACACGTGTCATCCCAGGGAGTAATGAGCGTTACGTGGAAGGTAGAGCACACACTCCAACATAGGATCGCCAGTGAAGGCCTCATAAAAATGCCAAAGGATTTAGAAGCAAAACGACAAACGTCATTTATTCAGCTTACATGATGAACGCAAACAAAACAAACATAACAAAAACATATTGTCCGACGGACTAAAGCTAAATATCCGCAGACCCGTCCGAGGACACGCTCGGATAGGACTCAGAAGAGACACACGGACTTCCGCAACCGTCACTGTCCCCATTATTACTAGGGGAACTGGGTTCGGCACGGGGGCGAAGGTGGGGGCCCACCTCTCTGCGGCAGGAGTCGTCTCCGAACATCTCAACTTCAAAACGCATGCCCCCTACATAGGTAAAAATTAAGAGGTCCCCCGCTTCCACGTCGTGATCGACATGAAAAGCTTCCCACCCAGCGTCGATACTCATCTCACCTACCCCCCTGTTGATCAACAGAATAGCCGGCCATACACAGCCGTTCGGACTTACCAAGTGGATCACTTCAGTCCTTAGTTCCAATAGATGCTTGTAAAAAGAGCTGGGAATTCGTAAGTGTCGAGAACATTGAGAAAAAGTAAAAAACTTATAAAAAGACAAGCGCTGAGCCATGATACAAAGATACAAGAGTACAAAAGATTTCTGCCTCAAACTCGCCATCCATACAAGCCCTTAAATAGGAGAACCTATCGACACTATAGACGAGAATTCCGGAGCAAAAATCTACCTCGATAGCAAATAAAAGGATAACCAAGAACGCTTGTCGCCTATTAAAACACGTGTACTTTAGGCGTAAGTAATCAGACACGAAGCCTACGCCACGTAGACATGCCAACTAAGAACGATACTTGTTCTCGAACCAAGCTTAAACGCGGCGTTAGCTCACCCCTCGCTCAGATTTTTCGAACAAGTACACTTTGGGGGG